>OX578133.1:73193485-74393485 GCA_951213105.1 Amaurobius ferox | reverse complement strand
CTGTGCTTAAAAATTTTGGCCCCTCAATCATTTAAAGCAAAATATTTGATTCATACAATTTAGTATTTTATTAGTTGTGCTAAATTTTAAGAAAAATTGAGAGTATTTGTTTTACTCGTATAAATTTTGAATTTCAAAAAACTGAAAATTTTCTTGATTATTGTCTCATTTGCTGATTACATTTTGACTACAAGGGCGTTAGTGCAAAAAGAACTTTACATTCTATATTTTTCAATTACAGAATAGACCGGAACTGTGATATTTAAACTTTTTTGTCACACAAATTATACAAATTTCAGCTATCCTTACAAAATTAATTTGAATATTTATGAATAAAATTATTTCTTGGAAAATATTTATGCCCTTAAAAACGTTTCTCTACTTTTATTAAAATTAAGGAATATATATAAAAAAACTAGTTAAAAATAATTTTTTGCTATTTCATAAGTAAAGGCAAGGAATTAATCAGGTTTCCATTTTCGTTAAGGAAAAATTCACTTATTTCACTAATATGTAATCTATACACTCATGTTCAAAAGTTACGCATAATTGCTGTTTATGTGAAAATTTCAGGAAATCGACTTCGGAATGAAAGGAAACGCAGTATGCGGGTGTAATAGGGTTATAGAAGAAAAAAAAACAATGCAAAACAAGGATAATAATAAGTTTTATTGTCCAAAGAAAAGGGTTGAAAGAAAAAGGGCCACAATACGAGTGTCAACCTCAGTGAAACAGAATGATTAAAACAATGTGATGCTGCAGTTTAATACGGTGTGTGGGAACCTCGGGTAGCCACGCATGCTGCACAACGATTTCCTATACTTTCGATGAGGGTTTGGATGAGTTGTGTGCTCAAAGTGTTTTAAGCCTCACGGAGAGCAGTTTTTAATCCCGGAACGGAGCTTGGTGGGTAGCGGAGGGTTGCAAGATGTCTCCCGGGCATATCTCACACATACTCTATTGGATTCAGATCAGGAGAGTTGGCAGGCCACTGCATGTGTTGCTGGATGTCTTCAGTTTGCAGGAAGTCGTCGACCAAGGCCGCACTGTGAGGAGGCGCGTTATCACTGTGAATATGAAATACTGACCAACAGCACCTCGAAACAATCGAACGGTAGGCTCAAGGACTTCGTCTCTGTAACTTTGACCGGTAACCGACCCCTGTCAAAGATGTGAAGGTGTGTGCTGCCGTCCATCATGATGCCTGCCCAGACCATGACTCCCCCAAAACGATGTCTTTCCGTGATGTTTACCGGATGAAAATGCGTTCCACGTTCTCTGCAAATCGTGGTACGATGAAAATCAGTTTGCAGGCTAAACTTGGACACGTCACTGAACATGACATTGCCCACTGTTGTCCACTCCACTGCCGATGTTCCAAACCCCACTGTAAACGCGCGCGTTTCTGTGCAGACGTCAGGGGGATTCAACCGGCTGGTTGTCTGGCCTAGAGACCAACGTGTCTGAGTCTCCTGTAAATAGTTTGTCTCGAAACAGTGATTCCTGTGACGGCTGTCAGGGCTGAACCCAGTTGTCTGGCAGAACGGTTCCTCTGACGTCGCGCAATTATCACCAAATATCGGTCTTGCCGAGCGGTTGTTACCCTTGCCCGACCTGGTACTGGTCGTCGGGTAACATCTCCAGTGGTTTGGAGCCTCTGCCACAGTCTGGAGATTACACACTGAGGCACATTCAGAATGCGAGACGCTTCAGTTTGGGATCGACCGGATTCCAGCATTCCAATAATGCGTCCCTTCAAAAACATGTCCAGTTGGCATCTTTGTGACATCTTTCGTCCTTTTTTATTGTTAACAACGCTCCGTACCACAGCAATTGCGAAATTCTGCCTCAACTGGCCATGCCTCTCGAGGTTGTTTTATACTCGTTTCGACGTGCGTCGGTGCTTTGCGCATGTCGTCATCGACTGAACTGTTTTGTATATGCACAACGATTTACCTTCGTCCCACGATTCTTCACAACTGATTGTGAACCATTGTATCCATATTAACTCCGAATTTTTCGCATTTTACGAATTATGCTTAACTTTTGGACATGAGTGTATATACTAATTGAAAGTGGCCGTCCGTCTGTCACATTTGTTCTAGGCACTTCTCGAACAAATAGAGACTTGCAATTTGGTGCAAGGGTCGATTGTTCGATAAAACCCCTTGGAAAAATCGAATTTTTCGGAAATGTTCTGTAGAGGGGGTGCTCCACACTATAACGTTCGAAAAGGGAAATGATTGAAAAGCATGCTTTGCAATGAAATAGAGACTTTAAATTTGGTGCGTGGGTAAATCTTTCGGAAGTAAGAAGGACTGCAATTTCAAATTTTCAATATTTGCTACTCTAGAGAGTGCTGCAAAACAAAATGCTCGATTTGTCGAATAAATTAGAATCACTTTCTTTAAAATTTCATAGAGGCTTGACATTTGGTATATGGGATGCTCATTTGATTAAAAAACCTAAGACACATAGAGTCCTTCAAAAATATTCATTTAAGGGGGTGCTCCACAGGAAAACGTTCGAAAGGTTAAATGATAAAAAAGCATGATTTGGATGAGATAGATACTTCAAATTTGGTGTACGGGTAGATAGTTCGTAAAATGTTCGATTTTCCGAATAAATAAGAAACGCCTTCTTTACAGTATGATAGAGGCCTGATATTTGGCATTTTGGCCAATCATCTGACAAGCCCCCCCCCCCCTTCACGAAGAATAGAGTTTTTCAATAATATTCATTGTAGGGGTGCTCCACAGAAAACATTCGAAATTTGAAAGGATAAAATAGCACTGATAAAGAGACTTTAAATTTGTTATACGGGTAGCTTGTTCGAAAGGAAGAAAGTGTGCTTTCAGTTTTCCAACATTTTTTTCTTTAGGGGGTTCCTCACACCGAAATGTTTGATTTTCCGAATAAATGAGAAACGCCTATTTTAAAATGTGATGGAGGCTTTATATTTGGTATATGGGCCAATCATCTGTTAAAAAAGCCAGGAAGAAGAGAGTTTTTAAAAAATGTTCATTTACCATACAAAAACGTTTGAAAATTAAAATGATAGAAAAACGCTCTTTGCGATGAAATAGAGACTTTAAATTTGGCTTAATGGTTGATAGTTGGAAAAGAAGTAAATGTGCAATTTCAGTTTTCCATAATGTGACACTTTAGGGGCGCTGCACGCTAAAATGTTCGATTTGCCGAATGAATGAAGAACGCCTTTTTTTATGTGAGATAGAGTCTTGTAATTTGGTACACGAGTCAATCGTTCATTCTAAAAATCGAGTTTTTCAAAAATATTCTGTAGAGGGGGATGCTCCCAAAACGTTTGAAAGGTGAATTGAGAAATAAAGACTTGAAATTTGATATACAGGTCAATAAATCGATAAAACCTCTGGAGAAAACCGTATTTTTCAAAAATATTCATTTAATGGGTGGTCCACACCAAAATGTTCGAAATGTAAAATGATAGTAAAACGGAATTTGCAATGATAGAGACTTTAAAATTGGTGCAAGTATAGATCGTTAGATAGAAATAAAGTGTATAATACCAGTTTTCTAATATTTGCTCATTTAGGAATGCCACACACTTAAATGTTTAATTGGCTGAATAAATGAGAAATGCCTGTTTGAAGTGAAACAGATATTTGAATGTTTAGTTCACGGGTGAACAGTTTTAAAAGGACCACTGGAAAAATCGAATTATTCAAACAGTTACATTATTTGGACGTTGCTTAATGTGAGACCGTTGAATTTTAACGGCCATGCTTTTCAAATTTTTCGACCATGAAGTGAATTTCTTTTATGAATATATTTGCAATCTGTGAAAAATCTAATTTTTTATCAATATGAAATTAATGCGAATATTTTAAAACAAATTTAGAAAATATAAATATAATAAAGTTTTTGGCATTTGAAATAAAAAAAAAAAACATTCCATATGAATTTCCTCTGAGTTTATTTATAGCATAAAATCTTTTTCCATGTTATGCGAAAATAGATACACAAATTATGTTATGCAAAATTTAGGGGAACAGGGATTTGTAATTAAATCATTTTTGCATAATCTTACAAATAAAATATATTCTACACTGAAATCAAATCAGTATTATTACTACTACAATATCGCAAGAAAACTATTTCATGCTGCAAAGTCTTGTACAAAAGGAATTTCGTAGGCATTAACATTTTTAAGAACGGAAAACGGGAGAAAAGGGAAGAGGCAACGCGGCGCGGATCCGTCATGTTGTTTTCTCTGCAGACCTCGGCTGAAATTAAAGGTCAGCACTGCGCATGCGTCAGATATTGCTTCTCTTTATATGAATATTCTTTGGCCTTGGGTCGTGGTTCTGTGGGTGGCAGCTGCAGCTACCAGCAAGGTTATTATATCTTAGGTCAGGCACTGTCCGGGGTCTCTTAGGATTGCAGTCTCAACGATGAATTAATTGCATTTGTCACATACCTTTGGGTGGGCTCGTTTCCAATTCGATATCCGTCCCTAAGCAAAACCTATTCAGCAAGGTAAGCGCGTTTTCTATTAAAGTATGGCACCGGCCTCCGAAGCTGATAGTCAATTTCCGTGAGGTAAACACACATACAACTTCTTTTGTTGTAGGAAAACCGACGAATAAAGCATTTGAGGCTGCAAATGAGATAAGATTATCGAAATTTCCAGGGTTGTTGTTTCGCCGCTGATGTGCTGTTAGTTTAATGACTGCTAAAAAAAAAAAAAAAAAAAAAAAAAAAAAAATTAGAATAAGGTGTTGAACAAGTAAACTTTGACGTAAAAATAATAGAAAACAAAACAAAAAGCTGAAATACAGCAAAAAAAGCAACCCCCATATAAATATCATAAAATTATACTGTTTCTATCAAATTTTTTTTTTTTTGCAAACGTAAATCGCTAGGGGTATAGCTCAGTGGTAGAGCATTCGACTGCAGATTGAGAGGTCCCCGGTTCAAACACGGGTGGCTCTTACAATTTTATTTCTTTTGTCATTGAATGAAATCCATATGTTTATTAAGAGTCCACAATGATTTGTCAACTGAGTTATTTGTATTTAGTTAGCACTACAACCAGATTTACATTGGAGATATTATAAAACTCTTAATATCTGTATAGAAAATTGGTAACCAATGAAAAAACGAGCTTAGCTAATAATTTAAATTATATGTATGCAATAGATTTCACGAAATTTTTGTTTATATGAACTACAATCTATCTGACTAAAATTTTAAGATTATTTAATGGTGTGGGTAAATTTTACGAAATTGCGTCACAACTATAACACTGCGACTTATTCTTTGAACAGAGCAAATTGTGGGCCCTCTCCATATTTGATTTTCTCCTTCTTGTAATTCTTTCATGTCTCCCCCCCCCCCCCATCTCTCTCTGCCTTAAAATAAGACACAAAAAATCGGGGAACCAAGCCCCTTTACTCAAATAGTGTCTGCCCCCCCCCCCCCCTACGGCGGTTCAGAACACAGACGCATCCAAATTTAATTATGGGGGGGTGCCAAATTGGTCGGATGAAAATATTTTTAATGAAAGTTCAAGGAAATTTAGTGGGTGATTATAAAAATTTATTTAAAATATAAAATTCAATTCTCCTTTTTTTTCTTCTTTTGAATTACTTCGGTCGTGGATACATTAATCTCTCTATGTCTATAGCACACATAGGCTATTCAATCTACACTGTGTCATTGTAGGTCTTTAATAGGTTTTTAAAAGGCATAAGATTGAATATGACCTTTCACTGACGTATGCTGTAATCGGAAGCATTCGAAATGTTTTTAATAATCAATAGCATTTTTGCATTTAGTTATTGTAAACGAATTTTCAAATTTTCTATGCTACAACTCGAATTCGACGTTTAAAACTGCCGGATTTGTAGACGACAACAAATCACTGTCATAAAATTCACACAATTGGCCAAAATCTACTGCTATTGATGTACTCGTATTATTTCCATTTGGCAGAAGAGGGAAAATATGTTTCAAAATGTTGAGGCGTCATGCGAAACGTTCATGGAGCCGACTCAATCTTTGGTCAAAAAATGGAATAAAAATAGTTGTCCTGAAATAATCTTCTACAGAATCGGTTAGCTAGAACACCAGACGTTAATGTGTGTTTTGGTGCAGTTCTTGGCTTTTTAATACCAATATTAAATTTATTGCCCTTTATAAATGCTTCATCATAAATATCCTCAAAAGAAAACTTCGGTATTCCACGAATGGTATTTATTTGAGCCACAACATAATCAACAAAATTAAAGACAAATGAAAGGTCGCTCACTGTCAGATTTTTGCATTATTTTAGAGAACAGTAAGGTAAATGCGAAAACATATTTTGCAAGGTATACAAGGTATACACACACACACATATATATATATAAATAAAATTGTGAATCCAATGGTAGAATATAATATATATATATATATATATATATACATATTATAAAACCAAATTCACACGATGAGTTTAGTAATGATATCTTCATGGCGGTCTACCCACCTAGTTGGGCATAGTTTCCGGTGTATATTTATCAATATTGTCAACCAGGATATCCTGTTTTTAAGGGTTTGAAAAACAGTATATACTTTTCAATTATACCAATACAATTTCTTATTTCAGTCAGAGATACACCATTTCCAATTGCAAAACTGTAAGAAAAAATAATAAATTTTAACTGTAAGAAAAAATAAAAATAATAAAAGTAATTGTCGTTGATTTCAATTTGTGAAATTATTTGATAATTTGAGCATTTTATTGTTTTTCTTTCTTCTTTATGAAGGGTGCCAAAGCCCCCCCCCCCCCCCCCCCCCTCCTTCCCTATGTGCGTCATTGGCTCCGAACGGCAAAAAACGAAATCCAAAATCCTATGAAGCATTTTATGTGTAAGATTTGAAAAACAATTTCATTTCAATTTCTTCACTAATTTATAAAAAAACAAACAAACAAGATTCGACTACAAAACTTCTTTTCTTGTCAGCAAATAACGTTATTTAAAATTTTGATTTTGATCTATTTTCTGTAGTGTTTGATACTCAAAGGAATCTTACTAACGGTTAATATTAAAATTCCTGTTACATCAATAAATTTGTTTCCCTTTAAGTCCACAGATGGCACTACCAAACGATGTATAATGAAGTGTGGTATTGATTTTTCATAACGTCAGAGCTATTGATCAAAATATCTTTGCATAGGATAGGATATATTCTAATCATTAAATATGGTAAACCTTAATGTGGAATTCTATTAGATATATGTAAAATTTTGTTAGATATATGCGAAAATTCGTTACAAGGAGGTGGAATTCAGAAATCAATGTTAAGAAGTGTCTTAATTTCATTTTAATGCAAACTCATATCATACATAAAAAGTCGTACTGAAATGTATTCATTACTTTGGGGTGGAAAACAGAGCTAATTTGATTGTAATTTACAGTTTAAATTTGATTCGAATGCTTACATGAACAGCAAAATAAAAATGGGCGTAAAATTATGAGAAGAGGGCAGCAAAAGGATCCAGTCACCGTTGGATTGAGCTAATATATTGATTGCATGAGCAGTAAGAGAGTAAAAATTAGTACACGCGCGCGCACACACACACACACACACATATAATTGTAAAGTATCCTATTAGAAATTTCAATTTTAGATAAATATTTCGTTTTTTATACATCAATGTGTGCACATTATCTTTGTGTAAATTTTAATCAAATTCAGTACTTGATTCCTATGATACATAACAGATGGCGCTACTTCCCCTTATCAATAGTTTATCTTACTGTACCATTTCATCTTTAGTCTCTATTAGTGAACTGCCTGGGTAAGGGGGGTTTCCATTGCCCTATATAAATATATCTAAATGCTGTCATATATATATATATATATATATATATATATATATATATATATTAGAAAAAGTAATAATAAAAAAATTCAAGTAATATTAACATCACCATAGAAGCAAAATCACGGCCATAATGCCGATAAGAGAAAAGAACAGCAACGGCCCAAATTCGATTATTAGTCAGAATTAAATTCCTCTTCAGGTCTGAGTATTTAACTCTAACTAGCCCAAACAGATGCCTGTTTCAGATTGAGCAATAGTGTATTACTATAAATACTCAAACTCAGACTACAGGCATCAAAAAATGAATATAGGAAACATTAAGAAAATTTGTATTACCATGCGGCATGAATCCTTCTTCTTTCACCACGTGTATACACGATGAACCTCAACATATATATATATATATATATATATATATATATCCAATTATTGTTTTTATGATCCTTTTTATATGTTGTCTGGGATTCGGACATTTTATCCCCACGTGCATGTTTGATTGTTGCTACGGGCGTGAAGAGTCTCTGGGAGCGTTTTCATGAAGTCAAAGTTAACTTCTAACCAGGAAAAAGGGGTCGCAATCCTCCTTGACCTTACTGCAACCCTGCTAACACAATCATCCACCTTTATAAATCGTTTTACATTTTAAATCTTATATATATATATATATATATATATATATTCTCTTTTTAATTTTAATTTAATTTTATTTTGATTATTATTATCGCTAACGCATTTCTATACTTTAACTACTAGCCCATCTATGTCTTAACATGGCCATCTATGGATATTGTTTTTATTTAGCTAATCCTTTCATTCCCTCAATTGAATGATTTTGTATCCTTATATTCTTCTCATCCCCCTTTCTTTTGTAGTGATATGTTACCTTCTATCTTTAACCTTAGTCTTGATCTATAGTAACTCATTTGTAACAGATATGCTAGAGATGGGGTTTTTTGCACATACAGTAGTTTATGCATAATTTACGATTAAAATCTTTCATTTTTTATTTATAAATCCATTATGTTATTAGCTGCTTTGCGCAATATCATGATGAAAGTTTTATATTCTGTATTATTTTGTATTTTATATCCTGTTTTCTATATACTGACTTCTATTACATCTTTTAATTGTACATTTACATTTATTATTTACTTCTGAATTCAACCATCTACCTTTTGATTTTCATATTTGCAAAAACTTTTTAAAAAAGGTAAAACCTGTTGTAAAGCTGCATTTGCGCTTATTACAGAGTTTATTCTCCTTTTAATTTTAATTTTATTTAATTTTGATTATTATTATCGCTAACGCATTTCTATACTTTAACTACTAGCCCATCTATGTCTTAACATGGCCATCTATGGATATTGTTTTTATTTAGCTAATCCTTTCATTCCTTCAATTGATTGATTTTGTATCCTTATATTCTTCTCATCCCCCTTTCCTTTGTAGTGATATGTTACCTTCTATCTTTATCCTTAGTCTTGGTCTATAGTAACTCATTTGTAACAGATATGCTAGAGATGGGTTTTTTTTGTGTATACAGTAGTTTATGCATAATTTACGATTAAAATATTTCATTTTATATATATATATATATATATATATATATATATATATATATATATATATATATATATATATATGTATGGCAACACTGGTCTCTTCATTCTGGGTTCTAATGGTTCGGGCATCTAAAGAGTTATTCCCAGATATTCTTGTTTCCTTTATTTTTCCATCATTATGTGTGTTGTCGAAGTAAAAATAGTTTATAGATATAATCTATCTATTTCTTCAGAAACATATATATTTTGTGTTCATTTTGAGAAAATACTTGGATCCGACGAAGAGTTTTGTATAAATGAATAATTCAATTACTTAGGCCTAGTCCTTGTCCACGTGTATAGCATTAACGCTTGGATTTTTTTATTTGTTTTTCTATTATCAAATCCATACTATTGATATTTGTTGATTACCTTTAGCTTGATGACTCGAAATTTGCATTTTTTTCTATTTGATTGAAGATTCGCTATTTAATACTTCTTTTTATTTTGTAGGTTTTATATTTAATTAAGATTTTTGAGTTGCAACTTCTCTCTATTCTATTATTGGACTTTTAAACTATTATATATATATATATATATATATATATATATATATATATACCTGTCTCAATCAATCTGTCTCAATCCAATTTTTTTTCCACTCGGTCCATGCATTCACTTCTGGTATACGTCTTATATGGCCACAGGCACGTAACGGTTCCGGGAGTGTTTCCTTAGGAGTAATAGCTGGCTATAACCGGGAACAAGGGGTCACAATCCCCCTTGGCCACTTGTTATTTCCCTGTTGGTACTTATATCACATCTCGATCTTTTTTTATCTTCTTATATACAAGACATTAATAGAGCTGCATTGCGCCTATATGACTTGGCAATTTCTATTAGTTTACAATCGGGTGCGTTTCGTACTTTGGTATTTACAATATTATATATATATATATATATATATATATATATATATATATATATATATATATATATATATAATAAAAATATAATATGATAATCCAATGATAGAATAGAGAGAAGTTGTAACTCAAAAACACTAGCTTAAAATATGACTACAAATTAAAAAGAAGTATTAAATAGAGAATCAACTATCATGAGAAAAATTAAATACTTATTTCTAGTCATCTAGCTTGAGATAATCAACAAATATCAATGGTGGGAATTCGAAAATAGAAAAATTAAAAATAACCAAGCATTAAAGACATACACGTGGAAAAGCACTAGGCCTAAAATTTGTTCATTTGGAAAAAATTACTTTTCAAGTCCAAATATTTATTCAAAATGAACATAAAATATGCTAGTTTCTGAAGCAATAGATATATTTTATCTATAAACTAATGCTATTTGGACGACTAGCATAAAGATTGAAAAATTATATAGGAAACACTAATACCTGAAATACCTTGCAAATATTGTATATATACAGGGTGTCCCAAAAAGATTGAAACTTGCTTTAATTCTTTACCTGTTGGAGATAAGTGGGCAATGTAAATTGCAAAAATGTTGAAAGTAAGGTAGGAAATAAGACTACGTTAATGAAATAGTCCTCCCATTAATTTTCAAAAAGTTACACTTTTGAAATTTTTATACGCATCCTTAGACAAATTTGGTCAATCAGAAAATTTTTATTGGGATCCTGGGGACCAAGCTATGGGACCACCTCGCCTAGTCCATCAGCCCGGAAAAGTGACGTCCAGGTTACTTCTCGCTTAAAATGTGCTGGCGCTCCATCGTACTGGAACCACATACGCCGCCAGATGTCTGTTGGAACATCCTCCAGCAATTCCGGCAAGACCTTCTGCGGGAAGAAATGCAAGATTCTTCCATCAAGTCGTTCCGGCATAAGATAAGGCCACATTAGGCGGTCGCCAATGATTCTTACCCGCACATTGACGGAGAATCGTCCCGGATGCGTATGTGGATATGTTGCCTGGGGATTTACATCATCGAGGTGAAATATATCTCTGGTCGAAGGTTTATACTCGCCCACATATGTTCGATGTGGATGTTAAATGTGTCATGATGTGCGAAGGAGGCTTCGTCCGTGAAAAGCACAGTAGCCCAAAAATTTGGCTGCGTCGCACTCAGCCCAGGAAACAGATGACGAACTTCACGCGACAAGGATGATCCGCTGCAGTCATTGCTTTGATTCACTGGAGATGGTATGAGTGTAAGTTTTTCACATGCAGAATGCGAAATACCGAGGATTGTGGTGTGGCACACCATGACTATACCCCATTGATTTTGTGCCTGGCCGAACTGCTACTGTGTCTAGAATCGCCTGTTCCACACTTGACGTTCTAGCACTCCTTGCTCGATCTGGTAGCAAGAAAGGATCCTGATTCACAGAGCTGCCGATGCAAGCGTTCGAATGTTTTAAGATTGGTAAACTGCCTATGGAGGAAACGTTCCCCGTACGGTCGTTGTGCCTCTCTGCCATTCTCATTTGCAGCTCCATAGATTAAATGCATATAGGCTTTTTCCCTATTTGTAAATTCCTCCATTGTCTCAAAAGTTAGAGCTGCGAATAACTGCTGCAAACTGATAAGGCCGTACATTCAGTGTTACGAAAATTTGCATAAGGGTTCTACTTCTTCTTCCTCAGATGAAATATGCATACGTGGCTTTCTTTTTTAATTAGAAAATAACAACCAGAATGACGCTTTTAAGTTTGCGGAGCGGCCGCTTCCCAACGAGTAAGCGCCCTGTAACGCCTTTATATATATATATACGCACACAGACAAAGAGTTTAAATATAAAATACCAGGCATATAAACTAGTAGAATTAACGATACAAAAGTATTAAATATCAGTACAATTAAAATTACATCTACTATTGCGCTAATGCAGCATATAAATAAGATGAAATTTATAAATAACAAAGAAGAAATAAATTAGAATTTGAATAGAAATAGTGATGCATCCATAACAAACAGTAGAATTATATTACTAATCAGAAATATCTCAAGAGAATGCCAGTCATATACAAGAAAAATCAGGAAACCACAAATAATTTAAAATATAAATCAAAGAACAACTGGTGTTAAGCAATGGAATGAAGCTGATCTAATAGTTAAATCTTCAGGGGGCATCTACCATACACCAGCCTCGTAGTAGCACATTTCATTTAATGGTCTGTTTCTGTGAACAAAAGACCATTTGATACCCGTATGTGTAACATTTGAAACATATTGAGAAAATTGAAAAAAAAAAAAGAAAAAAAAATAATTTGAAAAATAAATGACTTACGCGTGTAGAAGTTGATAGGCCTAAGCCAGCACTACATGTGAAGTAAATATTGTAAATAAGGTATTGCCAATCCATGAATGTAAAGTCTATGTTGCCATTCAAAAAATTGTAAAAAGTAATTACATACTAAAGAATGACGAGATAATTACCAAATAAACTGCATTAATTAGAGAAAGTACTCAAAATTGCAAATATAAATGATAATGATTATTAACCCCTTGAAATAACTTAAAGAGCTAATAAGTAATAAATAATGAATAGAATAGACAATCGAATGTATTGTTCTATTATAGAAATTAGCCCAGACATATCACAAACACTTTGCATCTATCTCCTGGCAAAATGCCCTGTTAGATTTTGCAAGTGAATCGAAATGCCTAATAATATAACCTATAACCATAAGATAATCACTTATGGTTATAGATTAGATTTTACTTGAGTAATATTTTTTTGTTGTAAAATGTGCTATTATAATGGCCAGAATATGCTTAAATATTCTATAAATTATAAAGATATCACTTAAGCAATATTTTCTACTGATGCATTATTTTAAAAAAGAAGCGTAGGTGGATTTTTTGCGTAGTTAAAGTGGGCCACAGAAGCTTTTCAAAGTCAGAGGATGCCGCGGAAACATTTTGTGTCACTAAATGGAACAGTGGTCAAAAAAGTCAAAGGCTTAAAAAGGCTGTAGAAAGCTTAAAATACAACTCATAAGAAGCTGCAATACACTTGATACGAAAAATGCGATTCTAAAATCACATGATATGAAATATGTTCTCGGAGTGTTTTAATTCTGATTCACTCTCTAGCAAAAATTTTTACAAAGAAAAATCTCTCACGATTTTTAAAATTGAGTGCTTGGAGTTATGTCTACTGCATAAAATATTTGACTTTATTGTACTGCCGGATTCATAAATATCTAATAAAACATTTACTTGTCGAGAAGACTCTTAAAAACGTTAAAGATAAGAATCAATATATCTACTTATGCGATTAAAAGCTTTTCAAACATTTTCCACATTCAAAATATTTTTTGAAAGAAATATTTTTGCCATGATCGTTTCGAACACTGATCTTGAATGGGTGTTTATCGCAGACATTCGCAGACAAGTCTCAAGTGCTTTTAAGATGTCATTATTGCCATTTTTTTTATATTAAAAGATAGACCTTTTGTACCCAGTTAACTTCTAATTAGGGTGATAGCTCCAAGTCATGAGACTGATAAAAGTATTATTGAGCGAGAGGACTTGAACATATTTAGAATAAGTAATTACGTTGTAGATAGAGATAATACACTCACTTAGTCATGCTCATTGAACCTAATAAGACGCTAAGTGTGCTTTTTATGATGATCTTTTAGTTTTTATCCAGCCTTCAAGACGATTCCTTTTTATTTCAAGTTGATGCCAGTTATGAAAGACGTGAACTCTTTAAAAGCCTTTAATTTCAATTTATGATTCTATGCCGGCCGTGGCTCAATTATTTTATGCGCGCGCGTATATTTTTCATGTTCGAAAACCACTCTTAATATAAATTCAATTGGAGGTGAGGTGGTAGTATAGCATGCATTAGAGCAGGAGTTCTTTATGGGTCGCTGTGGCTTTTGGAATGGGTAGCCTCACTATAGCCGAAATAATACGCGAAATATAAGCGATATATAACAAAAAATAAGCGATACGCGAATGTGGATATTCAAAATTTTACTTGATAGTTTTCGAATAACGTTTTGGATAAAATTGAAAAACGAAAAGTCCTAGGGAGTCCTGTGAAAGTATTACTACCGATTTCGATTATGTATTTATGTGCGAAGCTGGATTTTTTGGGTTTGAAACTAAGATTGGAAGGAGACTATAACCAGAACGTGAATTGAGATGGATTTGTCTTTTCAAAGACACGGCCACGGAAACAGTCAACAGTTGCGGTTTAAGAAATTTCGGGTCCCTGCAAGTTTTCAATTTGGGACCCCACACATTTATCTCAGTGGGAAATTCAATCTCTTTTTACTAATATTTATGTATGAAGGTCATGACGGTGCCTCGTCTCAAGTTTGGGGTCCACCTCAAAAGCTGGTGTTGAGAGCCCTTAAACTGGCCCTGGCTGTCATTAATACGTTGAAAGTAAACTGGCATCGGGCGCTTTCCTGAATGACAAAATAAAATTATTTTAAAAGATCAAATTAAGCTATAATTAGCTCAAATATAATTTGACAAATAGAAATATTGCTAACATCTAAGTATACTCCAGCATTTATGTTATTAAAATATTATATTAAAATTCGTTAATCATTATTAATTCATCAATTTGGCGTCATTTCGTAATTCTAGAGTCACTTTTGCCAATTTGGCTACATTTTCGTGAATTTAGCACTACATTACAGAAGTCGTCAAGATGGCGTTATTTCACCATAGTGACCAAATTTGTCGTTAAGTGTCACATATTTGGTGAAACTTACTACTGTTCATTTTTATATAATTTTTAGATACATTTATTTGAAATACATGTAATATCCCGTGAACAGCTAAAGAGTTTCTAAAGTTTGTGTTATTCGTTTTAGAATAAAAAATTATAAAAGTATAAAAAAATTATTTATTTAACATTATTGAATGTCCTGATGTTTTCATGATTTTTTCTCTCTAAAATTTATAAATTTGGGAGGTGTCTTCCAAATCTTCGACCAATATGCTTCCAGTATTCACTGATTGTAATAATCGTACCAAATTTCTTTCGAAACACTCCATTCGTTCATGAGAATCAGGGCCGAATTTTATTGTTCGTAGGTCCTAGGCACTTTCACTTAGATGAGCTGTGCAAAAACGAAATTACCGGGGGATTTTCATGTGATTCTTAAACCACGTGACTAACGATGACATAACTCTGTTAAATAAAAGGCTGAGATGTCTGTCGTCGACGTCTGTGCTGGTTTTTCGTTAGATACATATCCGATTAAATGAAAGTAACTTTTCAATAACGTTTTCCAATATGCCCAACAGTGTATTTTCAATTTTATCTTTCTTAATCTACTTAAAAAAATTTCTCGTTTGCCTATCAACCCCACCACTTTCTTAACCTCGCTGTTCTTCTTACTAGTAGAGTTTCATCAATCTCTACTGGGGAATCTTTTCCTACTATATTTTCTTTATTTTTTTTTTAAATTTATATCAATAAAAATGTCTAATAAGCCTGACCCAATGTAATATGTCTTTAATGATATATCAACATTTACCCTTCAACGCGTCAAGGCTAGTCATATTAGCCCATTCATATATTATAGTCAGTAGCGAAGCTATGGTTAATTTTGAATTAATAAAACGAATACTAATGGTTCTTTTTTGATATGTTTTAGTTTTACATCTCCATTGCTCTCCATCAATCCTCTTTACAGATTTTAATTCCACCTCTTTCTTGCATTTTGGCATTCATATTTATAGGTATAAGTCCCATTTTTCGACACCAGGAAAAGGCAATTTCACGGGCTGAGATAATTTCATAAAACTCTCTTCTGTTTGTTTTTTTATTTCTTTAATATTCATTTTTTGGGGGTGCCATTCTTCACTGTTGTCGAATATTTCTTAGGAAATACTTAATAATTTTGAATTGTTGGTTCTATAATGTAATTCTTTAAATTTAATAGATAGAATAGATTTCTCCTCGCACTCTTTTTTTTTCTTATTAATTTCTCTTTCAATTTGTTTGCCTCCTTCGTAGCCCCTAAAAATATTGTAGGCCTTAGGCACTGTGTCTACAGAAATCCAGCTATGTGTGAGATATCGCATCCACACACACACACACACACACACACACACACACACACACACACATGCGTACACATGCACATAGCATCCCCTCAAAAACGTTCGATTCGAGTTCAGGGATGTTTAAAACGTGCTCTTCCGTCGAAAACTCCCATTCAAATTTTCGACCCTGTCACAATACTTCCCCTATACATTATACTATGCATGTAGGGAAAGTGAAAATCTAATAATAAGCCTTGATGGAAAATATTACAATATATATCAAATTTATGACATTTATTTTTATATTTGTTGTTAATTGTTTATGTTGCTTTATTACAAAATAGATTCATGGGTTCAGAAAAGAAAAATATTAAGAACCATTGCATTAGAAAAACGTTTCTCTAATGTGTTCCACCACAAATTTGTGTTCCACGCAATTAGACGTTCTATGATAGAAAGTAAAATTGATATTTCAATAAGTTAATTTTTTATGCACAACGTAGCTTATCACATAACTAAATTTTAAATGAATGGTTTCAGTAATACATTTTTTTTATCTTGCATGTGAAAAATTCCATCGAAAATCTTAACTATAACTTTTAAATTCTCCATTGAATATTATATCTGAACAATGTCTGTGTGTGGAAAATCCAACCGAATTACAGCTACAATTGCGTTTGTAGCTGCACGTTTATTATTTTCGGATGAGTCTCGAGACACCTCGGAGCGATTTTTAAAAATTCGATTTAGCTTTTTAGTTATATAACGCTGATGCGGAATTTCGAGAAAATATTAACATTTTTCATACCAAATCGATTGTAAGGATTGGAGATATTATCACACAGTCTCATTGCTAACTCAATCATAAAGTGGGAAGAAGGATTTTTAAAATGGGATTTAAATGATTTTCTGACTTAATGAATTTATGAAACATGAATTAATAGACTTTAAAATTCCGACATCTTCGAAAATACAATCTAATCATCAGATTTTAATATGATCAAAATGCATGATTCCTCCTTCAATTTTTTCATTTAAAAAATATTTATATGCCGCGATTACTTGATTTTTACTTTCCTTATATACAATAATGTATAAGGAAAGTATTGTGACGGGGTCGAAAATTCGAAATCGAGTTTTCGACGAGAGAGCACGTTTCAAGCATCCCTGATCACACATCGAACATTTTTGAAGTGATGTCTCTGTGTGTGTGTGTGTGTCAGTGAGTCTGTGGAGACGATAACCGACGAACGAATGAACCGATTCGAACGAAATTTGGTACAGAAATTACAATCCGTAAACACTGGAAGCCTATTGTTTTTATACGCAATCGAATGTTCAGAACCCACCTAAATTTTCGAGTGAAATTTTGAAAAAATTGTCAAGAAATCAAAACCTCTAATAAAGTTACGCAAATAGACATGTCTTATGTAATTTTTCATTAAAAAACGATTGACATAAATTTTAGAAAGCTAACGTGAACCGTTCTCGAGTAATTGCACATGTTTCACAAAAATTATCAAAAAGTCATATAAAATAAAAAAAAATCCCTATTGCGAAACATATTCACTTTTCATATGTAATACCATGCGATAAATTGGGTGACATCATTCTCGGGGATCTAGTTCGTTCCATTCATGAAAAAAGATACTTTGAGTAATACTTTGTATTTGAACGTCAATAGTCATTTATCTGCTGTAAGAATAACTTATTTCTACGTCCATAACGCTTGGCGAGATTTTGGCGACGAATTTGGTGGAATGTCGCCAACTTGGCGACTTTGTTAAATGTTGCTAAATTAACGAAAAACTCGTCAAATGGATAACAAGAAAGATCAATCATACATAAGCATTGATTATGAAACACTTTCCAACTGAAATGTAATTTCATTTAAAAATTAAAATGTGATTCATTCAGTGGTAATATCTTTTACATTATCACAGTACTACAGTATACTTAAATATTTAAAACTGTATCGAAATATAAATCATCTGATTCTTTATGCAAAATCAATGAATATTTCATTCATATAACTTGTATTCCAGACTCCAGAGCTAAATAATTTTGTGTGAAAAAAATTCAGCAATTCTTATGTAATTCATCTTACAATCGCTTGAGATATTTGCATTCTGCATATGTTAAAATTAGGCTTCCTTGAAGAAATAATAAAAGTTTAGGGATCATTTAAAATCACAACTATTGTAATTGCATAGGCACGGAATTTAGATACACAGATAATACACAGATAATATATATGTGTATGTGTATGTACTCAAAGTATTGGAATCGTGCCGAAGATCGGAACTCGAATTTTCAAAGGATCTACACGTTTTGGGACTTCTAGAACACGAAAAAACTACTTTTAGGAAGACGTCTGTGTGTGTAAGGGTGTATCTGTGTATGTTTCTGTGTGTCTGTGTGGATATTACATCCACTCTAATTGAAAAACTAATGGACCGAATTTCATACAATTTGGTAGGTATGTTTTTTGTGGGAAATCCTGATGTTCATTAGATTATAGTACGATTCGTAATAAAAGAATCTGCCTTCTTTGCGAAATGGCCGCAGAAATTGCCTTTATCCACTCTAGCTAAAAACTAATGAACCAAATTTAACAAAATTTGGAGTACAATATTTCAATAACCTACAAGTGATTTATATACCAAATTTAACAAAATTTTGTATATAAATCATTTGTAGGTTATTCTACTACGATTCGGGAAAAAGGAACGGGCTATTTTTGCGAAATGGCCAGCAAAAATCGTTATATATAAAAATAAAAGACTACGTGTGCTCAATTATATCAATTAAATTCCTATTTTATATGTGATTTTTGACAACAAAAAGAATAAGACTAACCCCATTACTCTAGGACTAGCCGTTTTTGAGATATTCTAGTTTTTTCGCGTTTTCGCTACGCCACCTTTGACAATAAGTCCAGCTATCAAATGAGAACCAAATTTAAGTTTAACGTGTAAATTCAATGTCATTTAAAATACTTATGTTGTGCAGATAAACTCAAATTATCATTGAATAAATAAAGAGAACGAATATGAGTCTGCAGAGAAAGACATGTGCTGTCCACATCAGAATTTTTAACAATATTACACCAATGATTTATAGAAGTGAACGGGGATTATTTTCAGGCCATTTCGAAAAAAATGTATGATCTATATTTAAAGATCCATCAAATTTTTGTCGAATAAAATGTTCAACAAATTTAAGCTGTGTATCAAATTTTAACTCTCTAGGACGTAGGAAAGTGCATTTAAAATGCCATCAATTAAATTTATCATGAAGAGTTATATAAAATTTAAAAAAAATGAAAAATTGTTATCTACCAAATTTATTTTAAAATATGAAGCCACTCCCATATGCAAAACGTTTAAACAAATGGAGAGATATTTATTATATAATATCTCTCTCTTTTCTTTCTGGAAGATATCCCAAAGTCAGAATTTAATTGAATTTGTTTTTTTCCATATATAAAATAATTTTTTTAATTAAAAAACTACTTAACATATTTTACTGAATTTTTTTTTATATATTCTATGGGATAATGTGAATATTTCCTAAAAATTTCGAAGCAATTCGTGAATTTTAAATTTACTTAAAAAATGTTTGAAAAATTAGGTCCCATAGGGTTCAATGTATTTCATTTTTTCAACCCGGGTTCAATAAAAAACTAATTGGGTGATATTATTTATTTATATTCCCATAGGTCCTACAGACCGTCTGAACAACATACTAAAATTTCATTTTGATAAACTCATTTTTACGGCAGTTATCGTGCTAACGGACAGACAGACAGACAGACAGACAGACAGACAGACAGACAGACAGACAGACAGACAGACAGAATGAACAAAGTCATAAACACTTTTCAACTTTGTTGTAAAGTGTTAAAAATGAAGCTAAATCAATGAAAATGACGACTCATTGACGAAATTTCAATATCATGGAAAGAATATAAATATCTACTATAAAAATAATCTATTTTTAACACTTTACAACAAAGTTGAAAAGTGTTTATGACTTTGTTCATTCTGTCTGTCTGTCTGTCTGTCTGTCTGTCTGTCTGTCTGTCCGTTAGCACGATAACTGCCGTAAAAATGACTTAATCAAAATGAAATTTTAGTATGTTGTTCAGACGGTCTGTAGGACCTATGGGAATATAAATGAATAATATCACACAATTAGTTTTGGATTGAACCCGGGTTGAAAAAATGAAATACATTGAGCCCTATGAGAACTAATTTTTCAAACATTTTTAAGCGGATTTAAAATTCACAAATTGCTTCGAAAATTTTAGGTAATATTCAAATTGTTCCATGAAATATATAAAAAAAATTCAGCGAAATATATTCAGTAGTTTTTTAAATAAAAATTAAAATAATAATTACACCTCTTATATGAAACGATCACGTGACCATGATATGAAACGATCACATGACCCACTTCAAAATGAGATATGGCATCCATCTTGTTTCAAAATCGTGATTTTTTTAAGTTCTTTTTAATTCATATTGAGTGTTGTATCCGTCCTAAAACAACTTTATTTTTGCTTAAATTCTGTGCATCTACATACTGAAACAACGCAATGACAATATATTTGAGTTTAAATTCTCATTCAAATTTGATTATTTCCACAACTAAGCCTATTTTTCACCTATGTAAAATGTAAACAGCAAAATATGTAGAATGAGTTGTATTAGAATTACTGTATTTCTTTAACACAAAATAATTCAGTCCATGGAGTCTGCATGGCTGATATGAATGAAATATTAATTGATTTTATAAACAGAAGGACGATTTTTTTCGATGAAGTTTTAAGCATAGAGTTTATGAATTGTAGCTCCATGGTCTTACTTTTTAAATAAAATAAATTATTATAGTATTGTGATGAATGCTATGAATGGGAGAAAATTATGAATGAAATCCTGCTTTTATAGAGAGATCCAGGCGTGTTATTTTTTCTATGACGTCATTTGAATTTATTTCAGTTGTTTTCGATGAAGTTTTCAAATATGATAAATTATCGTAGTATTATGATAGTTTTAAAAATATTACCGTGGAATGTATTGCATTTTAGAGATATTTAAACCAGGCAATTTATATTTCAATGCTGTCATTTGAATGAAGTTCATTTTTTTCAATAAAGGTTTAAGTTTTCAAATATAATAAATCAATGTAGTATTGCGATAAGTTTTAAAATATTACCGAGGAATGTATTGCATTTTCGACTTTTTTAAATAAAATTGCATTGAAGTTGGAAAGTGTTTCATAATCAATGCTTTAAGCATGATTGATCTTTCTTGTTTTTACTGTAAAAGTAGTAAATTCATTGCATTATATAAAGAAACTCATGTGCTGCCCACATCAGATTTTTTTTTAAAGGCATAAAAGTACAAGTTCCATACTTGATTTTTCAAGCTTCCGAATTTTATTCAAGGGACTTTTCCACAAGCGCCTGATGTGTAGGCGAATATCGGCGGAAATGTGAGGGCGAGCCTACAGGATAAGTGACCTGAATGATCGCCAAAGGTAGCGAGTAAAAAACAAAAGGCACCTGCTTGTCTTTGTGTGCACGCGCTTTAGCGAAAAATCATTGTGGCATATAGCTATGAAATTTGGTACAAAGGTACTTCTAGGCAAGTCTTGGATGTGTTAGGGTCATTACAGAATGATATTTTTAATTTCCATTTAGTTATTTATTTATTTAATATTGAAGCGAAATTCTGAGTAACCGTCGCACTAATTCGTCCGAAGCATTCAAAATATTTATCGCATGCTTTCTATATTAACTCCATCGTGAGATCTGCAGAACGCTTTTTCAAAATAAACTTCGGCATCCAAAATAATCAGCATAAAAAAAATAAAAAATAAAAAAAAATCCTCGTTTTTCGGCGAACTTAAAGAAAAAATCTTATGTGGGCGACACACAACTTTCTCTATATAATGAAATGCATTTTCCTTCTTTCACAGTGAAAAAATGATGTATAAGATCTACGTAACACTGTTTTAAAAGTTAAATTGTATATTTGGTGCTTTTCCGGTTGACAACATATAAAACAATTTTGAAGTGCCCAATTAACTTATATTTTACGCAACTCTAAATCGACGATTTACGGCATCCGCAATAAGCAATATATTATAATCCATATATTAAAATAATTAATTCATCAATTTGGCGTAATTTTCCTTAACTTAGCGTCATTTTTACAATTTTTATGATATTGACGAAATTTGGCTAAATGATTAGCCAAGTTCGCCGTTTTTATCGCCAAGCGTTACAAATAGACGGAGAGAAGAGCTGTTTTATATAAAAATGACTGTTAACAAATTGTTAGGCGTCAAAATACAAAATTACTTTAAAATGCATCTTCTCTCGTAAATGGAACAAGTTAGATCCACGAGAGGGATGTTAAAAAATTTATTGCATAATAGTACATATGAAAAGTGAACAACATATTTTAGAATATTTAATACTTTCTTTTATTTTTTGTGATTTTTTGATAAATTTATTTGAAAAAGTGCATTATCTCGAGAATGGTTCGTGATAGCGTTCTAAAATTTGTGTCAATTATTTTCAAAAGAAAAACTACATAAGAAATGATTATTTATGTGACATTGTTGAAGGTTTTGATATTTTAATGATACATAGTATTGGAAAAGCCTATATTGTAAGACGCCGTATAAAAATAGACAGCAAAATTTTTTGTATCTTTTGTTGCTTATTCTCGTATACTACTTCACATCAGTTTTATAAATTACTATGTTCCTATAATTAAGCATAAAGCAGTTTCTACTTTATTTTTAATTTCTTCCTTACTGTAAAGTAGATTAAGTCAACTACATGAAGGAAAAATTCAATGTTTGCCTGGACTCAAAAGCAATTATTATCTTTATTAAATAAAAGCGCAGAGCGAGGTAAATATATTTTTTCATATTTCTTAACTTTGTGTAAGTTTTTGTTGAGGTTCACGACTTTGCAGTCTAATTATCTCAGTTAAATGATAAGTTTGAAATTGATAAGAAAGCATTTTTTTTATTTCATCTAAATGTTTTTCATTTTGTTTCTTTTCTCGAGAGTGCAATGTTAAATGTTTGTACTAAGCATAGTTACTAAATTAAGTTTTGAAGTTAACATTTTCTTAGAAAAGTCTATTCGACGATACAAACTTTCTCAAGAGATAGCGCATAGTCAGTTTCCTATTCGTAGACCTTGCTTCTGTAGCTCTATAACGACTCAGTTGAAAGTTAGGGCTGCATGAGGATTTAAGTCAGACCCCTGTATATACACCGATATCGCATTTAAAGTGTTTGATTCGAGTTCAATAATTTTGAAAGTGTGTCGAAAACTCGAGCTAGAATTTTCGATTCTGTCAGTGTCACATACATTTTCCTACTACAAAATGTACTTGGGTAATTAAATCAGGGTAGTTATATGAAATTATAAAATGAATAAATTTGATTCGTATAAATAACAGTAAAAATTGAATCCAATTCGTGTACATCGGTGTAATGGACGTGATACGTACCCCCCTCCCCTAATTGCAAAATCGAAATCTTTTATTTGCGGGTCTCTACGTTCTACAATTTAAACCTTAATTTCAACAATCTCATCACAATTAGACCAATTTATATATTGGCATATCTTCTGCAAACGACGTAATTTTTATATTTCCACTAAAACGAATTACCCGCAGGTTTCCGGATCCTAAATAAGTGACCACTATTTATAAATAATTAAATAAGCGCTCGGTATTTAAATAATACATCCTAAATAAGCGGCCACTACTTATAAATAATTAAACAAGCTATTAAATAATACATTCACACCCCAAAGCGCACGTTCCCGACGAGAAATTTCTTCCCCCCGGTGAAGATGTAAAAAATCTAATGTGGGCAGCACATGACTTTCCCTCCAGACTTATATTCACGTTCTCTTTATTTTTATTACATTTAATTTACTTTTAATTCAATTTTCGTTCTCATTTGATAACTGGACTTATTTTCAAAGGTGGCGTAGAGAAAATACGAAAAAACTAAAATATCTCGAGAACGGCTAGTCCTAGTGTAATGGGGTTGGTCTTATTCTTTTCTTCGTTAAACATTACGTATTAAACAAGCATTTTATGGATATATTTGAGCATATGTAGTTTTTTATTTTAGATTTTGGCGATTTTTGAAGGCCATTTTGCAAAACAAGGCAGGTTATTTTTTTCCGTATCATACCAAAATCTAATCAGCACAAGGGTGTCCCACAAGTGATTTACCTACCGAATTTTGTGGAATTCGGTCCATTAGGGTTTCAGCTACAGTGGATATAAGTTTTTGGGGGCCATTTCGCAAAAAAAGGCGGGTTCTTTTATCCCGAATCGTACCCAAAACTAATCAGCAACAGATTCACCCACAAGTGACTTACCTACCAAATTTTATGAAATTCGGTCAATTACTTTTTTTAGTTAGAATGGATACAAAATCTGCACAGACACACACACACACACAGACGTCATGCTAAAAATAGTCTTTTCGTATTCTAAAGGTCTCGAAACGTGTTGATCCGTCGAAAACTCGAGTTGTGATTTTCGGCATGATTCCAATACTTTCCCTATACATTACCATGTATTGCAGGGAAAGTAAAAATAAGCCTTCTCTCTCAACGGGGGGGAGGCTCAATTTTTATTTTTGCTTGAAAATGTACCCTGTGTTGCCCTGGAGTTAAAGGAGGACCTTCATTCAAATTTGTTAAAGGTGGCAAAAGTACAATTAAGTAATACACGTGCGCTCCAAGAGCAAGCAGAAACATGATTTTTCGTTTGGGGCAATGTGTGATATTTTTTTTATACCGCAACATCAAAATCGGGCGCTTCGGTTCTTCAAAATACAAAAAGTATATATATTTTTAATTTAAATTTTTTTAAATCGCTTTGTTAGTCAATGGTTTTATATCGCAATCTTAAAATCGGGAACGTTTGAAAATTCCTCTATTAATCGTATGGATTCCAAAAATCGTCCAATAGATGACAGCACCAGTTAAGTTCTCTTTAAAACATATTATATATTTAACACATTATATTGTTTTCAGAAATTTACTGAATTTCGTCTATTAATCGAATGGATTCCATTCAAAGTTTGTTTGAAAGAGAATTTTCCGATCCATCCGATGATGTTAAGATGGATTATATTTTCGGTCGCAAATTTCGAACATCGAATGGCAAAAGGCATTCTCCTTTGAATGAAACAAAAGGAAATTGTTTCCTGATATATATATATATATATATATATATATATATATATATATATATATATATATATATATATATATATATATATATATATATATATATTTATATGTATATATATATATTTATATATATATATATATATATATATATATATATATATATATTAACATTCTCTTGATTTAACATTACATTGTATCTACATCCTCTTAAATATTAGCCTCACTGTTTTCAATTATCCGCCCCATAATTTTGTGGCTCTTAGTGTAGAATATTATCTTTTACTGCCTTTTCGCATTACTATTATTTGTTTCACACGATTGGCAACAGTGGATCTCTACTTTTAAACTTTGCGACTGGCAACACTGGTCTCTTCATTTTGGGCTCCAATGGTTAGCACATTTGCAGATTTTTTATTCCAGGGATTCTTGTTTCCTTTATTATGTTTCTATCTTTATGTGTGTTGTTCAAGTTATTAGTGTTTATAGATATTATCTATCAAGTTATTAGTGTTTATAGATATATCAGAAACACACATTTTGTGTTCATTTTTATTAAATACTTGGACCTGACGAAGAGTTTTTCCAAAATTAATAATTCATTTATTTAGGTCTAGCGCTTATTCACGTGTATAGTTTTAATGCTTGGATTTTAATTGTTTTTCAATTATCGATTGCATTCCATTGATATTTGTTGATTATCTTTAGCTTGATGTCTAGCAATTTGCATTTTTTTATCATTTGTGGCTATGATTCTCTATTTAATACTTCTTTTTATCAGGTAGGCATTTTTTAAAGTTAGAATTTCTGAGTTGCAACTTCTCTCTCTATTCTATCATTGGATTTTCAAACTATTAATTTTATATATATATATATATATATATATATATATAAAATTAATAGTTTGTATATTGCCTTTTCTCATTTTTGCCGTGTTTGCATTTTTATTTTATATACATTTTTATATATATATACCTTTTTAATTATGATTTTTGTATACTCGTCTTCCCCTCACCCCCTTTCCATTATAGTGATAAGTTATCCTCTATTTTTATCCTTAGTCTTGGTCTATAATTACTTATTTGTAACAGATATGCTAGAGATGGGTTTTTTTGTACTTACCGTAATTTATGCATAGTTTTCGATTAAAAATTTGAATTTATATATATATACAGGGTGAGTTGGAATTGTTTTAACAAAAGCAGAGGGGTGATAGTACCCCACCAGACGAGCAATAATTACCATGGAACATAGGGTCACATTGCACTCAGAGAGGCAGAAAAAAGTAAAATTGGAATACGAACCTGCACGTACACCAGTGTTGGGAAAGCGAATGAACGATACCAAACGTTGCACAAACAGATTTATTGTGCAGCGACAAACTCACAGCAAGTGCTCAACGTGGCGACCACGCGTGTCGTTGCACCGTTCGCACCGGCGAAGGAATGACTGATGCACCCTCTCGAAGATTCCGGGTGTTGAGTTAATGTGGTCTGCGGCAACAACGGTGCGCGCGACGAGATCTTCCGCTGAGTCTACAGGCGTCTCGTACACTAAAGATTTCATGTGGCCCCAGAAGAAAAAGTCCAGTGGGTTGAGGTCTGGTGAGTGAGGAGGCCACGCCACAGGTCCGCCACGTCTGATCCAGCGTGCGGGATATGTGGCATTCAGGAAGTTCTGGACCATGATGGAAAAGTGTGCCGGGGCTCCATCGTGCATAAACCACATGTCGCTCTGGATGGAGAGCGAAATGGCCTGCAATAAACTGGGCAGCACGTGTTCTAAAAAGATACGGTATGTTGTGCTGGACAAACGGTCTGGCAGGATGTACGGGCCAACCAGGTAATCACCAAGGATACCTGTCCAGATGTTCACGGTAAATCGGTGCTGGTGTTTACGATGGGTTGTGCAGTGGGGATTACAGGCAGACCACACGTGTTGATTGTGCATGTTGAAAATGCCTTCTCTGCTGAACATTGCCTCATCGCTAAATAAAACTTAATGCAGGCAATCGTGGATCGGTATTCCTCATTCCGAGCATCAACTGCACAAAGGCTGCCCGGCGGGGATAATCATCTGGGTGCAAAGATTGCACGTGGTAGGGGTACATGCGTTCCTCGTGTAAAATACGCCACACCACTTTCTAAGAGACACCCATTTCGTCTGCCACCGCTCGCGTACTGGTGGACGGAGCTGCTGCAAATCTCGTCAGGACTCGCTCTTCCAGTTCAGGCGTTCGTGCAATTCGCGAACGTCCTGCATTGCTGTTAGCGATGGCGAACGACCCGGTTTATCGCAGTCGTCAATCGACACTGGTAAAGGTAGGATGACTGGGAATACGACGCGTTGGAAACCGCTGCTCGTACAATTTTCGTGCTGCGCGTCCATTCCCTTTGGCTTCACCGTATGTGAGGTTCATGTCGGCCAATTCCTCGTAGGTGTAGTCCGCCATAGCATTCACGCAACGTGTCGGACGATGTTATCACGGGAATAACTTGCAGCGAGGCTCCTTTCGACCAGAAAAGAGCACCAGGCGCGAAGCGCCTTTAATCTCCAATCTCTAGGTGTGGTTCTTATCTTCATACTGTGACATTATTTCATTTGCCCATAGTTGGAGGTTCGAGGTTTTTGATTTACTGTTTTTATTATTTGACTTAGCTCCTAGTGTGGCAGTTTGTTGCACATTTAGAGTTTGAGTAATTTTGGGGAGTTGATGCAGTTCTAAGGATTTCCTATCAATTTGGCAGTTTAAGGTTTAAGAACATTTTTTAGAAAACATTGATCGAGTTTTAATTTAATATCAACTATTTAAGTTGGGACGTACCTAATTCCGATTTTCAATATTAAGTACCGCGCGGGGTCTCTTACGTGATTTGGCTTTGCGATGATCATAGTCATGCAGATTGAATAGTAGTTCATTTGGAACAGATGGCAGATTTTTATAGAATTTAAGAGCTAGCTTTTTAATTTGGGCTCTAACAGTTTTTATTTTGAAGTCTTTCCTAATTACCGAGTTTCTTAAGTATCTAGGAGCTTTCCTTATAATCCTTAGGGTTTTGTTTTGTTTTGTCTCTAGTAAGTCTATAGTAGTTTTACAGGCATATCCCCATACGGGAGCTGCATACAGCATTCCCGGGCGGATGACCGATTTATAAATTAGGAGTTTATTTTGATAACTTAGATTTCCGTTTCCTATCATTGGGTATAAGGCTCCTGTGGCCATATACGCTTTTTTGATTAAGTTCGTTACGTGCTGTTTCCAGGTTAGGTGGGAATCTATCGTTACACCTAGGTATTTAGTAGATTTTTCCGCTTTTAGGGCATGGTTGTTTATGTACAGAGGCGGCGGAGGTTTACGTTTTCTAGAGAAATAAATCCAATGACATTTATTGGGGTTTAATTTTATTCGCCATTTTTCCAGCCATGTTTGGAGTATGTCTAAGTGTTGTTGTAGCTGTCTGTGCATTACTGAGACGTAAGGATGTTTTGCAAGTATCGCACTGTCGTCTGCATAGAATGCCAGCTCCGTGTCTAGGGTCCTGGGGATGTCATTTAGATATATGTTAAAAAGTGTCGGGCCCAGGATGGATCCTTGCGGTACACTACTTTTAATGAGCTTGGGTGTAGACAAGTTATATTTTACTCTAACTTGGAAGTGTCTGTTATTTAGGTATGAGATTAAAAGTTTGACAAGTGCGTCAGGGACTTTTAGAGTGATCAATTTGTATGCTAATCCACAGTGCCAAACTTTATCAAATGCTTTTTGTATGTCAAGAAAAATCGCAGCTGTGGGTGTCTTACTATTAAGTCCAGAAGATATGTACTCTACCACTCTCAGCAATTGATGAGTGGTGGAGTGTTTTGGCCGAAATCCAAACTGCTCCGGAATGATAATATCATTCTCACTAAGGTGCGTGTTCAGTCTATTAAGAATTATTTTCTCTGTAATTTTACTAAGTGTCGGTAGTAAGCTGATTGGTCTGTAGTTGGCTGGAATTGTGGCATCCTCACCAGGCTTATGGATCGCTATAATTATCGCTTCCTTCCATTCTTTGGGGAAATAATTTACTTTTAGTATTTTGTTTATTAGGGTGGTCAAGTAAAATATTATATTTAAGGGTAGGTTTTTGACCGCAATATTCCTGATTTTGTCGTGCCCTGGGCTTTTACGGTTTTTGATGATATCAATTATCTCTTGCGGGGTGGCTGGGTTAATCTCAGCCGTGACCGGGGAGTTCCTGAAGTTGTTTAGAGTTTGCCTAACCATTCTTAGGGTGTCCTGACACATTAGATCGTGGTTTGGTTCAAATTGCTTTTCGTAATGCCTAGCAAGTGCCTCTGCTTTTTCTTCGTCTGAGTACGCGATTTTAACGCCATCTATTAGTGGCGGGAGTTTAATTTGAGGTTTTCTGAGTCTTTTAGCGAATTGCCAGAGTGATACGTCTTCTGGGCTGAGGGATTCAATTAACTCTTTATACTGTTGCTGCTTTTCTGCGACAATTTTATCCCTGACTTTCCACGTGAGTCTGTTAAGCTCCCTTTTGAGGGTAGGGTCTCTATTAGCCTGCCATGTCTTACGCATTCTGTTCCTTTGCCTAACTAATTGTTTGACATGGTGGGAAAGTGTGGGCATTTTTGGTGACTCACGATATGTTGTGGCAGAGGCAATAGCTCCCTTGATTTCTGTTGTGAGTGTGTGTGTGGCAGAGTCAATATCCGCCGTGCTCATAATGTTGGGTACTGCCAAGTGCGGCTCAAAAAGTGCTCTTTTGAAAACGTTCCAGTTCACCCTCTCTTGTACCAGAGAGGCTGGAAGGGGAGTGTTCAGATCGAATGTCACCAATACCGGTAAATGATCCGAGTCGAATTCATCTAGGGTATCGATAGTGTGAGGGTATTCTATGTTTCTCGTAGCGTTGAACTTGCAGCGTTGAAGTTGTGCCGGTTTTTAAAGGGCAACGTGTGCTCTGATTGGCTATCGACGGAACCTACTAGGAGCCAGTTATGCTGATTCTGCTCCCTGGACATTTGCATACGTTAACTGCGTTCGTGCCTGGCGTAGGAGATACTACGTAGGCAGGTACACAATGACGTCCGAGGCGCTGACTGCGTCATGCTCGACGCGGTTCGACGTGCCTCTTTTCTGCCTCTCAGAGTGCAATGCGACCCTATGTTCCATGGTAATTATTACTCGTCTGGTGGGGTTCTATCACCCCTCTGCTTTTGTAAAAACAATTCCGACTCACCCTGTATATATATATATATATATATATATATATATATATATATATAAATTTCAATTTATATATATATAGTATATATATAAAAACTCAATTACTCACAGATTAAAATATATATGAAGGGAAAATTCCACTCCTTTTTTTTTTCTACAATTTATATTTTTGAGACACATTAAAGCTCTAATCTTGCAGTTATTAAAAATTCACACACAAAATTTTTTTTTAAGCTTACATCAATGCCATCACGTTACTTATATAAACTTAAATTGTTTAAACATACGTTAATTCTGCGTAATCTGATGTGTAACTTTAAATGTAAAAATCAAAGTTAATTACGAACAACTTAAGTTTACGACTTACGTTTAGGATGCGGCATCAGATTGTGCCATCACCAATAAACCCGTACATAATTAGATGGGGGCACAAATCTGCAATGAAAGGGAAGTTTTTTCGACTTAGTACTAAAAACTAATTAAAATTAAAAAATATGTATATATCGTTTTGGAGTATCATCCCGGGTGCTTGAATTACTTGTATACCAAATTTCATGGCCGTATGACGTTTAGATTTTTCGCTATAAACGACACAGACAGACAGACAACTCCCTAGGACTCTAGTTCGATTCCTGGCTCGGCCCAAACTGTCCCCGTGTTCACGTGGAGTATGGGCACTCTAAATATGGGCTGAAAGTTCTTTCTAGAGGTTGGTGGTAGGAGAAATAGGGTACGGTCCCTGTGGATGCCGTCCACACTGAGTTCCGGTCTAAATTGGGTGGCACTGCCCCGACCGTCCAAGCAGATACCTTACACCTTCGGGTAGGTTGGATGGTCTGGGTCGAAAGGAAAACGAAAGGCAGACAGACAACTTCCTTAATTATTATAGATACAATATACTATGTACTTTGAGAAGTAAAATTCTGAGACTTGATGTGAATGAAACTACAGCAATAATGAATCAAAATGTTATGTTTTCTTTCATATTTAAAAACTTAATGAAAATTGTCTTTTCTCCACATAAATACAAATTAACATGCAATTTCCTGAATATGCAAAGCTGTTTATAAAATAACAACATATATACTGTATTTTTCCACGAGCAACATTGAAAAGCTCTTTCGCCATTGATTTGCACTTGAACTCAATGAATATAAAAATGCTTCAAAGGAGGGGGATTTGATTTATATCTGATATGCTAGGTAATAATTGATTTGTCGGCACTACAAAGAATACTGCAAAACTGTGACATGAATCTTCGTTAAGGAGCCGTAAAATCCCATTGTTGTGTGATGAAAGAAATTAGCTGATAAGAAAATCGCTTTTAGCACTATCGCTGTGGGATCCCCCAAAATAATTGCATCGATGGAGATATCGTTGCCAACAAGCGATATGGAACTTTGTTCAACAATGAATTGACAATAGATATTCATTCTCTGTAAATGGTAAAATTAGGATAATTGATCCTTTAAGTTGGGAGCACGTCTGTGTCATACATAAGCTTGTTAATTATCATAAGCCACCTTTACAAGTTGATATATAGAACTGCTGCAATTGTTTGCAGGATAAATCATTATTTGGATTCACGCTTCTACGTGGGGAGCTTTTCTTTTTGTTAGGCATTTATTAAGTTGAGTGAATGTCGGCTTTGTTTTATTTCCTCTTTGACATTATATATCTTAATTTTATAAAGTGATTTCTTTGTCACAGAGGTGTAAAACTGTAGATAAGTATAAATGAGTATACGTTATCTGTCTGCTTAATTTGTATACATATAAACACAAGAATATATTGATTTAATTGGTTTGAAAATACTCTAAATCAGGCGGAAAAAATGTTATTTTCCATCAATAGATGCGTTAATGTGTCATGTATTAATATATTTAGCAAAGACCACAAATATTTTGTAAGTTTTTATTTAATACACCATCAATGACGTATATGGAAAGTATTTCAAAAGGCTAATATATAAATATATAAAGGCTAAATATATAAATTTCAAGCAAAAACAATTCAATGTAATTCATTTCAAAATCCAAGTACATAAATAGATTAGGCCAATACATAAACATAACACTAGTGGTATATGCACTATTTATGTACTTAAATTTTGAAATGAATTGAATTGAATTGTTTTTGCTTGAAATTTATATATTTATTTGTAATATATATTAATTGTAGTATCGATTTTTCCGATTTGCTCTATGCAAATTTATATTCATGATTGCTGGTTGTATAGAAGCTCATGTCTATTAATTCCTTATTATTGCCACTGATGATGGATACTATGCTGTCCGAAAGCACTTTGGCCTTTTGAAATACTTTTCTTGTACGTCATTGATGGTGTATTGAATAAAGACGGTTTACAAAATATTTGTGGTCTTTTCTAAATATACTGATATATTTTAGACGTATTTTACCATATTTAAGAAAGTGTTATGTATTGTTATTTCTAACTTTGATTAAAATCACGAATCTTATTTGCACTTTTGTCGTTTATATAGCTGATGTATTTTTTTCAACGAAAAAGCCATTTCAGTGCATGTTTTCCAGTTATTTGATACCCTCAAAACATTATTTTGAGTTAAGCCATATTACGTTTTTTAATACTTCCGTACAATTTTCTGCGTTCAAAGCAACCTGCATATTGTCTAATTAAAGAAATTGCAAAGTTTTTATATAAGTGGGATAGATGAAATAATTTTAAACCTTGGTGATCTAGATTTCATTCTTAAATATAATAAATAAAGTATGTATATACTTTAACCCTTATTTTCTTTATTTAATGAACACACATATTTTAAAGTATTTTCTAAAGATATTTTCAATTGCAGGAAGTACATGGGAGGTTGCAATAACATTTAAATTCTTTTCTCCAACGTAACGGTTTTTCCTGGTTAAATAAATAAAATTGACTCTTCATTTAGTTCTCCTAAATAGGAATATATTTTTAACTGAAAAATTATTAAAATTATGGAATGCTCTAGAAGGGTCACGTTCTGCAAAAAATGGTGTCAGGGACCATATTTAGCCAGCAACCTATTGATTTTGAGATGCTCTTTAACCTTTTGCTTACGGGCGAGACAGCGTCAATCCCAACCGAAGAACCCCCCATATAGACAGGCATTTGACATACACTATCCCAAACAGTTCAATCCCCCTTCGCAGGCATTGGCGTCCGACGCTGTCTCACCTGTAAGCAAAAGGTTAAGATGGCTTTGTTAAGATGTCAATTTTGGCTTATAAGATGGATGACAATGGCATGGAACACTTAAAGAGGTGCCGTGTAAAAATCAATGTGCCAATTAGAAAAAAGAGAGAGAGAGAGAGGAGTTGCTTTGTTATCATAAAGTTTGGGACTTTCAGACTGTTAAATTAAATTTAACAACAACTAAAAAATACTTTTACTATTATTCGCCTACTAAATATTACTATGGTTCCATGCAAGTATTAACATATCCACGGCTCAGATTCAAGCAAAGAGTAAGATGTTCTTTCGTCCAGTCAACAGCTGTTATGTAAGTCACATGACCTCCATCCTAGGAGGAGATTCAGTTGATTGAGTGTGTTGAATTACTTTGTTTAGGTGTCTGCATGAAGGATTGCACCTTTGAGTTTTTAATTATTGTTTCAATTTTGCTCTTTTAATAGATATTGCATATTTTATTCACCGATCTTACTCCTGATTTTTCTCCTGCTTATCATATTTTTATTATTTACATAAGTGCAGAGCGAAAGTTAAATGTCTAATTTTGATTTACTAAAATAAATTAGACATTTAGAAAATTAAATACTTTAATTTTCTAAAAAAAAAATTAAGGTTTAAAGATATAAGCCTCACTATAATTTTATCAAGAAAAATTATATTGTTGTTGCTAAGCCCTTTGACATAGAAAACGCTAGGTCAAGTCCAAAAGATCACGCCGCCCATAATGCAATGAGGCTATCCTCTCCTGGTCCTCTATTAGAAGACCAAAAGAGGCTCCCATGCAGTCAAGAAGATGAGAGGGAGTAGCCGAGGAGGAAGAACAGGTACATGGAGGGAAAATTCTCTCTCATTAAAGAAAAATTATGGTTCACTTTAGTACTAAGTTAAGACAACATATAACACAGGAATGATTTAGCCTTATTATTATAAAAAGGGCTTATGGTCATCCATAATCAAAGGGTGAATTATTGGTGCAGAAGATGACAAGTTCAAATAGGGTCTTGTGCAAAAAGGTGACATGTCCTCTTGAATTCATGAAAAAATCAACAAGCCACATTTATACACATCAAATAAATTTATTTGGGTCTTCCAGGGTTTGAAAATCCAATATAAATCACATCGGTGGATTATGAAATTCCCGAGAGAAAGTGATTTTTATCTGGTTGTAGCAGCGTTGAGGGGAAAATACATTTTCCCTACTTCCCGAAAACATGTCATGGTGGATATATTACCTTTTGCGCCGCACCTCCTCAATTGTAAAATGATACCTCCTCCTATTGTCTGAATCAGATTGTAGAAAGAAAAGAAACTTGAAAGAATTTGGTTTCAGATTGATCAGCTAGATTTTTGTCATTTAGAGCTATTTTATTTCATACATAGGGGCATACTTTCGTCTCCTCCTCTTTGATTTTTTTCCCTTTGTCCTCTTTACCTATTCTCCAATTTCACCTTTTTTATGGACCAATTCGATGATTTATCTTGCTTGAAAACTCCCCTTAGTTCTGATGATGAATTGGTGGCTTAAAAAAATACAGGGTTCCAAGGAAAGTCTTTAAGCACACCCAAATAACTTAGGAATGAAAAGTCCCTATTACACATTTAATCTGGTTTGGACAGCACATGACTTTCCCTCTATAATGCAATAAACTTACTTTTTTCAGAGTGAAAAAATGATGTACAAGATCTACGGCAATCTGTTTTTAACATTGAATTGTGCATTCAGCGTTCTTTTTTTTGGATGATAATATGTTACACTCTTTAGACGCATCCAATTAACTAATATTTCGCGCAACTTTAAATTGACAGTCATTAATATTAATATATTTTATATATATTCATAATATATATTCATATTTATAATATATATTCATATTTATAATATATATTCATATAATTAATATATATTCATATATTAAAGCATTTTAATAATTAATTCACCAATGTGGCGCCATTTTTACAATTTTGACGATATTTTCGTCAACCAAGGGCGAAATATTGCCAATTTGGCAATATTTCGCTAAATGAGTCACCACGTTTGCCAAATTTATCGCTATTCATTACAGACAAACAGAGAGAAGAGTCTTTCTTATATATAAATGACTGCTGGCGATTTGTTAGGCGTCAAAATGCAAAACTAGTACCCAAAGTAACTTATCTCGTGAGTGGAACGAACTAGATCCACGAGAATGATGTTAACAAATGTATCGCATAATGTCTGAGAGAGAAAATGTCTGAGTAATAAAGAGTGAACATAATTCACAATAGTCAATACTTTAATTTTGTGCTTTTTGATAAATCTATTAAATGTGCAATATCTCGAGAAAGGTTTATGCCAGCGTTCTAAATTTTGAGTTATTACTTTTTTAATAAAAATTACACAAGAAATGATAATTTACGTGTCTTTATTAAAGGTTTTGATTTTTTAATATTTTTTTCAAAATTTCATTCAAAAATAGGGTGATCTTCCTAACATTCGATTGGATTTCAAATCAATAGGGTTCCTATATTCATGGATTGTAATATTTGTACCGAATTTCGTTCGAAACGCTCCATTCGTTCATGAGATGTCACATCCACAGACTTATGGACGCGCACACACACACACACACACACACACACACACACACACACACACACACACACACACACTTACACACGCATATACTAACACACGCATACACAAACACACACATACTTACACACACAGTTACACACACATACACAAACTCACACATACTTACACACACAGTTACACACACAATCAGACAAACACCACCTCAAAACGTCCGATTCGTGTTCAGGGATCTGTGAAACGTGTGCTTCCGTCGAAATTCGATTTTGAATTTTCGACTCCGCCACAATACTTTACCTACGTGCTGAGACTGTACACTTCTTTCGCAATCTACCTGTAGTATGTGTATAGGGAAAGCAATGACTATGCCCCATCGAATAAAAGCGATTACAGTGCCGTCAGAGGAGAATTGAAGAAGTTAGGAACGGGAACTCGGCAGCAAAGCGAAATTGAAGAAAAACGCTAATTACAAAGTTGTATAGCATTGTCTAATGAGTACGAATCAACACCAGGAATGTACTTAACGCGTATATGGAAGGCAATAAATACCTGTCAAAAAGCCGTATCATCAAGAGCTGTAACATGTTGACACTTGCAATGCTCGTTAAAGTATGCGGTTATATTCTTACTCAGATTTAAATGTGCATAGGGTATTTTAAACAGGTTATACATTAAATTATTGTGCATGTAAGTGTTGTTTATTTCAGCATTGAGTAGGACAGCTATTAGCCAATAACCATATTGTGTTAATTGAATGCCTTCTGTAACAGTTTTATTGTCGATTCCTACAATGCACTCTATAATTTTATCAATGTACTCTATAATTTATCTAATCAATTTATCTATCAATGTACTAATTTATCTATCAATTATTATTAATTAATTATTAATTATTATTAATTAAATAATTTATTATTATCTATTATTAATTAAATAATTTATTATTATCTATTATTAATTAATTTATCTATCAATGTACTTTATAATTTACTCTATAACTAATATCAATGTACTCTATAATTTTGTATTTGACTTTTTTTGTCTAGCTAGCTTTGCTGTTAAGTTTACAGCCAAACTTTTTTAATTTTCCTCTAGGAGCGCTGTAATCACTTTTATTCGATCGGACATGGCCTCTTTATTATAGACCTAATGTGTGCTCTCACAGACGCTTCCTTACAAAGTTAATGGGGCGTTTGAGAACTTTCTTAGGGACCCCGCATATTGCAAAAATAGCAGCATGTGAACTGTGCATACGTGGCATCCATTTTATACGTGGCAATACGTGTCATATATGTTTTACGTCTCAATATGTGGCACACATGCTTGTAGCTCACAACCAGAAGAAAACAAGGGAGTTTGCTGTACATTGTTATCCCTGTGACTTTCCTCACATTCTGATGTATTAAACTCTTAGGTGACTGCAATTTCGTTTTTATTCTGTGTTATACCAACTCATCTCAAATTAAAAAAAAAAAATTGATGCTGTCGGTTCAGCATGCCCAGATTCTGAAATTGTAGTCACGTTACATGACATAAAATCAAATTTCATTTTCAATTTTTTGCAGTATATTAACAATAATGCATAATTTGAATTTCAAATCTGATACGAATTAGAAATTTTCAATATTCTAATTCGCATTCCAACAGGACTATCCACAGGGGCGGTTGAAGGTCTCATGTGTTAGGGGGAGGGACTTCCTGTCTCCGAAAAAAATGTATAGAGGACATGAAAAACTCAAAAGGAGGGAAATCCCGGCTCTGCCTAAACTCTCACGAGGAGTACGGGAACGATATGTGGGTCCTTAAGTCTTTCCGAGAGGTTGGTGGTAGGGGAGGGAGGGTACGATCCCTGTGGATGCCACCCCCCTGTGTTCCGGTCTAAATTGGGTGGCACTTCCCGGCCGCCCAAACAGATATCTTACATCTTCGGGTAGGTAGGACGGTTTGGGTCGAAGAAGAAGAAAATGGGGGGAAATCAAATATGAAAGTGAGTCTATATTTTACTATTTCAGAGAAGAAGATTATCTTCGTCAGCACCATTTTCTTCTATTTTACTGAAAAAGTATTCTAGGATTTCACGAGAGTTGATGAAGCTTCATCAGAAAAAGTGATGAAGCTTCATCAGAAAAGTGATGAGCCAGTGAAAAAAAAAAGTTATGTCGGATAACAAGGAACTTCGGATAACCAAAACTCGGATAACAAGGACTCGGAAAATCGAGACACGACTGCAGATTACTATTTACGTAAGTCCCTATGCCCATGTGACGAGTAAAGTACAGGACAAAAAATGCGTTGCTAGGAAATAAATGCTTCGAGTTGCAACGATTTCCGAATTACGGGATTGGTATGCCTGTATTTATAAAAAAGTATTTCCATTCCGTTCAAAGCCACAACATGGGTTTTCAGTACACCAATGACCAAATATCTTGACCTATATCATTTCGCGATGTACATAAAAATATGGAAGTTAAAGTAATATCTAGGAAATAAATCCTGGAGCATTATTAATCAATATAATTTTCTTAGAACCTTCTGCCCGAGATCTTTTTATATCATCTAGTCGTCCGTTATGACGTTAATAGGAAAACTTTGACTCAACCATCCATCATAAATGAAACTGTAAAGCTTCGAGAAGCATTTTTTTTTAAAAGTCAAATTTTTTATCCATCTGAGGGTTCGTGAATTGTTAAAGAATGTTGACAAATTGCCCATCATGTTAAATTTATGTGGGTTTTATGAAGTGAACTTTCCATTCATGTTAAGTATAAACTAAATTTTCGTTAAATATGTTCCTAAATGTCAAATATTTATATGCGCTGGATTGAGGGTTTGAAAGTAATTAATAATTAAAGTGGACATTTAATGAGTTTGTAATTTAATGCGCCCGTATATTGCTTCTCTGTTAAATGCATTATAAAACTATAGAAATTTTGTGTAACACATATGTTCTATATTGTTTTGACGACGTTTTTCCTCCGAGCAAATTCGCAGAAGCTACTTGACCAATTTTTATAATTTTATTTTTTGACGAAAGGTCACGCATTGCCGATTAACCCAAAATGTATGCCAAAATAAAGAACGCGTTAAAATTAGAATTATGACCATCCGTTTAATCAATACCCAAGCGTGTTCTTGAAATACAATCAGGCGATATTTGGATTTTTGTTTTTTAACAAAAGTTCTGCAAATTTTCCTTAAATTATTGCCCATATCTGGAACAAATTTTTAATTCACTCCTTTATTACTAATTTTTAGCGAAAATATTTCTTATTCTATCTACTTTTTAGCTCTGCCCAATGTATCCTGACGAAGAAGGATCTTTATTGTTTTTGAAACCAGTGTGGTGATAATAAAATTTCAAGTTTTTCAAATATGTAGCTCAGTATCCTCAAAAAAATTTCTTTCAAAATCGGTATTCTTAACGGTTTTTACTTTTTTTTCTATACTTAGTGTTGTTGTTGTGGAAACCCAGACCGTCCGACCTACCAGAAAGGTGTAAGGTAACTGTTTGGACGGTCGGGAAGTGCCACCCAATTTAGACCGGAACCCAGTGGGGGACGCATCCACAGGGACCGTACCTTCCTTCCCCTACCACCAACCTCTCGGAAGGACTTTCGGACCCACATGTTTAACGTGATCGTACTCCGCATGAACAAGGCGGTAGTTTTGGCAGTGGCTGGAATCGAACCCGGGCCTACCGAGTGCAACTCCAGCGCGCTAACCAATGGGCTACCGCGCCCCTCTATACTTAGTGTAAAGTAATTCATTAGAGATGTAAAGCAAATATTGAGGTGATGAGTAAAGGTGTGGGTACAAAAGATTATTGAAATTATTAAAATATAGGTTATTAGACTTTGTCTTAACCATTAAATCTTTTATAATTAATCCCACGACTGTGTGCAATGAGCTGTAGAATTTAAGTATGCATATAATGCATTACATGAATAATAACCCATCTGATATGAAGTCAGACTGTCCAATTTGGAACCAAGATATTTCTAAACTATCATTTCCAAACGAACAAATTTCCAATAAGTGTGGGAGCCTTTTGAAATAAAGAAAGTTGATTTCACTGCAATTATTTATTTATTCCTATAGACATATTTTCAAAAAAGTTTTCGTCATTTTTAAACGAACAATTCTCCAATAAGTGTGGGAGCCTTTTGAAATAAAGTTGTTTTCACTACAATTATTTATTTATTCCTATTTTTATTTATTCGATGCTGCTCAGCGAAAAAAAGTTTTTTTTAGAGATTGTCCCCACCACCACCCGATGCATAAATGCACCGCGACAATCTCCATAACTTTCTTTTTATTTATTTTTTTATTTCTTCAGTGTTTAAGTTTTTTCATTGTGGTCCCAACCGCCACCCGATGTAAACAATACATTGCCACAATTCAATCCAGCATAATGAGCCAAAAACCATAAGGTTTTTGGCTCATTATGCTGGATTTGGCCTGGGGACAATTAAAAAAAATTGGATTTGGCCTGGGGACAAGTAAAAAGCAACTACTAATTCGGTTTTTAATTGTCCCCAGGCCAAAAACCGTACAAAAAGCAAGCACTTATTCGGTTTTTAATTGTCCCTAGGCCAAAAACCGTATAAAAAGCAATCACTGATGAAATTTGCAAAGTGACGTCATAACCTCATCAGAAACGTGACTTCATAACCTCGTCAGAACTAAGGCTCCTCTATATACGAGCTGACTCATCAAGCATATTGAAGCCCACCGTAGCTGGAAACGCAATCCATTAGCATTAGCTCTATTCGTATTTCCACTTTAGGAAGTATTATTGAAATAATATGGATGGTTATTTTGCACCGAACTGCTCTAATCATTCTAGAAATGATTTTAGGCTATTTCGTTTTTCTAGAAACGAAGAAAGAAGAAAACAATGGCTAATAAATAATCGGCGCGATAATTGGATACCCGATACTGGAGTATACTTATGCGAGGTAAGTTCTACAATATTCTAATTGAAACTTCGCTTTTTATATAAATTATTTATTTTAAACACTTATTTTATAATTTCTGTAACTGTAATATGAGTTATTAATAATTTTTAGTTGTTATAGTCTTATCTTAGGACACTTGGTTTGTAATGTAAACATCACCTTGAATGCATTATACTGTCTTCCAAACCTAGAAGAAAATAGCTTCAAATTATATATATATATATATAATTTGAAGCTATATATATATATTAAAGATTTATTGCTGTTACACCAATATCTTTCAAGTTTTATACACTTTGTTGTATTTTTAGATCATAATGAATCACAGAATTGGTGAATTCTACTATCAACAAACTGTCGCCAAGTGGGAAACTTGCCATGTTATAGTAATTATGCAAACATAAGCTAAAATGGTATATAAATCGAAATACGTTTATCATAATAGCTACTTAATGAACAACTATTGTTTGAAAATCTTTGATGAAAAAAAGATGAGCTCAGTAGGGTTATTATTAGTATTTTCCTCTTTAAATACAAAGTAGTTAACAAACTTTCAAATATGTGAGACAAACATTCATACATGCTATTAAAAAAACCTTTTATGATAAACGTATTTCGATTTATTTACCATTTTAGCTTATGTTTGCATAATTACTATAACATGGCAAGTTTTCCACTTGGCGACAGTTTGTTGATAGTAGAATTCACCAATTTTGTGATTCATTATGATCTAAAAATACAACAAAGTGTATAAAACTTGAAAGATATTGGTGTAACAGGAATAAATCTTTAATATATATATATATGTAAAATTTGAAGCTATTTACTTCTAGGTTTTGAAGACGGTATAATGCATTCAAGGTGATGTTTACATTACAAACCAAGTGTCCTCAGATAAGACTATAACAACTAAAAATCATTAATAATCCATATTACAGTTACAGAAATTATACAAAAAGTGTTTAAAATAAATACTTTATATAAAAAAAGAAGTTTCAATTAGAATATTGTAGAACTTACCTCGCACAAGTATGCTCCAGTACCGGGTATCCAATTATCGCGCCGACTATTTATTAGCCATTGTTTTCTTCTTTTTTCGTTTCTATGAAAGCGAAATAGCCCCAAACCCTTTCTAGAATGACTAGAGCAGTTCGGTACAGAACAACCACCCATAATTATTTCAATAATACTTAATAAAGTGAAAATGCGAATAGAGCTAATGCTAATGGATTGCTCTTCCAGCTATGGTGGGCTTCAATATGCTTGATAAGTCAGCCTGTAGTAGAGGAGCTCTAGTCAGAACCGTGACGTCATAACCTCGCCCACCTCTCCTCCACCATAGAAACACCGTGCGTCTGCGCGCGCATGTGGGTGAAAAATCGATCACTTCATTCGCGGTTCGCCGAGAAATTGAAAATCATTACTTCATTAAAATCCGGATCGTGCAACTACTTTTTCTTATTTTTTGACTAGATTGAGCTTGTAAGAAAGCCTGATCTTTGAGCTTTCTAAAAATGTAAATTATTAGTCGAAATTGTCGGTACTTTTCCCGACGCGAGGATTTAAAAATGAAAGTTCGTTTTTTTGATCCGAAAGTGACTTTTGTTTAAAAATCTTTAAAAAATATTAGAATTTATCCCTGAGATTTGAAATTGATATATTTTTACTCGCAATTGTCTGCTCTTTCCGGTCGTGTGATTTGTTTTTTCTACGACGTCTGAATGGTGGAGAAAAAAAGGGGAAAAAACGGTCGAAATCGCATAAAACATTAAATAACAAAAAAAAAATAATTCAAATTTTAAAAATCGGTTTTCACGTGTCATCCCCCCCCCCCCCCCCCGGGTCTCCGATTGCCAAATTTCGTAGCTCTGCGGCGCGCGGTCGCTGAGCCTATAGTGTATAAGACAGACACACAGACAGACATTGTCTTTTATTATATAGATATATACATATAAATGTTATACTTAAATGTGCTAAAATCATCAAGTTGTAAAATAAAATTTATAGCATACTGATTCGCTTATACGCAGACCAAAGTATGAAGTCAGACGTATGGCTAGAAGTAGTTATTATCACCGCTATTCATAAGGGATTTTCCCGTCCAAATACTATGAAAGTAATACTTAAGTACGGCTGAGGACATGCCTGAATATTTAAGCAGGTTTATTAAAAGTTTCAAAATCATTTATAAAGAAAACGACTGCGGTCTCTGTGGTTTTATTCTTTTCTTTCCCGCCGTCGTAATGGACTTGTAGCGTGTCTTAGAAAGGCCTGCCCCTGGAGATGACGTCATCAGAAGAGCCCAAACATTCCACACTCTGATAAATGAGATGGGAAGATCCTACACAGATGTCTACATAGCCCTTGTCCCAACGCCTAAAATACCGGAGTTAGTGCATTGTTGAAGGTAGGTATCATTATAGAGGAATAGCAAGGATAAAGAATGGGGAAACAGAGTTGGGATTGATGGGCGGGATGTTTTGTGATAACTTTCACATTAGTGAGATATTGGAGGATTCTTTATGGAGCTGAAATATGTTTGGAGTATGTGGGTGGAATACTGAATAGAATTTTTAGATAGCTTGATTAAGTATTGCAGAGTATTATATATCAGCATAAAAAAGGAACTGATGGAAATCCGGATAATCGAATTTTCGAAAAAAGAAACACTTGCTAAAAGCAATATTTTCTTTGACATTTTCCTTTTATTTTCTGAAAACATAAACATCTGATATTTACAAACGGTCAAAAGAGTATCCCAACATCGCTCGTTATTCACATCTCTCGGGTCGTACAAGCTAAAAGAATAATATCTAGTATAAAGGGATCTCATTTGTATAAGTGGAAATCTTCATATTTATGTTTACGTTATTTCATATAAATTTTATTGTTAATTTCAAATGGAAACATCACTTTTTATATGATCAAAGGATTCGTGACATCGAAATAAATTGTTTGTGTAATTCTGACCACAATTACTGGAGACATATAAGAAAATCATTCGGAATTCCTCTCAATATTTAGGATAGTAAAATAACGGTTAAACGTAGAATGATTTTTTTTACACATTCCCTAATATCTTTCATTCGCGAGTTTCTTTGACTTTTGATTTTAAAGCTTTCTTCTCTTTGGCTTTGCCTAAAAGCCAAAGAGAAGAAAGCCTTGATGAAGTATATTACGTCGTGCATTCGTCCCCGGATGGAATCAATCAATTGCGGACAAGGTAAATTTAGGTTAGACGTTAGAAAGTAGAGATAAAACAAGAAAGATCAATCATGCTTAAAGCATTGATTATGAAACACTTTCCAACTTCAATGCAATTTTATTTAAAAAAGTCTCAAATGCAATACATTCCTCGGTAATATTTTGAAACTTATCACAATACTGCATTAATTTATTATATTTGAAAACTTAAACCTTCATCGAAAAAAATGAACTTCATTCAAATGACGGCATTGAAATATAAATTGCCTGGTTTAAACATCTCTAAAATGTTATACATTCCTCGGTAATAGTTTTAGAATTATCATAATACTACGATAATTTATTATATTTGAAAACTTCATCGAAAACAACTGAAATTAATTCAAATGACGTCATAGAAAAAATAACACGCCTGGATCTCTCTATAAAAGTAACATTTCATTCATAAATAATTCCCCCATTCATGTCATTCATCACAATACTATAATATAATTTATTTTATTTAAAAATTAAGACCATTGAGCTACAAGTAAGTAAACTCTATGCGTAAAATTTCATCGAAAAATATCGTCCGTCTCTTTATGAAATCAATTAATATTTCATTCATATCAGCCATGCAGACTCCATGGACTAAATTATTTTGTGTTAAAAAAATACAGGAATTCTAATACAAATCATTCTATATATTTTGCTGTTTACATTTTGCATAGGTGAAAAATAGGCTTAGTTGTAGAAATAATCAAATTTAGATGAGCATTTAAACTCAAATATATTGTCATTGCGTTGTTTCAGTATGTAGATGCACAGAATTTAAGCAAAAATAAAGTAGTTTTTGGACGGATACAACACTCAATATGAATTAAAAAGAACTTAAAAAAATCACGATTTTGAGACAAGATGGATGCCATATATCATTTTGAAGTGGGTCATGTGATCGTTTCATATCATGGTCACGTGATCGCTTCATATAAGAGGTGTAATTATTATTTTAATTTTTATTTAAAAAACTACTGAATATATTTCGCTGAATTTTTTTTATATATTTTATGGAATAATTTAAATATTACCTAAAATTTTCGAAGCAATTTGTGAATTTTAAATCCGCTTAAAAAATGTTTGAAAAATTAGGTCCCATAGGGCTCAATGTATTTCATTTTTTCGACCCGGGTTCAATCCAAAACTAATTGGGTGATATTATTCATTTATATTCCCATAGGTTCTACAGACCGTCTGAACAACATACTAAAATTTCATTTTGATTAAGTCATTTTTACGGCAGTTATCGTGCTAACGGACAGACAGACAGACAGAATGAACAAAGTCATAAATACTTTTCAACTTTGTTGTAAAGTGTTAAAAAATATGTATTGAATGTTAAATATGGAGTACTATAAGGAAATTCGACAGGGCACGCATGGAACGAGAAAACGAAGTCTCAATGAAGTTAAAAGGTTTTTTTCAAAAATTTCTGAAATTTATTTATTCACATATCAACTTTTGTGGGAAAACATTAAATTTGAAATTCAGGTAGATTTTTATAAAAATTCTTAAAGCTTCAAAATTGTTTTACTAATATTAAAGACAGAAAGTACTAGTCAGCTGGCACAGTTTTGCTTCCACTGCTTCGTCATTGATCATTAAGGATTAATATTATATCGCAAATTTTGGTTACTTCATAAATATATGACGTTATATAATTTTTAATTAAAAAAATATACTGCTTTTCAGAACTTTTGGACTTATTTTTAGAAAGCCTCTTTGATTTTGCAACTTCCTTCTTACCAAGAAATTATATTATGTCAAATCTGTATACTAGATATCTATTTTTAAAAAATTGGCGATTTCACTTAGAGAAGATTTCTTTGAAGCTTAATCGACTGTCAATTTATTCATTACACTTTAAATTATATACATTTTCAAAGCACAAACACTGTAACAAAATCTGATTATTCATTTAAAAAAGTGCCAAGAGTCCAAACTTTGCATTCCATTTTAAAGACTTTTCTTTCAAATAGATTCAAATCAAAATTAAAGACGGTCCCTAATAAGAGTGAAAATGATGCAGTTTTGAATAAATCCCGGAATTGATTACCGCTGAAATTCATACGCGTTGCAATTCATACATTTTTCAAATATGAAATCATTGATAAATAATAATTATGAAATATTGCTTTGAAAATGAATAAAATGTTATAAAAATATTTTGAAGTTTCACTATTTTAGTAAAATGCACTAAAAGTAAAAAATAATTTTTAGCTATCGTAACTAAAAATAAAACCGTGGGGTGCCCATAAAAGAATTGTGTTTGGACATTAACAGAATGTTAAGGAACAATAGAAGTGATAACATAGAAATAATGTATATAAGAACGATTACATTCCATTCATTTAAATTTTTCTTTGACAATTTTAATTTAACAATCCGTCATTCTTTTGAATACCCTCGAAACATTTGTATGCTGCATTTCGTCCTATTTATGCATAAGTACGTTGCTCAAGATTTCCTTATCCTTTGAACTATGTGTTTTTACTTATATTAAGAAAAGCTACGCAAATAGTTGCTTTTATATGCGATTTTTTTTTATTTAAAAGTGACTGACAAAATTTGTAGACTAAAATACATCGTATTTCAGATGTTCCACTTTTCTTATTAAAATGAATTTAAATATCAAAGAAAAGAACTCCCATAACTTTGCCCTCAATCACAATATATATTTGTTTAACGTGTTCAGCGTTTTTTCTTTCTTTTCAGATCCTAAAGCAACCTCCTGTTAATCTAGAAGGCTGAATCTTTTCCCCCTTACAGTATCGAGTATAGTACAGGACTATGGAGTCGTATCGAGTCATTTAGAATCGTATGGACAGTATCGAGTATGGTACAGTATCGTTATGGTACATGACTCGTTCGGATTTTCGTTTTACCCCCCCCCCCCCCACATACACACACACGCACCCGCCCTCCTCGAGTGCAGAGCAAATGGCGGTGCCTCGAAAAATCTTTTCAAACCCTCCATAAGTCCCCTGGTGACGTAGAAGGATAAATCTTATAGTATCGACCATCGGACATAACTTAAAGCAGTTGGATTTTATATTCTCCCCCCCCCCCCCAGAAGGGATATTATGGGTTTTATAAAATAACTTTCCATACTCTCAAGCAACCTTCTGGAGGCTTAGAAGGTCAAATCTTTGCACATTTAATTGTCAAATGTTCTCTTAGATTGGAGAAAGGAGGGGGTAAAAGTCTCTCAGACCCCTCCCCCCAAAGTCCCCACCGAGGATATAACAGGCTGAAACTTGACCACGGCAGAACCTAACTTGGCCAATTTTCAGTTGATACATTTTTTTTTACGTTAAGCACCATACATTGTTAAAAATAAAACTCAAAGAAAAATTGCAGCTTAAAATTTCAAGAGTGTTAGTTTTTCTGTCTTTGGCTGGCTTAAAGACTAGTCAGTAATAAACTGGATCATAACGTAAAATTCTTAGGAAATAATTTTATTGATGCTAACTGCAAATTAACCATAAGGTAAAACAGTAACTGGGGACCGTAACGGAAGAAAGTGTCAAGTATAAAAGAGGATGAATGATTACAGCAGAGAGGCAGAAGGAAACAATCAGTATGGAAGTGGACAGGTACAGTGGATTGTTATTGTCCCAGGGCGTGATTTTTACTTTATTGTGTAACCTAAGATAGATATTTTAATTTAATAAATCTTTATGTTAAAGATGTCTTTTTATATCTGAATAAGCACCACTCAAAAACGCTACAAAGGGTTATAGGCCCAGTCTCTATTCTAAATTAATAGTGCGTAGTAAGCGCTACTGTGCAAAAATAACGGAGCAAGCAATTCCTAGATTTGACAGTGAAAATTTCAATAGTTGGAAGTATTGTATTAAAAACATACTGGAGGGAAAAGGATTAGGCTTGTATCTAACGAATAATTTGCTAGCAAAGGAACCAGAACTAAGTGAGTGGAAGAAAAAAGATTCTCAAGCAAGAGGAATTATTACATGCGCGTTAAGTGATATGCAAGTTTGCTTAATTCTTACTTGTAATACTGCCAAGGAAATTTGGACTTCCCTAAGCAACAGGTATGAAGGTGATCTAAAAAGAAGAAGAATAGAAGCGATAACCAATGTGTCACGATTACAGATGGAAAGGAACGAAAACTGGAAAGACTATTTGTCGAGAGCCGAGAAATTGCTGGAAAGTGTACGCATACTGAGTGCAAATAAAGATGATGAAGAATTTATAAACACTTTGATCAAGGGACTTCCATCAAAGTATAATTTGATCGCAATATAATTTGAAAATTTTAGGAAGCTACAGTTTTTATGTATAGGAATTCATTTTGGTGTTTTAATATTGGATGTTTTAATCTTAATATTAGTATTGACCTGGCATAGCACTGACTGACATAACTTTTGCTGTTATGATTAGCTTTGTATCTTAAGTTTTTAGACTTTCCTGGCAATGTTACTCACGTCCGTGACAAACCTTAAGTTACATGTGCCTCCTGGGTGGTGTTAAATGAGTAACGGCTAATGGCTATGGTATCTCTCAGCAAAATTCAAGTCACCTTTCAGTGTGACAGGGTTTAGATAAAGATTCCCAGCAGCAAGGTGATGTTTGTAAATTGTATTGGGAAGCTAGAACTTATATGTACTGTCCCTGAGGTCGTGACATCCTCTTCGGCCTTTTCTCATTGGGCTTTGAGTTTGTCTAATTTGTAATATTATTTTGTGTTTAGTTGGTTCATTTAATTGTTTTTTACCTTTGTATCATTGTGAGATGCCAGTTATGTAATGGATTGATTTCCAATAAAGCCGTCTGCAACAACAACAGTTATCCTAACTTGTTCCTTTCACTAAAGAAATTTAAAACTTAGGAAAGTAGTTTAAATAAATTAAAATATAATGCTGGCGTTAAAAAGGGGAACACGCTATCGGTCTCTGACCTTTAAGAGTTAATCGTGAACAATACTTTATCTTACTTTTTTTAATTAAAATACAGTATCAGATGCTGAAATAATCTGCACGTGTAATTCTAATTGAAAGTGATTTACGAAAAAAACGCCCAGTCTTAGTTAGACATGGAGAATTCCCAGTATTCCAACACATTCACCCATGCGTTAAATTAAAATATCTGATAAAATCACCATTAAAAAAAGCCGTTAACTTTTTCCTTTATGTGTTTTAAGAATTTTGTTCTCCCAGTGTGTTTTAGTAGCTGTCTGAATCGCAAATTAATGTAGATGAACAAACACACTTCCTGAAATACCCGGAACAGCACTTTATCAAACCCCAGAATATTACGTTATTTAATCAACTTATTTATTTGACATGTTTCCTGTTAACGTACCCCGAATTTATTTTCTTGTTCTTTATGTCCTTATGAGTTTTTTGTTGTTGTTGTTTGCTTCATTTCTTCATAATTAACTTTTATCAGTGCCATTCTACAAGTCAATATATGGCCTTATATGGGGCAGGGAATATTGATTCTGATTTATTGTTTTCTTTATGTAATTGGGAATAATAGTCCAGCTGTCACATTTCCTTTCTTTATTTCGAAAAAAAAAAAGTAGAATCCGAACTAATAAGGTGTCTTTCTTGTTCTGATATATCTGATTAGATTGTTTATTTTCAAAAGTAAGTTTGAAATATGTCACAGTTTAGTCGTGGATTATTGATGTCTTTAATTTAAATAATTTATTTAAATATTTCTGAATATAGAGGGCATTTATTATTGTTATCAAGACTAAAGCAATCAACTACTGAATTAAGAACCAGGAATTTAATATGCAAGAGTGGTATTAGATTATTTGATTAGTTTTATTTCAATCCGGTATAATTACACAATAAAAACTGGCATGTTATTGCAATACATGGTTAACGAAAGAAACACGTTCATAGTGGTATATGGGTTACAAAATGAAGAAAATAATTATGTGTATTATGTGTCTAACACATGATTAGCACGTTAACATATTTTAATTTTGTCTGAAAAGAAAAACACAAATTTACTTGATTTCACTAATTAGGCATATTATAGTTGCTGATTAAAATGTTAATATCAAATTCCATGGAAATCGGTTTAAATTTTTTGAAAGATTTACTATAGGGGAAGTAAAATTTCTAATGTTTAGAGAATAGCTCCATATATCTCCTAAGCAATGGTGAGAATTCATTTCTAATTCAAAATTCTCAAGCATCTGAAGGATGCGTATTTTGTTTTTATGTTTTTCATTTTAGATAAAGAAATATATAGTATCTCGAGAACGGTATGTGCTAGCAACCTATAAACCATGGTTTTCATTATTAAATAAAATATCACATATAAAATAGTTACCTGTGTAAACTTAATTGTGTAATAGTTACTTGTGTTTATACATGGTTTTAATTGTCTTGTGTTTGTACATAAACGTTATGTTTATTACAATGCGTCTGGTCTTTCGTGAAAGCAAACCTCTGATGGTAGTGGAGTTTAACCAAGCAATCTTCAAAGGCAGACAAAATTGTCTAATACAAAAATTGCGACGAGGCAACCAATAAACTGGGAGTCACGCCCGCTACAAACTCAGTTGGAAAGTATTTGACGCGATTGAATGATGAGAACGTTTCTGAGGTGATGTCTGTGTGTGTGTGTGTGTGTGTGCATGCGCATGTGTGAAGCGATATATGTGAAGCGATATCTCATGAACGAATGCGGAATTTCAGAATTAATTTGGTGTGATTATTACAATCAGTGAATACTGGAAATCTATTGCTTTTAAACGCGACTGAATGTTCAGAAGAACCATCCCCACGACCAATTTTCGAATGAATTTTTGAAATCAAGGCTTTTAATAATGTTAAATAAATAATCATTTCAAACGTAATGTTTTATTAGAAAACGAATTACAGAATGCTGGAATGAATCGCTCTCGAGCTATTGAAAGTTTTCAAATAAATTTGTAAAAACAAATTATATAAAATAATAAAGTAGCAAGGATTATCATATATGTTCATATTCCATACGCAATGTTAAGCAACAAATCTGTAATCATTCTCGAGGATTTAGTTCGTTCCATTCACGAGAGAAGATAACTTTAGCTTTGTATTATGACGCCAAAGAATTCTTCAATAGTCATTTATTTCACGGGATATTATTCAAATGTTGAATACATTTTGATGAAGATTTTGTATGTTAGCATGAATAAGCATCCTGCTTACACTAATAAGTTACCGAAAGCAAAAGCGCCAAATTTCAATTTTCATATTGTTAGTTTAACGTAAAAAACATTGCGCCATGGATCTTGTACACCATTATTTCGCTGTAAAAGAAGTAAATCATTGCATTATGTAGGGAAAGTTATGTGCTGCCCACATCAGACCTTTTTATTGCATCAATCTCTTCTGTATTGTCATCTTAGTTAAGATTACGAAAGGTAAGAACATTCTGACGAATAGTTTTTGCTACACACATGACAGAGTAGTCGAAAATTAAATAACCATCCTGTATATTTATATATTTTTTATATTTTTGTACAATATGCGCATCTTTTCAATCATGCAGTTGTTTGCTAAAATTAGTTCAATAATCACTTTAAAAATCATTTATTTGTAATTTCATAAAGTTCAAGCGATTTGTCTTAAATTTCGAATTATTAAATCAAGAAGTGAAATGTTATTGCGATTACAGTAGACATAATTACGAAACTCTTAGCTAAATAGTATATGCATAACTGTTATAGTTACAACAACTATTGTAAATATAAAATATTTTAAATGTATCAGATTGCAGCAATTAAGGTTATTCAAAGTTTGCAAAAATGATTTACCATTTAGATTAATTAGCCATTTTTACTTTTTCATACCAAGTATAAAGTTTTTTTTTTCAAGAAAATTTTCGATTTCGAGATTTTGATACTAATATATGTCTTAGAACCTTCTGAGCACGTTTCGCCAATTTTTAGAGTGATGTCCATCTGTCTGTGGTCGATTTCTTGTGTACCCTTATATTAATGGATTTTTACGGATATTTATATTTGGCTTTATTACAAAAAAAGTCTAGAGCTAGATAGAATTTTTTGAAATTCGAACGAAAACTTTGAAATGTATTCAGCATTTTATATTTTCTTAACATAGCAACATAGGATAAAATTGATATAATCATGCATTAGGGTTTATTTATGGCTTAATGATCGTGAAATTTAATAGTTTCAATCATTGCAGTGTTTTCACTGCAATGATAGCCGCGATACAATTTTTGTGTTCGTGACGTCATTACCCCCCCCCCTCCTCCCGAGGTACATTATCGAACTGGGTATCAATCGAAAGGTTTTTGAAACTCTTTAAAATGAAGGGTAACACGCTATAATTGCGATCATTTGGATCAACGATACTAATTTTACGTTTTTTTTTCCTTGTAAAATTTGCAAAAAATCACGAGTTATTTAGAAATAGATTCTGGTATGAGAAAGTCGAGTGGAGCCACACTTCAGTTAATTAATTCACAATTTAAAAAAAATTATTCTTTTTATTTTTTCATGTATAACATTAATTACTAAAATAAATGTATAATAATTGAAGACTTTGCATTCATTTGTGGCTACTGAAATTTTAAACTGAAATATAATACAAGCAGTATCGTCAAAACTTTTTTAGTAAAATATATTTTGCAATATATGCGGTATTTAGCTGTTTCATAACAGTGCAGAATGTTAAATTAACATTAATCCCTTACTAACTACTACAAAAGCATTTAAGCTACCATATATAATCCTTATCACATAAGCAGTAACTTGTAAGTAGATTAGACTGAGCTGCAGTTTGGAAGAGATGAATTTAAAGTTATATAATGTTCCGTTCTGAGAATCTGTTTTTATTGCATATTTAGAGAATATCAACCATAATTCTGTTGTAAGCCATTACGTAATCATAATATAAAATATAGAGTAAAGCTACAAGCAGCTAGATTTCAATTAATCAATATTAGTTCAATGTAATAACAAGATGAAATTTAGGAACATATGTTTATTAAACCTGTCTGACATTTTTATTTTCTCATACGAAATGTAAGGTATCATTTCCACGAAACTTTTTGAATTCGAGATTTTGATGCCAATACATATTTTAAGAACTCCTGAACACATTTTGACTATTTTTGGAGTGATATCCGTCTATCTGTCTGTATGTCTAGTCGATTTCTTGTGTACACAATGGCGGCCACAAATATTAATGTATTTTTTGCATAAAATGTTTTATTTATGGCTCAATGACCACGTTACTTAATAGCTTCACCCATGTTATGATAGCCGCAATTTTCTTTTTGTCTGGACGTCAATAGCCTCCACGGGGGTGGGAGAAGCCCCCCACCCCCGTCGGTAATTACATTGTCAGATATGGCATCAATCGGAAAGTTTTGTCAAGCCCATTAAAGCGAAGGGTGGCACTCTGTAATTGCAATCATTTGGACCCACAATACCGATTTTTCAAAACTTTTCTTGTAAAATTTGAAAAAATAAATGTTACTAAAAATAGAGTATGGTATGAGAAAGTCGAGTTGAGTCACACTCCCCTGAATTTTCATTTCACATTAAAGTGGTTAAAAATGATACGCAAAGTGCAATGATTAATTTTATATACTGGATGCTTGTATATTTCAATGGAATTTGAGCGTATAATTCATGCTATAATATGAGCCTATCTAGCTGATAATGCATAATTTGACTTAATTTAAACATTAAGTATCTATTATTCACACAATTCACATCATTCCAAAAATATTTATTGTGAGGGGATTTCTTACATTAAATTTCTTACACGAATACAATCTAGAAAGTATATATATGTTATTGGCAAACTATGAAAATCAGGCATTCTATAGAATATCCAGGCATTTTATAAAATACAGATAATTTTTAGGCTATGTATAATGCTATCAATTTATTTTATATTTCATCTAGGTAATTTATAGAATAAAGATAAAATTCCTTAAATTCTCTAGTAAGGTATACAACAATTATAATACGATTTATACAGTTTTATTTTATCATTTGTGTTTTGAAAATTTTAATATAAATTAATTTTTTTTAATCTCAAAATTGTGAGCTATTTTTATTATTTGCCCAAAAATAGTTATGTAACCATTAACCGTTAAGAACAGCAGGATCTAAAAACAAAACCACCTTTCTGGGCCGTCGACCTCTGATAAACATCAGTCGGATTGACTATGATGTGTTTTAGCCCTTTCGGAATGGAACGCAAAGCATTCCAAACGTACGGTGACTGTATAAATTTCGGTGGTACGTTGGAAGGAAAACTAGGGGAGACCAAGACATGTTATGCTATGGGTTTTGTTGACTAATGATGAATGACTGTCTATACTCAGAGTAGAAGGCGTTAATTTATCTAAGTGAATGCCGGCGTTCCTCCATTGCTGGTTGATATGACAAACGCTATCGCGCTGCACATGTTGGAACGACTAAATGAAAATAAAGTGTAGTAAGTAATAACTTTGGTTACAATTTTTGGTTTCCTATACAGGATTACATATATGTTTTTATGTACAATAATACACTATATGATTAAAAGTATCCGGACATTTTGAATGTTAGAATGTTTTTCGAATTTCTAAACAAATACTTGGCGAAGTGTTCTGTAACTTTGGTGATGTGAAGAACATGCTTGAACGCACACTTTCCAGTAAAGTTTCGGTGACTTGTGCATTTAGGGGATCACCAAGATATTGAAAAAGGGGAAAAATATATTTGATCTCGCTGTATCATGAAAAGCTGGAAATGATTTGTAACTTTCACAAAATAGTTAATTAGCTTTGTTCAACGTGTATAAGCATTTTCGTAAAACAAAAACGTATATTCATGAAGATATAAACGTTTCTTTAAAAAAAAACCCAAATTTTGCAACATGTTTTTTGCTTACAATACCCATAGATTTCAATCAAATTTCACGAAACTTACAGAACATTTGTCAACGTCCAAGAAAAACATTATACTTCAATTGAAAACTAAAGCATTGAATATACGATGAGATATAAGCATTTGAAGAAACTAAGATTTTACTGCGCAGGCGCGAAACATAGCAATAGTTTTCTTTCAGGATTTTGTAGTGAATACTGTAGGGCAACTTCTATAAAAAATCCACTGGAATATCGGAAAAATTCACAAAGATATCGACGATATAGTGATCAGTTTTCTCTGACTCTCTGTAAGTATCTGGATGATAAGGGGGTTTCCACAAATTGACATTTTACAAATTCATCGGACATCCCTGTTCTGAAAATGAACTAGTGCAATTTTTTGCAAATAATGATCAAAAGTTTCCGGACACCCCTGTACGTGGTGGATTATGCCAGTGGCGTCAAATTTCTAGCTCTCAGACAAGTATAAAAGAAATCAGACGAGTTAACAAATTTAATTTCAATTAAGTCAGAAAAGTAAAGTGGGAGGAAAACGCGAGCTAAATGAGTTTGAACGTGGTGAAGTGATTGGTTGTCACCATTGTGGAAAATCTGTTCAGATTTCTGTCATGTTACGAGTGGCCTGTTCCATCGTAAATGATGTTATCGTGAAGTGACAACGTGCAGGCGCTGCAACTGTGTATACACGACCTGGTCGACCATTCTGTCTTATGAAAAGCGACCACAGAGTGCTGAAGAGAGTTGTGAGAGCGGACCGCATGCAATCGGTGGAAATAGTTTGTTCGGAATTTCAAGAAGCCCCTGGATGCAACGTTAGCACAATGGCAGTTCGTCGGGAGCTGCGAAGTCTTGGTTTTCATGAGCGAGCAGCTGCATATAAACCAAGCATTACTGCAACTAATGCCAAGCTTCGCTTACAGTGGTGCAAAGAGCGCAAGAAATGGAGCCTTCAGCAATGGCGTCAAGTGTTGCGGAGTGACGAATCACGGTACACTTTTTGGCAATCCGGTGGTAGAGTCTGGGTGTGGAGAATGCCGGGTGAACGCCTTTTACGTAACTGTATTGTGCCGCAAGTTGAGTTTGGTGGTTGGAAGCATAATATTTTGGGACTATTTCTCATGGTTCGGGCTTGGCCCTCTTATTCCTGTGAAGGAAACTCTGAAGACGGAAGGATATCTCGAAATTTTGGACAATTCCATGCTGCCTGCATTGTGGCAACAGTTCGACGTGGGTCCATTCTTGTTTCAACAAGATCGTGCTCTTGTCCACAAATCACGGGCTGTGCAAAGCTGGTTTGCTGACATGGATGTTGTTAACTCGTCTGACTTCTTTTATACTTGTCTGAGAGCTAGAAATTTGACGTCATTAGCAGAATCCACCACGTACAGGGGTGTTCGGAGATTTTTGATCATTATTTGCATAAAGTTGGACTAGTTCATTTTCAGAACAGGGATGTCCGATGAATTTGTAAAATGTCAATTTGTGGAAACCCCCTTATCATCCAGGTACTTTCAGAGAGTCAGAGAAAAACTGATCACTATATCGTCGATATCTTTGTGAATTTTCCTGATAATCCAGGGGATTTTTTTTATAGAAGTTGCCCTACAGTATTCACTACAAAATCATGAAAGAAAACGATTGCCATGTTTCGCGTCTGCTCAATAAAAACTTAGTTCTTCAAATGCTTATATATCATCGTATATTCAATGCTTTAGTTTTCAATTGAAGTATAATGTTTTTCTTGGACGTTGACAAATGTTCTGTAAGTTTCATGAAATTTGATTGAAACGTATGGATACTGTAAACAAAAAACATGTAACAAAATTTGGTTTCTTTTAAAGAAACGTTTATATCTTCATGAATATACGTTTTTGTTTTACGAAAACATTTATACACATTGAACACAGCTAGTTAACTATTTTGTGAAAGTTACAAATCATTTCCAGCTTTTTATGATACAGGGTGATAAATATATTTTCTCTCTTTTTCAATATCTTGGTGATCCCCTAAATGCACAAGTTTACTGGAAAGTGTGCGTTCAAGCATGTTCTTCACATCGCCAAAGTTACAGAACACTTCGCCAAGTACTTGTTTAGAAATTCGAAAAAATTTCTAACATCCAAAGTGTCCGGATACTTTTGATCATATAGTGTATGTGCATTAGTATGTTCAGTTCTAGTGTGTTATTTACAGTGTGTTTAGTTGAATATGTTTTAACGATTATTATGTGTTTGCGTCAATGCTTCACGGTGCAAGCTCAGAGTTTCAGAAAGGCAAGCGGAGCTTGTTGGCAAAACATATATGGGGTTCGTTGACTACGTGACAACATAAAAAAATTTCAGGTAATTTAAATCACTATTTCAGTATTAATTTCGTCCTAATAGTTACTGTCCTGTCAATAATAGGACCAATAATATATGCTATAAAAGGCAGAACAAGGAAGTCAACTGTGTTTTTAATCAATTCTGCAATAAACCTAGAACTAAAAGAAGGAAAGGATAATAATAAGGCAAGCAAGTAGGCCCAGGGGCGAAACACGTTTGGTAGAAAGAGAAACTCAAAAACAAGGGTGGCTGCAGACACTTTTTCTAATGTGAAGAACGATTGCCTTTACCTTTCAGCTTTATAAAAACATTTTATCACATTTTGAAACAGCTACTCTTCTTGATGTACAGCAATCCTTCATTCTTTTAATATACTTTGACAGTCATTCTAGTAATATAATTGTCCATGGTACGTTGAAGAGTACGTATGTACTCTTCAACGTACGTGCTCTTCCATGGTACGTATCATGGTACTTCCATGGTACGTATATACAAAAAGTTTAATATTCGTATATTCGCTAGAAAAAAGAAGTAGCAAGTGCTATATTTTAAAAATAGGCGATAAAGTGGGAAGGAAGAAACGGCAGAGGGGACATCGCCCCCTCATATGACATTTATACAGTTCAAAATGATTTATGGATCATACTATAATTTCATATCTCTATATTTCATGACAAATATCTGACTGTAAGTTACAATTGAAATGGCATCTAAAGGTAAACAGACTTAGAAAATTACCGAAATCATAATTTTTATACGTTATCGTATTGATGAGTAGTTTGAAATAACTTAAAATCTTGTTTAAATAGATATTTTCTGCTTTAAAAAATTATTTATTGAATTTTCCATATTGATATTTTAAGTATAGTATTTTGACTCCCAATCTCTTCGAAGCAAGTCCGGGGATTAAAAGGCTTGGAAATGTGAGCTCTCAGTCACCAAAGGCTTAAAGTTTTCAGCAGTAAATAGAAATTCCATTCCTAAGCACTCACATTCCTCACACTTAATTTCATTAGTGGAAATCCTGCTTGATCTTTTTATAGCGGAGTTCTCAAATGCTAATAAAACTAATGAAAAGTCCTTAGCATTCAATGTCTTTGACAAGTGCCTATGTTTAAACACAGAATGTCGATATAAGTCCCAGGAATTATTTTGCTAATTAAGCTTCATATTTAAATGCATTATAAAAAATGGAGATTGAAATTTCTAAAAATGTGTCGCTGTCATTAAAAAAAATTGGAATTCAATATAAATCTTATTTTATGAATGCTTACATTTCTAATATGGTATTAATTCAACAAACTAAAAGGGGAGATAACTTGAAATGGTGCAGTAGACATGCTATGTAGATTAAAAGTGAAATCAGAATACTGTGTATTTGCACAAAAGTACATATACATTAGGCTAAGTATTGTAAAATAAAATAAAATGTTTTAATTAAAAGCTAATGTAAAATAAATTAATTATAGTGTAATTGTACAAAGTGATAGGTATATTATCTGTAGTTAATATAAAGTGATTGACAATTATCTGTAGTGTAATACAAAGGGACAGATTATCTTACATAATAAAGGAAGATGCATGTGTGTGTGTGTGCAGCCTGTAGCGGGAAATCTAAGCGTCGTACGACCATACAATTTGGTACACAGGCACTTCAGGACCCAAATAAGTGCAACTCGGCATTATTTATTTATAATTTTGAATTAGCCTTTTTAGTTATTTTATGTTTTACCCCGATTTAGGTCGATATTTACAAAAATTGATTACTTAGCGATCTAAAATATTATCACAGAGTTTCCTTCTCGACATCATAGGAAAGACCAAAAAATTGTCTTTTAAACAGACTTTGAACGGAGTCCATACGATGAATATGCACATTTTAATGAGTTTTTAATAAATATATACTTTTCGTGCGTTTTAAACCTCTACGATTATGATATAATATGATATAATAAAATTAACACGTCATTCAATGTTCATTTATTTTCAACAGCTGCTTAAAATATCGCAGACCACCTCAGAATAAATTAATCCATCTGTTGATTAATTATAATTATTTTATCGGAAGCAGGTAGGTCACTGATTTTTTGAACGAATCCAGAAGGCTTTGGACCACCACTGGCGATTGAACGGGGAAATAGACCAGACTCATTTTCTTTAGGAGAGAGGATATTTTGGGATTGGGTGAGAGGGTGTGTGTAAGAGGGGAGTTCTCTCCAAACGAAAAGGCATTTCTTTTTTCTTCTTTGGACGTTTGCGGGAATCTGGCGTGTAATGTGTCCTTGGTATCGGGTCGAGATTGACTTAATGAAGAATAGATCTGGAACGCTGTAGGAAGGGACGTAATCTGCTTAGGGATTTATTTGGGTTGCGTGCTGTAACTAAAATCGAAAACATTGATGTGCCCAGCGTATTAAGTATCCGAGGCACAAAGGCGTATTAAGTATCCAAGGCGCAAGGGCGTATTAAGTATCCGAGGCGCAAAGGCGTATTAAGTATTCGAGCAGCGGTCTAAGGTGTGATTAGGTGCTTATTTAGGGCGAGCATGTACTCGCGTTTGTTTTGTAATTTAAGCATGCGATCGCGTAGCAGGCGATTAAGTTTTTCGAAAAATTTAATGAATTTAATTAATCCCTGTTTTAAATCCTGGACAACGTCGGGTACAGTTTCTAGTACATGATAAAAGATGCCTGCGTGTCTATGAGTGTGTGTATGTGGATGTGTGTGTGTGCAGTCTGTAGTGGGAAACGGCCATAAAATTTTGCACACAAGTATTTCAGCACAGGGGAAGGCGCACCATGGCGATATTTTTTTACAATTCGAATTAGTTCTTTAGTTATTTTATGTTTTAGCACGATTTTTAACGATATTATTTATCACAAATAAGTTTCTTAGCGACTTAAAATATTACCAGAGTATCCATCTTGACACCATCCGAAAGATCGATAAAGTTCTTTCCAAGATGTTTGCATCCGTATAGAAGCATCCGTAGGAGAATTCCTTCATAATTATTTATTTTTATAAATATACTTTGGAATTTGTATTTTTTGGGTTATGCGATACATCTTTCATCGCATCCGAAAAACTAAGATCAGAATAATTCTATAGTTTGATAAAAAGTTGGGTGTATATCTTCACATCTTAACAAAAATGTTTTCTTATATCATAAGTAATTTATTTTTTTTGTGTCTTTTTTTTAAGCTTTTGATATAGGGCACAACTTTGGATTTTGACGTCAAATTGTCTTGCCATAGTACTGGTATGCATTCGTTTGAACTCCATTAAAGAGTTATATTTTGAGTAGATAACTACAAAATATTTTGATTTCTGTTGATCTTAGAAAGTTTCTTTTCCACTCTTGGTTAAGAATTTTACAATATATCAGAGGTTATTAAACGATCGGAGTCGATCACTTAATAACCTCTGATCTCTCGCCGAACACATTTTAGGGGTCCGCGAGGATGTTTAATATTAATAAAATATTTTTCTATCCTTGACGCAAGAAATGCAAACAGAAGGAAAGTTAATGATATGAGCTAGCACTGAGTCTAAAACTATTTTTTTTAATAAAATATATTCAAAAAATTCATATTTACCAAACTCATAAATCGATTAGTTTAGGTATTGCTGAACTGTATGAAGGCGTTCTTTTAAAAGTGGCACAACTCCATTTTCTTTCATATCGAGATATCGGGTCTTAAAGTTAAATACAGAAGAACAATTCAGGATTTGAAAAATTCAAAAACTAATGGTCCTTACTTAGTTGACAGCGATTCAGTTTTCTATTTATGGTTTGAGTTCAGAAAAATGAAGTGTGTTATTCCAAATAAGGGGGGCGGGGGGAGGTTGTCCACTATTAAAATAAGAAATATCAATGTGTGACTGAGACATCCATGACAATAGTAGAGTTATACCAGAGTAATATTTCCATGAAAATACATTGGATTTCATTATAAAAATAACACATTTCTTTTTTAATCCACATATATTTATACCGAAATAGGGATACAATTTTTATAATACACATTTAGTTGTCTTGTTCTTCTTTGTGTTGCGCAGTTCCTATTTTGAAACAACAGAAATACTCATGATGTATGGCTAGAATGAAAAAGATAAGTAAAGCATATCATGTTTCTTCTTTTCTTCTCCCTCCCCTCCTTGGCTGAGGTTGCAAAAGTGGAATTTGAAGATTTATGTACTCTGCTGGTACTCCTCTTGCATGTATGGATTTCAGATTCAGAATATAGAAATAAATATTTTCGTTTAATATTTCTTTGTACAGTAGGGGGGAAAAAATCAGAACACCGCTTGTTATTCCATCTTCTCATGTCGTACTTAGATATTCTAGTAGAAGTATGATATCTACCTTAGGATATCTAAAGGGGCATAGAGTCAAACCAAAAGTATCACTGGACTTGTAATAATGCGTACTATAAATGTGCATCTAATTTGCATAAGGGGTTCAGATTCATATTTAGTTGATCATTATTTTCGAAAAATCAAATGGTAACACGTATGTTTTATATTATCATAGGATGTCCCATGTTAGCATTATGCTAAAAATAAATTTGCGTGCGATTATGACAATAAATGCCGAAGATATACAGAATAAATTGTTCGGGGCCGTCTCCATAATGAAGGTAATAAAATGAAGGTTATGCTTATTCTACAGTTAAACTTTTCTATTTCGTTTATATGGTACATTCTTTACAAAAATTGTTTATCAAAAAGGCTTGTGGGGCCCAGAGTCCTTGAATTTTAGGGTCAGCATAAATAACATTTCAATATTTATAATGTTAATATTAAATGAGGTTTATTGAAGCCACAAAATTTAGAGCCTTCGTAGCAACAAATTAAAATGAAAATAATTGGCATTTTATTAAAATCATACAAAAATGTATTTTCAACTTTTACTTAGTCTGATTTAATTAGAAGTTTTTATAACATGACTATTGGCTTTTATGTTTTTAGCACACAAATGCATATCGCATTAAAATATTAAATGACATTGACACTTTTTTCACGCTTAACACAATTTGTTTCAATCTTTATTTAATATGATAAAACTTTACATACTTAGTAATATATACAGAAAAGTTCAATACTATTTAATTTGATACAACTTATTATAATCGCCAATATATACATAAAACCTTACACGCAATAAAACGTAAGGTGGCCGTTTCTGTCAATAACTTCTTAGATGCGCTGCGGCATAGAATCTATAAAGCTGAGAAACAAGGTCTGTATCCTGCCAAAACAATTTTCACTCTATATAAAAGGATCTACAAAGTTAATTCACACTAGCATTATAGGTTACCTTACACCTTTCTGGTAGGTCGGACGGTCTGGGTTTCAACAACAACAACACTAGCATTATACTCCCGGCCGTCCAAACAGTTACCTTACACCTTTCTGGTAGGTCGGACGGTCTGGGTCTCAACAACAACAACACTAGCATTATACTGAATAGCTTACCTTCAAACATAGCTACAGAACATACAATTTGCCGAACATAATGAATTTTGCAGTCATCGTGGCCTTCTATATACAATTAACAAGTCGAAAGTAATTAAAAATTATATTATTAATTCTATTTTCAATGAGATAGCCCTAATAAGTTGCGCAATTAACCACACGAAGTCCCAAGTATGTAAATTTAGTCTTTGTCTACATATTTTCCTAGGGCATTCCATACATTGAAGAAAATTATGCATTTAGTTTCATTTGCAATTTCACCATTTATTGTTGTTGATGTAGACATTTGAATGAAATTCGAAATTAAAATTATGTTATATGGAAAGCTCGTATAATATTAAATGTAAAGTTATATAAAGAGAAACAGACATAGCACACATGGATACAATTGCATTGCACTGCATTTTTACTTTCATTATATACATATAATGTATAAGGAAAGTATTGTGACGGGGTCGAAAATTCGAATTCGAGTTTTCGACGGGAGAGCACGTTTCAAGCATCCCTGAACGCGAATCAGACTTTTTTGATATGACGTCTGTGTGTGTGTGAAAGTGTGTGCGTATGAAAGCATGTGTGCGTGTGTGTGTGTGTGTCAGTGAGTCTGTGGAGACGATAACTGACGAACAAATGGACAGATTCGAACGAAATTTGGTACAAAAATTACAATCCATGAAGCCTCCTTCGGGTTGGTCGTGTGGTCAGGGTCTTCAATCAATCAATCAATCCATGAAGCCTATTGTTTTTATACGCAATCGAAAGTTCAGAACCACCCTAAATTTTCGAGTGAAATTTTGAAAAAAATCATCAAAAAATTAAAATATTTAATAAAGTTACGCAAACAGTCATTCATGTAATTTTTCATTAGAAAACTATTGAGATAAATTTCAGAACCCTAGCATGAACCGTTCTCGAGATATTGCATATTTTTAAAAAAATTTATCAAAAAATCATATAAAAAAAAAAAATTACCTATTGTGAAATATGTTCACTTTACATAAGTAATATCATGCGATAAATTTGGTGGCCTCATTCTCATGGATCTAGCTAGTTCCATTCATGTAAAAAGATACTTTAGGTAATACTTTTGTATTTGGACGCTAATAGTCATTTATCTGCTAAAAGAATAACTTATATCTCCGCCCATAATGTTTGGCGAGATTTTGGCGGAATGTTGCCAACTTAACGACTTTTTAAATGTTGCCAAATTAACGACAATGTCGCCAAATTAATAAAAATGACGCTAAATCAATGAAAATGACGACTAGTTGATGAAAGTTCAATATCTTGGAAAGACCATAAGCGTAGACTATAAGAATAACACATTTCTCCGTCCATCCGTAACGTTTGGCGAGAAATTTAACAGGATGTCGCCAACTTGGCGACTATTTTAAATGTTGCTAAAATGACGAAAATGGGAGGTAATGTCTCCCAACATCTGATTTCCGTCATATGACGGGCATACCTTTTAGTATATAAGAAATACTGTTCTCTCCGTTTATCTGTAACACTTGGTGATTCATTTGGCAAACTGAGCGAATAATTTAGCAAAGTATTTTCAACTTGGCGATAGTTCGCCCCAGATTGACAAAAAATATCGTCAAAATTGCAAAAATGACGTTAAATTAATGAAAATTACGCCTAATTGATGACGTAATTATTAAGATATTTTAATATATGGTCTATATCGCTTATTGAGGATGCTATCTATATTGATGACTGTTTATTTAGAGTTGCGCGAAGTAAGGTAATTGAGTATTTTGAAATAGTTTTGCATGTTGTCATCCGGAAAATCGCCAGATGTGCAGTTCAACGATAAAAACACAGAGCCGTGGATTTTATACATTATTTTTTGACTGTAAAACTAGTAAATTCATTGCATTATATATGGGAAGTCATGTGTTGCCCACATCAGATTTTTTAAATTTTTTCTCCGGCAATTGATGGATGGCCCCCCCAAAAAACCTCAAAATGATGCAATTTTGAATTTAGGTCTGTATGTCAACGAGTACTGAAAGAAATGAACTCAATTTTTGCAAACCAAGATTTCCGACAGTGTTGAATTGATTGTCGTAAAAAGTTGCCTACCTTTTTAATCATATTTTTTCAAATAAGAATATCATAACTAATAATTAATATTAAAAATTTATTAAGATGAAAAGTAGTATGCATTTGTTTGGGACATTTATCAATTACTTTGATAGACTAATTATTTCGTAAAATATAAAAAGAAAACAAAACTGTATCACCAATTTAACATTAGAGGCTCGAAATTTCAAGAAGTCATAACTATCCAACGGCTTGAGTAAAATACATAAATTTAAATGAATTTGAGGTGCTTTAACCTGGATAATCAAAACTTGTTATCAACAGTAGGTGTTGCCCTTTGAAAAAAAAAATCGAGTTGGAGCAAAGTTTAATATGATGACAACCTCATATTCAAATGAATTGCTCATTTATTTATAGAAGACATTAATATGAGGCTAATTATATATTTGGTATTACAGTACGACAGGAGGTGCCTGGATAACAAGCGATGTTCGGATATTTTTTGGATGACCGTACATCATACTAATGGCTTTTGACTTATCCACCAATCAATAAGTAAAATACGTTTGTGTTTTGGCACACGCCAATCTTGTATAATACCAAGATTGCCAATCTTTCGTTTTGGATTAGCTGGACGGTGGTGGACTCTTCAACCAGGGTGGAAACTCTTTGGTGGATTCTAAGTCCAGGACTTCGGTATATAAACCCCTTTGTTTCTTTTATTTGTTTTAATTTCGTCTTTATGACTTCGGGTTTGTGGGTTCTGTTGCAGAAACAAAGGGGATGTAGCTTATCCTCGAAACATCTATATGCTGCATTATTATTTTATTTGTGATTAATACATTGCTCAAAGTTTCCTTATCCACCAAATTTGAAACTAGTTACCAACACCATTTTCTTCATTTGTATTCCTTCTTATAACTGAATTCAGAAAAGCTTTCGAGCATAGAAGTCACAATGTTTCATTTCAGTATACAGGGTGTCCCAAAAACATTGACTTCGGCTTTTATTCCTTAAATACTGATCTTAGACATATATAATAAATTACAAAGTTGCGTAATAAAGGTACAGAATTTTATGAAATCGATTAAAATTTTTAAGGGAATTAAATTTAAATTTTTATACGGCCCCCGTACAAAAACATTTCCAGTGAGTAAATGTGCCCCATACACTAATAAGGTGATGTGAAAATTTCAGCATTTTATCATAAAAAGTCCCAGAGATATATATGAAAAGACAAAAATGATGACTTAAACCACTTTTCGATGCATCGACATCGGTTCTCAGAGGGGAAAAATCCTGTCGGCAGATCGCGTTTCAGGGGTCATACATAGATTACGAAAGAAAAAAATGATTATATAAATAAATAATTATTTTGCTATGTATTGGTACAAAAGTATCTACACTATGTAGAAATAATAACTTTATACAAAGATTACAAAGCTTGTTCAAAAGGTTTTCCATCCATGCCAAAGATCCATTAAAGATAAGAGGTAGATATTATTTACCTATGATACATTTCTGCGTTGCGTCATTTGCACTCTTGCTGTAAACATTTGCATTTTAATTTGTGATTAATCCCTCACCAACTTTGTTTAAACATATCTATCTCTTTATCATATATCATTTCACTGTTATCACTTATATACTTCCTTAAAATTCTGTTATGTCCAAATACAATTCTTTTATAGACGCCCAACGATTTTATTTTTAGTCGCATAGAACCAAAAATGTTGTGATAGTTAAAAATTATTTTATACTTTTAAGTGCATTTTACTAAAGCAGTGTAACTTCTTTGACCCAGACCGTCCGACCTACAAGAAAGGTAACATTTAGTACCAGAAAGTAAACATTTAGATTTTAATTTGTGATTAATCCCTCACCAACTTTGTTTAAACATATCTCTGGGACTTTTTATGATAAAATGCTGAAATTCTGTTCATCACCTTATTAATGTATGGGGCACATTTTACTCATTGGAGGTGTTTTTATACGGGAGCCGTATATAAAAATTTAAATTTTGTGTTTCTTCAAATTTAATCCCCTGAAAATTTTTATCGATTTCATAAAATTCTGTACCTTTTTTACGCAACTTTGTAATTTATTATAAATGTCTAAGACTAATATTTAAGGAATAAAAGCCGAGGTCAATGTTTTTGGGACACCCTGTTTTACGGAGAGTCCTACGTACGGAGAGGAAATTCCGCAAGCTAAATCGAATAATCCGAGGTTCATTGAGGTTCATTTGATCGAGGTTCATGAGGTAATGAACCTCGATCAAATGAACCTCATCATGAATGATCATGATCTTCAATGATCATGAATGATCATTAATAAGGTGATGAACAGTATTTCAGCATTTTATCATAAAAAGTCCCAGAGATATGTTTAAACAAAGTTGGTGAGGGATTAATCACAAATTAAAATCTAAATGTTTACTTTCTGGTACTAAATGTTACCTTTCTTGTAGGTCGGACGGTCTGGGTCAAAGAAGTTACACTGCTTTAGTAAAATGCACTAAAAGTAAAAAATAATTTTTAACTATCCCAACATTTTTGGTCCTATGCGACTAAAAATAAAACCGTTGGGTGTCTATAAAAGAATTGTATTTGGACATAACAGAATTTTAAGGAACAATATAAGTGATAACAATGAAATGATATATGATAAAGAGATAGATATGTTTAAACCAAGTTGGTGAAGGATTAATCACAAATTAAAATGCAGATGTTTACAGCAAGAGTGCAAATGACGCAACGCAGAAATGTATCATAGGTAAATAATATCTGCCTCTTATCTTTAATGGATCTTTGGCATGGATGGATAGCTAAATAGAGGGAAATACTCGACAATGTCATCCGAACAGGATTAAGAGCCATAAAAGTATTCTACAACACACACTAACATACACATTAATATACACACTTTAACATACGTACACACAAACATCACCTCAAAATCTTTCTATTCGTGTTTAGGAATGTTTGAACGTGGTCTTCCGTCAGAAACTTGAATTCGAATTTTCAACTCTGTCACAATGCATACATAGCATACTGTGTATGCTATGTATGTAGGGAAAGTAATAAGCCTTCTTATGTACCTCCCATCAACGCCGTATAATAAGGCAAAAGTGTGCAAATTGCGTTTAGTTAAAGTTTCCATTAATATTTCGCAAAAAGAGGAAAAGGACGTCACAGTGACGCACTGATGCTACAACGACGTACTTGTGACTACATTCAGATTCCGATCAGGAAATGATGAGGATATGCATCATCGATCCCGATATCTAATACGCAAAGAGTGCCCGGACAAGTAAAATTTTTTTGTAGGTGTCAACACCAGATAGCCGCTTCAGATTAACTATTTATTTGATCAACTGGGAATATTATAAATCAGGAATACAAATGGCACCAATCGAAATATAGCATCTAACTAGTATTCAAGTCTGTCAAAGACAGGGAAACTAACATTAAAAAAAAAAAATGTTTGGTTTTGTTTAAGAAGCGTTGAAAATAGTCTGTTTAGTCGAAAATTAGTTCAATTAGGTTCTGTCTTATAGTCGCAAGTGCGCAAAGATTCCGCCTCTTAGGTCAGTGGAGGCTACGGGAGGGTTTGAAATAACTTAGAATAACCTACTTCCTCCACCCACTGGGGTGAAACTACTCCGTTAGATATGTCTCGTGGTTGATACTATTAAGTGTGTAAATATTCCGTCGGGAAGATTCCACAGAGTTTAAAAAGACTTCAAAAATCCCATTTTTTACGCACTAGGAGATGGAATTGAATCCGGCTTTTTTTCTGTCCCATAAGTTGTAGTGTATATATACAAGTATTGTACTATATATGTACTTGTGTATAAAAATATTCAGTCTTTTAGGTCACTGGGGGACTCTTCTGGAGGATCTAATAAGACACAAATATCATTATACTATACAGGTCAGTATAAAGCACTGTGTGCAAAAGATAAGGGAAATTCGAGCAACTTATCTAAGTACAAATAAAATAAAATGCAGCTCTAATGTTCTTTCTTTCTTACGACCCAGACCGTCCGACCTACCCGATACTGTAAGGTATTTGTTTGGACGGCCGGGACAGTAATACCCAATTTAGATCGGAACCCAGTGGTGGCTACATCACAGGGACCGTATCCTCCTTCTCCTACCACCAACCTCTTGGAAATGATTTTTAGACCTACATATTTAACGTACCCGTACTCTGCGTGAACACGGGAACAGTTTGGGAAGAGTCGAGAATCGAACTCGGATCCTCCAACTGCAATCCCCTTCCTCTAACCACAGGACTGTCTCGCCCAACTCTAATGTTCATCATTCTGCTTTCTGATTGGTTCTCTCAGATGGACTCTTAATCCAGGTCTTGAGTATATAAACATCACTGTTTCTTCTATTTACGTCCATTTCGTGTTTTTGACTTCGGGTTTGTTGGTTCTTTTGCACTGGCGAAAATGATTTAGTGAATTTTCGAAACATATATTCTGCTATATTCTGCATTATTTTTTGATTTGGGTTTAAATACGTTGCACAACTTTTCCTTATACTATACAGGATTCCCTCCTATGTCCTTATACATCTTTTTAACTTTCTATTGAAATGTTCTAGAACTGCAGAAGCAAGGTTTAGTAATAGGAAAGCACTATGCGTTATCGGTTGAGAGAGTTTGTAGCGACTCTTGTGGCGAATTCCTATCTTAAAAACGAAGCAAGATAGGTGAAAACTTTTAATTCTAAATTTGTTCTCAGTTTAGTATTGTTGCGACGTATCCTCAGAAATTGTGGGTGTACTACCAGGATACAAGAATGAGTCCAAAATTCTGGATAATTAACACGTTTATTTGCAAGTACAGTGTAAACAGGAATAATATACAGCAAATAGCCCGATAACTGTCTCACAAGATGACTAAACAACTGTCAGGTACACTAAAACATCACTTAAATGCTCCACTAATTCCACAAAACAGAAAATACTATTCTCAAAACATTATCGTATCTCATTCTACGAAACAGCAAAACAGCAGCTACTCTTCTCAAAATATTGACGTATGTCGCAGTTCAATGTTGCTCATATCACGTCAACTGTTCTCCAACTGAATAATGACTCCTTTTATATACTCTCTATAAAAACTTCTAGAAGTTTCTCGTATTTCGTAGGATATTTGTTATTTTGAGGTGGTTCTTTAACCTTTGAAAAGTCGCCAAATCTGACAACCCCCCTCCCCTTCGAACTTTAGCATATGGCATCATAGGAAAAGTTGCCTCTACGAATGTTTCCTCCGTCTGGCTTTCAAAAGAGACTCCAGTGAGAGGTCATTTTACACATTCGTAACAGTACGGTGAGACTTGTGGTTTGCAGATAACGTGAACACTGACGATAAAAAACGAGACCAACGAAAATCAATAATTATTGTGCTGCATCATTTGTCTGCCATTTTTATACAACATTTATTATTTACTGCAAAAAGCGCAATTCTAGATAAATAAAAATTAACGTATTACACGGATTATTATTTTCTCACGTGTATTTCTTGCCATTTCCTTCAGAAGTATTTCAGTAGCAAACCAGACGTTTGCATAATATCGTTACTTACGTACCACATTTTTTAACTTTGTGCATCGTATAAATATTACGTGCACACCGCATATTTTTCCATACTAAATAGAATACTCTCTGCAATTTTGTAATTGAGAGTTTTTTCCGATCTTGCTTCGTTTGTGAGAAAGAAATTCTAGCTTCTTAAACTCGCTGATAGAAACGCTGTAAGTTTGCAGATCTTGAACACTTCTATCGGAAGTTAAGAGGGTATAAGAAATTAGGATGGTAGTATTTACTATAATTATGCAAGAATTCAGTCTTCTAGGTCACCATGGAGTTTCTGGAGGGTCAGAAAAGGCTTTTGAACCCCCCCCCCCCATTTTCTTCGCACCGAGAGTGTGTGTGTGGAAAATATGGTTCCTTTAGATTCTTTTATGTAGTTTATACTATCACAGTAAAACATTCTGCAACCTTTGCTCATTTTTTTCAGCTACTTTGTTGATAATTTTGGCAAACTGATAAGAAAAGCCACAATTACAGGCATTCATGAAAATTCCAGCTTCATTTCTGAAATATTCAGCTTATTATCGTCTGCCGAGGCGTAAATTTTGTATTTTTACATATATATATATTATCATAACTATCAGAAACCTTATTCCACATTAAGGACAGCTGATTTCCCTGAAACTGTCAGTAACATGCTTGCAAATGTTTTACAGTGATGTCTGCAAAAATGTAGCCTTAGGTCACAATACAGCCCACAAATACAGCCTTGCCACAATACTCAAATACAGCCTTGCCACAATACTCAAACACACGACTCAGCCTTGTCGGCCCAAGGTAGGGCTTCTGGAAAATCTGGAAATACACAAGCACGTTATGCAATTATTATTTAGATATGTTTTCAATCTTCTTGTTTAATCATCATAAATTTAATATACTAGTTCGGTCAACGTGAAATATTCAAATCGGAAGATCTCCCCAAACCTACAACAGGGTATTCGTAAATTGTTTTGACAAAGTAAGAGGGGTGATAGTACCCATCAAGACGAACAATATTTACTATGGAACCTAGGGTCGCATTCCACTCTGAGTGTCAGAAAAGCGTAAAGTTAAAGTTGAACTTTCAACAGTGAAAATAAGGAGAATTAACGTAATCATAAGTTGCACAATCCCATTTATTTACACCAGAGAAAGACTCGAAGTAGATGCTCAAAGTGACGGCCAAGTGTGCCGTTGCACAATTCACACCGGCGAATGCACGACTGGTGCACACTCTCGAAGACACCTGTTGTTGTGTTTATCCTGTCCACTGCAACAATGATTCTCGCGACGAGATTTTCTACGAAGTCCACAGGCGTCGGGGGTTTCGTCCAGAAAAGAGCACCAGGCGCGAAGCGCCTTTAATCTCCAATCTCCAGGTGTGGTTCTTATCTTCATACTGTGATATTATTTCATTTGCCCATAGTTGGAGGTTCGAGGTTTTTGATTTACTGTTTTAATTATTTGACTTAGCTCCTAGCGTGGCAGTTTGTTGCACATTTAGAGTTTGAGTAATTTTGGGGAGTTGATGCAGATCTAAGGATTTCCTAGCAATTTGGCAGTTTAAGGTTTAAGAACATTTTTTAGAAAACATTGATCGAGTTTTTATTTAATATCAACTATTTAAGTTGGGACTTACCTAATTCCGATTTTCAATATTAAGTACCGCGCGGGGTCTCTTACGTGATTTGGCTTTGCGATGATCATAATCATGCAGATTGAATAGTAGTTCATTTGGAACAGATGGCAGATTTTTATAGAATTTAAGCGCTAGTTTTTTAATTTGGGCTCTAACAGTTTTTATTTTGAAGTCTTTCCTAATTACCGAGTTTCGTAAGTATCTAGGGGCTTTCCTTATAATCCTAAGGGTTTTGTTTTGTTTTGTCTCTAGTAAGTCTATAGTAGTTTTACAGGCATATCCCCATACGGGTGCTGCATACAGCATTCCCGGGCGGATGATCGATTTCTAAATTAGGAGTTTATTTTGATAACTTAGATTTCCGTTTCCTATCAATGGGTATAAGGCTCCTGTGGCCATATACGCTTTTTTGAATAAGTTCGTTACGTGCTGTTTCCAGGTTAGGTGGGAATCTATCGTTACACCTAGGTATTTAGTAGATTTTTCCGCTTTTAGGGCATGGTTGTTTATGTACAGAGGCGGCGGAGATTTACGTTTTCTAGAGAAATAAATCCAATGACATTTATTGGGGTTTAATTTTATTCACCATTTTTCCAGCCATGTTTGGAGTATGTCTAAGTGTTGTTGTAGCTGTCTGTGCATTACTGAGACGTAAGGGTGTTTTGCAAGTATCGCACTGTCGTCTGCATAGAGTGTCAGTTCCGTGTCTGGGGTCCTGGGGATGTCATTTAGATATATGTTAAAGAGTGTCGGGCCCAGGATGGATCCTTGCGGTACACTACTTTTAATGAGCTTGGGTGTAGACAAGTTATCTTTTACTCTAACTTGGAAGTGTCTGTTATTTAGGTATGAGATTAAAAGTTTGACAAGTGCGTCAGGAACTTTTAGAGTGATCAATTTGTATGCTAATCCACAGTGCCACACTTTATCAAATGCTTTTTGTATGTCAAGAAAAATCGCAGCTGTGGGTGTCTTACTATTAAGTCCAGAAGATATGTACTCTACCACTCTCAGCAATTGATGAGTGGTGGAGTGTTTTGGCCGAAATCCAAACTGCTCCGGAATGATAATATCATTCTCACTAAGGTGCGTGTTCAGTCTATTAAGAATTATTTTCTCAGTAATTTTACTAAGTGTCGGTAGTAAGCTGATTGGTCTATAGTTGGCTGGAATTGTGGCATCCTCACCAGGCTTATGGATCGCTATAATTATCGCTTCCTTCCATTCTTTGGGGAATAATTTAGTTTTAGTATTTTGTTTATTAGGGTGGTCAAGTAAAATATTATATTTAGGGGTAGGTTTTTCACCGAGATATTCCTGATTTTGTCGTGCCCTGTGCTTTTACGGTTTTTAAGGTTTTTGATGTTATCAGTTATCTCTTGCGGGGTGGCTGGTTTAACCTTAGCCATGACCGGGGAGTTCCTGAAGTTGTTTAGAGTTTGCCTAACCATTCTTAGGGTGTCCTGACACATTAGATCGTGGTTTGGTTCAAATTGCTTTTCGTAATGCCTAGCAAGCGCCTCTGCTTTTTCTTCGTCTGAGTACGCAATTTTAACGCCATCTATTAGTGGCGGGAGTTTAATTTGAGGTTTTCTGAGTCTTTTAGCGAATTGCCAGAGCGATACGTCTTCCGAGCTAAGGGATTCAATTAACTCTTTATACTGTTGCTGCTTTTCTGCGACAATTTTATCCCTGACTTTCCACGTGAGTCTGTTAAGCTCCCTTTTGAGGGTAGGGTCTCTATTAGCCTGCCATGTCTTGCGCATTCTGTTCCTTTGCCTAACTAATTGTTTGACATGGTGGGAAAGTGTGGGCATTTTTGGTGACTCACGATGTGTTGTGGCAGAGGCAATAGCTCTCTTGATTTCTGTTGTGAGTGTGTGTGTGGCAGAGTCAATATCCGCCGTGCTCATAATGTTGGGTACTGCCAAGTGCGGCTCAAAAAGTGCTCTTTTGAAAACGTTCCAGTTCACCCTCTCTTGTCCCAGAGCGGCTGGAAGGGGAGTGTTCAAATCGAATGTCACCAATACCGGTAAATGATCCGAGTCGAATTCATCCAGGGTGTCGATAGTGTGAGCGTATTCTATGTTTCTCGTAAGGACAAAGTCTATGAATGAGCCGTTGGCACCTGAGAAGCAGGTTGGTCTCGACGGTGCAATGATGTTGGTGTTTGTTGTGTTCAGTAATCTGTGTATCTGTGTACCGCGTATGTTGGCTCTCCTACTGCCCCACGCTCGGTGGTGTGCATTGAAGTCGCTCGCGAGTATTGTGTTTGGATATCGCGAGAAAAGCAGTTCCAGCTGCGCAGCTACATTTATACTACTCATGTTTTTGACATATATTGAAGTTAGGATAAATGGGTTTACATTATTTATTTTAATTTTTATGCTAGTATTTTCTATACCTTGAAGATTTATGTTGTTTATTTCCTCGTGGGGAATATTTCTTTTAATATATATTGCTGTTCCTCCATGGGGGTTTCTAGCAGTTGTATTTGGGCTTAGGTTGTGTCATGAGAAACATGACATTTTTTTTATAAATGTGACTTACACGCTAATTTTAAAACGCTGTTTTTAATTAAAATGGGAATTAGAATTTTTATTGATCTAAAAAATTACTTTAGCTTTGAAACCTTTTGGAATATAGATTGAGGCAGTTGCTAGGCAAAAAATAGCCATTTTCAAAAAAAGTACTTTCTCACGCTCTTTGCACATCTGCAGAAAAACAATCTCACAGCTGCAACTTAGGAGTTTGACTCCAGAAAGCATACTTGCCCCCCCCCCCCTGTTTTTTAGAGAGCACGTGCAGATTTTACATAGCAGGACCACAACGGTCAAAATTTTCCTTTCTTGCTGAGAACATTTTCCCACTGGTAATATAAAACTTGTATGTACGCCCCGTCAGGATAGACATGGGCAGTTTTCAGAAGAAGCTATAATTCCTGTCAACAGTAAGAATTTACTGACTAAAGTTACACCCTCTAAAATAAAGACTTCAGCAAACTTCACAGATGGGCAAAACATTCTACGAAAAGGGGTATACAACATGGCACCCCACCTTTTAGCATGGACAAGGCCACCATCCAATAAGAACGTATTGTATGTACAAGAGTGGCCAATCATACGCGAATATAGTACAGCGCCACTGAGAAATGACGGCAAGTGTAAAATAAAAAAAATAAGAATAGGATTCTCTCTTGGACGCGGCCGGCCTGCGGGTCGGACCGCTGAGGTCCTCTTCCTTTTTTTGAGCAGATTTTTTCAAAAAGGGACTCTGGCCCTGCTCTTCAACCATGAAGGTTGTCTCCTAAATTTTGGTCCATGGAGACCTATAGACTTAGTCAGCATTCGGACTATGTGTCCAATTTTTAAAGAATTACACATACAATTTGCTCCTCGAATTTAATAGTCATGTTGACGGAATTATTAAGCCTCGTCTTCAACGACTGTTTCATTAAGCTTCGTCTTCGGGCGAATAATTACTAATACCCAACTAATTGAATACGTTGTCTACTGTGATGAGTTCCTGCCTTGCTTCAATTGACCTCAATCGATATAGACATGTCAACATAAAGCATCATTATTATTATGTATGAAAATCCTGCCATTGGACCACCAAAAGGGGTATGTTGCCTGCTACTGCTTCAAATATATGTAAGTCAAACTCTTCTTATTTTATAACATCTGAACAGCCACTGAAGGCTGATAATTTGACAAAGACAAACTTTTATTATTAATCATGGAAGATCCCCAGTCATTTGGTGACATCAGAAATTGCTGTAATTGAACTTTGATCTTAAAAATTACGACCTTAATGAACTATAATAGAACTTGTATCATGTAACATAATGTAGAATTAATTTTTCGCAGAACGAGAAAGAACATAAATAATGTTAAAATTTGAAAATGCAAAAAGGAATGTTAAAAGTAATTGTTGTTTCAATATATTAATATTGAATGATATTGGTATGATTTAGATTATGTATTTGACAACCATTGGTATACTATGTTTGTTGGATTATTTTATTACATATATATATACATAAACAAATAATAAATGAAATTTTTGGCCAATTTAAATCTTTTCTTTGTTGCCTATGTTTTATTTTTGGAATTTTTAATTTAACTTTTATTTCAGCATTGGAGAATGAGGAGCTTAATATTAATCTATACCACTATATCATTTTTTTTAATATCAGAAACATTCACGGCCACTTTCCCTCTTTTTTTTAATGTTTCCTGATATTTTTGGTGCTCGTGACCAGTCGAATCTGGATTCAAAATTATTTGCACCCTGCTGAATTATTTTTGGTGCGCATAACCAGTCGAACCTGGAGTCAAAATTATTTGCACCCTGCTGAATTATTTTTGGTGCTCGTGACCAGTTGAACCTGGATTCAAAATTATTTGCACCCTGCTGAATTAATTTTGGTGCCGAGACTTCAGGAATCGAACTTGGACTCAAAATTTTCTGATTTTTTTTAATGTCAGTCGAGACTGGAATTTTAAAATTGGTTTAAAAGGAAATTGTACTGTAAACTAAATTTAAGAAGGCAACAAATGATAATTAGATCAAAATTAATAATTTAAGTAGGCAATAAGAGTGTGGACCAGTTAAATAATTTTTTGTTGCAATTAATAATGATAATAATAATAAAAAAAAATAAGTTGGTAAAAAATGTTAAGAAAGAGTGAAGCAACACTCAGTGATAGCATAAAAGGATGAATCATAAAATCACTTAAATACACATTTAAAAGTATATAATAAATGCAAATATTAGATCAAAAAATTATGGTAAATTGGACAGATCAGAGTACTCTAATTTAAATGATAATTATAGTAAAATTGAAAATAGATATTTATCAAATAAACGCAGTAACTGAATTGTTTTTGCTATGTGGAATTTAACAGAAGTGTATTATATGATAATACAAAAAATATCTTACAGTAGATACTTATTTTATAATTGATATTGCACAAATTCTGATATTTGATATTTTACATATTTGCAAATGTTATTTTATACTGTGTATACTGTTTTATATGCATTTTGGGGGATATCTGAATAAGTCAAGCTTCGAATAGATAACTTTGGATCTAATTTATAGTGACAAAATGGAAGCTAACGATAAAAACAAAGATAATGACAGTGAAAACAAAAAACTTAGACAACAAGTCCAAAAATTAGTAAATTCCATGCAAGGAAACAAAAATTTTGCAAACATGTCACTTTTGCAACTTTTAAAGAAATTTAATGGTGAGGCAGAGGAAGATATAAATTTTTTCTTCAAACAATTTGAAGAGATTGCTCAAATTGCCCAATGGGACAGCAGCAACAAATTAATCATAATCAAAACTTTAATAGCAGGCAAAGCACTGCAATTTATTATCAATAATCAAGAAATAGCCAGTACTAGTAATTATGAGGAATTTAAAAATAAACTGACTCTAAAATTCAAAAAGACACAAAATTTTGCAGATTTGCAGCAGGAATTTCAAGCAATATCTCAGGGACCTAGGCAATCTATTAACGAAATAGCAGAAGCAGTTGAGAATGCCACTGCAAAGTATACTAAATCACTAAACAAAAATGATTCAGAAATATCAAAATTCATAGATAACCTTAAAATGACAAAATTTTTGGACGCACTAAGAAATGACGTCAAAATAGAAACAAAAAAAGAGGACCCTCCACATTTTTAGAAGCATTAAATATTGCAAGAACAATAGAGAAAGTATTAGAGGAAGAGCAAAAAATAAATAATATAAATACTTCAGAAAGATCACATATAAATGAAATTAGAGAGCAGCAAGACTCCACAAATTTTTTTATTCAAAACCTGATAGCAGAGGTTAACGCTTTGAAAACAATGAATCAGAATCAAAGCAAAACCCAAGAGAATTTAGGAGAAGGTAACAGTAATGCAGAAAATAAAAACATGGTTTGCTTATTGTGTAATCAGAATCACATTACCATTGATTGCCATCATTATAAAAATATGATAAGAGAGCAAAACAGTCAACAGAGGGGCAGTCAGAATACTTTTAGAAGTCATCCATATAGAGGAAACAATTTTTACAGAGGAAACAATTATTATAGAGGAAACAATTACTATAGAGGGAATAATAGCAATCAGAGGAATTATTATCAAAGGAGTAATGATAGAAACCAAAATTATCAACAACAAAATTTGACATCTAATCCAAATTATCAGCAAAATTCAAGGAGAGGAGCACAAAATTATAATAACCAACAACACTTTTTTAGACAAAGCAATCAGCAACAGGATTTTCTCAGGGGAAGGCGATAAATGAGCACTTTAACTCAACGTCCCGTTTGTCTTCTAGTGAAATGGGTGTAAGATATCATAACATGCAGAGAAATAAAAAGATTCAAAATGTAAGATACAACAAACATAATTTTAAAACAAAACGTGACAAATCTATTCAAATTCGAAGTACTAAAATAAACAAATCAGTACAAACTGAAAAATGCAATGTTAATAAACACACACAAACTCAAAATGCTAATGTGGACAGAGATACACAGACACAGAGTGAAATCGAAGAAATAATAGCTTCATGTGCAACTAATGAAACATTACTGCAAGTAAACAAATTACCTCTACTGCAAATTTCAATTAATAACTTTAAAGCAAATGCAATGATAGATTCAGGATCAACAATCTGTTTGATAAGTAATAACCTTTTTGAAAGAATCAAAGAATCAGGAATGAAAATCAAATATCTTTCTAAATGTGTATCTATACATGCAATTAACGGATCAAAAATTCCATTCAGACATGCCATAGAATTAGGATTTAAAATTAATAAGAAACATTTTAAAAACACTTTTTTTATCACAAATGACTCTTGGTACACCACATATGATATGATTTTAGGATTTGACTTTTTGAAAATAAACAAAATTATATTAGATATGTCCAGCAATAAATTAATCATGCCAAACTGTGAATTTCAATTGGGAATAGCAGAAGAAATTAATAATGTAAATAAGATCCAAGTAGATGACAACATCAGATATTGTAAACATAGTCAAAATCAAAATATTGCAAATAACCAGAATGCAGAATCTAATACAGAATTTGAGAATAGAGAAAATGTAAATAGTAACAGTCAAATTCAAAATGCAAATAAACAACAGAATTCAAGAAAACAGATTAAAAGCAAACAGAAGGCAGATAATTCGATTACTTTGGTGAGCAAAACAAAACTTGAACCCTTTACAACAGAAATCGTCGAAGTCAAAAGCAAGATATCTATCAAAGCAAACACTGAATTTTTAATAGAACCTTATGTGAATTACTTAGATATTGAAGTAGAGAGAGGTATAATTAAGAGCAATAATGACAACAAACTATTTATTTTTATAACTAACAACTCAAATAAACCAGTGACTGTTAATAAAGAAACAAAATTAGCTAACATTTCAAAAAATTTTGAAATCGTCAATAATGCACAAAATAATGAAATGAAGACAAATATTGAAACAGTCAATGCTTTAACCCATGAACAAATTTTAAAATTAAGAGAAGAGCAATTTTCTACAGAGGACTTCAATTTAGATCATTTAGACAAGAAGCAAAAAGCAATTGTACAGAGAATGCTGAAACAAAATTCAGCCGCCTTTTCAAAAAATTATGACACTTTAGGCTGTACAGAAAAAGTGGTACCTGAATTTCATGTCCTAAATCAATATCCGATTCAATGTAAGCCATATAAAGTACCACATTTACTAAAGAGCATAGCATACAAAGAAATCCAAAATTTACTTAAGAATGGCATAATCGAGGAGACTACCAGCAATGTAGCATTCCCTGCCTTATTTATCAGAAAGAAAGATTCAAGTAAATCTGACAAACCAGAGAATCAGAAACTTAGAATGACAATAGATTACAGATTACTAAACAGTTACCTAGTAAAATATCACTTTGCAGTAGACCAAATACATGATATACTGCAAGAAGTATCAGGCAAGAAGTTGTACTGTGTTCTGGACCTTAAAAGTGCATTTTTCCAAATCAAATTAAGAGAGGTTGACAAAAACCTACTCAGCTTCACCACCGAGTGGGGTAATTTTTCACCTACAAGACTTCCTTTCGGGACTGCTAACAGCACTAGCTACTTTGCAAAATTAATACATAAATGCCTGGGTGATATTAGAGATAAAGGAGTAAGATATTTCTTGGACGACATAATTGTCGCAGGCGATACTTTTCAACAAGTACTCGAAACCCTACAATTAGTGTTCGACAGGTTGATATCTTACAACTTGACTCTCGATCCAAAGAAAGTGCAACTTTTCAAGTCAGAGATAGAATACTTAGGATTCAAAATTAATAATAGAGGATATTCACCTTCTGACAAAAATATTCAAAAGATTCAAAATTTTCCTGTACCAAAGTCAGCTAAACAAGTCAAAACTCTTTTAGGCATGACTAATTATTTTAGATCACTGATTGATAATTATGCAGGTATTGTACAACCTCTAATTAATTTAACAAAAAAAAGTCAAAAATTTATTTGGTCTCAAGAATGCCAGGAAGCACTAGAAAAGCTACAAAACATTATTTTAAAAGAGCCTATAGTCAAGAATGCCAACTTCAAAAAACCTTTTGTTCTAATTTGTGATGCCTCATTACAGGCCGTATCTGCCATTCTATCTCAGGAATATAATGGACAAATGCACCCTGTAAAATTTTTCTCGAGAAAACTCAGAGATACAGAATCGAGATATCCTAGCATAAAAAGAGAACTGCTTGCAATTTATGAGGGAGTGAAACATTTCCAGGATTACTTGGTTGGTGCAGAATTTGAAATCCAAAGCGATGCAAAGGCATTATCTTATCATTTAGCATTGGAAAAAGCTAATGATATAGAGAGCAGATGGTTACTTTTTCTGCAATCCTTCAAATTCAAAGTAAAGTACATCCAAGGAAAAGATAACCCCCGCTGATTATATGTCCAGAGAAATATTTCAACAAAACACAGTAAATGAACTAATTAATCATATATTTGAAACTGAAAATAAATTAAAACATGAGAATATATTAAGAGAACAATTAAAGGATAAGAAATTAAACAAAATAAGAAAAATATTGGAAGATAAAGATTTGAACTCAAGATATGAGAATTATAAAATTGACTCAAATGATAATCTATTAAAATTCAAACTTAAAGCTAAAAGCAAAGCACCTAATGCAATAAAAATTGTAATTCCAAGAAGCTTACAAAGAATTACTATACAAGCTGCTCACGTCGCCCACTTTGGCATAAGCAAGACTTACAACAAAATCAAAAGACTTTACTTCTGGAGTGGAATGTTCTCAGACACTAAGAATTTTTGCTTAAATTGTGAGAGATGCCTAAAATTTAAATCTAAACAAATCAAAAGACAAGAAATTCAATTACAGAACAAAAACATACAAGTAGGAGAGCAAATAGCTATAGACCTGGTTGGAAAGCTCGTTAGATCATCTGGTCAACACCATTACATTGTGACCATCGTCGACCACCTAAGCAGATATCTGGAAGCAATACCAGTAAGATCAATTACTGCACAGAGCATTATCAATGTACTGTCTCAGTATATTAGTAGATTCGGAGCGCCTAAAATTTTGATCTCAGATAACGGGTCTCAATTTACTGCTAAGGAATTCACAGACTTCCTGAAGGATATGAACATTTCCCACCATCGCAGCAGTTTATATCGACCAATGAGCAATGGATTATTAGAAAAATGCCACTTTTTACTCAAGAATTCCATCGCATGCTTAGCTAATGAGTCATTCAACTGGGACAAGCAAATTCTAGTTTTCAAAAATGAATATAATAATTCAAAACACATTATCACAGGATATACTCCAGCACAAATTTTTTTCAACCGTGAAGTGAGAACACCTTTTGATATGCATATGGATACTAAACACACTAATTTAACCTTGAAACAATTTGTAGAGGAAGCTAAGAAAGCACATCAAGAGATAATTCAAAAAGTTTACAAAAATCAGGCAGAAGCCAATTCAACGCAAAAGAAATATTTCAAAGCTGCAAGATCATACGAACTAAAAATTGGTGACACTGTATATTTAAAAAAATTTATACCTGCAGCACCTCTAAAACCAAAATTTTCAGGTCCATATACGATAAAAAGAATCATAAGAAATAAAAATGCAATTATTGAAAATGAAGAGAAAACTATAAAAGTACATTTTGACAAATTATTCGTAGTGCCTAAGATTAAAACACATCTGAAGGAAAACACTCAAGTGGACAATTAAAGCTCAAAACATTTGGCATGCATCTTCTATATGTGACGACATAGAATGGAGAACTTTGTACTTCATGCTGGCGTGAATTGCAATTATAAGAAATTTATTTTCTTTTGCCATAGTATTTTGCTTAAATAAATCTAACTTCAGTAGTTAATCTTGAAGTGTGAGTAAAATTATGTACTTAAAGGATAATCATAAAATATAATTACATGAAAATTTTCTTTAAAATTCAAGGCTTCACTTTACAAATAAAATACATCACTAAAATTGAATAATACTTTTTTTGGCTGTACAACTACAATTTTGCTGTAAACCCTTTTGAGATTAGAATTTCAACACTGTATACATTCGTGCACTTAATTCACTGGGAACTTTTATTTAGAAATTTTTTTTTAGATAAATTTTGTGTGCCTGTAGGCAATTAGGAAAATTTAATTATCAAGTAAGACACGCTTGTGTGATCACCAAGTATTCGCTTGATTCTCTTTTCGCTAATAGTTAAGTGCAAATCGATGTATTGTGGTAATGAATCTGTTGCTGAATGTTTTTTTTTAACACGGGAGGAGGTCAGAGACGAAACTCAAAGTATAATTATTTGCAGAACTTAAACATACACCTTTTATTGCAATACACAAACATTTTGAAATTTTTTGGAGAAATTGATGAAAGTGAGAGAATAAAGGGAATAAGAAACTAAAAGTTATGTATTGAGGAAAGAAAACAATTACATTAAAAATGGGAATAATTCGGAACAAAATGAGCTCATACGAACGAAAGTGATAAAAATGAAGGAATGAATTAAGATGAACAATGATGAATAGAAAGATAACGATAGCTATCGATGATAAAATAAAATGTGAGAGAAAATATGGATTAATACACACATTTGATGAAGAAAGATATTGAATTTACAAATTTAGAGAGTGTATATTTTGTGTAACATTTGAACGTAGAATTTTGTGCAAATTGGAACAGATATTTGTATATATATTTTTTTGAACATATTTTTGATACCATACGAGATTGTGCAATATATTATTATGCTATTTCACTATATATAGATTTTGAGTATAAAAAATTTTGGGTAAACAACATTTGTATATTAATATTTTGAGAATTTATGCTATTACATACGAAAGAACAAATTTGTGTGCATAACTTGATATTTTACATAACGTTTCACCATAAGGATGTTGCAAAAATTTAGCAGACGCAAGTGCAATAACAGAATAAAAGAATTTGAAGGCCAGGTAAATAGAAACTGTATACTGTGAATTACTTAAGCAAATAATCTTATCAGAAAAACCTGATAATTATAGGATGTTTTCGAAAAAGAGGTAAAATTACTTAAAAACTTCGAAAAATTAAATTCTAGCTTAAAGTAAAATCGAGTTTACAAAATTTTTCCCGCTTGCAATTCAAAAACTGATTGTCTGCAAGACCTTCTAAAATTAGCAAAACTAATTTTATACATAAAGCTTCTACTCATCGTCAAAAAAAAAAAGCACACGTTCACCGATAGCCAGATTTGGTCTTCGCCGCGAAAATGCCTTCGTAGGACCGACCGGAAATTTGAAAGTCTCGTCAAACTTTTTCCCTTCTCAGATTTACGCTAATCCGTAATCTTCGTTCATTTCCGAAGCAGACAGTTGGAGTGAGAGAAGAGGGTGATTGACGGCCGCCTTGGCCATTCAACGGTGGGCAAAGAGAGTGCGTTGGCATGGCAACATAGACGCTACGGCTTCTGGCGCTTGTTGACAAGGAGATTTGTTAGAAGATTTTGTATTTCGCAAAGGATTCGCTTGTTTTGACACTTTGCACATAATTTGGGTAGCACATCCTAGCTTTACGGTGATACTTTTTTAATATGAATGAAGTAAAATTGTTATGATGAACAGAAATTATAAATTTACATATATATATCAACAAAATTGGATATAAACTGCACATATTATTGAACATTGAATATTTTAAAAGAGATTTTGATTGTTTGTTTACATTTGAAAATTTAATGTTTATTACATATTTAACCAATACGCAAACAATTAAGTGTATATACATATGAATTCTACTATAACTTTATGTCTTTTGATAAACAATTGATTATTATTGAGAATATATAAGAATGATTACATGAATAGAAAAATGTATATAACTTATGTGATGAATATGGTTGTTATTTTACTATTATTAATGATGTAATGTAAAGGATGTTAAAATTTAAAAATTCAGATTGGATTGAAACTTAATTGATACTTGAAGGACGGATGTCAAATGTTCTTTCTCTGCTCTACGGAGGATATGTCATGAGAAACATGACATTTTTTTTTATAAATGTGACTTACACGCTAATTTTAAAACGCTGTTTTTAATTAAAATGGGAATTAGAATTTTTATTGATCTAAAAAATTACTTTAGCTTTGAAACCTTTTGGAATATAGATTGAGGCAGTTGCTAGGCAAAAAATAGCCATTTTCAAAAAAAGTACTTTCTCACGCTCTTTGCACATCTGCAGAAAAACAATCTCACAGCTGCAACTTAGGAGTTTGACTCCAGAAAGCATACTTGCCCCCCCCCCCTGTTTTTTAGAGAGCACGTGCAGATTTTACATAGCAGGACCACAACGGTCAAAATTTTCCTTTCTTGCTGAGAACATTTTCCCACTGGTAATATAAAACTTGTATGTACGCCCCGTCAGGATAGACATGGGCAGTTTTCAGAAGAAGCTATAATTCCTGTCAACAGTAAGAATTTACTGACTAAAGTTACACCCTCTAAAATAAAGACTTCAGCAAACTTCACAGATGGGCAAAACATTCTACGAAAAGGGGTATACAACATGGCACCCCACCTTTTAGCATGGACAAGGCCACCATCCAATAAGAACGTATTGTATGTACAAGAGTGGCCAATCATACGCGAATATAGTACAGCGCCACTGAGAAATGACGGCAAGTGTAAAATAAAAAAAATAAGAATAGGATTCTCTCTTGGACGCGGCCGGCCTGCGGGTCGGACCGCTGAGGTCCTCTTCCTTTTTTTGAGCAGATTTTTTCAAAAAGGGACTCTGGCCCTGCTCTTCAACCATGAAGGTTGTCTCCTAAATTTTGGTCCATGGAGACCTATAGACTTAGTCAGCATTCGGACTATGTGTCCAATTTTTAAAGAATTACACATACAATTTGCTCCCCCCACTGGGTTCCGGTCTAAATTGGGTGGCACTTCCCGACCGTCCAAACAGTTACCTTACACCTTTCTGGTAGGTCGGACGGTCTGGGTTTCAACAACAACATACAATTTGCTCCTCGAATTTAATAGTCATGTTGACGGAATAATTAAGCCTCGTCTTCAACGACTGTTTCATTAAGCTTCGTCTTCGGGCGAATAATTACTAATACCCAACTAATTGAATACGTTGTCTACTGTGATGAGTTCCTGCCTTGCTTCAATTGACCTCAATCGATATAGACATGTCAACATAAAGCATCATTATTATTATGTATGAAAATCCTGCCATTGGACCACCAAAAGGGGTATGTTGCCTGCTACTGCTTCAAATATATGTAAGTCAAACTCTTCTTATTTTATAACATCTGAACAGCCACTGAAGGCTGATAATTTGACAAAGACAAACTTTTATTATTAATCATGGAAGATCCCCAGTCATTTGGTGACATCAGAAATTGCTGTAATTGAACATTGATCTTAAAAATTACGACCTTAATGAACTATAATAGAACTTGTATCATGTAACATAATGTAGAATTAATTCTCCGCAGAACGAGAAAGAACATAAATAATGTTAAAATTTGAAAATGCAAAAAGGAATGTTAAAAGTAATTGTTGTTTCAATATATTAATATTGAATGATATTGGTATGATTTAGATTATGTATTTGACAACCATTGGTATACTATGTTTGTTGGATTATTTTATTACATATATATATACATAAACAAATAATAAATGAAATTTTTGGCCAATTTAAATCTCTTCTTTGTTGCCTATGTTTTATTTTTGGAATTTTTAATTTAACTTTTATTTCAGCATTGGAGAATGAGGAGCTTAATATTAATCTATACCACTATATCATTTTTTTTTAATATCAGAAACATTCACGGCCACTTTCCCTCTTTTTTTTAATGTTTCCTGATAGGTTGTGATAGCCAATATAGTTTGCTATATTTAGTTTTTTATTTTCTCTAACTTTAGTTTCCTGAATTAATAGGGCATCTACATCATTTTCATTTACGTAGCTCCTAAGTTCATTTATTCTTGGAGATATGCCGTTCGCATTCCAAAATATTATTTTAAAGCTTTCTTTTTGGGACCTAGCCATGGCGGGTTTGATTCTCACTGTTATTTTTAAAATCCGCGATTAATTTAAAAGCCTCAAAGACCATTTGCATTGGATCACTCTTTTTTTGTATTAGCTCTGCGAACTGCATCAACAGGTGTTTTATTGCATCTAGATCGAACATGGTGATAAACCCTCTGATGAGGTTGAGGATTTCATCCATCTTTTCATCATTGGTTTTACCAGCAGGTTCAGTCTCAGCTTTCATATCCTCAGCCTCAACCGCGGTTTGGTCATTTTTGTGAGTATCCTTTTGGACCTCAGTAGTTTTTTGGCTTTTTTCAACCGTTTTTTCTAACAGCTGGGTTTGCACGAGCTCTTCTTCCCTGACTCGTTTAGATTGTTTCCAATCCTCAACCTTCCTGTCAAGTCTATCCTTTGCCTGTCTGGCTTTATCTGCTTCCGATCTCCTTTTAATGGCAGCTGTAGCTGCTCTTACTTCCTCCAGGGTCAATTCTCTGGAGGTCGATGGTTTGGGGGCCTGCTCTTGCACCGATCTGGTAGGTGCTGAAGGTTGGTGTCTATTTAACTGTGGCACTATGTGCGAGGAGCCCTGAGGGGGTGCCTGGGGGTTTAGTCCGAGGGCCTTTTGCCTCCAAGACGGTATCTGATTTTTTGGGGGAGGGGGGGCATACCCCGGTGCCTTTCCTCTGTTCCAGGGGTTCTTCGGGCATTGCCTGAAGTTCGCCGGGTGGTCTCCATTACAATTTGCACACGTTGCCTTCTCTGTCCTGGGTCTCTGGCAATCCCGTGTGAAATGATCTTCAGCACACTTCAGACACTTTGGTGGCATACTGCAGTTCTCAGAGGAGTGGTTGAACTGTTGGCACCGGTAGCAGATTTTGAAGCCCCGTGCTCTGAAGGCCTCTACCTTCACAGCCAAGTAACCTAATCTTGTTAGTCTGTAGACCCTCTGCCAGTCTGCCTTAGGCCTAAGGCTGACTAAGAAGATCGGCAGGGATAATCTCGTTTTAGTGTTTCTCAGTTGAGAAACTCGGACTACATCTAATCCTTCGGATGTTAAAGTGATTTTTATTTCCTCCATGTTATAATTTGTTGGTAGCCCCTTCAGAACTACCTTTTTTGGCCTTTCCGTCTTTAGGTTTAAGCTGTGGAAGGGGATTTTCTCACTACTTAAATGGCGCTGTACAACCCTGTAGGTGTCAGCGTCATTTGGAATCAGTTTTAGCATGTCTCCTGTGAGCTTGCCAGATATTTTATTTCCTGAGATATCATTTAGCTTTTTAAGGAGAACCTTGTAATTATCATTGAACTTTATGAAAAAACATTCAGCTTTTGGGTCTTTTTTCTCAACTTCAACTGTTGTTAGCCTGTCACTATTTTTGACCGTTTTAGGTTTAGGTGCACTTTTAAACACAACTGGTTGCGCAGCAATCTCAGCGTAAGTCTTAGTTTTAACATAATCATTGTCAGTTACATTTACAACATTATCAGCTATTTCATTACAGTCCATGTTATCATGGACATTTAAGTTTACTTCTACAATCTGGCTTTTAGTAGGAGCATCCTTAGTGGATTGCCATCTAAGGATGCTCCTACTAAATCCATCTTTCTTTTTTTATTTGGATTTTCAACCGTTTTATGTTTATTTTCATCTTTAATTTCCTTAATTAAGCCTAGCTCTATCATTTTACTTTTGATTTGAACACTAGAATTACATCCCTCACATTTAGAAATCTCATAAATATCACAATCAATAAACCTATCCAATTTCTGGGCAAACAAGAAAGAGTTCACAGAAAGTAACGAACCTAGAATCTTGGAGACTTGGTTCTCTTCCTGTCCCAGTAGTCCGTTCATCAGCAGTTCCTTGATGTGAAGAGTCATCACGTAGACTGCCAGGGTGCAGAAGTTGCCGGCGGTCTTAACTTCTTCCTTCAATCCAGTCATCAGTCCATCATCAGGTAGAGTTTCGCAGTAATTCATCAAGGCACCCTTGAGAGGCCCGAATTCTTCCTCGTCCAGCTCACCAGCAAGTTCGCGAGTAGTTGCCACGTCGCCTCGTTCTAAATCCATATCGTCAGGGTAGAGAAGTTCCAAAAAATAGCACTACCACGTGGTAACAACACACGTGGCACTCCAAAATGAAAAGCACAAAATCCAAAATGAAAAGCACAAAATCCAAAATCCACAGGCGTCTCGTACACCAATGATTTTATGTGCCTCCAGAAGAAGAAGTCCAGTGTGTTGAGGTCCAGTGAGCGTGGAGGCCAAGTCAAGGTCCACTACGTCCAATCAGCCAATCAGCTGCAACTGTCGCTGCTGCTTCTTGTCACTGGAAATTTGCATACAGTACATGCTTAACGGTGATGTTCAGGAAATGTGATTCTTCTCCGGCACGACAGCTATGTCATCCGAAGTAGCGACTTGTGCTTGTTGGACGTGTTACAAAGTTACTCTTTTCTGCCACTCAGAGTGGAATGCGACCCTAGGTTTCATAGTAAATATTGTTCTTCTTGATGGGTACTATCACCCCTCTTATTTTGTCAAAACAGTTTACGAACACCCTATATGTATATTTTAAAACATATTATTATAGGAGCGTATTCCAATTTTGATGGAACGACTCGTACAGGCTGGTTTTATAACTATGAATTTATTATTCGTTTCATTTATTTATAAAAATAAATCTTATGAACAAAACTATGTCGTAAGACACTTTTCCGATCAACGAAAAATTTTTGACAGAATCTTATTATTTGTAATTTTGCTTTTGACTTGCATCTTCACATGACATTTTCAATTATTTTCTATTATACCCTGAAACCTTTCTGTGTCGGAAACAAATTCAATTCCGAAGGATTTAGCAGTGACTGAAATCCTTCTACAGAAACGACATAAAATTACTCTCTAAGAATCATAGGCAATAATATCGAAATATTTAGATATAAACATTGGAATACATTATTTTTTAATAATTTTAGAATTTGGAAATAAATATTGAAACTAAAGACAGAGAATAATCGTGTTTGTTCTCAGTATAATGTGATAAAAGTGTATAATGTGTTTTTCCTGAGCTTTGCTTAGAAACATAATTTGATTTTTTTTTTCATATTTTATGTATAAATTGATAAAGAATAATATTTCAATCTATATTTTATTATTTCGAGAAAGAATTTGCGTCCGATCTTCTGTTATAATCTCATGAGTATGGCGGAATAAGGTGACTTTTGAGTGAGTGAGGCGACTTTTACCCTATAGACAGGGAGACAGTGAGGTGGCTTCTGCTCTATAGACAGAGAGACAGTTAGGCGACTTCTTCCATATAGACAGGGAGACAGTGAGGTGACTTCTTCCATATAGACAGGGAGACAGTGAGGTGACTTCTTCCATATACACAGGGAGACAGTGAGGTGACTTTTTTCATATAGACAGGGAGACAGTGAGGTGACTTCTTCCATATACACAGGGAGACAGTGAGGTGACTTTTTCCATGTAGACAGGGAGACAGTGAGGTGACTTCTTCCATATAGACAGGGAGACAGTGAGGTGACTTCTTCCATATACACAGGGATACAGTGAGGTGACTTCTTCCATATACACAGGGAGACAGTGAGGTGACTTCATCCATATAGTCAGGGAGACAGTGAGGTGACTTCTGCCCTATAGTTGTCAATGCAAATAATCAAGAAAGTGCTAATTAAAGCATCCCTTTACGATCCCAGTACCGGTTTCGTAGTGTTTGCAGTTCTTCAGCGATGAGTAGGCGAAGGTATGGCATATGATCACAAAACTACTGAAGAGTGGTAAAAACTACGAAGCAAATTCAAAGATGGTAAAAGGAGGATCAAATGAGCACTTATTCTTTTTTGTAAAAACACTGACTTCCTGCTACATTGCCAATATTATATAAGAAATAGTTTGCCCAACTTACGCTGTGCATGAATACGAAAACTTATGATTCTAATTCGATATGCACTCACTTGAGTTACCATTTTCAGTGTTGTTTTAAAGAATATTTTTGTTTTTTAAGACAGACGCCTGTTTACTTTTGTTGGCATGGTTGCGTTGTTTTTGTGTTCTGAAGAAGATAGTTTTCGTTCTCCGAAACCAATTGTTATCGTTAGTATTTTGGTTTATTCCGTATGTTAACGTAGGTTTCACTTTTTAAATATTTTTGTAGCAGTTTGAGAGATTAATTCTAAATATTTTTATATTTCAGTGGCTTCTATTTAGGTGCAGTTAGTGAAGAGACATTTCACCTATAAAAATTGATACAAATGAAATATATTTCTTCAATACACCTTATCACATATTTTTCCATTGAGCACACTGCAGAAAACGGGAATGCTACACTTTACTTTTGACTGTGACAAAAATGTTAGCATTTAAAGCTATTTCAGTAAATTTTAACAGCAAGAGAATTGCTGGTGAGAAGAACTCGTCAACTCTTCATAAAAGTGCTCTGTTGCCATGACAACCATAGCTTCACGCGTTCTACCAGCTAATGCATTTGAAGAAGTAACATAGTACGTATCAGCCAAACGCTTCACCTGATAGTTTCCTTTTGAGTGTGCGATAAAAGCGCCAACAAGGCATTATATTTTCTAGCCATTCTGTGCATTGCAATGACTGAAGATGTGTAATTTGGCGACTTTCCCATATTATCTTTACCAAAGAAACTACAGATTATAAAATATTTGTTTTATTGTACGTATTTTATCCTGTTATATATGCTGTGCTGTGAGATGAAATTATGTGACCTGTGAATGATAATTTGTACAATTTATACACATCATTTTCTTGTTAGAAATATGCAGATAAAAGATTTATTTTAACATGAGGGTAGTGCCGAATTGAGAATTTTAGTGGCCTAGAGAAAACACTATTTTTAGGTTTCCTGTTGTTAAATAATTCATTAATTTAAATTGAAAGAAACACAAGTTATGTCTTGAAAATAATGTACATTAAAAAATAAATATCGTTGATGAAAAATAACACCAATTATTTTAAATATATAATGTTACGGAGTTTCTTTGAAAATAACAAAAGTTATAAAATAAAATAACACTGATAAACGCAAGAATTAAATAAAATGAAGTAAAAAGTATCTTATTTTTCTGTTTTTCCTAAATCACTTAATTTCGAGCCGCCACTGTTATATTTAGAATCGTTCTGTCTGATATTGTTTTTACTGGAGTATAAAATACTAGTATTAAGTATAAATAATTGGCTTATGCTAAAAAATAGAATTTTCTTAATATGTTGGGTAATTTAGCAAATTAATAATGGGGAGAGAATGAGAAAGAGGGGTGAGAGAGGGGAGAGAAAGAGAGAGAGGGGAGAGAAAGAGAGAGGGGGAGAGAGGAGAGAAAGAGAGAGAGGGGATGGAAAGAGAGAGAGGGGAGGGAGCGAGAAGGGATGGAGATAGAGGGATGAAGAGAGAGGGATGGAGATAGAGGGATGAAGAGAGAGGGATGGAGAGAGAGAGGGAGAGGCCGCATAGAGGAGCGAATTTTAATAAAGTTGGGAATCATCTGATTAATAATATTTCGTTATCAAAACTATCCTCGTTATGCTCACAGATGTCATAGATACGTGTTTATACTTCTTATCTATCTATTCTATATAAATAAAAATGAAAATCTGTCTGTCTGTCTGTCTGTCTGTCTGTTTGTCCCATCATCACGGGAGAACGGCTGAACCGAATTTGATGAAATTTTGTGGGTAGCCTGGAAATAGTCCCACTTAAAATTTAGTCCATATATGGAGTTTCTACAATCCGTAATTCTCGAGATATTAGTAAAAAACGATATTTTCGTTTGTCTCATCATCACGGGAGAACGGCTGAATCGAATTTGATGAAATTTTGTGGATAGCCTTTAAATAGCCCCCTATAAATTTAGCCCAAGTTTCGAGTATCTAAGACCAGGGGTTGTCGAGATATTAATGAAAAACGAAACTTTTTCTTAGGAGTTCTCCTCTCTAACTCCGTGGTTTATCCAAACGAAAAGCTTGAAAATCGTTTGAAAGTGAATTAAAACTGTATCTCAGAGTTTGGGGGGAGATTTTTTGCACTAATTAGTCACTTTCTGAAAACATCAATTGTTTGAAACATGATTTAAATGGGAAATCTATCTCCTTGGTTTATATTATACAAGCTTTTACTGAAAAATGAAAAGTATAAAGAAATAAAAATGGCTATTAAATTTTGCATTTTATGAGGAAGATTCTATCTTATATCATGTTGCTCGGCAACGGAATGAAATTAAATGTGTTGTTAATATTTATTATTATTTTTTCTATTTGAATAATAAATAAATGGATGTAAAAATATATTTTTAAATGAACGGTTTGATTGTTCTTTTAATTATATAAATTGCCGACCGCGTACACGACTTTCATTTATTTTAGCAAAGTGGTTTCCAGCTCATATATTGTGTTTAGCTAATAAACTCATATATTGTGTTTAGCTAATAAACTCATATATTGTGTTTACCCAATAAATTCATTTAGCCGATTGTTGATGCAGAAAAAGATTAGAACGGGTGTATCTTATAATACAATTTTAGTGTTTTCATTTAGTATTTACAAACGGGATCAAGATATTTTATTCTTCAGATCTGAAAATTCAGAGCTACGAATTTAGCGGAATATCTCTAAATAACTTGGTAACTTCTCTTAAACTTTACCAAATTAGAGGAAATGTTTCCAAATTTATAAAATTGGCGCTAATCAATGATTTGCTTTTTAGAATAGAGTACTGAAATGATGTTTCGGTAGCATTTGTCGATCAATCCATCCATCCTACTTAGTAACACATTTAAAGAATTTTTTTAATATCACGAAATTGATAAAAGTATTTGTGAGTCTATAAAAATATCCTGCAATTGATAAAATCGCGCTTAATAAATGAAAATAATTGTATTTTGTTAGGGGATAGTATTGTGATGATGTTTCGTCAATTTGTCGCAAAATGGGTCTATCTGTTCTACAGTCCCACGATATGATTTCCATCAATTTATTTGAAGCAAATGATATCATGTCGCTTAGCAACGGATCCAATGTGTTATTCCGCATACAATTTTATATTAAATCTTTTCCGATTTGAATAATAAAGATATGTATATAAAATAAATTTCATTGGCATTGCATTTTTGACTGGATAATATCAATTACGGTCCCCAGGTTTAAACATTATTATTATTGATATTTTCGGGGACTGTTGATTCAGGGATTATTGATATTTTCAAGTTATTATGCCATTGTTTTATTATGCCGAAAATTGTTGAAACTCATATGTAGTACTTTGTACGAGTAATCTTCTACAACTGCATTATATCTTATAATCTATGAGAATATAAATAGTACAGGTATATTGGCATATATTTTGTTATATATTGGCATATATTGGAATCAATTACGTCTTCTGGTATAAAGATTACGGGGATTATTGATATTTCCAATTTATTACGTCATCTCTTTTATTTTGGCAAATATTTTTGAGACTCATATTGTAATACGGGGAATCTTCTACTAGCACACTGGCATATTTTCTAATCTGCGACAATATAAGTTGTACGGGGTTGCATATATTGATACAATTCCTTTTTTTTGTAAATTTGCTTACAAAAGGGGCCAGGATGTTTTATTCTTCAGATCTGCTCATGAAGATAATTTTGCATAGTGAGAACAGATATTCTTTAACTTCTCTTTAGGAGCAATGAATTTAATATCTTAACAGAATTTGCACATGATTGCGAATTATAAGTTTGTTTATATTTTATACTCCGTACGAAGAACGGGTATGCTGCTAGTACTACATAATAATAGATTTCGTTAGCAACAGAGCGAGGTCCGTATTATTGACAACTAAAGCAGGAGCCTCGACATTGCAAGTTTATAGTTAGTTGCTCTTCAATAACATTATTATTGTGAAAGAGTCGTTGCTTATTATATCAATAAACAGAACGGTGTACTTAAAGCAAGCTTATTGTCTATATTGCCTCAAAGATGTCAAAATTTATATTGCTTAAAAATGTGCAATTTTTATTCAACGAAAGTTAATTCGTGATATAAGAGTAATATGTGAAATTCTCTTCGCAAGCAAGCTCCACGTGATCAATGGCGTTGCTATATAATACGATCAGTGCTCAAATAACTCCAAAGAAAGCCAAATTTTCAGCTCAAGGAAGGTGCTACAGTCCTCAATGGGGTCCAGTATTGTGTACACGTACTCAAACAAAACGTACATGTTTGGAAATAAAACATTAAAAAAATATATATTAAAATTCATATTTACTAAAAAGTACATTCAAAACGTTTTAACATTAAATCGTTCGAAATTTTGAAGTAAGTACTGTCGTATTCGCAATCGTGAGTCAAAAACAAAACAATTAGACAGTTTTATGATGTGAAAGGTTTCGTCTGGCTTTTTAAAAATGCAGCCTCACAGTGCACAGTGTATCCATTTCGGCGATAAGAGTTGGCAATTCAGTTCCAGTAGCTCAACGGCAGAGCATCGGCTGGTCGGTACGAAAATTTGTGGTTCGATTCCCGGTTCGGACAGCAAGATTCTTTACAATTTTCTATAATAGTTTTGCATTCTGACGTCAAATAATTCGCCAATAGTCATTCATTTCATGTGATATTAGTTAAATCTCACTTACATTTTGATGAAGATATCGCCGTTAGTATGTATAAATCATTCTATTTGGACTAAGTTGCCTAATGCGCCCAATTTTAATTTAAGTGATGTCAATACAATCCCAAAAACATTGTGTCGTGAATCTTGTATAATTGTGATATTATTGTGTAAGAAGTAAAATCTTTGCATTATGCAGTGAAAGTCACGTGATACCCGAGTCAGATTTTTATCGTCGTTGCAATAAAACTTTACAAAAACAAGTTTATTTGCTTTTAGTGATTGATCCCCAGCTGAAAGTGAATTTTTTTTTAAATTATGGTGCATGTTATTTTATTATGGTTCATGTTATTTTATTCAGAATCCACCACTGTTCGTGACTGAAAAAAAAAATCTAATTTATTTCAGATCAGTTGAAGTAGCACTATTTATAAGGCAGAATGTTCGAAAACTTGTTTCATCGGCATTGTATACTTAAAAAATTTAATCATTAATTTATAACGTGCCTCAACATTTCCTTTGTTGTTCTAAGGGGCTCCCTTCTTCATTACCTTTTAACGTGTTTTCCTTTATCATTTAAGTGTGTTTGACATTTCTGGCGGGGACATGAAAGGAAAATTAATACTTTCATCGCGAAGCTCTTATGCATATTCAAGAATCTTTGCTGGTACTTTAGCATAATCTATAACACCGTTAATCCTAAAATTCATTTTCTGGAGCTGATGTCAGGAAATGTTTTCTACATTTAACTTAGAAAAACTAGAAGTACACCACTTAAGACTCAATTTTATTAATTTGCAATGAAGAGTTATTTTCAATATTGCGATTTAATAAGAAAAATTCTATTGATGAAATGTGGTTTAACTAATAAGTAAACAAGTATATTTTGCAAGTATACATTATGCTCAATTAAACATAAATATCAGATGTTTGGGTTAATATGGATAAATATACAGGGTTCCTAGGACAGTCTTTTAGCACCCCGATAAATTTATAAGGAAAGGCCCATGAGTGTACACGTTAGGTTTATGTATTGTAAAGTAACCATGACTAATCGAATAAAAATGATTACAGAATAAAAAACGTTAGGACTCGGCAACAAAGCGAGATAGACGAGAAAAGCCAATCTCGAAAAACCGGAAGTGATATACCCAGAACCAGAAATATTTAGTAAACCTGCCAACCCCATCTGAAATTCGATGCTGAATCATCAACCATAATCGAATCTCTATCTATAGCCAATCTTTGAGAAATAGATGCTGCAAGTTTCTGAAAAGGAAATGGAAGAGGAACCGGAAGTAAAAATTCTTAGTGAACCACCCAACCCGCTTTAGAATTTTATGCTGAATCCATGTCTGTTATCATCTAAGTTATATTTTTAGCCAATCGTGAGAATTAGATGTTTCAAGTAAAATGAAAATGTTTGAACCGGAATGGAGGAAGAACCGATAATGGAAATCCTTAGTTAAATTTCCATTCTCTTCCAGGATTTGATGTTCAATCCGAATCAGTCATCATCTGAGCTCTCTCTTTAGCCGATCTTGAGAAATAGATGTTTCAAGGAAAGTAAAACAACAGTACCCTAAAATTGTTTACACCAAAATGCAAAGATGAGTAAAAGTAATTTGGATATGAAATAGAATTATACCGTGTTTAGCTGCAGCTACGAAATGTGAATTTTCAGGAAAAACATTAAGACTTTGTGTAAAGAAATTAGAGAATATAAGGCTGTTTTTGGAATGGGTTATAATTTTGGCATACTATTGTTTTACAAAAAATAAATAAATAAATAAATAAAATTCTTGAAATATCTATTTCCCCAGATCTGCCAGGCATATAACTCAGATGATAACTGATTTGGATTGAACATCGAATTCTTTAAGAGATTGGATATTTAAATAAGGAATTCCACTTTTGGTATATGTATCAAATATTGTTATTTATTTTAAATAACCAGGTTTTATGAACTAGGGGGCTCTGCCCCCTGCTCGCTCAGCTAGCGCAAACCCCTTCGGGAGGTTTCGCCTCCTATTCGTTGCGCTCGCAAAGGTCGCTTCATATCTATCTTTCCTAAAATTTCTACTTTCAAAAATCTCTTTTTTATCCCTGCCTATTTTCCGCAGGAGGGAAAAGCAGGGATTTTTCTTAGCCCAGGGAATCCAAAAACTGAATTCCTTGACCATGAGCTCGCTTCGCGATCTATTCCATGCCAAACTAAAGTATAAAGCAATAAATGGTTTATTTCATCGTGTCACCCTATTATTTCTCTATAAATGTACCAAATTTCATATTTTTGTATGCTATAGTTTTTACGGTACGAGATAGAGAAATCGCTAGAAGTGCCGATACGGAAAAAAAAGTTCACTTCAGAAGTGCATAAAAAGTAAAATATCTCAAAAACTACATCAAAATAAATAAAAGGGGCTCGGTCTTGCAAAAATTCACCCATGTAGGTACCTGCCTGCAAAAATGCGTTGTCTTGCTATTGTTAGTCTATCCAGGACGCGAACTCACAGCTCAAATATTTTGCCTTTGACATTGACATTAAATATAACTAAAATATATATCAAAAAACTGTTTATTTCAGCGTATTCCTCAAAGTCTTTTCTACAAGTGAACCAAATTTCATATTTTTGTATGCAATAGTTTTTGCAGTACGAAGCAAAGAATCTCGAGAAACGAGAAATTTTTCGAACAGCTGCGGCGTCAGTTACTTTTTTTTAATAGAGATTTAAAAAATGCCCCTATTTTCATTGAAAAATCATCTTACCCTAAGGTAGGCCATTTTGCCCCGAGTACTATGGACGAGATGGCTAAACCATTTTAAAATATAATAACTGAGTTACAATGTAAAATATATCTCTATATTAAAAAAAAGTAGCTGCCGCTGCCGCCTCCGTCGCTGTTTAAACGCTGAAATAAACTGTTTTTGTGGAAGAAGTACAAAAACCAAACAAAATATTTGAGCTGCGAGTTCGCATCTTGGATAGACTAAGACTAGCAAGACCACGAATTTTTGCAGACAGGTACCTACATGGGTGAAGTTTTGTAGGACGGAGCCCCTTTTTAACACTTTACAACAAAGTTGAAAAGTGTTTATGACTTTGTTCATTCTGTCTGTCTGTCTGTCTGTCAGTCCGTTAGCACGATAACTGCCGTAAAAATGACTTAATCAAAATGAAATTTTAGTATGTTGTTCAGACGGTATATAGGACCTATGGGAATATAAATGAATAATATCACCCAATTAGTTTTGGATTGAACCCGGGTTGAAAAAATGGAATACATTGAGCCCTATGGGACCTAATTTTTCAAGTATTTTTTAAGCGGATTTAAAATTCACAAATTGCTTCGAAAATTTTAGGCAATATTCAAATGGTTCCGTAAAATATATAAAAAAAAATTCAGCGAAATATATTCAGTAGTTTTTTAAATAAAAATTAAAATAATAATAACACCTCTTATATGAAGCGATCACGTGTCCATGATATGAAACGATCACATGACCCACTTCAAAATGATATATGGCATCCATCTTGTGTCAAAATCGTGAATTTTAAAGTTCTTTTTAATTCATATTGAGTGTTGTATCCGTCCTAAAACTACTTTATTTTTGCATAAATTCTGTGCATCTACATATGGAAACAACGCAATGACAATATATTCCAGTTTATATGCTCATCTAAATTTGATTATTTCTACTATTAAGCCTATTTTTCACCTATGTAAAATGTAAACAACAAAATATGTAGAATGAGTTGTATTAGAATCGCTGTAATTCTTTAACACAAAATCAAATAGTCCATGGAGTCTGCTTAGCTGATATGAATGAAATATTCATTGATTTTAGAAAGAGAAGGACGATATTTTTCGATGAAGTTTAAGGAATAGAGCTTACTTACTTGTAACTCAATGGTCTTAATTTTTAAATAAAATAAATTATTATAGTATTGTGATGAAAGACATGAATGGGGGAATTATTTATGAATGAAATGTTGCTTTTATAGAGAGAGCCAGGCGTGTTATTTTTTTATGACGTCATTTGAATGAATTTCAGTTGTTTTCGATGAAGTTTTCAAATATAATAAATTATCGTAGTATTATGATAATTCTAAAATTATTACCAAGGAATGTAGTACATTTTAGAGATGTTTAAACCATGCAATTTATACTTTAATGCCGTCATTTGAATGAAGTTAATATTTTTCGATGAAGGTTTAAGGTTTCAAATATAATAAATCAATGTAGTATTGTGATAAGTTTTAAAATATTACCGAGGAATATATTGCATTTTCGACTTTTTTAAATAAAATTGCATTGAAGTTGGAAAGTGTTTCATAATCAATGCTTTAAGCATGATTGATCTTTCTTGTTTTAATTTCGATGTAGTTTTTGAGATATTTTGCTTTTTATGCACTTCTGAAGTGAACCTTTTTTTTTCGTATCGGCACGTCTAGCGATTTCTCTATCTCGAACCGTAAAAATTATAGCATACAAAAATATGAAATTTGGTACATTTATAGAGAAATAATAGGGTAACACGATGAAATAAGCCTTTTATCTATTTAAACTTTAGTGTGGTATGAAATAGCTCGCGAAGCGAGCTCATGATCAAGGAATTCAGTTTTGGGATTCCTTGTACTAAGAAAAATCCCTGCTTTTCCCTCCTGCGGAAAATAGGCAGCGATGGAAAATAGATTTTTAAAAGTAGAATTTTTAGAAAAAATAGGTATGAAGCGAGCTGTGACTAGGAGGCAAAGTCTCCCGAAGGGGGCTGCGCGAGCAGAGCCCCCTAGTAGCGCAAATTAAGATATAGATATACATATGTGCGTTTCGAAAATCAACTGGAAATTTTTCTCCAGTGTAAAAATGTCTGGACCTGAACGCCCAAATTAGTGTAAGGTTTTGTTGGCCAAACTGAAATGGCTGAACGGCATCACAATATAGTGTCGCCACCTAGTGGGACGAAAGGAAATGAAATTACAAAATAAGAGAAACAAGGAAATATGAACATGAGAAGCAAATAAGACAAAATAAAAGCGGAGAATATGAACTCAAGGAAACAAAAAATGAGACGTGGTCATGCCATATCTCAGAGAAATATGACGTCAATGACAAATCGTTAACTAGATTAGAGATTTCGTTAATATAAAAATTTTCAAACAAATTCAAATAGAAAACTGAAGAAAACTCTTGAATAATGGAGGCAGAAGAAAATCAAACCAGTGACTAGTCATCATCAAACCGGTGACTAATGATTAACGATAGAATATTTATTAATATTTTGGTATTTTACACAAGTTTGATGTCTTTTTAAGCGTACTTTAAGGCGCGTTTATCCTGATCTATGTACGATAGTCCGCAGAATCTGATAAATGCCCAATTATTGAACTTTCAATAGAATCCTTAAGCGAAGATAATTTAATTTTATGGATGGGAGAGAATATCCCTTTGAAGTCAAACTTATTGAGAATTCTAGCAATTTTGTGACTAGTTTTAAGTTAGAAAGGAAGGCGCACAATATAGCTAAAAGTTTTAATTGGATTTTCTTTGCTCTGAGATGACTTAGGAAATTGTGTAATAGTTATGAATTTTTACCACCAACGAACTTGGTTCATTATCGCTACAGATTGACAAAAATATTATCAAAATTGCTAAATTGACATTAAATTAAAGGACATGACACCAAATTGATGAATTAATTATTAAAATATTTTAATATATGAACTATATTATTTATTGTGGATGATATCTATATTGCTAATTGTCAATTTAGATTTGCTCGAAATATAAGTTAATTGAGTTCTTGGAAATTGTTTCACATGTTGTCATCCGAAAAAGCTCCAATTTAACGTTAAAAATATTATTACGTGGAAATTATACATAATTTTTTCACTGTGAATGAAGTAAATTAATTGTATTATACAGGGAAAACCATCTGTTGTCTAGATGTTATTTTTTTTACCCTAAAGTTGTTGAAAAGTCTTTCAAATTAATGCGAAATCAATCAGGTAAATTACAAATATATATATAAACAAGAAAGATCAATCATGCTTAAAGCATTGATTGTGAAACACTTTCCAACTTCAATGCAATTTTATTTAAAAAAGTCGAAAATGAAATACATTCCTCGGTAATATTTTAAAGCTTGTCACAATACTACATTAATTTATTATATTTGAAAACTTAAACCTTCATTGGAAAAAATGAACTTCATTCAAATGACGGCATTGAAATATAAATTGCCTACTTTAAACATATCTAAAATGCAATACATTCCTCGGCAATATTTTTAAAATGATCATAATACTACAATAATTTATTATATTTGAAAACTTCATCAAAAACAACTGAAATTTATTCAAATGACGTCATAGAAAAAATAACACGCCTGGATCTCTCTTTAAAAACATGATTTCATTCATTACTTTCTCCCATTCATTTCATTCATCACAATACTATAATAATTTATTTTATTTAAAAATTAAGACCATGGAGCTACAAGTAATTAAACTCTATGCTTAAAACTTCATAGAAAAAAAATCGTCCTTCTCTTTATAAAATCAATTAATATTTCATTCATATCAGCCATGCAGACTCTATGGACTAAATTATTTTGTGTTAAAGAAATACAGCAATTCTAATACAACTCATTCTACATATTTTGCTGTTTACATTTTACATAAGTGAAAAATAGGCTTCGTTGTAGAAATAATCAAATTTGGATAATCATTTAAACTAAAATACATTGTATTTGCGATGTTTCAGTATGTAGATGCACAGAATTTAAGCAAAAATAAAGTAGTTTTAGGACGGATACAACACTCAATATGAATTAAAAAGAACTTAAAAAATCACGATTTTGAAACAAGATGGATGCCATATATCATTTTGAAGTGGGTCATGTGATCGTTTCATAGCATGCTCACTTGATCGTTTCATATAAGAGGTGTAATTATTATTTTAATTTTTATTTAAAAAACTACTGAATATATTTCGCTGAATTTTTTTTTTATATATTTTATGGAACAATTTGAATATTACCTAAAATTTTCGAAGCAATTTGAGAATTTTAAATCCGCTTAAAAAATGTTTGAAAAATTAGGTCCCATAGGGCTCAATGTATTTCATGTTTTCGACCCGGGTTCAATCCAAAACTAATTGGGTAATATTATTCATTTATATTCCCATAGGTTCTACAGACCGTCTGAGCAACATACTAAAATTTCATTTTGATTAAGTCATTTTTACGGCAGTTATCGTGCTAACGGACAGACAGACAGATAGACAGACAGAATGAACAAAGTCATAAACACTTTTCAACTTTGTTGTAAAGTGTTAAAAATTATTATTGCCGTATTTTAACAATCCGAGAGGAACTGATGGCCATGCACGGCACAAATCTGCTGGCAGAGAGCGGCAGCCTTAATAGAGGAATTAATAGACTGCTCATTACTACTAAACACCATGATAGGAAGTTGAGTATGACTTGGAAATGAAATTATCATTAATTGAATTGAGCATTGCTACTCTAATTTCTAAAAAGCAACAACATTGTTTACATTAACCTGTGTTGATTGCTATTAATACGTAACGTAATTAGCTAACGTAACTGTATTATCTAAAGATTTTCAATGTTCATAATTAAATTCATTTTATATAAATTTCCTGAACTGATAATACTTTATTTGTAATCTTAATGGCTTTCTTTAAGGCAAACAAAGTGTTTGTTTTAGTACGTATAACTTTCATTTATATTTAGTATTTTAAACATATACCGGTTGCTTCACAAAAGAGTGTTAGGAAAGAATAGAAAACTAACGGTTTGTTGTAGAAGTAAAGTGAAATATGAAAAATATTCAATGAACAGAATATAATTTAGCTATGATAGATGCATCCCTTTGTTATTTCATTATCCCTTGATAATTTTATAAAAATCCCCCCCCGCCCCCTCCCCAATAAGAGAAAAATAATGTTTAATAGATGAAAATAATAATTATAAAGCAACATTTGCACAGTTGTTCATCAGGGAAAAGACAATGTTTTGGCACCTTTTGACCAAAAATTCTCTGAGATATCGATCATTGAAATTCTTGATTTATTGTAGTTTCACAAGCATAAAACCCGCCAATAAGGGACGCCCCCAAAATTCGGATGACACTCCAATTGCAGATACCAGTATCCATGGACCGGTTTTGCGCTTATGTAGCTCTCGTCAACATGGAATAACCAATACCTGAAATGATAGCAAGGAACTTGCTATAAGCCACAATTTTTGCGAACATCTATGGGAATTAAGAGTTTCAGTCCTTCCACATGACTGTCATAAAATTCATTTACAATTTATCTCAGGCCACATAAACCTGCAAAGGCGAAGTTCCTAAACACAAAATCCCCTATGAGGGGTGTTTTCAAAATTCGGAACACACTTCCATTGCATATACTGGTATACATGGACCGGATTTGAGCTTATTATGCGCTCTTCAGCATGGAATAAGTGATATCTGCAATGGCAGCAAGACACTTGCTGCAAGTCACAATTTTTCATCTCCCTTATTCCATTTTACATGAACTGCAAGTGTGAATATTTAACTACCTCCGAAAGTAAATATAGGGCACATATACAAATATATTTAAGACAGGAAATCCGCTAATTGAAATTTGCTACCATTTAATTTTGAATAATTTATTTGTTGCTGGAACCCGGCAATCGAGCGAAAAATACCAAATAAAAATAATTGAAATATCTGGGTGAATTTTTCATCAAAAGGTATCGGGAAAATTTTTTTCGCCCTAATTTAGCGTTGCTTAAACTTTACTAATTGATATCTTTTTAAGTGGAGCCGCATAAAAAACTTAAATTTCGCATTTTTATTAAATTATCGGATCTGGAGGGTGGAGAATGCGTCAATCATAGCTAAATTCTCATCTGTTTGCTGATTATTTTTAACACTTTACAACATGTAGTTGAAAAGTGCGTATGACTTTGTTCAGTCTGTCTGTCTATCTGTCCGTTCGCACAATAAAAATGACTTTATCAAAATGAAATTTTAGTATGTTGTTGAGACGGTCTGTGGGACAATGGAATGCAAATTAATAATATCACCCAATTAGTTTGGGATTGAACCCGGATTGAAAAAATGAAATATATTGAACCCAATGGGAGCTAATTGTTCAACCATTTTTTAAGCGAAGTTAAAATTCACAAATTGCTTCGAAAATTTTAGGAAATATTCAAATTATCCCATAAAATATATAAACAAAATTCCAGCAAAATATGTTCGGTAGTTTTTAAATAAAAATTAAAATATTAATTACACCCATAGCATATGAAGAGATCACGTGACCCACTTCAAAATAAATATGGCATCAATCTTTTTTTTCTAGTGTAAAAATAATGATTTTAGAAGTTCTTTTAAATCTACATTAATGTTGCATATGTTCTAAAATCACTTTATTTTTGAGTATTTTTTTGTATTCTGTGCCAACGCAATTATAATATTTCTGAGTTTAAATAATCACCAAACTTTGATTATTTCTACAACGAAGCCTAATTTTAATGGATGCAGAATGAAAACAAGTGATTGTAAGATGAGTTGTATAAGAATTGCTGAATTTTTTCCAAGCAAAATTATTTTACTCTGGAGTTTGGAATAATAGTGTATGAATGAACACTGCTTTTACATAGAGAGCCAGATGATTTTTATTTCGATAACGTCGTTTGAATAAAGTTCATTCTTTTCGATGAAGTTTTAAGTTTTCAAATATAATAAATTTTTGTAGTACTGTCTTAATTTTAAAAACATCTGCGCTGAATGTATCGCATTTTAGAGATGTTTAAATAAAATTGCAGTTCAGTTGGAAAGTGTTTCATAATCAACGCTTTATGCATGATTTAACTCTTGTTTAAAGTTTTGAATCCATTTTAGTTAAAGTGAAAGTAACAGTATTGAGAAGGTGAGAAGTAGAAAAAAAATCGAATTTAATGTTAAAAGTATATTTAAAATAGTTTTCGTAATTGCTTTACTTATCATCTTATCATGAAACTAGCTTCACTTGTAATATTTTGTGAATTCACTTTTTTAAAGTATTGCATCCATTTTAGTGGAAAGTGAAAAATAAATGTACTGAGACGGTGAGAAGCACAGAAAATCCACTTTAATGTTACAAGTACATTTAAAATATATTTGTTAATGTTTTTCTTATAGATCATGAAACTAGTTCTACTTGCAATATTTTGAAATTTTTTTTTTTAAAGTTTCGGATGCATTTTAGTGAAAAGTGAAAGTAGCAGTATTGAGAAGGTGAGAAGTTGAACAAATCGACTTTACTGTTAGAAATATATTCAAAATGCCTTCGTAATTGTTTTACTTATCATCTGATTATAAAACTTATTCGACTTGCAATGATTTGAAAGTTTTCTTTTCAACTCTTTACAACATAGTTGTAAAGTGTTTATGACTTTGGTCATTCTGTCTGTCTATCTGTCCGTTCGCACGATAACTGTCGTAAAAATGACTTTATCAAAATTAAATTTTAGCACGTTGTTGAGATGGTCTGTGGGGCATATGGGAATGTAAAATAATAATATCACCCAATTAGTTTTGGATTTAACCCGAGTTGAGGAAAGAAATACATTGAACCCTAGGGGGACTGAATTTTTCAAACATTTTTTAAGCGAAATTAAAATGCACAAATTGCTTTGAAAATTTTAGGAAATATTCAAATTATCACGTAAAGTATGTAAGATTTTTTTATCGAAATATGTTAAGTAGTTTTTAAATAAAAATTAAAATAATAATTACACCCATATTATATGCAGAAACCACGTGACTCATTGCAAAATAAAATATGGTATCCAACTTTTTTTCGCTTAATGAAAATCGTGATTTTTAAGGAACGCTTATATTTATATATAGTATTGCATCCGTCCTAAAACCCCTTTTTTCATATTATCTATGTATCTAAATTCTGTGCTTACGCAATTACAATATTTTTGATTTTAAATGATCACCAAACTTTGTTTATTTCTATAACGAAGCCTAATTTGAACGTATGCTGAATGTAAACAAATCAAGCGATTGCAAGATGAGTTGTATAACAATTGCTGAGTCTTTTAACGCAAATATATTTAGTTCTGGAGTCTCAAATATAAATGATATGAATGAAATATTAATTGATTTTACATAGAGAAGCAGCCGATTTTATAGCATTGCCCTTTTTGATGAAGTTTCAAGTTTCTAAGTAAAATAAATTATTGTCATACTGTGATAATTTAAAAAATATCACCTCTGAATGTATTGCATTTTAGAGGTGTTTAAATAACATTGCATTCCTGTTGCAAGTGTTTCATAATCAATACTTTATGCATGATTAATCTTTCTTGTTCATATTGAATTTGACTTCTACTGCCAACCGTTGATTTATTATTCCTTGATTTATTATTCGTGATGATTTTTTTCCTTGATTTATTATTCGTGTGTTGATTTATTATTCGTGAAATTCGTATTTATGTCCCATTTCAATTTATCACGTTAAAGGGTCCTCATATTTATGGAATTACAAAAGGGTTCTTGAGTTTCAAAGTTTGGGAACCACTGGTTTACACCGTATATTTAAAACAGTATTTAATACATTAATTTTTGTTACTGACTGAAAATCTGATGTGGCCAGTCCATTTTATCCTTCTTTCTTTCATGATTCATCAAATCGAGCTTAATTGCAAAAGTAACAAGGATAATTTATTTGAAATTACACTAATCGTGCAATTTTAATTCAATTTTTGTTTTCATTCGACGACTGGACGTATTTTAAAAGGCGATGCTGCAAAAAATACCAAGAAACTAAAATATTTCAAGAACGGTTAATCTTACAGTAATGGGGCCGGTCTTATTTTTTTCGTTGTCAAGAATTACGTTATTTATAAACAAGCATTTAATTAATACATTTGATCAAAAATCGGATTTTAGTATAAATTGCGAAAATCGCCCAAATTTGAGATAAAAAATTAAATATGCATATATATAAAAAATAAAATGTATTAATTATGTTTAAATGTATAATGCTTGTTTTGTGCGCAATTTTTAATAACAAAACGAAAGAAGTTGACCTGTCCAGCCCCTTTTTCGAGCTTTATCCTCGCCACAGTGTTATGTACTTATAAGATTGAAATTGTACTACTTGTGTGGCAAAATAAAGTTTGTTTGTTTGAGGATAAGGTCAACACCATTACGCTAGGATGAATCATTCTCCAGATATTGATGTTTTTGAAATTTTGAAGAGCTGGCGACGCTTTGCAATGTGAACGTTATTTAATGAAAACGAAAACGTATTAAAACAAAACTGCAAACTGGATATAATATTAAGTATCCTTGTCAATGTGAACAATGAAATGAAATTAAACGTATCATGAATTTGGGTCTGTTGGGAAAGTCCTGCTCACATCAGATTTTCTTTTGCAATATTACACTAAATGCAACCGTATCCTGCAAAATTTGGAGAACACGAATAAATCGATGCTTAAATAGTCGTTTATATGCAGACATCGTGTGATTATTCCAGTACATTCATATAACGAGCTAATTGGTAGACAAGTATTAAACTGTAATACCACTTAACTATTTAAGCTACATCTAAATATAAGATGATTCGCTATTTGAATAATTAATGCATCCTATTAATATTGCTTTCAAATTCAATGCACACTGTTTCTAGAGAGATTTATTTAGCTTTACGTAATAAAGTATTTGATACGAAATAATTTAGCTATCAGTGAATGAAAATATTTATTCAAAGCTTATATTTATTAATATTAGCCTGGAAATAAAAATCTTCATTAAATATCAATAAATATTTTTATCGAATGAAAATATATATTTAGGATGTTAATGCATGCTGCCTCAATATTATTGAAGCAATATATATTAATTTTGCTTCAATATTATTGAAGCAGTATATATAAATATTGCTTCAATAATAGTGAAGCAACATTAACAAATATTTATTAATATTGCGTCAATAATAATGAAACAATACTAATAAATATTTATTCAAGGTTTATATTTTTCAATATAAGCCCAAGAATTATTTTTTTTCATTCAATATTAATTAATATTTATATTAAATGAAAATTCATATTCAAGGCTATTAATAAATATTGCGTCAATAGTATTAAATAAATATCTATTAATATTGCTTAAATAATATTGAATCAATATATATTAACATTTCTTTAATATTGTGTCAATAATATTCAAGCAATATTGATTAACATTTATTAATATTACTTCCATATTCAATACGCATTGTTCATAGAGATATTTATTTAGCGTTAAGTAATAATTCGTTTGAGACTATATAATTTAGAGATCACTGAATAAAAACGTTTATTCAAGGCTTATATTTGTTTATGTAAGTCTTGAATAAATATTATCATTCAATATTAGTAAATATTTACATTGATTGAAAATATATATTCAAGGCTATTAATAAATATTGCTTTAATACCGCTAAATATTGAAACAATACTAATATTTATTAAGATTGCGTTAATATATTGAAGTAAAAATAAATATTTATTAATATTGCTTCCAAATTTAATATACGTTTCTCACAGATATATTTATTTACGTTTGCGTAATCATCCGTTTGCGACTAAATAATTTAGAGATCACGAATTGAGATATTTATTCATAGTTTATTTATACTTTGTTCTATTAAATTTCTCAGTGTAAATAAATTGCGCAATACAGTAATACTATATAACCAAAGCTATGAAAATCTTTTTGTTTCAAATATCAAATATTATTTTATCAATCAATTATCATTTATGCATTTATTTATTCACTTTTTACAATTGTGTATGCATTTGATCTAAGTTAAATTATGAAGGTATTGTACGTTCAAATGTGAGTTCCTTTAAGTGAACGTCTATCATTAGCATCTTTTAACTTTGATAAATATTGTGAGATATCACTTATGTCATCAAATATTAACGTTTTCACATACCCGTCTTTTTATCCCCCTAAAAAGAGGTTTTTGTTTTCAAATGTTTAAAATTCTATCAAATTTTTGGTATTTTCAAAAGTTTTAGGACCATCTCCGATTCAACACTTACGTTTTAAAAACCGCGAGTTTCCAGGCTCAGTAAGGGCTTTGGAAAACTGTTTACATAGTGCATTGTTATTGTTGTTGTTGAGACCCAGACCGTCCGACCTACCAGAAAGGTGTAAGGTAACTGTTTGGAAGGCCGAGAAGTGCTACCCAATTTAGACCGGAACCCAGTGGGGGAGGCATCCACAAGGACCGTACCCTCCTTCCCCTACCACCAAGCTCTCGGAAGGACTTACGGACCCACATGTTTAACGTGATCGTACTCCGCATGAGCATGGCGGCAGTTGTGGCAGCGTGCAAATTAAGCGCGCAAACCACCGGGCAACCGCGCCCGAAATGTGCCAACAGCACGCGGTGTTCCCAGGTGGTCACCCACCCAAGTACTAACCGCGCCCGGTGCTGCTTGACTTCGGTGATCTAACGAGAACCAGTGTTTTTAGCACGGTAGGGCCGTTGGTTCACATAGTACATTGTAAAAAACACGCTTCAACCGGGAATCGAATCACGAATCTTCGTACTGGCCAGCCAACGTTCAACAGTTGAGCTACTGGGACCGAATTGAAAGCTCTTATCTTTGAAATGGATTCTGCAACATACAAATGAGATTGGCTTTTAATAGTTTAGATGTCAGTGATGGAGCGCCAGGTAGACAGTGTTTACCCAAATAATTCACGACCAGGTAAATTATAATTTTAATTAAAAAAAAATAGAAATAAATTTATAGAATGTTTTCTGTGTAAATAAATGAAGTGAGATGTAGTTAGATTTTTGCTACGACTGGCGTCTCATCCTCAAGTGCCATCGTATTATTCAGAAGAGACAGATCTCGAAATGTACACCCGTCAGGAGATGTTGCATTGAAAATGGGACTGAAAGTTAATGTACTTGCACTTTTTATCAGTCAACTGCCCTTGTTCTGCTTTTCAGGATGATTTCGTTTCCGCAAATATAATGTTTACTATCTACGGACTCTGGAGAGTCATTTTAAATGTTAATAGTAAATTTGATTTAGAGAATCAGCTAAATTAAAGGAGTTTCGACATTTTTAATATATTTGGAATTTTTCTATGCGTATCCTAAATTAAGCTTTCAACAAGTGAAAACGTTGGTGAGTGGTATATTTATTTTCTTACTCGTTTTCCTTGATTTTTTTTTATATATTAGTTAAAATGGGGTTTCCCGCGTATTGTATTTTCCCACAAATAATGTTTTTGAATCGGTTCCACAGAGAAACGCAACATCGGTGTTCAACTGTAACAACAAAACTGCAAAATGTCAATAATTTTTCTTTGTAATTCAGTTATCATGCTTAATTTTATTTGTAATTTTGTTAAAATATACAGCATAAAATTGTTTATTTGCTAATTTTGTGTTTGGCTTTTTGTCCCACTAAATTATTTTATCACGCTTTGTTACTGGTTATGAGGGATGACTTCATATCCGGGAATAATAGTAGTTGTTGAATAGTAGTTCTCGGAATACACGTAGTTGTTGAATAGCAGTTCTCGGAACATACGTAGTTGTTGAATAGTAGTTCTCGGAATACACTTAGTTGTTGAATAGTAGTTCTCGGATTACACGTAGTGTTGAATAGTAGTTCTCGGAATACACGTAGTTGTTGAATAGTTGTTCTCGGAATACACATAGTTGTTAAATAGTAGTTCTCGGAATACACGTAGTGTTGAATAGTGGTTCTCGGAATACACGTAGTTGTTGAATAGTAGTTATCGGAATACACGTAGTTTTTGAATAGTTGTTTCATTCGTAAAACGAAACATTGCTACTATTCTTATATAACCGTCTCATGCAATAAAATATAGGACATTGACAATCTTTTGTCAAGATCTTTTGTGGAACATATACGAAGTAGCTGCTGGTTCAAGGGGAATTAAGGATGCAATCTATAATAATAAAAGGAGGAATTTGTCTGTTTGTTTGTCTGTCTGTTTGTTTATTCGAAATTCCGCGCAATATCTACTTCACATACAGGTCTGAAATTTTTCATAGAGTAGCATCTCTAAACTAATGCGTCACGAAATCCTTTTCCAAAACTTTTAATTAGATATTTTTACGAATTTTTAAATTGTAAAATCAGCTAATTTCTAACTACCAATACGATCTAACAGCTACCGTCACGATCTAACAGCTATTCATACTATTTAATAACTACCCTTAGGATCTACTGCCGCGTTCCCCTCCTAAAGGTTTTGAATTTTTTTTTATTTATTATTGTTATTATTTCTTTTTATTCATTTATTTATTCAATTTACGTGGCAACAACAGATGAAATCCAGTTACTGTAATCACACAAACATAAAAGGAACAGAGAATAAAATACAATAATTCTAAATAGTATATATATCAAGTGCATTAAAACAGGCTTTTCACTTTCCTTATATACATAGTATAATGTATAAGGAAAGTATTAAGTTTTCGACGAAAGAGCACGTTTCAAACATCCCTGAACACGACTCAAACGTTTTTGAGGTGATGTCAGTGTGTGTGTGTGTCAAAGAGTCTGTGAGTCTATGGAGACGATATCTGACGAACGAATGCAGCGATTCGAACGAAATTTGGTACAAAAAAAACAGTCCGTGCATACTGGAAGCCTATTTTTTAAACGCAATCACATGTTCAGAACGAACCCCACTAAATGATATCTGACGAACGAATGCAACGATTCAAACGAAATTTGGTACAAAAATTACAGTCCGTGAATACTGGAAGCCTATTTTTTAAGCGCAATCACATGTTCAGAACGAACCCCACTAAATGATATCTGACGAACGAATGTAGCGATTCGAACGAAATTTGGAACAAAAATTACAGTTCGTGAATACTGGAAGCCTAGTTTTTAAACGCTATCACATGTTCAGAACGAACCCCACTAAATGATATCTGACGAACGAATGCAGCGATTCGAACGAAATTTGGAACAGAAATTACAGTCCGTGAATACTGGAAGCCTATTTTTTAAACGCAATCACATGTTCAGAACGAACCCCACTAAATGATATCTGACGAACGAATGCAGCGATTCAAACGAAATTTGGTACAAAAATTACAGTCCGTGAATACTGGAAGCCTATTTTTTAAGCGCAATCACATGTTCAGAACGAACCCCACTAAATGATATCTGACGAACGAATGCAGCGATTCGAACGAAATTTGGAACAAAAATTACAGTTCGTGAATACTGGAAGCCTAGTTTTTAAACGCTATCACATGTTCAGAACGAACCCCACTAAATGATATCTGCCGAACGAATGCAGCGATTCGAACGAAATTTGGTACAAAAATTACAGTCCGTGAATACTGGAAGCCTATTTTTTAAACGCAATCATATGTTCAGAACGAACCCCACTGAATGATATCTGACGAACGAATGCAGCGATTCGAACGAAATTTGGTACAAAAATTACAGTCCGTGAGTACTGGAAGCCTATTTTTTAAACGCAATCACATGTTCAGAACGAACCCCACTAAATGATATCTGACGAACGAATGCAGCGGTTCGAACGAAATTTGGTACGAAAATTACAGTCCGTGAATACTGGAAGCCTATTTTTTAAACGCAATCACAAGTTCAGAACGAACCCCACTAAATGATATCAGACAAAAGAATGCAGCGATTCGAACGAAATTTGGTACAAAAATTACAGTCCGTGAATATTGGAAGTCTATTTTTTAAACGCAATCACATGTTCAGAACGAACCCCACTAAATGATATCTGACGAACGAATGCAGCGATTCGAACGAAATTTGGTACAAAAATTACAGTCCGTGAATACTGGAAGCCTATTTTTTAAACTCAATCACATGTTCAGAACGAACACCACTAAATGATATCTGACGAAAGAATGCAGCGATTCGAACGAAATTTGGTACAAAAATTACGGTCCGTGAATATTGGAAGCCTATTTTTTAAACGCAATCATATGTTCAGAACGAACCCCACTAAATGATATCTGACGAAAGAATGCAGCGATTCGAACGAAATTTGGTACAAAAATTACAGTCCGTGAATATTGGAAGTCTATTTTTTAAACGCAATCACATGTTCAGAACGAACCCCACTAAATGATATCTGACGAACGAATGCAGCGATTCGAACGAAATTTGGTACAAAAATTACAGTCCGTGAATACTGGAAGCCAATTTTTTAAACGCAATCACATGTTCAGAACGAACACCACTAAATGATATCTGACGAAAGAATGCAGCGATTCGAACGAAATTTGGTACAAAAATTACAGTCCGTGAATATTGGAAGTCTATTTTTTAAACGCAATCACATGTTCAGAACGAACCCCACTAAATGATATCTGACGAACGAATGCAGCGATTCGAACGAAATTTGGTACAAAAATTACAGTCCGTGAATACTGGAAGCCTATTTTTTAAACTCAATCACATGTTCAGAACGAACACCACTAAATGATATCTGACGAAAGAATGCAGCGATTCGAACGAAATTTGGTACAAAAATTACGGTCCGTGAATATTGGAAGCCTATTTTTTAAACGCAATCATATGTTCAGAACGAACCCCACTAAATGATATCTGACGAAAGAATGCAGCGATTCGAACGAAATTTGGTACAAAAATTACAGTCCGTGAATATTGGAAATCTATTTTTTAAACGCAATCATATGTTCAGAACGAACCCCACTAAATTTTCGAGTGAAATTTTGAAAAAATCATCAAAAAATCAAAACCTTTAATAAAGTTACGCAAACAGTCATTTCTTATGTAATTTTTCATTATAAAACGAGATAGCACCGTTCTCGAGATATTTCACATTTTCTAAAATGGGGGAGGAGTCAAATTAAAATTATCAATATCAGTACAATATCAGTACAATAATTATGGAGCTCAACATATTTATAGAGAGAAATGCGCTTAATGTAATTGTGTTTAATAGGAATATTGTGAAATAAAGTTTTAGTGTTATTAACAGGTATATGGAATTCTAGGCAAGAAAGTAAAATAGGGCAATCAATAGTATTATTTAAAATTGTATAGTAAAACAAGAGGCAGGACCATTTTCTTCTTTTTTTAACACTTTAAAACAAAGCTGAAAAGTGTTTATGACTTTGTTCATTCTGTCTGTCTGTCTGTCTGTCTGTCTGTTAGCACGATAACTGCCGTAAAAATGACTTAATCAAAATGAAATTTTAGTATGTTGTTCAGACGGTCTGTAGAACCTATGGGAATATAAATGAATAATATTACCCAATTAGTTTTGGATTGAACCCGGGTCGAAAAAATGAAATACATTGAGCCTTATGGGACCTAATTTTTCAAACATTTTTTCAGCGGATTTAAAATTCACAAATTGCTTCGAAAATTTTAGGTAATATTCAAATTGTTCCATAAAATACATAAAAAAAAAATTCAGCGAAATATATTCAGTAGTTTTTTAAATAAAAATAAAAATAATAATTACACCTCTTATATGAAACGATCACGTGACCATGATATGAAACGATCACATGACCCACTTAAAAATGATATATGGCATCCATCTTGTTTCAAAATCGTGATTTTTTTAAGTTCTTTTTAATTCATATTGAGTGTTGTATCCGTCCTAAAACTACTTTATTTTTGCTTAAATTCTGTGCATCTACATACTGAAACAACGAATGACAATATATTTGAGTTTAAATGCTCATCTAAATTTGATTATTTCTACAACTAAATCTATTTTTCACCTATGTAAAATGTAAACAGCAAAATTTTTGGAATGAGATGTATTAGAATTCCTATATTTTTTTAACACAAAATAATTTAGTCCATGGAGTCTGCATGGCTGATATGAATGAAATATTAATTGATTTCATAAAGAGAAGGACGATTTTTTTCGATGAAGTTTCAAGCATAGAGTTTAATTTTTTGTAGCTCCATGGTCTTAAACAAAATGTTTAAATAAAATAAATTATTATAGTATTGTGATGAATGAAATGAATGCGAGAACGTTATGAATGAAATCTTGTTTTTATAGAGAGATCCAGGCGTGTTATTTTTTCTATGACGTCATTTGAATTAATTTCAGTTGTTTTCGATGAAGTTTTTAAATATAATAAATTATCGTAGTACGAGTATTATGATAATTCTAAAACTATTACCGAGGAATGTATTGCATTTTAGATATGTTTAAAGTAGGCAATTTATATTTCAATGCCGTCATTTGAATGAAGTTCATTTTTTTCGAATGAAGGTTTAAGTTTTCAAATATAATAAATTAATGCAGTATTGTGATGAGTTTCAAAATATTACCGAGGAATGTATTGCATTTTAGACTTGTTTAAATAAAATTGCATTGAAGTTGGAAAGTGTTTCATAATCAATTCTTTAAGCATGATTGATCTTTCTTGTTTGAGACATTAAATTAAATTTTGATTAAACTTTTGTTTTGCGGAGAGCGTGTATTTTCTTTCTTTACGGATAGAGTGCGTGAGAAGTTGGTGACGGTTTAGAATTTGAATAAAATTGAGTAGCGTTATCTGAAAATGTATTATTTAAGTAACGGGCGTTTATTTACGATCCGAGCAACTCTGAGAAATTCGTTTTAGTACTGTATAAATAAACGCAAATGAATAAGAAATCCGAACAGAGGCGAAGATTCAGTTCAATTTGAAATATGAAAGAGGAGGATTTTTGGGGGGGGGGGGGGGGTCAATTCAAATATACTGTTTTTACGAAAGTCCTTATGGACCCCAATAGCTTTGTAAGGAAAGGTCCATGAGTGTGGTAGGACACTTTATAGTAAATTGACCATTCTTGATCGAATAAAAGTTATTGCAGCGCCCCTAGCGGGGAATTTAAAACGTTAGGAGAACGAACTCGGTAACAAAGAGAGATAGATGAAAAAAGCCCATTACAAAGTTGTAGAACATTATCTAATTATCTAATTAGTAGAAATAGACAGAAGGAATGAACGAAACGTGTACATGGAAGGCAATAAATATCTGTCAAAAAGTTATATCATCAGGGCTTGCAACACGGAGACACCTGCAATGCTTGCCAAAGCATACGGCAATATTTTTTCTGGAATTCAAATGAGCATTGTTGCTGACAGAGAGCATTTTGAACAAGCTGTACATTAGATTTCTGTGCTTGTTTTTTTTTAGCATTTTTAAATACGGCAGCAAATTTCCAATGATTATATTGTGTTAAATAAACACCTCTACTGTAACGGTTTTATGGTCGATTCCACTTATTAGTCAATACGCTATAACTTTGTAATAGGCTTTTTTTCATATATCTCGTTTTGTTTCCGAATTCGTTAATTTGCGCCTTAACTTCTCAGCTAGAGTCGCTATAATCACTTTATTCGAGCATGGCCACTTTGCTATAAATAGAACTAACGTGTACACTCATGGACATTTCCTTACAAAGTTATATGGGTGCTTAAGAACTTTCATAGGAACCTCGAACAAAAGGAAAAATACTAGTCTCAGTAGCTCAGTATGAATAAAATAAATACAATTGCTTATGATCGGTGATTCAAATCAACGCTGAGTGAGAGTTTTTTACGTTTCAGACGAGGAAGGACAGGCAACTGCCCGGTGTAGGAAATACATGTTTTAAATGGGGGTGTAGGAAATACATGTTAAAACTGGGTTACATTAAAAGAATTACTCAGGATTTTACATATGAGGATACCGTTATTTTTCTTTTCAATGCCTTGGTCAGGTCTGGACTTGAATATGCGTCTGTGGTTTGGAGGCCTTTTCATGCCGTTCACTCAAACAGGATCGAGATCATCCAAAATAATTTCTTGAGGTATCTTTATTATAGGAAAACTCGCATTCGTTGTTATGCCTTATCCGCTACGTGATTTGTTTGGTTTAAAAAGCTTACAGAGCAGAAGGGATTATATTCTGTTTTCATTCTTCAGGAATCTGTTTGGTGGCCGAGTTGACTGTTCTCCTGTTTTGGGTGGGATTGGGTTTCGTGTTCCTCAGTATACAACAGGAAGCATTAACTTATTTGTTGTAAAGAATTTTAATTCGAATATTGGATGTAATTGTGCAATTACTAGTTTTCTAAATTATACAACAATTTCCTTCAGGATCTGGATATTTTTTATTCATCGGAGATGGATTTTAAAAAGCATTTGTTGTAAACATCCTGCATTTTATTGTATGTATTCATGTGAATCTGTTTATGAAGATCATTGGTTGTTGAAGGTTTGCTTTTCTTTTTAATGTATTTTAACTTTTTAATTTATTTTTATTCCTGCACGCTGTAACTGGGATTACGTCCTGTAGCTTGCAGTCTTTTTCAAATAAAATAAATAAATTCCATCCCAATATTTTCCGTCTTTGTGGAAAACATTTTGCCTATATTCATTAAATTTAAGGCATTCGTTAATGTACTTCGTGCATCTTATATCCTAATTTCATAAAACACTGCAATAAGACGTGTTAAAAAGAATTTCTTGGTAAATTGATGGAAGTTAATAACCGACATATGCACTCCCAATATTGGAATTAAAAATTAATGCTTCAAACTTTTTTGCCTGCTACCTCATTGATTTCTCTTGAGAAGAAGATCAGTTCTTTCACATTAAGGCGGAGAAGAGTAATGGAATTCTATCAAAGTCCTTGTTCTTTTGCCTGCTTGAAATTACATTCTGAAAAAATCAATAAAAGCTTTACAAAGCTGTGTGTTGTTTTAGTGAATATTTCAGCACGGAAAGTTGTTGTAAAATTTGCATTAGTAAACTAGGATTTACTACTCAAATGTTAGAGTAAAGGTTTTATGAGCTTTAATAAAGAAATTTAGTTTTAAACGTATTTTTGTATGTCTGTATTTGGCTTCTGTAAATTAATTCCAGCAATTCCTTACCGATAAAAAACAACTTGTCAAAAAAAGCCAAGTTCTTGAGGGTTACAAAAGTGTCAACTATAAAAATGATTGAGGGAGAACTATTGCCAAGTTTAACAAACTTCATGAGCGAAAAGTATAGAGCGGAAAAGTTATTGAATATATTTTGTAATAAACGTTACCTTCTATCGATATATAGAAATGCAAACATATACGCAATTAAGTTTTATTACCCCAACTCCTTTAAATTCATCTAAGTTCATTTCAGCAAGAAACTGCTTTGGATTAAAGAAACAAATTTGCCAAGCTATATACAAAATATATCCAATAACTTTTCTTCTATATATTTTTCACTCATTAAGTTCGATAAACTTGGCAATAGTTTTTCATTTCAATAAATTTTATAGCTGACACTTATTAATAAAAAATTGCAAACATATACGCAACTAAGTTTTATTACCCCAACTCCTTTACATTCATCTAAGTTCATTTCAGCAAGAAACTGATTTGGATTAAAGAAACAAATTTGCCATGCTTATTACAAAATATATCCAATAACTTTTCTTCTATATATTTTTCACTCATTAAGTTCGATAAACTTGGCAATAGTTTTTCATTTCATTCAGTTTTATAGCTGACACTTATTAATAAAAAATTGCAAACATATACGCAATTAAGTTTTATTACCCCAACTCCTTTAAATTCATCTAAGGTCATTTCAGCAAGAAACTGATTTGGATTAAAGAAACAAATTTGCTAAGCTTATTACAAAATATATCCAATAACTTTTCTTCTATATATTTTTCGCTCTTTAAGTTCGATAAACTTGGCAATAGTTTTTCATTTCAATCAATTTTATAGCTGACACTTTTTGCTTGGTATTAAAACTTGGCATTTTTTTACAAATTTGTTTTTATAGGACATCAGTCCTATTTGAAGATTTTTTTTTTTAGCACACTTGAAGCTGTCACAGCACTCAACATCTCAACATATTGAATTGCAGTTGTGTCTGTCGTTAACATGTGTTCTGCAGAACTTTGTTTCATAGATTCTCTTTTGAGAAAATAATGAAATTTGCAAGATTCTGACATGTCATCGGAGTTCTTTAAAGCTGGAAATATTCAAATTTTTGCAATTTTTCCTATAAAGGTACCTACATGACAATCAGTATACTAAATTTCAATTGCCTAACTCAAACTTATTTATTGTAGAATTTTGGATGAATAGTAACGAGATGGGATGAATAGTAACGAGATGGGATGAATAGTAAGTAACGAGATGGGATGAATGTATTTTATAGAATGAGTTTGGATGAATGTATTTTATGTAACGAGTTTGGATGAATGTATTTTATGTAACGAGTTTGGATGAATGTATTTTATGTGACGAGTTTGGATGAATGTATTTTGAGAAAATGCAAATTTTGACCAGTCGTTAAGGTACTTTGAAATTTGAAAAGTTCGAATTCTGCAATATTTTCCTTAACGATTGTTACAGAACTCTCAGCATACCGAATTTCAATTATATCTTAAACATATTTTCTGTAGAACTTTGATTTTCTTTTTACGAAAGTCACACTTTTATGAGAAAAACTGATAAATACGACATTTGCGAGTTTTTAAATAGCCATTAAGATTCCTTAATATTTGAATTTCATAATTTTTCCTTCATAGATAGCAGCAGGTTACTCAGCTTGCAGAATTTGAACTGTATATCTTAAGAAGATTTTCTGAATAATTTTGCTTCTCTTTTCATGAGAAGTCACCCTTTTCATGAGAAAAAAATGACAAATACGACATTTGCGAGTTTTTGAATAGTCATTAATGTTCCTTAAAATTTGAAAATTTGAATTTTATAATGTTTCTTTCATTGATTGTTACAGGTCACTCAGCATACCGAATTTAAACTGTAAACAGATTTTTGAAGAATTTTGATTTGAGAGAGAAACTGAAAAAAAAAACGATAAATATGATATTTTAGAGATTACAAATAGTCATTACGGTTATGTAAAATTTGACAAGTGAAAATGTTATGTGTTTTTCCTTAAGAATAATAGTGAAATACTTCACTTGATGAATATAAAGCTTCTAACTTTATAAGTCAAGTCGGTTTTAGAGTTTGGGTGCAAAAGGGGAAATTTTGTAGAAAAACAAAATGTACTATCTGTGATGCTTTGGTACAAAAAACTGACTGGGGTAAAATAAACCAAATTGATAACGTCTTGTTTCTTCACGTCTCCTTGATAGGAAATGTAAAAATTCTACTCCTTTCTGACATTCTATTCCTTTTAATTTCTGAGATACAGGGGAGTGAAAAAGCCTTTTGATGATTCGCATTAAAGGTGTCCGTCCAAGTCTTCAATATTATACCTTAAATTTTGTACAGAATTCGGCTGGTGCTATGCGTGCATCTTCATATGGCCAAGTAGTATAGCAAATAGTATGTCTGGGCGTAATTCAGGAGTTGATTCCTGACTCCGTCCGTGTGTCATTTTTCTGTTAAAATTCTGTCTAATTGAAGCAAGGAAATGATGTGGCTAAGTCTCTTGCATCGACTATGGCCTTCTTTAGCTCAGCCAGGAGTCCTTTCACGATCTTGGCTGGTTACTTGTCAAGTTGGTCCTGAATGTCGCATCTCCCATTGAAAATAAAGCTATTATTTTCCCTACAATATATGATAATGTTAATTTTGGACACCAGTATACAAATGCTTACATTATGGAAAAAATAAGAAATATTCGTAATTGAGAGTTTCTGTTTCATACATCAAGCAATGCCGGTTTGTCTGCAGTTGATATTAAAATGTTCCACTTTTATCTCAAAATTTTGGATTCTCCATTGAGTTCCGCAGTATTCAAAATGCACAATGAATATAAATAGCAATCCATCAATATACTATAATTGCAAGGAATATAAATAGCTCATCCAGTCCATTCTACTAAAACGCATGAAATTAATCTTGCAAATGTGTATATTTAAGAATAAAATAATATTTGAACTGATTAGTCACAAAGATAGTTTTCTGTCCACCCCAGAAAGTTAATAAAGATAAATTTAATGAAACTATGAAGGGCAAATGATGACTTACATCCACATGTGAAGAAACATTTTGTATAATAATAGTAGTAATTTTGTCAATAAATTAACATTTAGGGATTGCATTTACACTAGATACACACCCTGTGAATGCCCCACTGATATTCATGCATGAGAAAACCAAGTGGAGCCCATCACTTATGATGTATTCCAAATATTCAACCAACGCAATGCTTTATTCCAGCATTTTGTCGGTACGCTGTGATCTGTTGGATAAACTTAATGTTGAATCGTCCTGACAAAAAAATCGATCAATGACGTGATAAGAAAAAAAGGTGAACGATGGGTAAACAAGATTATTTTACGCCTGGGTGAAATGGAGAAAAAAAAGATGTTTTGGAGTTGTTCAAGCGTTTGAAATCAATTGGCATAATTTAAGAAAAATAAAATGCACTGTTTATGGTTTTAGAAGTGAATTGTGCATTGCACGACATTTTGATGGACATAAATGTGTAGTTATTTTATAATGCCGCTTTGCTATAATTTAAAGCAATGTTTGGAATGTAATAAAAAATAATCTGATGTGGGCAGCACATGATTTTCCTTATATAATGCAATGAATTTACTACTTTCACAGTAAAAAAAAATAGATCATTTTTATAGTAGATATTTATATTCTTTTCAAGATATTGAATTTTCGTCAATGAATCGTTATTTTCATTGATTTAGCGTCATTTTTATCCATTTGGCGAGTTTTTCGTTGATTTAGAAACACTTAAAAAAGGCGCCAAGTTGGCGACAGTCCACCAAATTCGTCGCCAAAATCTCGCCAAGCGTTATGGACGGAGAAATAAGTTATTCTTACAACAGATAAATGACTATTGGAGTTCAAATACAAAAGTATTACTCAAAGTATTTTTTTTTCATGAATGGAACGAACTAGATCCACCAGAATGATGTCACCAAATTTATCGCATGGTATTACGTATGAAAAGTGAATATTTTTCTGAATAGGAAATATTTTTTTTTATTTTATATGACTTTTTGATAATTTTTTTAAAACTGTGGAATATCTCGAGAACGGTTCATTTTAGCGTTCTAAAATTTATGTCAATCATTTTCTAATGAAAAATTACATAAGAAATGTCTATTTGCGTAACTTTATTAGAGGTTTTGATTTTTTGATGATTTTTTCAAAATTTCGCTCGAATATTTAGGGGGTTCAGAACATTCGATTGCGTATAAAAACAATAGGCTTCCAGTGTTTATGGATTGTAATTTTTGTACCAAATTTCGTTCGAATCGGTCCATTCGCTCGTCAGTTATCGTCTCCACAGACTCACTGACACACACACAGACATCACTTCAAAAATGTTCGATTCGTGGTCAGGGATGCTTGAAACGTGCTCTCCCGTCGAAAACTCGAATTCGAATTTCTGACCCCGTCACAATACCTTCCTTATACATTATTGTTTATAAGGAAAGTAATAAAATCGGATGTGGGTAGCACGTGACTTTATCTAGAGACTCAAACTCATTTTCTGTTTATTTCTTTAATTGAGTTTAATTGCACATAATAACGCGCAGAATTATTTTAAATTGCACCGGATTTGCACTTTCAATTCAATTATCTTTTCCATTTGGTAACTGGGCGTATTTTCAAAGGCGGAGTAGTAAAAATGAGAAAGACTAAAATATTTCGAAAACGGTTAGGCATAGAGTAATGGAACTGGTCTTATTCTTTTTATCGTCGAAAATTGGGTATGAAACAAGCTTTAATTGATACATTTGAGCATATGTAGTCTTCTATTTCATATGTTGACGATATTTGCAGGCCATTTCGTATTTCTTAATCGTACCAAAATCTAATCAGCACCAGGGCAACCTACAAGTGACGTATCTACCAAATTTGGTGAATTAGTTTTTTGTTAGAGCGGATGCAGCGCTTTTTGGGGGGCATTTCGCAAAAAAAAAAAGGCAGGTTCTTTTATCTCGAATCGTACCAAAATCCAATCAGCACCAGGGTAACCGACAAGTGACTTACCTGTAAAATTTTATGAAATTTAGTCCATTAGTTTAAGAGTTAGAGTAAATATATGCATTGTGCGCGCTCGCGCACAAACGTCACCCTAAATTAGTTTTTAGTATTCTAGAAATCTCAAAACGTGTAAATCCGTCGAAAACTCGAGTTGCGATTTTCAACACAATTCCAATACTTTCCCTATACATCACCATGTATTGCAGGGAAAGTTATAAATGAATTGAATAGCCAATTTTAAAATTTTTTGAGTAATTGTTTTAAATTTTTTTTTTCAAAACAAAGAATTACCAGACTAAGAGGATAGTTCAGCTCTCCAATATTTTCCCAAGGAAAGACCCATGAATATACACGTTAGCTCTATCTATACTAAAGTAACTATATCTGATTGAATTAAAAGTGATTTCAGCGCCCCTAGTGGAGAATTTAAAAATACGTTGAAGAAATCGCCAACAAATTAAGGCAAAAGAAGGATGTCAATTACAAAGTTGTAGAGAATTGGCTAATTAATAGGAACTGATATCAGGAACGTATAAAACGCGTAGATGAAAGTGAAAAAAATATCTGTTAAAAAGTCGTATCATCAGGGACTGTAACACGGTGACACCTGCATTACTTGTCAGACTAAGCGGTATTTTTCTTTTTATAATTCAAATGTGCATTGCGGCTGACAAAGGGTATTTTGACCAGGCTATATACTAGATTCTTGTACATGTAAGTTTTGTTTATTTTAGCGTTCCTGAATATGAACACTCCAATGACTTTGATGAGCACCCCAATAACTTTGATGCATACCCCAATAACTTTGATAAACACCTCAATAACTTTGATGATCAACCCAATGACTTTGATGAACACCCCAATAACTTTGATGAATCTATATAAATAAAAATGAAAATCTGTCTGTCTGTCTGTCTGTCTGTCTGTCTGTTTGTCACACCATCACGGGAGAACGGCTGAACCGAATTTGATGAAATTTTGTGGGTAGCCCAGAAATAGTCCCACTTAAAATTATATCCGTGTTTTGAGTTTCTACGGCCAGTGGTTCTCGAGATATTAGTAAAAAACGAAATTTTCGTTTGTCTCATCATTACGGAAAAACGGCTGAACCGAATTTAATGAAATTTGGTGAATAGCCTTGAAATATCACCCCATAAATTTTGTCCAAGTTTCGAGTTTCTAAGACCTGGGGTTGTCGAGATATTAATGAAAAACGGAACTTTTTCCTAGGAATTCTACTCCCTAACTCCGTGGTTTATCCAAACGAAAAGCTTGAAAATCGTTTGAAAGTGAATTAAAATTTAATCTCTGAGTTTGATGGGAGATTTTTTGCGTTACTTAGTTACTTTCTGAAAACATGAATTGTTTGAAACATGATTTAAAGGGGAAATCTATCTCCATGGTTCATGGTTTATTTAAAACAAGCTTTTACGGAACAATGAGAAGTATAGAGAAATCAAAATCGTTATTTAATTTCGCAGTTTATGTTATAAGACATGACATATTTAACATGTTATAAGATTCTATCTTATATCATGTTACTCAGAAACGCAATTAAATTAAATCTGTCTGTTAATTTTAATAATTATTTTTTCGATTTGAATAATAAATAAATGGATATAAAAATATATTTTAGAAAAGAACGATTTGATTTTTCTTATAGCATTTTTGACTGGATAATATCAATTACGGTCTTCAGGTTTAAAAATTATTATTATTTATATTTTCGGGGATTATTGATTCAAGGATTATTGATATTTTCAAGTTATTATGCAATTATTTTATTATGACAAAAATTGTTTAAACTCATATATTGTATGTTGTACGAATCTTCTACAAATACACGTGTATATCTTTTAATCTACGAGAATATAAGTAGTACAGGTATATTGACATATGTTTTGATATATATTGGCATATATTGGAATCAATTACGACCTTCTGGTATAAAGAGTACGGATATTATTGATGTTTTCAATTTATTACGTCATCTCTTTTATTTTGGCAAATATTTTTGAGACGCATATTGTAATACGGGTAATCTTCTACTAACACATTGGCATATTTTCTGATCTGCGACAATATAATTAGTACGGGGTTGCATATATTCATTCAATTCCTATTTTTTCTTCTGTAAATTTGCTTACAAAAGGGGCCAGGATGTTTTATTCTTCAGATCTGATCGTGAAGATAATTTTGCATAGTGAGAACATATATTCTTAAACTTCTCTTTAGGAGCAATAAATTTAATATTTTAACAGAATTTGCACATGATTGCGAACTTTAAGTTTCTTTAAATTATACACTCTTTCTTTAAATTATACGAATAACGGGTGTGCTGTTAGTGGTTAATAAATTTTAACATTTTTGGAGGATATATCATGTTGCTCGGCATCGCAATTAAATTAAATGTGTTTGTTAATGTTTTTATTATTTTTTTTCGATTTAAATAATAAATAAATGGATATAAAAGTATATCTTATGAATGGACGGTTTGATTTTTCTTTTAATTATATTAATTGCTGACTGCGATCAATTTCATTTGTTTTGGCAAAGAGTTTTCAAGCTTATATCGTATTTAGCTACTAAACTCATATATTGTGTTTAGCCAATAAATTCATATAGCCGATTGTTGAAACAGAAAAAGAGTAGAGCGGGTATATCTTCTAATACAATTGTAGTGTTTTCATTTAGTATATTGAAACGGGATAAGAATGTTTCATTCAGATCTGCAAATTCAAAGCTACGAATTTGGAGGGATATCGCTAATTTGACAACTTTTCTTAAACTTTGCCAAATTGGCGGAAATGTCGCCAAATTGATATAAACGACACACAAACAGCTGCCGTCCAAATAGATGCTCAAGTCCTCAGGACGAGCCGGACGGTCTGGGTCTTCAACACAAACAGCTGCCATAAACCTTCGGGTTGGTCGTGTGGTTTGGGTCTTCTACATATCAATGAAATTTTTTTTTGTTTTGTTAGAAGAGAGTACTGAAATGATGTTTGGTTAGCATTTATCTGTCAGACCAACCATCCTACTTAGTAATACATTTAGCGAATTTTTAAAATGTCACCAAATTGATAAAAATGTTTTCAAACCTATAAAAATATCTTGAAATTGATAAAATTGCGCTACATAAATGATATTAATTGTTTTTTGTTAGGAGATAGTATTGTGATGATATTTCGTCAATTTGTCGCAAAGTGGAACTGTCAGTTCTACAGTCCCACTTGGCGATAAATATGGCGATTTTTTAAAATGTCGCTAATTTGACGAAACTGTCGCCAAATGTTCCATAGAAATATAACTATTTAGACGATATTTTTTCTACCAATTTATTTGAAGCAAATGATATCATGTCGCTTAGCAACGGATTTAAATCCAATGTGTTTATGCGGCAGACGATTTTTATTAAATCCTTTCCGATTTGAATAATGAAGATATGTATATAAAATAAATTTCATTGCCATTTCATTTTGGACTGGATAATATCAATTATACTCTTCAGGTTTAAACATTATTATTATTGATATTTTCCGGAATTATTGATTCAGGGATTATTGATATTTTTAAGTTATTACGCCATTGTTTTATTGCGGCAAAAATTGCTGACACACGCATATTGTACGTTGTACGAGTAATCTTCTAGGAATGCACGGGTATATCTTCTAACCTACGAGAATATACGTAGTACAGGTATATTGGCATATATTTTGACATATATTGGCATATATATTGGAATCAAGTACAGTCTTCTGGTATGAAGATTAAGGGGATTAATTATATATTCAATTTATTACGTCGTCTGTTGTATTTTACCAAAAAACATTTGAGACTCATATTGCAAAACGGGTAATCTTCTACTAATAATCGGACATTATAAGTAGTACGTGTATATCTTCCCATATAATTTTAGCACTTTAATTTTGACATATATTGGAATAAATGACTGTCTTCAGATTTAAAGATTACGGGTTTATTGGTATTTTCAATTTATACATGTAATCTACTAATACAGGTTATATTTTCTAATAATCGCGTATATAATTAGTACGGGTCCCATACAATTTTAACGCTTTTATTTTGCATATATTGATTCAATCCCATACTTTTTATAAATTTGCTTACAAAAAGGCCAGGATATTTTATTCTTCAGATCTACCCGAGAAGATAATTTTGAATAACGAGAACAGCCATTCCTTAACTTCTTTTTAGGAGCATTATGTTAAATATTTTAACAGAATATTTTGATTAAACATGTCATTTAGTATACTATAAGAATTTGGGCATGATTATGAATTTCAAGTTTCTTTATATTATATACTCCGTACGAAGAACGGGTATGCTGCTAGTCTATATAAATAAAAATGAAAATCTGTCTGTCTGTCTGTCTGTCTGTCTGTCTGTCTGTCTGTTTGTCACACCATCACGGGAGAACGGCTGAACCGAATTTGATGAAATTTTGTGGGTAGCCTAGAAATAGTCCCACTTAAAATTTAGTCTATGTTTGAAATTTCTACGACCAGTGGTTCTCGAGATATTAGTAAAAAACGAAACTTTCGTTTATCTCATCATCACGAGAGAACGGCTGAACCGAATTTAATGAAATTTTGTGGGTGGCCTTAAAATAGCCCCCCATAAATTTTGCCCAAGTTTCGAGTTTCTAAGGCCAGGGGTTGTCGAGATATTAATGAAAAACGGAACTTTTTTTATAGGAGTTCTACACTCCAACTCCGTGGTTTATCCAAACGCAAAGGATAAAAATCGTTTGTTTAAAACGTCAAAGGGAATTAAAAATTTATTTTTGAGTTTGATGCAGGATTTTTGCATTAAATAGTCACTATCTGAAAGCGTGAATTGTTTGAAACATGAATTTAAATGGAAAAATCTACCTCCATGTTTTGTATTTCACAAGCTTTTACTCAACGATTAGAAGTGTAAAGATATTAAAATGGTTATTTAATTTCGCATTTTATGAGGAAGATTCTATCTTATATCGTGTTGCTCGGCCAAGGAATGAAATTAAATATGTTTGCTAATGATTATTATTATTTTTTCGATTTGAATATTAAATAAATGGGTATTAAAATATATCTTATAAATGAACGGTTTGATTTTTTTTAATTATATTAATTGCGAACTGCATACACTACTTTCATTTATTTTATCAAAGAGGTTTTAAGCTTATATATTGTGTTTAGCTAATAAACTCATATTTTGTTTACCCAATAAATTCATTTATCCAATTGTTTAAACAGAAAAGAGTAGAATGGGTATATCTTCTAACAATATTTTAGTGTTTTCATTTAGTATATACAATCTGGATCACGATATTTTATTCAGATCTGCGAATTTAGAGCTACGAATTTGGCTGGATATCGCTAACTTGGCAAATTTCATAAAAGTTACCAAAATGATTGAAATGTCCCCAAATTGATAAAAATGACGTAAATCAATGAAATTTATTTTGTTTTGTTAAAAGAAAATACTGAAATGGTGTTTCGTTAGCATTTGTCTGTCAGTCCAACCGCCCTACTTAGTAACACATTTAGCGAATTTTTAAAATGTCACCAAATTGATAAAAATATTTATAAATCCATAAACATATTTTGAAATTGATAAATTGCCCTAAATAAACGAAATTGTGTTTTTTTAGGGGATAATATTTTGATGATGGTTCGTCAATTTATTGCCAAGTGGGACTGTCAGTTTTACAGTCCCACTTGGCGATAAATTTGGCGATTTTTTAAAATGTCACCAAATTGATAAAAATATTTATAAATCCATAAAAATATTTTGAAATTGATAAATTGCCCTAAATAAACGAAATTGTGTTTTTTTAGGGGATAATATTTTGATGATGGTCCGTCAATTTATCGCAAAGTGGGACTGTCAGTTCTACAGTCCCACTTCGCGATAAATTTGGCGATTTTTTAAAATGTCGCCAAACTTTCATTAGAGATATTCAGACGATATTTTGACCACCAATTTATTTGAAGCAAATCATAACATGTCGCTTAACAACGGATTTAAATTTAATGTGTTTATGAGGAAGAAGATTTTTATTAAATCTTTTCCGATTTTAATGATGAAGATATGTATATAAAATAAATTTCATTGCCATCGTATTTTTGACTGGATAATATCAATTACGATCTTCATGTTTAAACATTATTATTATTGATGTTTTCGGGGATTATTGATTCAGAGATTATTGATATGTTCAATTTCTTATGGCATTGTTTTATTGCGGCAAAAATTGTTGAAACTCATATATTGTACGTTGTACGAGTAATCTTCTACAAATGCACGGGTATATCTTCTAATCTAAGAGAATATAAGTAGTACATGTATATTGGCATATATTGGAATCAAGCCTTCCGGTATGAAGATGGCAGGGATTATTGATATTTTTAATTTATTAAGTAATCTGTTATATATTGGTAAAAAATTTTCAGACTACATATTATATTACGGGTAATCTTTTACTAACACTACGACATATCTTCTAATCTATGGCATTATAAGTAGTACGGGTTTATCTTCCCATATAATTTTAGCACTTTCATTTGGGCACATATTGGAATTAATTATTGCCTACTGATTTAAAGATTACGGATTTATTGATATTTTCAATTTATATATGTAATCTACTAATACAGGTTATATCTTCTAATATTCGCGTATATAAGTAGTACGGGTCCCATACAATACGCTATTATTTTGCATATATTGATTCAATCCCATACTTTTTATAAATTTGCTTACAAAAAGGCCAGGATATTTTATTCTTCAGATCTACCCGAGAAGATAATTTTGAATAATGAGAACAGCCATTCCTTAACTTCTTTTTAGGAGCATTATGTTAAATATTTTAACAGAATATTTTGATTAAAAATGCCATTTAGTATACTATAAGAATTTGCACATGATTGTGAATTTTAAGTTTATTTATATTATATACTCCGTACGAAGAACGGGTATGCTGCTAGTACCTCAATAATTTTGACGAAGCCTTCAATAATTTTGTAAACACCCCAATAACTTTGATGATCAACCCAATAACTTTGATGAACACCCTAATAACTCTAATGAACACCCTAATATCTTTGATGAACACCCTAATCACTTTGTAAGGAAAGAACCATGAGTATACATGTTAGGTCTAGCTATACTATAGCGATCATGTCCGATCGAAGTGATTGCAGCGAAACTAGCGGAGAATTTAAGAGGTAGGATAAGGAGTTCAACAACAAAGCCAATTACACGGAAAAAGCCAATTAGTTGTAGAAAATTCAGAGTATTGTAGAAGAGCATTATTTGTAAAGTTGTAGAGCATTGTCTCATAAGTAGGAATAGACAACAAAACTGTTACAGAAGGCATATATGTGAATGTGATACAATATGGCTAAGGGCGAATTGCTGTCCTATTCAGGAACGATACTATAGACAGTACTTACATGCTCTAGTGTGTCCTATTCAAGAACGATACTATAGACAGTACTTACATGCTCTAGTGCAGTGATATTCAAACTGTGTTCCGCGGAACCCCGGGGTTCCGCGACTTTTTTAATAAAATTTTAGATTTTTGTTATAAGATTTTATAACACTTTTATTAATTTTTTTGTTATTCAAAAATTTCGATAATTGATAAATGCGTTTGCAAATAACAACAATTAAGCCTGATTTTCAAAAGTTGTGTAGCAAGAAGCAAGCGCATTCAAGTCATTAAATTTAGTTACTTCTAGTATTACTTCTGAATTAGATATATTCCGAATTTTGTATTTTCTTGAATTTATGCCTACAAATATGCTTGTATGTTTCACTGCAGTGGCGGCTTTTTAGAGCCGGCAAATTCACCTCAGCTGTATTCAATAAAAAATCTGAATAACATGTTTTTAATAATTTATTTTTGTACTTAGTATTTGGTTTTATGATTATAATGGTCAAAATTAATTTCCAGTCTTCGGTAGTTAATTTTTGTAAATGTAGCTTCAAAACTTTTTTGCGGAGGGAGAGGGGGCACCGAGATTTTCTGTTACGTCACTATGCTTAAAGTCACCATGCTTAAAGTCTTTACGTCACTATGCTTACGGGGCATATTTTTTGTACTAGGGTTCCAAAAAAAAAATTTTTTTTAAGCGTAGGGTTCCGAAGGCGTTAGAAGTTTGAAGACCACTGCTCTAGTGTGTCCTATTCAAGAACGATACTATAGATAGTACTTACATGCTCTAGTGTGTCCTATTCAAGAACGATACTATAGATAGTACTTACATGCTCTAGTGTGTCCTATTCAAGAACGATACTATAGACAGTACTTACATGCTCTAGTGTGTCCTATTCAAGAACGATACTGTAGACAGTACTTACATGCTCTAGTGTGTCCTATTCAAGAGCGATACTATAGACAGTACTTACATGCTCTAGTGTGTCCTATTCAAGAACGATACTATAGACAGTACTTACATGCTCTAGTGTGTCCTATTCAAGAACGATACTATAGACAGTACTTACATGCTCTAGTGTGTCCTATTCAAGAACGATACTATAGACAGTACTTACATGCTCTAGTGTAAAATCGCTAAAACATGCCCTTCGTCGTCGACGATGCATATTTAATAATAATAACATAATAATAACAGTAAACTTTATTTTGCCACACAATATACACAACACATACAATTTCTACTTATAAGTAAATGTATAACAGTGGGGAAAGGAACTACGGTAAAAGGCGCTTTAGATAGGCCTGACGGGCCTACAGCCCCCCAACCAAACTGACAACACGCTAGCATTAATACAATGGTCAGTGGCAGAATAAAAACCATATCAAAATAAACAAGAAACAACTAGCAGAAAAACAAGTGGCAAAGCAAATAAATAATAGGTCAGCAAATCTCTCTCTCGCTGAGGTAACAGAAACATCTTTAAGTACTTCTTAAAACTATTTTCATGGTTGAGTGATTTTAAAAAAAGTGGAAAAGTATTCTAATCTTGAGCCAGTGGAATTGCTATTTAGGTATAAGCTGCTTGCACGAGAAAAAGGGGGTAACAATTGATTCTTATTCCGAGTATTATAAGAATGATCGTGAAAATTAGCGAAAAATATACAACAATGCTGATTATGATGAATATGCTGAAACATAAACAAAGCCAAACGATAGTGAGCGAGAACAAAATATCATGGTGATGAATATTCAGAGCAAAGGAATCTTTAAGAAGAGATATATACTTATTTTGTAGAATGCGAAGCCTGTTTATATTTCTGGTAGTAGTGTGTCCCCGAACAAGATTACATAGATGAGGAAAAATTAGTCTATAATAGAGCATAATTAAAACAGTTTTAGGCATATAAGATAATTCAGTTCTAACTAATCCATTGTTTTTTCTTACTTTATTACAAATGTGACCAACTTGTTTATTCCATTTTAAGTCATTTTGTAAAATCACGTCCAATAACTTAACTTCAGAAGAAAAATTAATATGGGAGCCATTTATATAAATATTATTTATATCACTAGCATAATATTTCCTATCAAAAAGAACACACTCAGTTTTTTCGGTATTTAAGGCTAACTTTTGGTCAAACCAGTCTATATAGTTAAGGATTTGAGAATTTACTAGATTGACAAGTGTTTGTATGTTTTCATCAACAAAAGATAAGCTCGAATCATCAGCAAAAATTATCTTGGAGGCACAAGAATGAACATGGAAGATATCATTTATGTAAATTAAAAACAGAATCGGACCTAAGATTGAGCCTTGAAAGATACCAGTAAAGATAGTTTCATAGCTAGGACGTACGTTTTGTAACTGGACGAATTGCTTACGATCAGTTAAGAAGTTTTTGAATAAAATATCAGTAATACTTTTAATACCAATACAAGTTTTGATAAAAGACGTTGGTGATGAATAAATATATTTGAATTCGGAAAGGAATATTATATAATAATTATATACAATTAGTCGCTGCACATTTAGCAAATGGTGAAATATGGCAGATACTTTTGTCGTCATTATACGCGTTTCGAGAGCTCCTGGTGGCGATGCCTACTCATTGGTCAATGTTCTACGACTTTGTAATTGAATTTTTCGTCTACCTCGCTTTTTTGTGGAGTTCGTTATCCTAGCTTTTTAAATTCTCCCCTGGGGCGCTATAATCACCTTTATTCGATCTAGTATGGTGACTTTACTACATAGATCTAATGTGAATTCTTATGGACGTTTCCTTACAAAGTTATTGGTGGTCTTAAGGATTTTTCTAGAAACCCTGTATAGTGCTGTGACATTGAGATCAAACATGGAACTCAGATATTTCTCAGCAAGAATCGACAGGGAATAAAATGGGGCGCAAGCTTGTCTGAAAAAGGTACAATCCAAAATATTTTCAACAAAATAGTTTTATTATCAAATTTATAACAACTCCAGGTGCTAAGATCCCCTGGCTTTGTCCCATTTGCTAGAGGGAGAATCTGTCAGAAACAAGAATCTGTTAGAAAACATTGGGACAAACCAATGGGCATCAAGCGACCTAGCCAACCAATGGCTAGGGGCTACAGTGTTAGATCGCAGACCTCCCCCCCCCCCCCAACATGGGCCAGAGAACTTTTCAAAAACTTCACTTGCTTAAAAAACTTTGGGATGATAAATGTGAAATACAGTCATTGAAATGTGACAACTGTGAGTCAGTGGCGTCCTTAATTGCAATGGTGATATATTCAGCTCACTATGAGAGATCCTACATCATGTATGGTGAGTCACATATTTTATATCTCCCGTACAAATTTTAAATCTCCGGTGCCCTGTCAAACTTTCGATTAGAATTTAATGGATCAAACCTTTTTTTTAGAGATTTGGAAATCCATTTTGATAAGAGATTTGAAAATTGTATAATTAAAAAGGTAAAAATGCCATGGATGAGTTGATGGAAATATAATCTTTGTAAATATATTCCTATAAATAAAATTGTATTTACTCAAAAAAACAGTTAGGTCATATAGTATTGGTCTACACGCCTTTATTAATTAACTAAATTATGTATTACCTACCTTCCAGTGTTCAACAGCAGAGTTAATGACACCATTGTAAAGAAAGTTATACAGGCTGTTAGCATGTAGTGTGCATTATTATTTTGGCCACGTGATATATTTTCCAATAACTCAGTGTTGGAACTTGGAAATACATATTATATTTAAACTTATTTAATTTCGCTTTCGTATGTCATGTATTATTCAACAGGTAGTGACACGCGAATATAAAATCGCGGATAAAATGACCCACCATAAGCACCAGACTCATTTCTTTAATACTTAATAGCGAGGGAAATACACGCAATTTCGAGTTACCAAAATGAAATCTAGCAAAGAAAGTCATTATGGTGAAATCGCGAAGTTTTCGAGAAAATGCTCTTAAATATTGTATTGACATAAAAATACCAGGTGGATAAACCTAATGTGGGCAGCTCATGGCTTTCTTTAAAATTCAAGTAATATTAACATCACCATAGATGCAAAATCACGACCATATTGCCGATAAGAGAAAAGAACCCAAATTCGATGATTAATTAGAATTAAATTCATCTTCAGGTCTGAGTATTTAATTCCAATTAATCCAAACAAATGCCTGTTTCAGATTGAGCAATAGTACATTACTATAAATACTCAAACTCAGACTACAGACATCAAAAGATGAGAAATTGAAGATAAGAAACATTAAGGAAATTTGTATTACCAAGTGGCATGAACACTTCTTCTTTCACCACGCGTATACGCGATCAACCTCAGCAGAATGAATTATCTAGAAGCACCGGAATGAGCATGCCGAAATACAACCAGGGAGGCAGTACGAGCGTTCACAGCAACACTCCCAGACCCATCCAGTGAGTCAAAGCAGGAGACAGGACAATTACCTGTATAAGCAATTCAGAATATGAACATGAAGCAAAGATGAAAATTCTTACTAAACAAGTGATTCATAGAAGAAATATATATATAAATTTGCATCCCAATCTTTATCCCATTCTTTTGGAAATTTTGTTTTATGTCACGTTGTTTACGGATTTCCGTAATAACATTCTTTTTTAATTAGTAAGAACTGAATTACACTAAAGTTAGCTGCATTTGCGTTGAATTGGTGTCAATTTGTATCCCAATTTTTATCCCATTCTTTATCTCTTTAATATTTTCTTATTATTATTATCATGTCTATAATTACCAATGCAATATCATTATCATGTCTATAATTACCATGTCTATAATTACCAATGCAATAGACTACAAGAATTAAAAGAGGAAGAATTGAAAAAAGAAAAAAACAGGAAAACAAGAATTATCATGAGGCAGGAATCCTAAACTGCACGTGAAGCACGAGCAGAGCCGGAATGAAGATGGTCGAGAAGCATCCAGAAGAAGTATGACGAATAAGATCAAAGGGGAGGGGGAGAAGCGGTCTGTTACAGTGACATTCCCTAAAACCCGTATATGTATATATATATATATATATATATATATATATATATATATATATATATATATATATATATATATATATATATATATATACATATATATCCACAGTTTTTGACGAATTTGTTTTAAATTTGGTATTGTTATTCCTTATGTCACTACAAGTAACCCCGTTCACGTTTCTGGTTTTGAAAATCATGAGTTGTAGCGATATTAATATCAAGAAAGATCAACCATGCATATTGGCATCAAAATCTTGAAATCAAAAAATTTTATGAAAACAATGCTTTCTCAATACTGCGTATGAGAACGTAAAAATTGAATTACTCTATTTTTTTATTTTCTGTGAATTTTGAAACAAAAGCATAGAAATTGAAATTTTCGATTTCATTGAGGAAAGGTTTCATTCTCCGGTTTGCCTGTTGGTGTGCTTTGCAACTGACGCTACAATCTGTATCCTCTAGTATAGAAAGCACTGATATACTAGATAAAGGTGTTGTTGGGTTTTCGAGAATTCTTTATATATTCCTGTGTAATTTTAACTAGAGGTTTATATACTAAATGCCGCGCAACGACGGATACATTTTCTAATAAATAAATAATGAATATGATATAAATAAATAAATAATTAATATCAGTGGGAACATCATGTGCTGTCCACTTCAGATTTGATTATGAAACACTTTTCAACTGAAATGCAATTTCATTTAAACATCACTAAAATGTGATGCATTCAGCTCTGACAGTTTTTAAATTATCACAATATTGCAGTGATTTATTATACTTGAAAACTTGAAACTATATCGAAAAAGTCAGTGATAGCAACGCAAAATAAACTTTATCCAAATGACGTAATCGAAAGTATAATTTGCGAAGTTTTTACAATGCTTTTGAGGTTAATATTACATCACAGTTATAATATTTCATTATTATGGAATCTACATCGTTCAGTTAGTTCATGTTAGATAAGTTCTTTGAAATCGTTGTAACTATGATAAACAATTTCATTTTATAAATCGCCTGCCTCTCTATGGTAAAATCAATGAACATTTCATTCATATCACTTACATTCCAGACTCCAGAATTTTGAGTGAAAAAAAAATTCAGCTATTCTTATGCAACTTACTTTAGAATCGCTTGATTTGTTTACATTCTGCATGTTATAGTTTAGCGTTAAAATTAGGTTTCGTTTTAGGAATAAAGTTTAGTGATCATTTAAAATAAAAAAAATATCGTAATTGCGTTGGTACAGAATTTTGTTACACAGATAATACGTAAAAATAAAGCGGTTTTATGACGGATGCAACACTAAATATAAATTTAAACGATCTATGGCAACAACGGAAAAATGGAAGCCATATTTTATTTTGCAATGAGTCACGTGATCTCTTCGATACATCTTTATAATACAAATTAAGAACCTATCTTTGGTACATCTTTGGACAAAATATAACAAATAAAATACCACAATAAGCTAAAATTCAAAATTTACTAAAGAAACGATTAACAAAATATGCATTCACTTGATTTTTCTGTAACCACTCAAAAAATTTCGCGACCCCCGTTTAAGAATGGCTGTGGTATGTTGTTGTTGTTGAGACCCAGACCGTCCGACCTACCAGAAAGGTGTAAGGTAACTGTTTGGACGGCCGGGAAGTGCCACCCAATTTAGACCGGAACCCAGTGGGGGAGGCATCCACAGGGACCGTACCCTCCTTCCCCTACCACCAACCTCACGGAAGGACTTACGGACCCACATGTTTAACGTGATCGTACTCCGCGTGAACACGGCGGCAGTTTTGGCAGTGGCTGGAATCGAACCCGGGCCTACCGAGTGCAACACCAGCGCGCTAACCAATGGGCTACCGCGCCCCTGGCTGTGGTATGTGAAAAACCCACACGTCTAGTAAAGACGATAAATAGGCCGATCTCGTAAAGTGGAGTAAATAAAAAAAATACATAATACAAGTAACTAAAATGAAGAGACTTAATTTAAAACAATAACAAAGAATTTATTCATTAAGATAAAACCTTATTTAGCATATAAACATCTGTAATTCCATAATACCAACATCCTTCGTGTAATACTTTAAAATAAACAAATCCTCTCATTCTATGATCAAATTATGAGCTTTACAATTATTAACCTATTAATGTACATTAACTCACTAATCTTAAACGCCAAAGTCTTAATGGCACAGGTTAACCTTATTTAGGAGGGTCAGAGAGATAGTGATAAGCCAAAGTGCAAAAATATGTGCAGAAATGTCCTACCTCGGTCATCGCTGCCGGTGTCGGACTGCTCGACGGCTCTCTGCGTTCTCTCCGATGGGTCTCTCTCCGAGATTCGCCGCCTTTTGCGACCGTTCCTGTTCACTCTCCAAATCCAAGTCCTCGATTTCAAAAACTTAAAGTCCAAAGTTGCTCTCTGTCTCTACCCCCTTAACAAGGCGCCCCTGTCCATAATTGGCTAAGTAAATTAAGAGCTACGCCCTTTAGGCTATATTATTGGTCAAGGCCCCCCTGAAATATGAGATATGCAGTCTCCAGTTTTAGAATCGTTGAAAGTTCTAACGAGAATTTTCCCAAGGTTCAAGTGATATGAATTGACCTCTGGGGTCAGGAAGTTCAACCCCTTCCGTTTGTTATAGCACCTAACGCTGACATGAACTTGAGAAGCACCCTCTCTTTTCGAAACGAATGTCCGGTGCAGCTGCGTTAGCGGGAATGTTACAAAAATTGCCTCACTTCATGAGGGACCGTCTTCTTAGGTCCACTTCCTCTTTCAAAAGAGCAATGTTATATTGGGAATTGAAAATTACAATATAACAGGCTGATTTAGAACACTACTGAGATTTGCACACCTTTTACATTAGGAGCAATGCCGGGAATATCTGCTATTACTATATACCATAGGGGAAACAAAAACTGCTGTTAGGGTGTCGAAAACAATATACTGTCACGTGAGACTTTCTCCAATAAACCACTGTTGAAACTTGGTAATATAATGCTGGAACTCATTTAGTTTCGCTTTGGTGTGCCATGTATTATTCAACAGGCAGCCAGTAACATGTGAATATAAAAACGCGGATAAAATATCCTCCCAAGCACAGGACTCATTATGTTAATATTTTATAGAGAGGAAAATACACGCAATTTCAAGTTACTATAAAGCAAGCCAGCAAAAGAAAATAAATTGTAGGTGGAATCGGAAATGAAATGAAATTTTGTAATAGTTTTTCACAAAAAAACTTTGTCTTGTGAAAAAGTTTTCACAAATACAAGACAAATACTAGGTCAATACAATATTTAAATATTGTATTGATCTAGAAATACCAAGGGGGAAAATCTGAAGTGGACGTTCCCACTGACATTAATTCACATTCTTTATTTATTTATTGGAAAATGTACCCGTCATTGTTCCGCATTTAGTATGTAAACCTTTAGTTAAAATTAAGCAGGAACATACGGAGAATTCCCGAAAACCCAACAACGTTTTTACGATAAATATATCAGTACTTTCCATAGCAGACGATACGAGTTGTGGCGTCAATTGCAACACCCAGGGCATAGCAACGGGCGAACCGGAGACTGAAATCATTTCCCAGCGAAATCGAAAATTTCAATTTTTATGCTTTTGTTTGAAAATTCACAGAAAATAAAAAAAATAGAGTAATTCAATTTTTACTTTCTCATACGAAGTATTGAGAGAGCATTGTTTTCACGAAAATTTTTGATTTCAAGATTTTGATGCCGATATATGTGCTAGGACCTCCTGAACACGTTTTGACTATTTTTGGAGGGATGTCCGTCTGTCTGTGTTTTCAAATTCGATCGAAAACTTCGAAATTTGTTCGAAATTTTGTATTTTCTTAACATGGACGCAAAGGACAAAATTTGGCACAAAAGGGGTTATTTCTGGCTCAATGATCCTGACACTAAATAGTTTCAATAATTGCAGAGAAAAATAGCCGCGATGCAATTTTTGTGTTCGCAATGTTATTAGCCTCCTTGGGGAGGGGGAGGGGGTACATTATCAAACATGGTATTAATCGAAAGAGCCCTTTCAAATGAAGGGTAACATGTTATAATTGTGATCATTTAGAATAGCGATACAGATTTTTAAAATTTTTTCTTGTAAAATTTGCAAAAAAGGAAAAAAAATTCCAAGTTGTTTAAAAAGGGAATCTGGTAGGGGAAAGTTGAGTTAAGCCACACTCCAATTCATTTTTATTAGAATGTCAAAATATACACTCATATTTTTGCTAATGTATAGAATAGTGCTAATCTTCCATTTTTGGATGCAACGAAATAGGAATCGAATAACTTAAAATATGCATATTTCGATATATCTACGAATTCTAAAAAATGTGAAGGAATGCTCCTACGAATTCGGTTCAAAGATCGTTGGAAAGAACGTTCTTTTATCTTTCCGATGATGTTACGATAGAAATTCTGTGATAATATTTTCGATCGCCAGCGAACAGATTTGTGTTGTTGTTGTTGTTGTTGAGACCCAGACCGTCCGACCTACTAGAAAGGTGTAAGGTAACTGTATGGACGGCCGGGAAGTGCCACCCAATTTAGACCGGAACCCAGTGGGGGAGGCATCCACAGGGACCGTACCCTCCTTCCCCTACCACCAACCTCTCGGAAGGACTTACGGACCCACATGTTTAACGTGATCGTACTCCGCATGAACACGGCGGCATTTGTGGCAGCGTGCAAATCTAGCGCGCAAACCACGGGGATACCGCACCCGAGATGGCCAACAGCACGCGGTGTTCCGAGGTGGTCACCCACCAAGTACTAACCGCGCCCGATGCTGCTTGACTTCGGTGATCTAACGAGAACCGGTGTTTTCAGCACGGTACGGCCGTTGGCCCGAACAGATTTGTGTGAAAATCGCTCAAAATCGGGCTTCAACATAAAATAACTGAAAAACTAATTCGAATTTAAAAAGAAAAATCTCATCGAGGTGCATCGTCCGGGGACCTGGAGTACCTTTGCAACAACTTTTGCCGTTGCCCAATGTTTTGAATTTCCAATACAGATGACATGCAGACGTACAGAAAGACATATATATTCTTTAATATGTAACATTACAATGAATTTTTAGTTTTAAAATATTTTTTTCAGATTTGTCGACTTCATTTGTCATTTATTCGGCAAATCAAACATTTTAGAGTGCAGAAAAAAAAAAGAAGAAAGAAATGGAAAACTGAAATTGTATCTTTTCCAATAATTTACCATTACATCAAATTTAATGTCTCTATCTCGTCGCGAAGTATTATTTTTCTATCATTTCACCTTTCGAACATTTTACTGTGTAGTACCCCCTTAAATGAGTTGCAATGAGAAATATTCGCAATACCATGGTGAAGCATGTTTTCCCTATCATTTTACCTTTGGAACGTTTTTGTGCTGAGTACTCACCCATTTAAATGAACATTTGTGGAAAACGCTATCTCGGGTTTTTTGTCAGATGATTGGACCATATACCAAATATCAAGTCATTATCACATTTTAAAGGTGTTTCTCAGATATTTGGAAAATCAAAAATTTTGGTGTATGGCACTCACTAAAGTAGAAATACTGGAAAAGTAATAGTGAACACTTTTCTCCTTTCAAACTATCTACCAGTACACAAAATTTGAATTCTTTATCTCGTCCCGAAGCCTGCTTTTTTATTATTTCACCTTTCGAACGTTTTTCTGTGAACATTTTTGAAAAAAATCCATTATTCCTGGGGTTTTTCATCAAATGATTAGCACATATACCAAATTTTAAGCTTCTTTTAAAATTTAATCGTTTTTATTTTTATCCTTAAATTTTAATCGTTTTATTTACTCTGCAAATCGAACATTCACATTGCACACTTTCGTCCTTTCGAACGATTTACCCATACATCAAATTTAAAGTCTCTATCTCACCGCAAAACATGCTTTTCTATCATTTTACTTTTCGAATGTACCCTCTCTACAGAGCATTTTCAAAAAGTCGATTTTTTCAGGGGTTTTTATCGCACGATCAACCCGTACACCTAATTGCAACTCTCTATTTATTCGGGAAGTCCTTAAAAAACTCTGACAGACAGACGGATGGACAGATGAACATTTGGCAATTAGTATATACTAGTTGAATACCCGTTGAAAATCAACGGTCAACCCCCAATAATGTAAAGTTTTGAATAATTCGCATTTCCCATCTATTCGGCAAATTAAAACTTTTGGTATGCGGAACTCCCTAAAGAAGAAAATATCGGAAAACTGAAATTGCTCACTTTCTTCCTATCAAATTATCTACCCGTACACCAAAATTTGAAGTTCGTACCTTTTCTATTCGTTCTTTTTCTATCATTTCACCTTTCAAATGTTTTTCTGTGTAATACCTTCTTAAATGAACATTTTTGAAAAACTCTATTCGTCTTGATTTTTTTTATCAAATGATTAGCACATATACCAAATTTCAAGCCTCTATCAAATTGTAAAGGAGGCGTTTCTCATTTGTTCGGCAAATCGAACATTTAAGTGTGCAGCGCCCCCTGTAGTATCAAATATTGGAAAACTGAAATTGCACGCTTTCTTCTTTCCCAACTATCTACACGTACACCAAATGTCAAGTCTCTATCTTATCGCGCAGCATGCTTTTTCTATCATTTTATTTTTCGAATGTTTTTGTGTGGAGTACACATCCCCTTAAATGAACAATGCTGAAAAACCCTATTCTTGGGTTTTCTATCAAATGATTGGCCCATGTACCAAATATCAAGTCTCTGTCATATTTTAAAGGAGTCGTTTCTCATTTATTCCGAAAATCGAACATTTCGATGTGTGGCACCCTCAAAAGAAGAAAATATTGAAAAAAGTGATATTGCACACTTTCTCCCTTTTGAACTATCTATCCGTACATCAAATTTTATGTCTCTATCTCATCCCGTAGCATTTTTCTTATATTTGCACATTTCGACCGTTTTCCTGTGCACCACTCTTAAATGAAAATTTTCGAAAAATTCTATTCGTCTTGGGTTTTTGTATCAAATGATTATCTCATATATATTAAATTTCAAGTCTATGAAATTTTAAAGAAGGTATTTCCAATTTATCCGGTAAATAGAACGGTTTGGTGTGCGGTACCCTCTAAAGTTGCAAATACTTTAAATTTGAAATTGGACATTTTCTGCATTTTGAACGATTTACCTATACCCCAAATTTGAAGTTCCTATCTCACCGCAAAGTATGCTTTTCTATCATTTCACGTTTCGAACATTTTGGTGTGTAGCATCCCTTATCCAGAACGTTTTCGGAAAATTCGATTTTTCCAGGTGGTTTTATCGAATGATTGACACGTGTACCAAACTACATGTCCCTATCTATTCGGCAAGCTTGACAGACAGACAGACGGATACTTGCCAATTAGTATATACTAGCCGAATACCCGTTGAATATCAACGGTCTCCCAATAAGCAACCCCCCGAATAATGCAAATTTTTGAATAATTTGTGTTTCACATTTATTCGGCAAATCGAATATTTTGATGTGCAGAACCCGCCAAAGAAAAAATATTGGAAAACTTAAAATGCGCAATTCCTCTTTTCGAACTATCTACCCGTACACCAAATTAAAGTCCATATCTCATCCCGAAGCATGCTATTTTATTATTTCCCCTTTCGAACGTTTTTCTGTGGAGCACACCCATGAATAAATATTTTTGAAAACTATTTGTCTTGAGTTTTTTATCAGATTATTGGTCCATATACCAAATATCAAGCCTCTATCACGTTTAAAAGTAAACGTGTTTCATTTATTCGTTAAATCGAACATTTTGGTGTGCGGTACCCCCTAAAGTAGCAAATATTGGAAATCTGAAATTGCAAATTGTACACTTTCTTACTTTCCAACTATCTAACCGTACACCAAATTTGAAGTCTCTATCTCATCGCGAAGCATGCTTTTTCTATCATTTCACCTTTCGAATGTTTTTGTGTGGAGTACCCCCCCCCCCCCCTTAAATGAATATTTTTGAAAAACTCTATTCTTGGGTCTTCTATAAGATGATTCGACCATATACTACATATCAAGCCTTTATCACGTTTTAAATCATTTAAAATAGGCGTTTCTAATTTACTCCGAAAATTGAACATTTTGGTGTGCGGAACCCCCCAAAGTAGAAAATATTAGAACACTGAAATTGTACACTTTCTTCCTTCTAAACTATTTACCCGTACACCAAATTTAAAATTTCTGTCTCATCCCGATTTATGTTTTTTTATCAATTCACCTTTTGAACGTTTTTCTTTGGAGCACCCCTTAAACGAACATTTTTGAAAAACCATATTCGTCTTGGGTGCTTTCATTGAATGATTAGCCCACATACCAAATTTTTCAACCCTCTATCAATTTTAAAGAAGCTGTTTCTCATTTATTCGCAAATCGAACATTTTGGTGTGTGGCATCCCCTTAACTAGAAAATATTAGAAATCTGAAATTGCACACTTATTCCTTTCGAACGATTTACCCATACATCAGATTTGAAGTCTCTATCTCATCGCAAAGCATGCTTTTCTATCACTTCATTTTTCGGGATTTTTCTAGGGGGTTTTATCGAACGATCGACCCGTGTACCAGATTGCAAGTCTCTATCTATTCAGGAAGTGTCTAAAAATGCGCGACAGACAGACAGATGGACAGACAGACAGACGGACAGACAAACGGACACTTGGCAATTAGTGTCGTTAGATAGATAGATAGATAGAAATGGGTAAAATATTATTTTAAAATAGTATTCAAAAGTTATTATTTATGGACTCTACTCCTTTACACGTCTAGTTTGTAATTCACTCTGGTCGGACCTAATCTGTGTTAGGCAAGTAGGAAGGGTTCCGCTAGATTTTACGAAATATTTCAAGGGTTCCACCAAGCAAAAAAGGTTGGAAATCGCTGGGTTAGGGGAATGATTGTATGATTCCTATCGTTGCCACCCCATCGGATTTCCGACTTGATTGGGTGGCTCTCTTCCGTTCATCCCAACAGAGACCTTCAGGTTGATCGAACGTCTGTGTAGTACGGCTGGCGTACATCTCGCGTATGTGGTTGCAATCGAAATTGAGATGCTGCTTTAAGATTTGCCGTTAAGGGTGAGCGTCAGTAAATTTTCTGCCCTATCCGCGCTTTGTTAACTTTCGCGGCACACATATTTCGCCGAAATTCTGCTCAAACAGTTGCGAAATATTTTCTGAAAGATAAAATGCAATGCTTAGATTATATTAAAACTAAATTTAATGCCCCAAAAAACATAGAATATATTTTTTATATTAATTCAAAATATTTTTGGTGCTGCCATCTGTTGTCGTAATTTAATTCATACCGATTATTTTTATTTTTTAATGAACATTTTTAAATGTCTATTCATTCTAATACAGTGTTAAATACAACAACAGATCACATATAATAATGCCACAATCACGGAAAGGTAATTTATCATTTTATAAATTTGATAAGGGATCTGAATGCACATCACTGAGGACTGCAGTTTTGTCTTCAAGTTCCTTTGTCTTCAAGTCCAAGTTCAATTACGTTTCCGTGATTATGGCATTATTTATGATCTGTTGTTGTATTTAATAGCGTATTAGAAGGAATAGACATTTAAAAATGTTCATTAAAAAATAAAAATAGTCGGTATGAATTAAATGACGACAACAGATGGCAGCACCAAAAATATTTTAAATTAAAATAAAACATATATTCTATGTTATATTGGGTATTAAATTTAGTTTTAATATAATCTAAGCATAGCATTCTATCTATAAAAAAATATTTCGCAACTGTTTGAGCAGAATTTCGGCGAAATATGTGTGCCGCGAAAGTTAACAAAGCGCTGATAGGACAGAAAATTTATTGACGCTCACCCTTAAACTCACAGCAGCTCTTTCCTTTCCATTAGTAGCCTTATGCGCTATATGCATGTCGGCCACCCTTAGATTTCGTACAATGCTCCATGTTACACGAACGAACTCTGTGGTACGAATGAAGATGGCAAAAAGTAGCCAATTTTCCCTCCGCCTAAAGTGCCCTCTAGCGTGAAAAGGTGACGTTTGCGGACATACATTCCGTACGATTGAGTTTGATCTAGTGTTTCTTGTCTCCCATTAATGTTTGTACAAAGAGTTTGGAATCATCCTGTATGTAAGTTTATCACTTGCTTCAAAGAAACTTATCTTTACATGGCTGAAGTAGTGTATCTGGTAGCATAACATGCCGCGATCCAATTATAGGTTTCTCTCGATTTGTTATTATGAGGGGAAATTAAGTCTATTACTCTACCCACGCACACACGCATTCATAAAAATATTTCCGAAACATAATTCGAAACATTTTCCTTCAACAATGAGAAAAGAGAAATATATTTTTCCGTTAGAAATAATTTGACCTTATTGATTTTCTCTTCCGTCCTGAGACTTTTTTCTTTGAGACATTTTGCTCAAAGAGATTCTTTCGGTTGTGTTCTCTGGAATATTATTCAAGAGGTAGAAGAGAATTATTGTCATTGATTATTATAGGAAGCAGAAGCATTTCTAAGTCTCGGTATTGTGAGATATTGCTGTTACGGTGAGAAATAAAGTCGGAAGAAATAATAAAGTATGAGATAGTAAATATGATTTGCTGTTTTATGGACTAATATAGATGGGTATTTAATTTCTTTTTACTTTCCCTACGTATATGAGGATATGTGTGATAAAAGCATTGCAACGGGATCGAAAATTAAAATTTGAATTAGAGTTTTCGACGAAAGAGCATGTTTTAAGCATTTCTCATCTCAAATTGATAGTTTTTGAGATCATGTCTGTGTGTGCGTATATATGCCAGTGTGTGTGTGTGTGTGAGAGAGAGTCTATGAATGTGATACCTCAAGCACGAATGAAGGTTTTCGAAAATAATTTGGCACTATAATTGCAATCAGAGTATACTGGAACCCTATTTATCTTAAACTGAATCGAATATTCGAACCCCCCCCCCCCCCAACCAATTTTCGAATGGTTTTTAAGAAAATATCATAAAAATCAGGACTTTTAATAATGGTAAAGAAATAATCATTTTCAACGTAATTTTTCATTAGAAAACGAATGACACCAATTTTAAAGCTCCGACAAGAACCTTTCTTGATATATTACCTGATTATCAAATATTAATATTTATCAAGAGCTATTAGTATTTTTGATAAGGATTTTTCTTGTGAGTATATGAATAAGTTATTCTGTTTCAACCCATAAGCTGCTAAAACGGCCCACTTTCAATATACTTGACGTTGAAACTATTCCATATTTAGTTTCCGTATATACATAGTATAATGTATAAGGAAAGTATTGTGATGGGATCGAAAATTCGAATTCGAGTTTTTGACGGAAGAGCACGTTTCAAGCATCCTAGAATACGAATCAAACGTTTTTGAGGTGATGTGTGTGTATATATGTATGTGTGTGTATGTGTGTATGTGTGTGTGTGTGTGTGTGTGTTTGTGCGTGCGCGTGAAAGTATGTGTGTGTATGTCAGTGAGCCTGTGGAGACGATATCTCACGAACGAATGAAGCGATTCGACCGAAATTTTGAACAGAAATTACAATCCGTGAATACTGCAAGCCTATTGTTTTTAAACGCAATCAAATGTTTACAACCCCCTAAATTTTCGAGTGAAATTTTGAAAAAAATCATCAAAAATCAAAACTTTTTATAAAGTTAGGTAAATAGTAATTTGTTATGTAATTTTTCCTTAGTAAACGATTGACATAAACTTTAGAGCGCTAGCATGAACCGTTCTCGAGATATTGCACATTTTTGAAATATATTTAAAAAAATCACATGAAATAAAAAAAATGTATTAACTATTGTGAAATATGTTCACTTGTCATATGTAATATCATGCGATAAATTTGGTGGCATCATTTTCGTGGATCTAGCTCATTCCATTCATAAGAAAATGTACTTTAGGTAATACTTTTGTATTTGAACACCAGTAGTCAATTATCTAGTATAAGAATAACTAGTATAGGAATATAACTAGTATAACTAGTATAGGAATTTGCACATGATTGTGAATTTTAAGTTTCCTTATATTATATACTCTGTACGAAGAACGGGTATGCTGCTAGTGAATAATATTACCCAATTAGTTTGGGATTGAATCCGGGTTGAAAAACTGAAATACATTGAACCCTATGGGACTTCATTTTCCAAACACTTTTAAGCGAATTTAAAATTCACAAATGACTTCGAAAGTTTTGGGAAATATTCAAATTGCCCCATAAAATATATGAAAAAATGTTCAGCAAAATATATTCAGTAATATTTTTAAATAACAATAATAATAATAATTAAGCCATTTATATGAAGAGATCACGTGACAATTATATGGAGAGATCACGTGACCCACTTCAAAAAATATGGCATCTATCTTCTGTCAAAATAGTGATTTTAAAGTTATTACTTTCCTTATATACATAATGTATAAGGAAAGTATTGTGACGGGGTCGAAAATTCGAATTCGAGTTTTCGACGGGAGAGCACGTTTCAAGCATCCCTGATCACGAATCAAACATGTTTGAAGTGATGTGTGCGAGTGTGTGTGTGTGCGCGCGCGCGCGCGCGTGTGTGTGTGTGTGTGTGTGTGTGTGTGTGTGTGTGTGTGTGTGTGTGTCAGTGAGCCTGTGGAGACGATAACTGATGAACGAATGGATCGATTCGAACGAAATTTGGTACAAAAATTACAATCCGTAAACACTGGAAGACTATTGTTTTTATACGCAATCGAATGTTCAGAACCCCCCTAAATTTTCGATTGAAATTTTGAAAAAATCGTCAAAAAATCAATACCGCTAAAAAAGTTACGCATATAGACATTTCGTATGTAATTTTTCATTAGAAAACGATTGACATAAATTTTAGAACGCTAACGTGAACCGTTCTTGAGATATTGCACATTTCTAAAAAAAATTATCAAAAAGTCATATAAAATAAAAAAAAATATTTCCTATTGAGAAACATGTTCACTTTTTATATGTAATACCATGCGATAAATTGGGTGGCATCATTCTCGTGGATCTAGGTCGTTCCATTCATGAAAAAGATACTTTGAGTAATACTTTTGTATTTGAACGCCAATAGTCATTTATCTGCTGTAAGAATAACTTATTTCTCCATCCATAACGCTTGACGAGAGTTTGGCGACGAATTTGGCGAAATGACGCCAACCTGGCGCCTTTTTTAAATGTTGCCTATTAACGAAAATGTCGCCAAATTGATAAAAATAACGCTAAATCAATGAAAATTACGACTAATTGAAATCCAATATATTTGAAAGAACATAAGTATCTACTATAAGAATAATCTATTTTTCCGTCCCTATAACGTTTGGCAAAATTTTGGTTACGAAATTGTCGGAATATCTCCAACTTGCTGACTTTTTAAATGTTGCTAAATGGACGAAAATGTCACCCAATTGACGAAAATTTTACCCAATTGATAAAAAGTTGTCAAATTGAAGAAATCAACACTAAATCAATAAAATAACGACTAATTGAGTGCAATATCTTGGGAAGAACATAAGAGTGGACTATAAGAATAACCTATTTCTCCGTCCATCCGTAACATTTGGCGAGAAATTTGGCGGAACTTCGCCAACTTGAGGACTATTTTAAGGGTTGCCAAAGTGAAAAAAATGTCGACAAATTAATAAAAATAACGCCAAATGGGAAGTAATGTTTCGCAAATTCTCATTTCCGTCATATGACTCGGCATACCTTCTAGTATATAAGAAATACTTTTCTCTCCTTTTGTCTGTAACACTTGCTGATGCATTTGGCGAACTTGGCGAATAATCAGCGACGTATCGCCAATTTGGCGATATTTCACCCCAAATTGATAAAAATATCGTCAAAATTGCAAAAATGGCGCTAAATTAATGAAAGTGACGCCTATTTGATGAATTAATTATTAAAATATTTTAATATATGAACTATGTCGCGTATTGAGGATGCTATCAATATTGATAATTGTTTATTTAGAGTTGCGCGAAATATAAGTTGATTGGGTACTTAGTTTTACATGTTGTCATTCGGAAAATCGCCAAATGTACAATTCAACGTTAAAGACACAATGCCGTGTATCTTATACATTATTTTTTGACTGTAAAAGGAGTAAATTCATTGCATTATATAAGGAAAATCATGTGCTGCCCACATCAGATTTTATTACTCATAATAAAGAATATTATAAGTAATTTGGTCTCTTTCACACGATGTCACATAGGAAGCTCGTCCATAGTGGTGTCATCGTGTCAGCAAATATTATGAAATTGAACCATTCACGCATAGTAGGGGTGGCATATAGGACAAAGATAACAAAAGCTTTGCCACCGAGAGAGGTAACCTAAGGGGATAGATTCCATCCTCCTAGGAAGAAACCCGTGAAGACGGATTATTTTTAGTGATTTTGGTGCTCCGCAGTTTCCATGTCGCTTATTCGTAATGGTGCCATTTCTTCATTGTTTTTACACTTCAACCACAGCAGCACGCGAAAATTTCACAAACTGCACTATTTTGGAAATACTGCCACCCTTGGTCCACAATCTGATAATCTTCCCTCCCCCTCCCCCCTTTTAGCCATGCAACGAGTCAGACGCTAGTTAGAATGCAATGAGTGATATGTTTTCAGAATGCCTACACCACATCTTATATACCCACCAAGCCAGCTCACGACACATGTGTTCTTTCATTGTTTACGCGCTGTTGACGTCAAAAGTAGGAGGTGGACCCAATAATGTGATTCGACCCTGTAGTATCGAATAAGAGAAACAGAGATGGCTTTTCGATTTCTCCCCACGAAGTAGAACCTCACTCAGACAATCTTTAATTTAGACGAATATTTGTTTCTAAGTGCCATACGCTGTTAAACAAAATCAAAAATTTTGAAAAAAAAAAGTTGCAACTTAATTCTTTAAGCGTGTTAGTTAATTCCCCTGTCTTTGGAAGGCTTAAGTACTAGTACGTGTTATATGTACTTTTTATGTAAAATGAGTGACATAATCTATAGTACGGCAACATATATTGTTCTGGAGGAACAGCATGTTCTTTATCTGAAACGACATCAAACATAAAAAATTATTTCTAACTACTATTATTAAATGAGTTTCATAAGGAAAGCGACTGATTTTCTTTATCAGTAATGCCATCTAAAGGAAATACTACACAATTTAAGAGTTACTGTGTTTTGCTTTCCCTCACATTTCTTGAGTGGAAAAATGACCGATTCCCGCGAAATTAGGTGCACTTATTTTAATCGGTAACTAATCTCCATTGATATTTTATGCGACTGAGTCATAAAAAAGCTATAATTTGTTTTTTTCTCCAAAATAAAAATGTGTTAGACTGTAGTGAAAGTTATGATTTGAATTCACCTTTTTCACCAATGGAGTCAATTTTCTTCAATTTGCAGTGAACCCCAAGATCCTCTCATTGCGTATTAAACAAAGAATATTAAAGTATGGAATGCATTGGAATTGCCTTTTTAATACTTAGAATAACCTCTTTTGGCTTTCAGAACAATATTTTTGCCATTTGGCATAGAGTCAATCAGATTTTGCAATCATTTTGTGTAATCATTCTCTTTCGACGCGCAGTCAAGTTTCATTCATAGAGTTTCTTTCTTTCTTTATATCTAGACAGTACGACCTACTCGAAGGTGTAAGATATCTATTTGAACCAGACTGGAAATGCCATCCGATTTAGATCGGAACCAAGTGGGTATGGCATCCACCTGGACCGTACCCTCCTTCCCTCACTACCTACCTTTCGAAAGGACTTACGGACCCACATAAATAACGTGCCCGTACGCTGCGTGAACACGAGGACAGTTTGGGCAGAGCCGGGTATCGAGCCATCCGAGTGCAATCTACTACTGGGCTGTCCCCCCTTCATTCACAAAGTTTTGAACGTTAGAGTGATCTAATACCTCTTATAAGAAGATACTATGCGTGTTCAATCGGATTTAGATCTGAAGATTGCGGAGGCCGCTCAAGAACACCACAAATGTTATTATCTTGAATCTACTCAGTGCCACCTTTGAGGTATGTTTTGGATCGTTATCATGCTGTTACGCAAAGTCCCATTTTAGTATTTTATATCAGTCTAAAATCAGAAGCAAATTATTGTCCAATATTTCTGTGTATATAGATAGATCCAGTCATCCTGTTAGGAATCAGACACATCATTCCTGGTCTAAACGCAGTAATTTATCCCCATATCATTGTGCTTTCTCCTCCGAATTTCAAAGTAGGTTTCACACACTTATCATTAATATGTTTCGCTGGTTTATCCCAAGTACAAATACGTCCATCATATACAGCACGATTAATTTTTGTCTCATCTGAAAATATTAAATTTAGCCAATCAGAAACAATACAATGCTGGTATATTTTTGCAAAATTCAGTCGTAGTCGCATATGGCGTTTATACAGTGCAGGATTTTGTTTCAGTCTTTTTGCTATCATACTGTTTTCCCTTAGATATTTCCGAACAATTGACACACTACCATAGACGCTTAGGTTTTGTAGAAGAAGCTTCCTACAAGCCACAGATGTAGCTGCCAATCAGCTTGTCAACCACTGCACAAAATTCCGTTCATTACACAAATTTAAGGAACGCTTCCGCCTATTTCTTTGATTCCCGTGAATTGGAAGATAGCACATTTTCACTTTAGGTACCATTGGTTTTCCAACTTTTCTGTAGCCTTTTCAAAGCCTAATTCTTGGTTAAGGGTTAATTTAAGTTCAGTTTTTCTTCTGTCAATCGGGCGCATGATGTCGAACTTGGCTCAAAAGTTTCGCAAATGATGCCGTTTCATTGCAACTGCCTTTTTAAACAGGCTACTTATAAATATGCAAGTGAAAATTTAGTTTGCTAGAATCTCTCTTTGTCAGCATAAAAATCCTCCCAATCTTTCCTTTTTATTTAATTTTCCTTTTTAAAGAGGCTACTTATACTTTGATTCCCGTGAATTGGAAGATAGCACATTTTCACTTTAGGTACCGTTGGTTTTCCAACTTTTCTGTAGCCTTTTCAAAGCCTAATTCTTGGTTAAGGGTTAATTTAAGTTCAGTTTTTCTTCTGTCAACCGGGCGCATGATGTCGAACTTGGCTCAAAAGTTCCGCAAATGATGCCGTTTCATTGCAACTGCCTTTTTAAACAGGCTACTTATAAATATGCAAGTGAAAATTTAGTTTCCTAGAATCTCTCTTTGTCAGCATAAAAATCCTCCCAATCTTTCCTTTTTATTTAATTTTCCTTTTTAAACAGGCTACTTATACTTTGATTCCCGTGAATTGGAAGATAGCACATTTTCACTTTAGGTACCGTTGGTTTTCCAACTTTTCTGTAGCCTTTTCAAAGCCTAATTCTTGGTTAAGGGTTAATTTAAGTTCAGTTTTTCTTCTGTCAATCGGGCGCATGATGTCGAACTTGGCTCAAAAGTTTCGCAAATGATGCCGTTTCATTGCAACTGCCTTTTTAAACAGGCTACTTATAAATATGCAAGTGAAAATTTAGTTTGCTAGAATCTCTCTTTGTCAGCATAAAAATCCTCCCAATCTTTCCTTTTTATTTAATTTTCCTTTTTAAACAGGCTACTTATACTTTGATTCCCGTGAATTGGAAGATAGCACATTTTCACTTTAGGTACCATTGGTTTTCCAACTTTTCTGTAGCCTTTTCAAAGCCTAATTCTTGGTTAAGGGTTAATTTAAGTTCAGTTTTTCTTCTGTCAATCGGGCGCATGATGTCGAACTTGGCTCAAAAGTTTCGCAAATGATGCCGTTTCATTGCAACTGCCTTTTTAAACAGGCTACTTATAAATATGCAAGTGAAAATTTAGTTTGCTAGAATCTCTCTTTGTCAGCATAAAAATCCTCCCAATCTTTCCTTTTTATTTAATTTTCCTTTTTAAACAGGCTACTTATACTTTGATTCCCGTGAATTGGAAGATAGCACATTTTCACTTTAGGTACCGTTGGTTTTCCAACTTTTCTGTAGCCTTTTCAAAGCCTAATTCTTGGTTAAGGGTTAATTTAAGTTCAGTTTTTCTTCTGTCAATCGGGCGCATGATGTCGAACTTGGCTCAAAAGTTTCGCAAATGATGCCGTTTCATTGCAACTGCCTTTTTAAACAGGCTACTTATAAATATGCAAGTGAAAATTTAGTTTGCTAGAATCTCTCTTTGTCAGCATAAAAATCCTCCCAATCTTTCCTTTTTATTTAATTTTCCTTTTTAAACAGGCTACTTATACTTTGATTCCCGTGAATTGGAAGATAGCACATTTTCACTTTAGGTACCGTTGGTTTTCCAACTTTTCTGTAGCCTTTTCAAAGCCTAATTCTTGGTTAAGGGTTAATTTAAGTTCAGTTTTCCTTCTGTCAATCGGGCGCATGATGTCGAACTTGGCTCAAAAGTTTCGCAAATGATGCCGTTTCATTGCAACTGCCTTTTTAAACAGGCTACTTATAAATATGCAAGTGAAAATTTAGTTTGCTAGAATCTCTCTTTGTCAGCATAAAAATCCTCCCAATCTTTCCTTTTTATTTAATTTTCCTTTTTAAACAGGCTACTTATACTTTGATTCCCGTGAATTGGAAGATAGCACATTTTCACTTTAGGTACCGTTGGTTTTCCAACTTTTCTGTAGCCTTTTCAAAGCCTAATTCTTGGTTAAGGGTTAATTTAAGTTCAGTTTTTCTTCTGTCAATCGGGCGCATGATGTCGAACTTGGCTCAAAAGTTTCGCAAATGATGCCGTTTCATTGCAACTGCCTTTTTAAACAGGCTACTTATAAATATGCAAGTGAAAATTTAGTTTGCTATAATCTCTCTTTGTCAGCATAAAAATCCTCCCAATCTTTCCTTTTTATTTAATTTTCCTTTTTAAACAGGCTACTTATACTTTGATTCCCGTGAATTGGAAGATAGCACATTTTCACTTTAGGTACCATTGGTTTTCCAACTTTTCTGTAGCCTTTTCAAAGCCTAATTCTTGGTTAAGGGTTAATTTAAGTTCAGTTTTTCTTCTGTCAATCGGGCGCATGATGTCGAACTTGGCTCAAAAGTTTCGCAAATGATGCCGTTTCATTGCAACTGCCTTTTTAAACAGGCTACTTATAAATATGCAAGTGAAAATTTAGTTTGCTAGAATCTCTCTTTGTCAGCATAAAAATCCTCCCAATCTTTCCTTTTTATTTAATTTTCCTTTTTAAACAGGCTACTTATACTTTGATTCCCGTGAATTGGAAGATAGCACATTTTCACTTTAGGTACCGTTGGTTTTCCAACTTTTCTGTAGCCTTTTCAAAGCCTAATTCTTGGTTAAGGGTTAATTTAAGTTTAGTTTTTCTTCTGTCAATCGGGCGCATGATGTCGAACTTGGCTCAAAAGTTTCGCAAATGATGCCGTTTCATTGCAACTGCCTTTTTAAACAGGCTACTTATAAATATGCAAGTGAAAATTTAGTTTGCTAGAATCTCTCTTTGTCAGCATAAAAATCCTCCCAATCTTTCCTTTTTATTTAATTTTCCTTTTTAAACAGGCTACTTATACTTTGATTCCCGTGAATTGGAAGATAGCACATTTTCACTTTAGGTACCGTTGGTTTTCCAACTTTTCTGTAGCCTTTTCAAAGCCTAATTCTTGGTTAAGGGTTAATTTAAGTTCAGTTTTTCTTCTGTCAATCGGGCGCATGATGTCGAACTTGGCTCAAAAGTTTCGCAAATGATGCCGTTTCATTGCAACTGCCTTTTTAAACAGGCTACTTATAAATATGCAAGTGAAAATTTAGTTTGCTAGAATCTCTCTTTGTCAGCATAAAAATCTTCCCAATCTTTCCTTTTTATTTAATTTTCCTTTTTAACGTTGATTTAATTATAGTTCAAGTTAAATATAATCCAAGTAACAGCTTTGTAATAAACTGATTTGCATGTAACGCCATAACACTTCTGCTTAGTTAACGAGATTTGCACAGTGTTTTACGGAAAGTGAAAAAATATTAGGGGGATTTTGGGAGTCACTATATAATGTCAAGTTAAAAGAGAGGAAAACCCATTATTTTCGAAACCACCAAGAATGAATATCCATCAGGAAAAGATGGAAACTAAAATTGGCTTTTTCAGAAAATGTAAAGAAATTGTGCCCACGGCACCGAAAATTGCGAAAAATGCTTAGACTTCAACGATAGATATAAGTATGCGATTATTTTATTTATTTTATGCGCGAAATGATTTATCCCTCTGGGACTCTTAAAGTTGTTCATCTAACAGAGTTTAGCCTTTCAATGTATAAATTGTCACGAATGCCATTTTTATCATTCGTAAAATGTTTGTACTGGTCTTAAAAAGGTATTTTGCTTCACTTTTCACATAAAATATATGTAAAGATATATGAGGGGGGGGGGGAATTCCGGCTCTTTAATTCTGATCGATTCCTATAGTTGGATCATCTCTGAATTCGAATTAACCATTTTTTTTATAATAAATTGGTTTACAACGTAAAATGCAGCATAAATCAAGATTAATAAGCATACGTATGTTTCAGAAATCAACTGAATTTCCTTCATGGAAGCAAAAAATCTGGACCTCAAAGCCTAAATAAATGCAAAGCAATATCGGCCGAATTGAACTGGCTAAACGGCATTACAATATAGTGGCGCCACATATAGTTTGCAGATAATAACGAAACGCAGCATAACGAAAATAAGGAAAAAATAACAAATTAGAGGATCGGAACAGTCCCGAGACTTTCTTTTCGAAACAAGTGGGAATTCGACCTCTGAGCCAAAATATATATACATTTCTTAAAATTTATTTTCTGTTTCCACATCTATATAATTTGCGCAGTATATCACCCAAATTTGGCTCAGATCGCTTCAGCGGTTTTGAAATTACGATTTACTGATTTTAACAAAATCTCGTTTTACAGCTAAACTATATACATTTTTCGAATTACTATCTGCCTTCACATCTAGATAATATACACAACACACCACCCAAACTTATCCAAAGCACTTCAGCGGTTTTTGAGATTACGAAGGGACAACGATTTTGACAAAATCCCGTTTTAAAACTAAACTATATACATTTTTCGGAATTTCTTTTTCTGTCCTGACATCTACATATATGAAACTTGGAATCCAAATGTTACATAAATCACTTCGGTGGTTTTCGAGATTATGAAAGGCCAAAAACTTGACACCCACGTGCCCACCCCCAGACCGACAAAAGTACTTTTGGTGTCTAGGGACCCTCTCAATATATTTTGGTGAAAACTTGACTAAATAACGAGCAATATACTTTTCTCAGGCTACATCGGTTAAAGTAAAAAGTTTGTTTAATCTATTGCTAAAAGCATATCAAGAAGTTGTAATCACTATCGCCATACTTTCTTCTAACTATTTACTTGAGAAAAATTACAACTCCTTTCTCATTGGCGGGTTTTGTAACTACGTAAACCGTAGTGTTTAAAAGTACAATATATATGTGTGCAATTTGAAAACGGGCACAGTACTTTGCATTGTATTTTTATAAATATTTTGTAATAGTCTAAATTAACTTACAAATGCATTGATCAGTAGGAATTTGCATTCATAATTATAGTCTCGAGGAAAAGGCTGCTTTAATTAGTGTCGTGTAATTAAAATAATCTTCCACGACAGCGCATAGTTTAAAACAAAAAAAATCGAATAATACCGGCCAAATGTCATGGGCTTAATTAGAAAAGAATGCGAATAATCTCTTTGGAAAGTTATTTTGCTGATTTTCTCCCAAATACGAAAGAAAATCGACATTTATTGCAGTTAAATTAATTGAAGTATTTGGTAAGATCGAACTTGAATGCAGTGGTGTCCAAATAATTGAGTTTATCCGTTTTTCATGAAGTAGAATACTTTTTAAATGGATTTTTCTTAAAGAACTAAGAAGATATGTGATTACTTTATCAGTCATTATTTAAAAGTGTGTTTTACGCCTACGTGGCAAATTAACGAAACTGCAAATTCAAACGCATAATTGATACTTATTTAAACTAAATAAAGTGCTTTAATTTGTTTCGGAATCAAAGTTCTGACATTAAATTAATAGTGTTTATAAAGTTTTAATTTAACAGGGAGGTAGATGCTCAAACTCACGTTTTTCTACAGCTGGGACTTTACCTATATTTTTCCTTCCTAAGTTTGTAGAATTTTAATTACCATGATTAAGTCGTTCCGAAATTGCAGGCGTAGTTAAAGTTCGATCTCATTTTTAACACTTTACAACAAAGTTGAAAAGTGTTTATGACTTTGTTCATTCTGTCTGTCTGTCTGTCTGTCCGTTATCACGATAATTGCCGTAAAAATGACTTAATCAAAATGAAATTTTAGTATGTTGTTCAGACGGTCTGTAGGACCTATGGGAATATAAATGAATAATATCACCCAATTAGTTTTGGGTTGAACCCGGGTTGAAAAAATGAAATACATTGAACCCTATGGGACCTAATTTTTCAAACATTTTTTAAGCGGATTTAAAATTCACAAATTGCTTCGAAAATTTTAGGTAATATTCAAATTATTCCATAAAATATATAAAAAAAATTCAGCGAAATATATTCAGTAGTTTTTAAAAAAAAATTAAAATAATAATTACACCACTTATATGAAGCGATCACGTGACCATGATATGAAAAGATCACATGATCCACTTCAAAATGATATATGGCATCCATCTTGTCTCAAAATCGTGATTTTTTAAGTTCTTTTTAATTCATATTGAGTGTTGTATCCGTCCTAAAACCTCTTTATTTTTGCTTAAATTCTGTGCATCTTGAAACAACGCAATTACAATATATTTGAGTTTAAATGATCATCCAAATTTGATTATTTCTACAACAAAGCCTATTTTACACTTTATGTAAAATGTAAACAGCAAAATATGCAGAATGAGTTGCATTAGAATTGCTGTATTTCTTTAACACAAAATTATTTAGCCCATGGAGTCTGCATAGCTGATATGAATGAAATACTCATTGATTTTACAAAGAGAAGGACGATTTTTTTCGATAAAATTTTAAACATAGAGTTTAATTACTTGTAGCTCCATGGTCTTAATTTTTAAATAAAATAAATTATTATAGTATTCTGATGAATGAAATGAATGGGAAAAAGTTATGAATGAAATGCTGTTTCTCTAGAGAGATCCAGGCGTGTTATATTTTCTATGACGTCATTTGAATGAATTTCAGTTGTTTTCGATGAAGTTTTCAAATATAATAAATTATCGTAGTATTATGGTAGTTTTAAAAATATTAACGAGGAATGTATCGTATTTCAGAGATGCTTAAACCAGGCAATTTATATTTCAATGCCGTCATTTGAATGAAGTTCATTTTTTTCAATATATAGAGAGCCTATAAAAGGAGTCATCACTCAGTTAGAGAGCAGTTGGCGTGATACGAGCTACATTGAACTGGGATATTCGTCAATGTTTTGAGAATAGTAGCAGATGTTTTGTGAAATGAAAGACTCCAATGTTTCGAGCATAGTATCTGTTGTTTTGTGAAATTAGTGGAGCATTTTATTGCTGGTTTACTGTATAGTGTTCCTATTTACGCTGTGCTTGTGAATAAACGTGTTAGTTATTCAGAAATTTGGACTCATTATCGTATTTTGAGCGCATTCCCACGATTCCTGAAGATACGCAGTAACAATACGAATAAACTATTTTTAGTGACGTCTGTGTGTGTGTGTCTATCAGTCTCTGGAGATATCTTTCGAACAAATTAAGATTATAGATTGAAATTTGACACGATTATTCCAATAGCTAAACGCCAGTAATCTAATTATTTACAAATTAATCAAATCAGAGATTCTTCAATTTTTCGATTTTAGTTTTCGACAATCAAGAAAAAAACACCCATCCATAACCTTCTCTAAATGAGGCAATTTGATCCTTACAAAACTGAAACTCTTAAGAAGATTAAGATAAAACACATAAAGAAAAGCTAATATACTTAAAGTATAGAATGTTCAAATACAAAATAATCGAAGCTTTGAAATAAAAAATCAGAAAAATTTATTGCATTTTCCACATTCATTTACCTGAAATCAACTAGAATAATAGTGTTTTACGAATTTCTCTTTACAAAGTTGCAATCAATAATTACAAATAAACGTGATAGTTCGGGAGATCTTTTCCCCCATGATCAGTTTCCAAGAAATAAACACGAATTTGAAATTTAAATAAGCTTTACACGGAATGAAAGACTCGGCAAAAGCCAAACCTCCCCTCCCGCATCTCCTCACAGTAACCATGACAACTATGTACAATGTAAATTCACTAAGATTTAGTATTAGCATTCGCGGAAAATATTTGTTGTTTGAGGCTAAATCTTCAAATGATAAATAAGAAAATGCGTTTAAATAAATAAATTAATAATAAAAAATCTGATGTGGGCACAGCACATGAATTTCCCTATATAATACAATGAATTTACTTCATACACAGTGAGAAAATGATGTATAAGATATACGGTACAATGTTTTTAATGCTGAATTGTACATTTGGCGTTTCTCCTGATAACAATATGCAAAATTATTTCGGAGTGCCCAATTAACTTATATTTCACCCGACTCTAAATTAAGAACTATCAATATTAATAGCATCCGCAATAAGCAATATAGTCCATATATTAAACATTTTAATGATTAATTTAACAATTTGGCGTATTATCTTTAACTTAGCGTAATTTTTGCAAATTTAACGGTGTTTTCCTCAATCTGGGGCGAAATATCGTCGAGTTGGCGATATTTCGCTAAACTAGCCGCCAACTTTGTCAAATGTATCGCCAAGCGTTACAGACAAAAGGAGAGAAGAGCATTTCTTATATATAAATGACTGTTGGCGAATTGTTAGGCGACAAATTACAAAACTATTACACAAAGTATATTCTCAGGTTGGTGGTAGGGGAAGGAGGGTACGGTCCCTGTGGATGCCTCCCCCACTGGGTTCCGGTCTAAATTGGGTGGCACTTCCCGGCCGTCCAAACGGTTACCTTACACCTTTCTGGTAGGTCGGAAGGTCTGGGTCTCAACAACAACAAAGTATATTCTCACGTGAATGGAACAAACTAGATCAAGGAGAATGATGTTAACAAATTCATAACATAATATTACATATGAAAAGTAAACATATTTCACAATAGTTAATACCTATTTTTAATTTTAAGTGATTTTTTTCATAAATTTATTTGAAAACTGCAATATTTAATAAACTGTTTCTGTTAGCGCTCTAAAGTTTATTTTAATAGTCTTCTAATGCAAAATTACATAAGAAATGATTATTTGCGTAATATTATTGAAAGTTATGAGTCTTTGATGCTGTTTTCGAAAATTTCATTTAAAAATTCGGGTGTCTTCCTAACATTTGAGTGCGTTTAAAATAAATATGCTCCCAGTACTCACTGATTGTAACTTTTATACTAAATTTCATTCGAAACGCTCCATTCGCTCGCGAGATATCGTTTCCACAGACTCACGGCCATACACACACACATACATCACTTCAAAAACGTTCGACTCGAGTTTATAAATGCATGAAATATGCTCTTCCGTCCAAAACTCGAGTTAGAATTCTCGACTCAGTTACAGTACTTTTCCTATACATTATACTACATAAATAATCAGATGTATTGGAGGAATATAAATAATCAGATATAAATAAAAATGTTATATACGAATTGTACTTTTTGCTTATTGACTTCTGGCATATTTAAATGCGTTCAGAATTTTATAACTGAAAAAAGTTATATGGCTTTATTATGTTGCGAGAATTTTTGGTCACTATATTTGATCATATTTATTGATTTATTTGTTTCTTTTTATCATGTTTAAAGTCTCGTTATACTAGTTACGAAAGCACTATCAGCGGTGTAACTAGAAACTTTAAACTTCTTTAGCAAAATATGTAAAAGAGTCCCAAAAAGTTTTATTCGATCTCCAAGAAATAAAAGCAATTAAATATGCTTTTATTTTGGGGCCCTAAATTTTGGTTTCAGCTATTGGTTTTAGTCCCATAAATTTTAGCTTTCTTTTTTTCTTCTTTAGACCCAGACCGTCCGACCTATCTGAAAGTGTAAGGTATCAGTTTGGACGACCTGGGCAGTGCTATCTAATTTAGACCGGAACCCAGTGTTAGCGACATCCACAGGGATCGTACACTTATTTCCAGGCCACCAACCTCTCGGAAGAACTTTCGGATTCACAAATTTAACGTGCTTTTACTCTGAGTGAACATAGGGATAGTTTGGGAAGAAGTGAGAATCAAACTCGGGATCTCAGATTGCAATCTCCGTGCCTTAACCCCCGGGCTATCGTGCCCGAATTTCAGTTTTATTGGGGGGGGGGGGGGTGAGGCAAAATTTTAGTTTTTAGCTTCCAATAATTAAAATATTTAAGAAAATGCTTTTATTTTGGGAGCTCTTTCCATAAATGATAAATGTTTGAATATTATGGTATTTTCTTTAATTTCTTTTCTTTTTCTTCTGCTCTTCATTTGAAAGCTCCGGTAGTTTTACTTTGAGTTTTGTTAGTCATATAATTAACTGAATCACAAATAGTTTCAAATGTATTAAAATAGCTATTCACTGCTTCAGCTTATATTAAAGATACAGTTAGAACCTTAGCCCACCTCGTGTGCACTTTCCCACTGAGAAATGGAGGCAGTTGCGAAGTGGGAGCATCGTTAAACTCACGCGTAGGAGTTCAGCCTCGTCCTGGCTCCCATCGCGTGCTTGACATTGCTGCACGTTTTTCAAATTTTTAAATTTAAGAAACACTTAAGAAACATTTTTAGTTATACTTAAAAAGTAATGGATATTTTTTTGTAAAATTGTTTTCGTGTTTATCATAAAAATCAGTTTAATGAGTCATACATAACTTAATACGTATAATTGTTATAATAACAATAAAATAATTTCATTTTTAATAAAAATTTTGAGGAAAAGATTGCTTTGTTTTGGGCCCCTATGGTTCCTGGGTCCTTAAGTGATGCTTAAAGGGGATTTATTACTGCAAAATATACTTGCTTAAGAAATGACTGTTTGAATATTTCTTATGATTTATATGTCATACCAAATAAGTGAGAGAAGATAAAAGACAACAAGTAATATTTTTGAAATGTAAAGTTTCATTTTATTCTACCTAATTTTAAAAATTAAGTGTAGTTTTAAATTGTGCTCCTCCCTCATACTTGGGTTTACAGGGCTGAAGTTTGTTTCAAATATTGATTAAACGTATATAAGTAAAAGTGAGGGTTCTTCCATATGTATAATATTTTTTGAAAAAAAAAATTAAAATAATGAAAAACTATAGAAAAAAAAACTAGGTAAAAATATTTAATAGACATATTTTTTCAAAACTCAGGTTTTCCTCCAATTCAAAAATTGATACTTAACGATCATAAAAAATATACTCATGATCCATAGAAAATACTCATGATCCATAGAAAATACTCATGATCCATAGAAAATACTCATGATCCATAGAAAATGGGCATGATTCATAGAAAAAATTTAGTTCAAATAATAGTATTTGCAAATATAGTGGGCTTTAGAAGTAAGTGTAATAGAGGATAAACAGAAATAGGGAGAAATGCACTTTATTTTCTCTTATATCTGTATTTGGCCCTGAGATTATCCCATATTAATTGTTTGGATTTGAGTAAAAATCAAATCACATTTTGTTCCCATCTTTCAGATTAGTTTTAAAGTTTCCTTAAAGTGTCCTTTTCTCAGTGGCAGTTTCTGTCAGAAGTTTAGCTCGTTTTATAAGTAGATAAGCCTTCTTATATTTTGCACTAGCTCTTCTTTTTCCGAAAATAAACTTTGAAAACTCTCGTATTTTCCCTATTTTCACAGTCTCATGTTCAATAACCATTTTTGCAACCTCCTGGGTTTTCATCAGGGCCTTAGTGACCTCTACATTGAATGCGCAAATAGATAGATTCTCCATGGTAGAGAAGCCATCGCTATCATATTTCCATGATTTCTAGACATGATTAAAATGCAACAGCAATTTTAAAGTTACAGTGTACAGTGGCATTTTCGCCGGAGTTGACAATAAATTACAGATTCAAAATAGACGAGTAAACATTGTAGTACGTGTGATCAGTATTGGTATTTAAATGACACGTCATTGTAAAGAATGACTATTTCTTTTAGGAAATAATTTATGTACAGCTTTGAAACTTTGTCAGGACAGTTTTGCATATATTAAGGTACGGTTTGGAAAGAAAGAAAGGTATATGATCTGCTTTCGATTTTGACTGAAAATGCACAGTTAAATACTCTTAACCGCGGTTAATACTAGTTACGCCACTGAGTACTGTTGCGAACGTGTGATGTTCCCTCACTGGCGTCTTTTCTTTTGTCTCTTTCGTAGACCAGACGGAGAAAACACTATAGCGTGAGCATAGGATTTCCAGAATTTCGAAGTTCGAATAGGATTTCCAGATTTTAGTTCAAGGGTTTCCAGGTCGAAGAATTTACTAATTTGGCGACATTTGGTCTTCTAATTTGGCCACTTCTCGAAGGTTCGAGAAGGACCGCGAAATAACGATTAGTCCAGGAGATGTTAGATAATTCCAGAAGTTTCTGCAGAGAGAGCCTATAAAAAGGAGTCAGCACTTAGTGGGAGTTCAGTTGGCATATTACGAGCTACATTGGACGGTGACTTTTGTCAATGCTTCGAAAATAGTAGCTGGTGTTTTGTGAAATTACTTTTGTCAATGTTTTGAGATTAATATCAGTGATTTTGTAAAATTAGTGGAGCATTTAAGTGCTGTTTGTCTGTATATTGTTCTTGTTTACATTGTGCTTGTGAATAAACGTTATTGTTATCCAGAAATATGGGCTCATTCTTGTATCCTGCATGCACACCCACGATTCTAGAGGGTACACCGTAACAGTACTATGTTTCAGCACTGATTCAGAATCAGCCTAAAAGTGCATATTTCTGTGAATTAAACTATTGGTCATGCAAACGGCAACAGTACGTAATCATCCAAATAAAATACATACAAGCACTCGATTTTATCTGTAGTCTTTTTACGAGTTTTAACGGTTATTTCAATTACCAAAACAAGCAAGGACATTGTGAAAGCGGATATCCAGCTTAAAGAATTAAAAATTTACAGAATTCCTGAAACGAATGAATTGAAGATTCTTCGCTGTTCTCGCGACTGTCAAAAGAATGAAGCCAGAATGAGATTCACAGATGAACTAAACGAAATTAAAGTACCTTATTAAAAGTTGAAAACCTATGTTTATATTGTTACGAATGCGTAAAAGGGTCTCGCTTGAGTGTCTTTTGAAAACCAGGCGGAGAAAACACCCGTACAGGCAACCTTTCCTATGGCGTGAATTTGGGGTTGCCAGATGCTGAAGTTCGTAAGAGGGTTTCCAGATTTGTAAATTTGGCAACATTTGACGACTTTTCGAATATTCGAGAAAAATCTGGAAATAATCAATATTCTACAAGATATGAGAGATTTCCTGAAATTTTTATAGAGAGTCTATAAAAAGAGTCATCACTCAGTTGGAGAACAGTTGGCCTAATACGTGCTACATTGAACTGTGATTTTTATTAATGTTTTCCTATATCCTTTTAGAAATTTTCCATCTTGTTTCCATTGTTATACATATTCTATTGTCATGTTTTATTCACACATTTTAGATTATACACTCTTTTAGATTATACACTTGTTTTTATCCCTTGCTAATATCTGTATTTCGGTACCTTATGTCTGTACCATATTCTCTTTCTATCTTGTGCCAAAAAACCCTAATCAACCATCAACCAACCAACTAACCAATGTTTTGAGAATAGTATAGGTTGTTTTGTGAAATTGGTGGAGCATTTAAGTACTGGGTTACTGTATATTGTTCATGTTTAATCCATGCGAAGAAACGTGTTAGTTATCCAGAAATTTGGACTCAATCTTGTATCCTTTGCGCACATCCACGATTTCAGAGGATACGTCGTAACAATATGTTTGTCAGTATGTCCCCCTTATTCCGAAGGCTTTCAGCTGCTCCTAAATATATCAGAGACTACTCCAGAATAAAAACAATTTTCTAAACCCATCCGTTGATTAATTAAAAACTTTTTTTTATCCGAAGCAAGTCTTTTATTTATTTTTTATTTTTTTGGAACGAACCTAGTAGACAGCGGAACTGACCACGTACTGGAGACGGAACTTTTAGGTCGTTGGTATGGGGTCGAGTGCTGACTTCTTGAAACATAGATTCAGACAGATGTAGGAAATGGCGTCATCTGCTTAGGGATTTATTTGGATTGCGAGCTGTAACTAGTATCGCAAATATTGATGTGCCCAGCGCCGTGACAAAGGCGTATTATCCAAGCAGCGGTCTAATGTTGTTGTTGAAACCCAGACCGTCCGACCTACCAGAAAGGTGTAAGGTAACTGAGCGGTCTAATGTGTAATCAGGTGCTTATTTAGAGCGATGGAAGAATATATATATTATAGACTAGCCGCCTTTGGCGACCAGCCTGTTCGCTACCCTTGAAAATTCTGACCGTGGCAAACTCGTTGGCGCGACCTACCAGAAAGGTGTAAGGTAACTGCTTGGAAGGCCAGGAAGTGCCACACAATTTAGACCGGAACCCAATGGGGGAGGCATCCAAAGAGACCGTACCCTCCTTCCCCTACCACAAACCTCTCGGAAGGACTTGCAGTCCCACACGTTTAACGTGATCGTACTCCGCGTGAACACGGCTGCAGTTTTGGCAATGGCGGGAATCGAACCCGGGCCTACCGAGTGAAATTCCCGCGCGCTAACCACTGGGTTACCGTGCCATCCGCGACAATCCCCATAACTTTATTTTTATTCGGCAATTTTGGGAATCGAACCCGGGCCTACAGGACTTTTTGGCGGGGGGGGGGGGGGGGCGAATAAAAATTTAGGGGGAAAATTATCTATTTGCCGTATACAAATATTTCCAAATGCTGTCCCATAAATAGAAACTAGGTTAAAGTAAAATGTCCCCAGGGGGATGCTTCGCCCCCCGGAGGTGTACCTGAAAGAAACACTGTGCTCGGGTGTGTTTTGCAACTTAAGCGTGTGCGCAGCCGGAGATTAAGCTTTATTTAAAAATTTAATGAATTTAATCAATCCCTTATGCCTGCTTTAAATCCCGGGCAACCGCTGGTACAGTTTCTAGTCAATTTTAAAATACATTGAATCAACTTTCGTCATCGGTTTCCAACAATATCGGAAGTTGCTGATCTGTAGATAAAGTAACGGGCTGAACACATCAAATATTTTAAAAAGTTTTCTACTTCATCAGACTTTTTATTAATTTTTCGTACGTAATTAAATTCACGAACATCCGACTGATTGAAAGATGTCTATTTATTTTCAGTTTCCAAGACATGAACACAGATTTGAAATTAATAAAATCTTCTCAAGGAATGAAATGGCTCAGCAAAGAGATAGTTTTAATAAAAAAAGGAACCCAACATTTTGTTGAAACAAAATCTCCACTTAGTTACCATGACAACGAAACAGCAAATTCTTGAAGATTTAGCATTAGTATTCGAGGATCAGATTTGTTGTTGAAAGCTAAGTATTCAAATGTCAAATAAAAAAATTCGTTTGAATTAAAAGAAACTAACTTTTAAGGTATTAAAACAAAGTGAACGCTAAGTATTGGAGGAATTTGGACATTTCAAGGTAAACTAAATGTTGCACATGAATTGTATATTCTTTTTTCTTGTGAATTTAAATAAATTTAGATTTGCAAAATATTTTGACTGTCAGTTTGTGACACTAACATAAAAAATAAATAATACGGAAACGTTTATGAAAATAGCCGTATATTTTTACTTTCCCTACAATACATGGGGAAGTATCGGATATACACTTTTCAGGTACTCTCGAACACGGAAAAACTATTTTTGGCTTGACGTCTGTATGAATGTATGTTTTTGTGTCCGTCTGTGCAATGCATGTATTCAATCTAGCTCAAAAACTGTTTTACAAATTTGGAATGAAGAAATTTTACCTTTATTGTGTGCACCTAGAGAACAAAATATAAATATTGCAGGAAGACACCTCATGGGAACTCCTCCCTCCCCCCCCCCCCCCTATTACGAAAAGTTTACGAAAGTACAGAAGTTTTTTCGTTCCATCCTAATAGACATGCATTTGAACTCAATGTGGCATACAGCACACGACACATATTATGTGTGCATACGGCTGTGCATACAGCATACCACACATATAACGTGTGGTTTGCTGTATGACACATTTTATTCAAATTCATAGCAGGTATCATCCCTCGCCCTCCAGCAAAGTGAATGAGACTGGTGATGCCTGAAAATTTAAAGCACACAAAAGAACAGAAGAGAAGTTGTAGGGGAAAAAAAGCGATTATCACAGGACATCGTCGAGATTAGTTATGAAAATATGACTGAGTGTGTATAAGGACGTCAAGATGAAGAATGGCGTCAAGATGAAGCACGAGGACGTCATGATGAAGAATGTGACAACCAACAGTCATGAGAAACCTCAATACTGTTGAAAGTTGGGCATTGGCACAAGGATTGTGCTGTTTATTAGGGGTTGCGTAGTTAAATTAACAATATTTATTAAAGTGCAATGTAAATTACTACATAAAGCAAAGATGGGACTGTTATGCAATAAAGTTTTCGACAAAACGAAAATTTTAAGGTTTTTACCGCTCTGCTTCCTCCCAGTAAATGCAAAAAGAAAAAAAAACTGCTTAGTTTTGATGGCTCTGTTTTTGATACGTTCACTCAAATGTTTTTATTTCGCCCCCCCCACCACACACACACACACACACACACACATTTTTGATCGTCGAAGCATCCGTGTTATTTTTTCTGCATTTTGGTGGGGCTGCTGCGTCTTCGAGAATACTGGCAGATGGTTCCGTTCATTAATTTTTCCTAAATTAAAAGAAAAAATTCCAAAACGTCATTTCTTACCACTTCCTTCCCAATAGATGAAAAATAAAAATTTGGTATTTTACTCTTAGTCATGTGTTCCTTCTTTTGACATGTCTCCAATTTTGTTTTAATTTTTCGTGTTTTAATTTTGATGTTTTGTTAATTTAGATATGAAACTGAAACCCAGCATCATTCTAGGAATGAAATACTACATATTTAGGATAACAACGTTGATCTTCTTTCAGATGTTGAAATATTGCAAATGTGTAAGAAAATATATTCATTAAAATAATTGAATGTTGATTTCCGTAAGAGATGTGGAATGTTTGCAAAATGTACCGTCAAAAAAGCAAAACTCTTCAAAGCACAATCACTTGGCTTCGTAGTTAAATTAACAATATTTATTAATTTATATTTATTATAATTTTTATTGAAAAATTGGTACCCTGTATAGCATATCGCTATAATAATTGATAGTGTAATGATCAGTGTAATGTGATAGTTAAATAGATCTTAACGTAAATTTTTATACAGCATAAATTACAGATTATTTACTAAATGAGGGTTAGATTTGCATTGTCACAAAATTTCATGTCTTTTATGTTGCAGAAATAGAGGCACGTTGATACAATTTAACATTTTTAATTTTTGTATTAATTTGTATTAATTTTGCATTTTTTCAAAAATATTAAAATTCAATTTGTTTTTACTTCAATTGATTAGGCGAATTAAAAGTCTTAGGATTAGAATCAAAAACCAGGAAATACTGTTTGATTTGCCAAGAGGAAGCGTATCAATTAGCTCCACACTTAGGCATGTTGATCTGGCTATTTTAACAAAAGCGCAATGAACAACGTGAACATAGAATGTTTTATTAAGCACACAATTTTATTTTTGATGTTAATAATATTTAGAATAAAAACAATGAAAAATTAACTGAAGTGTGGCTCTACTCGACTTTCTCATACCAGAATTCCTTTTTAAAATTTTATAAGAAAAATTTTGAAAAATCGGTAAGGTGGGTCCAAATGATTACAACTATAGTGTGTTACCATTCACTTTAATGGACTTGAAAAATCGTAGATAGATCGTAGACGTGTAGATATTGCAAATGTGAATTCATTATTGAGGAAATATACAATACAGATCCAATATTGTTAAATCATATTGATAATATTGACAGCTGGATAATATTAGCATAAAATTGTTCACCAATATTGGTTTGCTACTACAGTTAGACGTGCTGAGATTATCTTGCTCTTGTAAGCAAGCATGTGTTTATATAAAGTTATGTGTATGCATAACTTTATATATAAACACATGTATTAACAACACTATATATATATACATACACACACACACACATATATATATATATATACTTCTGCATAAACACTAATATTATATTTTAGAAATTTTAAGTTTTTCTTATATACAGGCTTCCTAGAAAAGTCCTCAAGTACCCAAATAATTTTATAAGGAAATGTCCATATGTGTACATGTTAGGTTTATATATGGTAAAGTGACCATATGTGACCAAATAAAAATAATTTTAGTACCTCTAGCGGACAGTTAAAGAAGTTAGGAATACGAACTCGGCAATAAAGCCAAATAAAATAAAAATTGCAATTACAAAGATGTAGAGGATTGTCTAATTAGTACGAATCGTGACCAGTAGCACGCGAAAAGTGTACATGGTAAACAATAAATACCCGTCAAAAATCTGTTGTTGTTGTTACTTATGACCTCCTGTTCGGAGGAACCGAAACAGGACCAGTGACGCAGGAAGAAAGAACGATACACAAGACGAGAGAACAAAGTTTATTCCAAGAACACTGACGAAGGTCGGAGAGGGTGCAGCTCCACTTTGACGAGGACCCAGAAGGCGGAAGTCTGACTTCATCCTCAAGAAGCATCCATGCCTTATTCGGGATTCGAACCCGAGCCCCTCATGACAGCAGTCGAAGACGCTATCCATTTCACCACCGGGGCTGCTCAAAAATCTTATCATCTGGAACTGTAAGATGATGACACCGGCAGTGTTTGTGCAAATACGTGGTAAATTGTTTTCTTTAATTTAAACGTGTATTGTTGTTAATGAAGGGCATTTGGAACAGGTCGTACATTAGATTCATGTGCATGTAAGTGTTGTTTATTTTAGCATTCCTGAATATAAAAACAATTAGCTAATAACCTCATTATCTAATAAATAAATTGAAAGTATGTCTGTTTATTTGTTTGTGTGTATGTTTATCTCATCCCCACGTTAGAACGTCAGCACCGAATTTGAAAATTTCGCTGCACACTTAGCAGCCTACTTAAAATTTAGTCTATGGACCTTGTATAAATTATTCCTAGAGATCTTGTATAAATAAAATTAAATAAAAAATGATAATTGTAAGCGAAAAGAGAAGTTGCAAGAAAATTCCACTGGAAATAAGCACAGATAACAAAATAATGCAGAATACAGATGTTTCGAGGATACATTGGATTCCCTTCATCAGAACAAGAGAAGCAACATACCCGAAGTCCGAACGAGGAATGGGCGCGGAAGGATGAAGCAGGAGGGGGAGGGGGGGTTATATAGCCAAGACCTGAATTACGATTAGACATGGATTAAGACTTGGAGACTTGGATTTGGAGAGCCAATCAGAAAGCAGCATGAAGGACAGTTCATCCAATCTGAAACGAAAAGTAACAACACAAGATTGGCGTGCGCCAAAACACGCGCCAATCTTCCTACCGCGCTCATTCCTCTTTTGGACTTCCGATTTGTTGGTTCTCTTGCACTGACGAAGGGGATCCAGCGTATCCTCGAAACAGCTGTATGCTGCATTAATTTGTTATTTGTGCTTATTTACGTTGCTCTAGTTTTCCTTATACTTTGCACAAGGTGTATTTTACTTATGGAAATAGACATTTCAGAATAAGTCAATTCAAAATAAATTTTTATATTTTTGGATCTTTACATACTCTAAGTAATGAAGCAGATGCCTCGCTGCTTTTTAAAGTGAGTAGCGACCAATGCAATTTATCTCTGGTGACATCGAAGAACAAGGCGCTGTGCAAGCGCTTACAAAATAATCGAAAATTAATCAAAGAAAGAAAATCAAACAAGTCCGACGAAGAGAAGTCGTACAGCACCCTAAAAGAAAAAGTTTAGTAAAAGATTAATCGACTTCATTCTGCAGTGTTAAAAAAGAATCCAACGCTTTAATATTCTTTAGTACTATGTTTACTTACTTATTTTTTGATCGCTGCAATGTAAGATGGGAAGAATTTGCATGAACAAAATATAAAGTTTTTATTCCTGCTCTAAGGCTATTGAAAGGGTCTGCCTCTGAAATAAATGCAGCGTTGGAAACTGTTGTGGCAAATACAGTGAATCCCACTTATAGCGAAATCGGATGTTGTGCAGTTATAGATTATTACGATTTTTACGTTCTCATACTATGTAATATAGAATAGAGAAAGTATTGTTTAACGAAGCATTGTTTAATTTTCGAATTCGAGATTTTGATGCCAATATATGCTTTAAGACCTCCTGAAGACGTTTTATCTGTTTTTGGAGTGATGCACGTCTGCGTGTCTATATGTATGTGTGTGGTCGATTTCTTGTGTCAAATATTCCACACATATTAACGGATTTTCATATCCGACTTTGTTATCAAAGAATTTAGAACTAGCTAGATTTTTTTTAAATTCGAGCGAAAGCGTCGACATTTTATTCGAATTTTTTTATTTCTTTAACATGGCAGCATAGTATAAATTTTGATATAATCATGCATAAAAGAGTTTACTTATGGCTTAATGATTACAAAAGAAAATATTTCGTTTCAAAAGTGCATAAAAAGTAGAATAACTCATAAACTACATCGGCATTTAAAAAAAAAAAAAAAAGGCCCCGTCTTGCAAAAATTGAAACTATTACGAGATTTAATAGTGCATTAGCTTATTGACGTCATTAGCTCACCCACATCCCTCGGGTGTAAGTTACACCCCGGGGTACATGGTCAAGTATGGCATCAATCGAAAGATTTTCAAGCGAAGGGTAACGAATAAAGTGTTTAAAGTGAAGGGTAACACGCTATAGTTGTAATAATTGAGACCCACGATACCGATTTTTCAAATTTTTTCTTGTAAAATTTGAAAAAATAAAAATAAATTCTAGTTAATTTCCAGTTAATTTTTAATTCTAGTTAATTTCCAGTTAATTTTTAATTCTAGTTAATTTCTAGTTAATTTTTAATTCTAATTAATTTCTAGTTAATTTTTAATTCTAGTTAATTTTTAGTTAATTTTCAACGTAAAAAAAGGAGCAATATATTTCAACTTTACGAAACGGATTTTATATTTCAAAATGCATAATAAGTCATTCTTATAGTTTTTCTCACTATTGGACTTCTCCCCCTATTCGCTATGTTTCGCCAACCCCCGTAACTCGCTTCACGAGACGGGAAGTTTCTTCTCACTGGCGCTCGCTAAGCTCGCTTCGTGACCTGTTTTCAGCCAAACTGAAATTTAAATCGAAAAACACTTTATTTCAGCAAATTCTCATACCATTTTCCTACAAATGACCAAATTTCATATTTTTGTATGTCATAGTTTTTGCGGTATGAGACAGAGAAACTCGAGAGCCACGCAGGAGAAAATTTTTCGCTTCAAAAGTGCATAAAAAGTAGAATAACTCATAAACTACATCGACATTTTAAAAAAACAAGAAAGATCCATCATGCTTAAAGCATTGATTATGAAACACTTTCCAACTTCAATGCAATTTTATTTAAAAAAAGTCGAAAATGCAATACATTCCTCGGTAATATTTTAAAACTTATCACAATACTACATTGATTTATTATATTTGAAAACTTAAATCTTCATTGAAAAAAATGAACTTCATTCAAATGACGGCATTGAAATATAAATTGCCTGGTTTAAATATCTCTAAAATGCAATACATTCCACGGTAATATTTTTAAAACTATCATAATACTACGATAATTTATTATATTTGAAAACTTCATCGAAAACAACTGAAATAAATTCAAATGACGTCATAGAAAAAATAACACGCCTGGATCTCTCTATAAAAGCAGGATTTCATTCATAACTTTCTCCATTTCATTCATCACAATACTATAATAATTTATTTTATTTAGAAATTAAGACCATGGAGCTACAATTCATAAACTTTATGCTTAAAACTTCATCAAAAAAATCGTCCTTCTGTTTATAAAATCAATTAATATTTCATTCATATCAGCCATGCAGACTCCATGGACTGAATTATTTTGTGTTAAAGAAATACAGTAATTCTAATATACAACTCATTCTACATATTTTGCTGTTTACATTTTACATAGGTGAAAAATAGGCTTAATTGTAGAAATAATCAAATTTGAATGAGAATTTAAACTCAAATGTATTGTCATTGTGTTGTTTTAGTATGTAGATGCACAGAATTTAAGCAAAAATAAAGTAGTTTTAGGACGGATACAACACTCAATATGAATTAAAAAGAACTTTAAAAAATCACGATTTTGAAACAAGATGGATGCCATATATCCTGTTGAAGTGGGTCACGTGATCGTTTCATATCATGGTCACGTGATCGTTTCATATAAGAGGTGTAATTATTATTTTAATTTTTATTTAAAAAACTACTGAATATATTTCGCTGAATTTTTTTTATATATTTTATGGAACAATTTGACTATTACCTGAAATTTTCGAAGCAATTTGTGAATTATAAATCCGCTTAAAAAATGTTTGAAAAATTAGGTCCCATAGGGCTCAATGTATTTCATTTTTTCAACCCGGGTTCAATCCAAAACTAATTGGGTGATATTATTCATTTATATTCCCATAGGTCCTACAGACCGTCTGAACAACATACTAAAATTTCATTTTGATTAAGTCATTTTTACGGCAGTTATCGTGCTAACGGACAGACAGACAGACAGACAGAATGAACAAAGTCATAAACACTTTTCAACTTTGTTGTAAGGTGGTAAAAAAAGGCCCCGTCTTGCAAAAAGTCAATGCGGTACGAAACAGACAGACTCGATGAACACGAAATTTGTCTAACAGCGACGGTGACGTCATCAGCTACCTACTTTTAATATAGCGAAATACTTTTAATATAGAGAGATTTTATCTTTATTGCGAATATCGGTTAAAACAAATATTTTTCCCGTCCCTCGCGACTTCGCTGTATGCGGGTTCCACTGCAATGTACAGAGGAGTAGACTTAAAAAATTATTATCTGTTTGGGAAATTTTAAATCGACTAATCCATGCATTTTTCAAAGAGTTTAAGTCTTATTTAAATTTCATTCAATTAGATTATCTGGCACAATAATACGTCTGAAGCGCTAAAATGAAGCAAATTATAAGTTAAATACAGAAAAATATTTTTTTACTCTAGAGAATTATTTATTTCAGTGCTTTTGTAGGCGCAACATATACACGCAACATATATACAATATATAGATACTGTGTGAATTTCCAACATAATCATCTGTATAAAAGCAATAAAAAAATATAAAATTTAGTTTTAGGTATTTTCATCAATGTTAAAAATATTAGCAAATCTCTCTTTAAATAGTTTCCAAGTTAAAACCTTGTATTCAGAATACAATAAACAGTCTGAGGGGTAAAATTCTAAATACTCTTTATAGTAAACAGGGAATGGATAACGAAAAACGTCAAGAATTGATAACGAGAAACAAAATTTATGCGTATATGCGTACATTTTCGCCAATAAATGCGCACAAAAATATTACGGGTTCGAGGAACTCGCAACAGATTTATTGGGGGGGGGGGGGGTTCAAAAAGTATCCAGAACCCATGAAGTCGCCTCCGCTGGTAACATAAATATCCACTAAATGCAGTTATAATTGTTTGTGATAGCTTGTATTGCCTACTAACCTGACCTTGTACTCTTATTGAGTTCGATCCCATTCCATTATGATAATTGTCCAACGTGCTTTTCTTTTTCCAGACCCCCCCCCCCCTAGAAGACTCTGTGACCTATAATATGCTGAATTGCACATTTATAGTATTGTACCGTGTACGAAGCCGAATTTTCGAATTTATTAGCATTGTTCAAAAGACAAAAAGTTCCGGCTTGTTTCTCGAGGTGTTCGTTAAAACTTTTCGGATCCTTCAGATTCCCTTGGTGACCTAGGAGGCTGAATCTTCCATTTATACACAGCACACTTATACATAGCATTCCAATCCTACATGGATTGGATTAATTATTTGCAAGTATTAACTTTTGATATGTGCATACTGTGACATCGATTTCTCCGATTTGGCGTGAAGGATGTTTGCAGAATGATAAAGCCGAATTCGATATTATGGGTGACTCGAATTTATTAATACACAAATATGTTTGCACAGGACCAAAGCGCATAAAATTTAACAATTCCTTATAAACTGCATTAATTCTACCAATTTCCAAATGCCACTATGGAAACAGTATTAAGTCGATTTTTCAGAGTTTGCATGAAGAATGTTTAAAGAATGAAAACACGAAATAGGGATCTGGATGCCTTAGTTTAATTAATGCACAAGTATGTGTTTGCAAGAGCAAAGCGTAATGTAATTTAAAATTTCTTTCTGAATGTTATTAATTTTTAGAAATACCAAGTGATATTATGCAAACATTATTAAGCGGATTCCTCAAGAGTTAGCTTGCAGGATGTCTGCAGAATGAAAACGCGAATTCATGATCTGGATGATTTAGCCTTTTTGCCAAGTCATTCAGATATGATGCATAAATATGTGCTTGCAGGAGCAAAGCAGAAGGATGCAGATATAATTTAGCAATCCTCTCTGGATTGGATTAATTATTTACAAGTATCAATTATTTCTGCATGTATATCGTAATGCTAATTTCTCCGATTTGGCGTATAGGATGCTTGCAGAATGAAAAATCTGATATGAGCGGCACATGAATTTCTTTATATAATGCAATGAATTTACTTCTTTCACAGTTAAAAAATGATTAAAAGATCCACGGCACAGTGTTTGTAACATTGAATTGCACATTTGGCACTTTTCTCAGATGACAGCATTTAAAGCTATTTCGTACCCAAATAACACTCAACTAAAAATTGACAATTATCAATATCGATAGCATCCTCAATAAGCAGTATAATCCATATATTAAAATATTTTAATAATAATTTCATCAATTAGACGTCATTTTCGTTAATTTGGCAACAATTTTTGCAAGTGTGTCAATCTGGGGCTAAATATCTTCAAGTTGGCGATATTTCGCTAGATTATTCGCTAGATTATTATGTATCGTTAAGTGTTACAAAGAAAGAGAAGCGCATTTCTAAATGTACTAGAAGGTACGCCCGACATATGACGGAATTAAAAATTTGCAAAGAATTGCCTCCTATTTGGCGTCATTTTTATCAATTTGACGACATTTTCGTCAATCTGGCAATATTTAAAAAAGTCGCCAAGTTTGCGACATCCCGCCAAATTTTTCCTTAAGTATTACGGACGGACGGAGAAATGGGTTATTCTTATAGTCGTTTGTTATGTTCTTTCCAAGATATTGAATTTTCATCGATTAATAGTAATTTTCATTTATTTAGCGTCATTTTTATCAACTTGGCGACATTTTTATCAATTGGGCGACATTTTCGTCAATTTTGCAAAGTTTAAAAACCTCACCAAGTTGGCGATATACCTCCCACTTCGTTGCCAAAATTTTGTGAAGCGTAATGGACGGAGAAATAGGATAATCTTATAGAAAATAAACGACTAATGGTGTCCAAATACAAAACTATTACCCAAAGTATCTTCTCTCGTGAATGGAACGAGTTAGATCCACTAGAATGATGATAACAAATTTATCGCATACTATTACATATGAAAAGTGAACATATTTCACAATAATTAATACTTTTTTTTAATTTTATGTGATTTTTTAATAAATTTATCAAAAAAAATAACAAAACTTTAGTATATCTCGAGAATGATTCATGACACCGTTCTAAAGTTTATGTCAATCGATTTCTAATAAAAAATTACATAAGAAATGATTATTCAAGTAACTTTATGGAAAGTCTTGTTTTTTTTATGATTCATTTCAATATTTGGGTATGTGTGTGTGTGTGGGGGGGAAGTTCTGAACATTCGATTGCGCTTAAAAACAATAGGCTTTCAGTATTCACTGATTGTAATTTTTTACCAAATTTCGTTCGAATCGCGTTATTCTTTCGTTAGATATCGTCTCCACAGTCTCACTGACACACACACACACACACACACACACACACACACACACACACACACACACACACACACACACACACACACACACAACAGACGCACGCACACACAGAGCGAGAGACATCACCTCAAAAATGTTTGATTCGTGTTTAGGGATGCTTGAAATGTGCTTTTGAAAATGTGCTTTCGAAAACTCGAATTATAATTTTCAACCCCGTCACAATACTTTCCTTATACATTATATTATGTATATAAGGAAAGTAATAAGCCGAGTTCGATCTTATGGATGACTCAAACATATTAATGCAAAAATATGTATTTACAGAAGCAAAGAACATATAATTAATAATTCGTTCTAAACTTTATTAATTCTAGTAAATACAACTGCTATTATGTGAACATTCTTACGTCGATTTCTCAGAATAAGCAGCATGAAGGGTGTTTGCAGAATAAAAACACGAAATAATGAACTGGATGACTTAACTTGTTTAATGCACAAATATGCGTTTGCAAGAGCAAAGCACGGGGATTAAGATATAAATTAGCAATCCTCTTTGGAATTAATTAATTATTTACACGTATCAAATGTTTTTATATGTATTGTCATGCTAATTTCTCCGATTTGGCGCGAAGGACGGAGAAATGGGTTATTATTATAAACTACTCTTATGTTTTTTCCAAGATATTGAACTTTCATCAATTAGTCGTCATTACATTGATTTACGTCGGTTTTATCAATTTGGCGAATTTATAGCAAGTGCGTGACATTTTCGTCAATTTGGCAACATTTAAAAAGTCAGCAAGTTGGAGATATTCTGACAAATTCGTCACCAAAAGTTTGCCAAATGTTACGGACGGAAAAATAGTGTATTCTTATAGTGAATTCATATTTTCTTTCCAAGATATTGAATTTTCGTCAATTAGTCGTCATTTTCATTGATATAGCATCATTTTTATAAATTTTGTGACATTTTCGTTATTTCATCAACATTTTAAAAAGTCCCAAAATTGGCAACATTCAGCCAAATTCGTCGCCAAAATCTCGCCAAGCATTATGGACGGAGAAATAATTTATTCTTATAGCAGATAAATGACTATTTACGTCCAAATACAAAAGTATTACTCAAAGTATCTTTTTTCATGAACGGAAGGAGATAGATCTACGAGAATGATGTCACCAAATTTCTTGCATGATATTACATAAGAAAAATTAACAAATTTCACAATAGTATTTTTGTATTTTATGTGATTTTTGATACATTTATGTGAAAAATCTGCAATATCTCGAGAATTGTTTATGCTAGCGTTCTAAAGTTATGTCAGTCGTTTCCTAATGAAACATTACATAAAAATGACTATCTGTGTAACTTTATTAAAGGTCTTGATTTATTGATGATTTTTTCAAAATTTCACTAGAAAATTTAGAGAGATTCTGAACATTCGATTACGTTTCAATACAATAGGCTTCCAGTATTCACGGATTGTGATTTTGGTACCAAATTTCATTCGAATTGCTCCATTCATTTGTGGGATATTGTTTCCACAGTCTCACTAACACACACACATATACACACACGCGCGCGCGCGCGACATCACCTCAAAAACGTTTGATTTGTGTTCAGGGATGCTTGAAGCGTGATAATCGAATTTTCAAACACCGTTGTACTATGTATATAAGGAAAGTAATGTGAAATTAAAATTTTAAAAACTCAAAATTTGAAAATATATTGTAGTAATAATTTATTCGCGTTGTGTTTATCACCATCCGCAATAATCCTCTTAGAATTTCTTTTTGATCTGTTGCCTTAAATATAGCTGAAATATAAAACATTAATTTAAAATTTTCAAAATAATAATTGGACGATTGGATGAAATTCAAATTTATTACTTTTCTTACATACGTAATATAATGTATAAGTAAATTATTGTGACGGGTCGAAAATTCGAATTCGAGTTTTCGATGGGAGAGACCGTTTCAAGGATCCCTGAGCACGAATCAAACGTTTTTGAGATTCTGTGTGTGTGTGTGTGTGTGTGTGTGTGTGTGAGAGAGAGAGAGAGAGAGAGAGAGAGAGAGAGAGAGAGAGAGAGAGACGATATCTCAACAACGAATGGAGCGAGTCGAATGAAATTTAGTACAAAAATTACAATCCGTGAATACCGGATTGTAATTTTTGTACTAAATTTCCTTATACGTAATCGAATGTTCAGAAGCCCCCCCCCCCCTAAATTTTCGAGTAAAATTTTGAAGAAATAATAAAAAAATCAGAACCTTTTATAAAATTATGTAAATAGTCATTTCTGATGTAATTTTTCATTAAAAAACGATTGATACAAATTTTAGAAGGCTAGCATGAACCAACCGTTTTTGAGTTATTGCACATTTTTCAAAAAAAATTATCAAAAAACATACAAAATAAGATAAATATTAACTATTGTAAAATATGTTCACTTTCTATAATAAGTAATATAATGCGATTAATCGGCCAAGCCTGTAACTTTATTAATTTACTTCAAAAATATCACAAGTGCCTTCATGTTTAAACTAATAATGCTCTTAAAGGAATATATTAAAAGCATTACCAATAACATTTTACTATGAAGCATTTTGGATATGCATTAAAGCAAACAGTTAAAGTTGCAAACAGGGACATGGAAGGGTAAAGTAAAAGAATACCATAGGACAAAGTGACATGCATAAGTGCTTTTAGGCGAGAAAATTGGATGCTATCATATGGAGTAAAGTACTACTGAGTGAGTATAGAAAGTGAATTAGCACACAATCAGTGATAATTAAATAACCCCATAAAATTCAGCATGCACAAGTAAAGTTACCTTAACTTAATTTGTGCAGCACTTTACGGTGTAATTTGTTCTTTACTAAACTAATACTTGCATTACAGTGGAGAATCTTTGATTGAATGATAAGACAGCTAAAAGGGCGTTCTAAGCTCGTAAGTGCTTTGATGAAAAGTTATATAATTAATTTTTGAAAGCCATTTTTGATTATATCAAATTAAACGTGTATGAATATTTTCTGCACATAACCACTTATTTAGTACCCTTACTTTTAGTCTAAAATGAAAATTTGGACTGTACAATACACTAGCTATGTGAGATATGTTAAAATTAAAAGAATTATATTGGTATAAGATAATGATAAACAAACACCATGGTAAAAATCTAATAGCAAATATTTAATGGCAAACACAAGGAGTTCATAGAATTTATAATGAAAAAATCTGATGTGGGCAGCACATGACTTTCCTTAAATAATGCGAAGAATTTAATTATTTCACAGTGAAAAAACTATGCACAAGATTGTAAAGAAATTTGCCCCAACCGGGAACAGCAACCTGGATCTACGAACTGGCCAAACGACTCTCTACAGTTGAGCTACTGGGAAGAAATTGCAAACTCTTATTGTCGAAGTGGGTTTACAAGATCCGTGACACACTGTATTTGACGTCGGATGATAACATGCAAAACTATTTCGTACCTAATTAATTTATATTTCGCGCAACTCTAAATTTATAATTATCACAATATTTATTTCATCCTCAATAAGCAATATAGTCCAAATTTAAAATATGTAAATAATAAATTCATCAATTAGGCGTTATTTTCATTAACTTGGTGCCATTTTTACAATCGTGATGATATATTCATCAATCTGGGTCTAAATACTGATAAGTTGGCGATATGCCATTAGATTATTCGCTGCTTCAGCAAGTGTTACAGACAAACGGAGGGAAAAGCATTTCTTATATACTAGAAGGTATGCACGGAATTAAAAATTTGCAAAACATTACCTCCCATTTAGAGTCATTTTTTTATCGATTTGGCGATATTTCTATCAATTTTGTCACACTTCGGTTAATTTAGCAATATTAAAAAAAGTCACAAGTTGGCAACATCCAACTAAAGATATTGAATTTTCATCAATTAGTCATCATTTTCATTGATTTAGCTTCATTTTTATCAATTTCACGGCATTTTCAATAATTTGGCAACATTTAAGAAAGTCACCAAGTTGACGGTATTTCGTCAAATTCGTCGTTAAAATACTGCCAAGCGACGTGGATGGAGAAATAGGTTATTCTTATAGTCGATAAATGACTATTGGTATCCAAATACAAAACTATTACCTAAAGTAACTTTTGTCATGAATGGAATATACTAGATCCACGTGAATGATGTCAACAAATGTATCGCATAATATCACATATGAAAAGTGAACATATTTCACAATAGTTAATATTCTTTTTATTTAATGTGATTTTTTGATAAATTTATTTGAAAAATGTACATCATCTCGAGAACGGTTAATGCCAGGGTTCAAAAGTTCATGTCAATCGTAATGAAAAATTAGATAAGAAATGATGATTTGCATAACTTTATTAAAGGTTTTGATTTTTTTTATGATTTTCTCAAAATTTCACTCGTGAATTTTTTTTTTTTGGGGGGGGGGGACATTCTATTGCGTTTAAAAACAATAGGCTTCCAGTAATCACGGATTGCAATTTTTGTACCAAATTTCGTTCGAATCGTCCCATTCGTTCCTGAGATATCGTCTCCACACACACACACAGACATCACCTCAAAAACTTTTGATTCGTGTTTAGGGATGCGTTAAATGTGCTCTCCAGTCAAAAACTCGAATTCGAATTTTCGACCTCGTCAGAATACTTTCCTTACACCACAGTCATTCGATAACTGATTGGACCGGTTGGAGTTAAAATGGCGATTGCGTCAGCTTGTATATTTAGGAGCCATATAAGCTACAGGTTTCACATGACGTGTGCATAAAGGACATACATTATCGGAAGTTCTGATGTTTCAACAAAGTATTTTATATTTTGTTCTATACGGGCGTGTTGTCAAAGTGTTCTTTGTTTTTCAAGAATTCACTGTATGTTCCAGAGCAATTATAATCAGAGGGTTGCATATTAAATCCCAGCCAACGCCGAGTACATTTTTAACACTTTACAACAAAGTTGAAAAGTGTTTATGACTTTGTTCATTCTGTCTGTCTGTCTGTCCGTTAGCACGATAACTGCCGTAAAAAGGACTTAATCAAAATGAAATTTTAGTATGTTGTTCAGACGGTCTGTAGGACCTATGGGAATATAAATGAATAATATCACCCAATTAGTTTTGGATTGAACCCGGGTTGAAAAAATGGAATATATTGAGCCCTATGGGACCTAATTTTTCAAACATTTTTTAAGCGGATTTAAAATTCACAAATTGCTTCGAAAATTTTAGGTAATAGTCAAACTGTTCCATAAAATATATAAAAAAAAATTCAGCGAAATATATTCAGTAGTTTTTTAAATAAAAATTAAAATAATAATTACACATCTTATATGAAACGATCACGTGACCATGATATGAAACGATCACATGACCCACTTCAAAATGATATATGGCATCCATCTTGTTTCAAAATCGTGATTTTTAAAGTTCTTTTTAATTCATATTGAGTGTTGTATCCGTCCTAAAACTACTTTATTTTTGCTTAAATTCTGAGCATCTACATACTAAAACAACACGATGACAATATATTTGAGTTTAAATTCTCATTCAAATTTGATTATTTCTACAACTAAGCCTATTTTTCACCTATGTAAAATGTAAACAGCAAAATATGTAGAATGAGTTGTATTAGAATTACTGTATTTCTTTAACACAAAATAATTCAGTCCATGGAGTCTGCATGGCTGATATGAATGAAATATTAATTGATTTTATAAACAGAAGGACGATTTTTTTCGATGAAGTTTTAAGCATAAAGTGTTTATGAATTGTAGCCCCATGGTCTTAATTTTTAAATAAAATAAATTATTATAGTATTGTGATGAATGAAATGGAGAAAGTTATGAATGAAATCCTGCTTTTATAGAGAGATCCAGGCGTGTTATTTTTTCTATGACGTCATTTGAATTTATTTCAGTTGTTTTCGATGAAGTTTTCAAATATAATAAATTATCGTAGTATTATGATAGTTTTAAAAATATTACCGTGGAATGTATTGCATTTTAGAGATATTTAAACCAGGCAATTTATACTTCAATGCCGTCATTTGAATGAAGTTCATTTTTTTCAATGAAGGTTTAAGTTTTCAAATATAATAAATCAATGTAGTATTGTGATAAGTTTTAAAATACTACCGAGGAATGTATTGCATTTTCAACTTTTTTAAATAAAATTGCATTGAAGTTGGAAAGTGTTTCATAATCAATGCTTTAAGCATGATTGATCTTTCTTGTTAAAGTCTAAGACGCGAAGACAGCATGTGCCCCATGCTTCATATCCCTCCCTCTCCGATGTAAATGTAATTTGTACTTGTGAAAAACTACGTAGACTGCACTGAGATTTGGTGAGAGTCGGTCGACGATAAGGAGTCGCCCAGGATATATATCTACATATCTGTTTCGAATGTGATATAATAAAGTAGATTTTGGTAATGTGAACGTGCCTCGTCCCTGAATTTCCACCTATATCATATATATATATATATATATATATATATATATGTGTGTGTGTGTGTATATATGTATATATATATGTAATATATATATATATATATATATAATATATATATATATATATATATGCGCAAGGGTTAGGCTTAAACAATGGATTTGTTCACTTCTCCAAAACTCTTCATCGGGTCCAAGTATTTTGTCGAAGCAAACACAAAATATGTATGTTTCTGAAGAAATAGATAGATTACATCTATAAACCATTTCTACTTGGACAACATACATAAAGAAGAAAAAATAAAAGGAAACAAGAATGCCTGGAGAAAAACACTACAAATGCACGAACCTGTCGAACCCGGGAACCCAGAATGAAGAGACCAGTGTTGCCATTCGTAAAGGAAAAAGAAATTATCTATTGTTGCCATTCGTAAGAAATAAATAACAGTGCGAAAAGGCAAGAAAAATAATAATATACAATGATAATATACAATCAGAGCTACTAAAAAGTGGGGCTAATAATAGAAAGGCTAATGTTTAAGAGGATGTAAAAATAATAGTATTATTAATACAAGAGAATGGATATATATATATATATATATATATATATAGAGAGAGAGAGAGAGAGAGAGAGGGGTCGCATCTGGCTACTCCAACCGGCGTATCACTCGCCATCTTGGTTGGAGGGATATAGTAGTTGCTCAGTGTTGGCAACACTGGATCAAAGAAGGCAAATGTAACCGTCACATGTAATCGTCGCAGAGGCTCATGACACGCCAGACCGACAATCGCTAGAGAGGATCATACAGATAGGTCCATCAATGGCGTCGCTACACCAATGTCGAGTCACGTTACACCAATGGTGTCACTATGAGCCATTAAAAGGCATTTACCATCCTCCATGAATCAAGGGATACTATACGGAGACGACTGGCAGAAGGGGGGATTATCGTCGTCCATTAAGGCGCCTATCACTGACCCTTCAACATAGGAAGAGTGGTCTGGATAGGTGTAGTGTTCGATTGGAGACATGTTGTCTTTGCGACGAATTCCGCTCTTCTCTCAATGCTGATGACCCCGCATACGTGTGTGGAAGAGGATTGGCCAGCATTTCCAATCCGGCATTTGTTGCCGAGCGGCACACGACTATCACACGTGACAGTCTGGGGAACCATCTCGTGGGACATCCGATTTCCTCTAGGTTTACTGCAAGCCAATCTGACGACTCACTTGCACGTCAATAATATTCTGCAGCCGATTGTTCTACCTATGCTGTCAAGTCGTCGAGGTTCAATTTACCAACATGAAAACGCTAGACCACATACTGCACGACTTTCTCAACAATATCTTAGTGGATTTGATACCCTCCCATGGCTATCCATGTCTCCAGACTTATCACCAATAGAACACGTCTGGGACATACTGAGCCGGCAATTGCAACCTTCTCAGAATGCCACTGAATTAGCTGGCCAATTTCAATATTTGCTGCAGAATCTTCCTCAAAGGGACATAATCAACTTAATTCACTCTATGCTGCACCATATATCGACTTGTATAGCCACCAGGCGAGGATGTATCACTTAATAAAATGTCATCTTCTTGCTTCCATTTCTTAATAAAACGTTTTTTCGCTCCCAAATTCTAATCATTTGCAAATCTCCCCAAGCGTTACATACATGCTGAGTTTTGCTGCTGTAGCTTAATTTTTAAAGGGTGCACATATTTTTTTGCAACAGAGTTTATTTTATTATGTACTAGAATGAATTACTCGGCGTTCTCCGGGTCGTAAATAAACGCTCGTTACTTAAATAATACATAAATTACTCTTTCTTTTTTTTTACAAATTCTTCCTAAATTGTCGGCAAATTCCCACGCATGCTATTAGCAAAACAAAATAAATGTTACGTAATAATAGAAGATGTCTTTCCCTCTCTCTCTGTGTGTGTGTGTGTGTTTGCGCTCGCGGCTAGTAGCCGAGAATTTAAGCGACATCTGTTAATTTAAGCGCTGTCAAGTCGTCGAGGTTCAATTTACCAACATGAAAACGCTAGACCACATACTGCACGACTTTCTCAACAATATCTTAGTGGATTTGATACCCTCCCATGGCTATCCATGTCTCCAGACTTATCACCAATAGAACACGTCTGGGACATACTGAGCCGGCAATTGCAACCTTCTCAGAATGCCACTGAATTAGCTGGCCAATTTCAATATTTGCTGCAGAATCTTCCTCAAAGGGACATAATCAACTTAATTCACTCTATGCTGCACCATATATCGACTTGTATAGCCACCAGGCGAGGATGTATCACTTAATAAAATGTCATCTTCTTGCTTCCATTTCTTAATAAAACGTTTTTTCGCTCCCAAATTCTAATCATTTGCAAATCTCCCCAAGCGTTACATACATGCTGAGTTTTGCTGCTGTAGCTTAATTTTTAAAGGGTGCACATATTTTTTTGCAACAGAGTTTATTTTATTATGTACTAGAATGAATTACTCGGCGTTCTCCGGGTCGTAAATAAACGCTCGTTACTTAAATAATACATAAATTACTCTTTCTTTTTTTTTTACAAATTCTTCCTAAATTGTCGGCAAATTCCCACGCATGCTATTAGCAAAACAAAATAAATGTTACGTAATAATAGAAGATGTCTTTCCCTCTCTCTCTGTGTGTGTGTGTGTGTTTGCGCTCGCGGCTAGTAGCCGAGAATTTAAGCGACGTACGGTCAAAAAATTTGGTACACAGGTACTTTAGGACCCATAAAGATGCACTTTAGCGGTTTTGAAAATTCGAATTAGTGTTTAGTTATTTTATGTTTTAACATGCTTTAGAGCATTTTTCATCCAAATAGGCTCTTTAGCGATCAAAAATGCTATTGCAGAGATTTCAGCTTGACATCTTTGGAATTGGAAAGATCGAAGAATGTCCTTTCCAATGATGTTTGAACCGAATCTGTGAAACAATTCTTTCCTATTTATTTATTTTTAACACTTTACAACATAGTTGAAAAGTGTTTATGACTTTGATCATTCTGTCTGTCTGTCTGTCTGTCCGTTAGCACGATAACTGCCGTAAAAATGACTTAATCAAAATGAAATTTTAGTATGTTGTTCAGACGGTCTGTAGGACCTATGGGAATATAAATAAATAATATCACCTGATTAGTTTTTTATTGAACCCGGGTTGAAAAAATGAAATACATTGAACCCTATGGGACCTAATTTTTCAAACATTTTTTAAGCAAATTTAAAATTCACAAATTGCTTCGAAATTTTTAGAAAATATTCACATTGTCCCCTAAAATATATAAAAAAATTTCAGTAAAATATATTAAGTAGTTTTTTAATTAAAAATTATTTAATAGAGGGAGAAAAACAAATTCAATTAAATTCTGACTTTTGGGATATCCTCCAGAAAGAAAAAAGTGATATATTATATAATAAATATCTTTCCAAGAGTTCAACTATTTTGTATATGAGACAGGCTTCAAATTTTAAAATAAATTTGGTAGATAACAATTTTTCAATTTTGTTTTAAATTTTATATAACTCTTCATGATATACTTATTGTATAGCATTTTTAATGCACTTTCCTACGTCCTACAGAGTTAAAATTTGGTACACAGCTTAAATTTGTAGAACATTTTATTCTACAAAAATTTGGTGGATCTTTAAATATATATCCCACATTTTTTTATATAGGGAATTCGTTATTTGTTTTTTTCCCTATATTTAATATAGGGAAAAAGCAAATCCAATTAAATTCTGACTTATGGGATATCCTCCAGAAAGAAAAAAGAGATATATTATATAATAAATATCTTTACAATAATTTGGTGGATCTTTAAATATAGATCCTACATTTTTTTCGAAATGGCCTGCAATTAATCCCTGTTCACTTCTATAAATCATTGTTGCGGTGTTGTTAAAAATTCTGATGTGGGCAGCACATGTCTTTCCCTACAGACTAATATTCCCGTTCTCTTTATTTCTTCAATAATAATTTCAGTTTATCAGTACAAAATAACAGACATAAGTATTTTAAATGACATTGAATTTGCACGTTAAACTTAAATTTGGTTCTCATTTGATAGCTGGACTTATTGTCAAAGGTGGCATAGCGAAAACGCGAAAAAACTAAAATATCTCAAGAACGGCTAGTCCTAGAGTAATGGGGTTAGTCTTATTCTTTTTGTTGTCAAAAATCACGTATAAAATAGGAATTTAATTGATATAATTGAGTACACGTAGTCTTTTATTTTTATATTTAACGATTTTTGCAGGCCATTTCACAAAAACAGCCCGTTCCTTTTTCCTGAATCGTACTAGAATAACCTACAAGTGATTTATATACCAAATTTTGTTAAATTTGGTATATATATCACTTGTAGTTTATTGAAATATTATACACTAAATTTTGTTAAATTTGGTCCAATAGTTTTTCACTAGAGTGGATAAAGACAATTTCTGCCGGCCATTTCGCAAAGAAGGCAGATTCTTTTATTACGAATGGTACTATAATCTAATGAGCATCAGGGTTTCCCACAGAAAACATACCTTCCAAATTTTATGAAATTCGGTCCATTAGTTTTTCAATTAAAGTGGATGTAATATCCTCACAGACACACAGAAACATACACAGATACACCCTTACACACACATACGTCTTCCTAAAAATAGTTTTTTTCGTGTTCTAGAAGTCCCAAAACGTGTAGATCATTCGAAAATTCGAGTTCCGATGTTCGGCACGATTCCAATACTTTGAATACATACACACACATACACACACACATATTATCTGTGTATCTGTGTATTATCTGTGTATCTAAATTCAGTGCCTACGCAATTACAATAGTTGTGATTTTAAATGATCCCTACACTTTTATTATTTCTTCAACGAAGCCTAATTTTAACTTATGCAGAATGCAAATATCTCAAGCGATTGTAAGGTGAGTTACATAAGAATTGCTGAATTTCTTTCGCACAAAATTATTTAGCTCTGGAGTCTGGAATACAAGTTATATGAATGAAATATTTATTGATTTTGCATAGAGAATCAGTTGATTTATATTTCGATACAGTTTTAAATATTTAAGTATAATAAATTACTGTAGTGCTGTGATAATGTAAAAGATATCACCACTGAATGTATCACATTTTAGAAATTTTTAAATGAAATTGCATTTCAGTTGGAAAGTGTTTCATAATCAATGCTTATGCATGATTGATCTTTCTTGTTTAGTTATAAATACGTGCCGAAGTTTAATATATTGTCTCTAAATTATTTATAACTCGATCGTGAATACATTATAATTTACCGAGCTTTGATGGCACAAAAGTTAACGCTTGGCAAATAATTGCTTCTGCAAATTTAATCTGAATAAAGATATATGCAATTTGATACACCGCATGTAAATTCAAATTCCACAAATTATAGCATATGCATATTTGAACAATTCCAGTTCACTAAAAGCTACAGTGCCGACGTGAGTAACGACCAACATAAGACGCCCATTTGGGATATTACCCACATTTCTCTCTTAGAATCTCTCACATTATTCTAACCCGTTATATTTAGTTGAATATTTTGATCATAATAGTAACTTTACCACTTGTGAAGTGAGGAATCGATATTAAAGATTAGCATTGTATAAGCGGGACAAAGGAAGTAATCTCATTTACATTTTGTCTGGGAATTGCGCTATCAAAGCACCGATCAACATCATCGAACCGGTTTCACGCTTTTTAACGCTCTTCAGCACCAAATAGCTGGTAACGTCACACGCAGCAAAAACAAGATACAATTTAAAGGGGTCGGTGATTGAATGAGGGAGGAACACGATGATGGATATCGATTAGCTAATAAGAACTATTAAAACTTTACTCAGGAGGCGGAAAAACACTGACATCAGTTGGGGCAAACTAAAGGATAAGATGAAGAATATCGATTAGCTGGATGCCTAACGTTGTGATCTTGAACGTCCAGGAGAGAGCAAGTGCCCTCCCCTGTGGGCGCCTATGCCAATGGCATAGCAAGGAGGGTGGTGGTGAGGATCATTACTCCTTCCATTTACTAAATAATTTCCAGACGGCTATGCCTATGTTGTGGGGTCAGTGGTAGGCTCGTTAATGGACGTCGACACCTAACTGCACCTTCTGTTAGTCGTCTCCGAATAGTATCCTTTGCTACAAGATGCTTGGAGGATGACAAATGTCTTGGAATGGCTGATAGAGACGCCATTGGTGTGGATATAGCTACCTCACCTGACTGCACGATCCCTCACCTGAATGCTCCCTCACCTGACTGCACTAGAGAAGTTGTCTGTCTGGGGAGTCCAGAGCCTCTGCGACGGTGTAATGTGCCTTCTCTGATCCACTGTTGCTAACACCGAGCGACGACCATATCGCTCCGACCTGGTGGCGCGACTGATACGTCTGATGGCGATTGATACATCTGTTGGACTAACCAACTTCCATTAGGCATATGATACGACCTCCTCTAAATCCGACAATTGTTCACAGTGCCGTGGAGTACGTTTCAAAGACATTTTGTACACAACTTGCAGTATCAAAGCTGAAAACCCAGTTTCATCTGCCCGTGAGTGAGTACACCAGTCGTTTTAAATGCTGCACGATGCGACGTTTTCATGCGCGATGCATGAGTCCTATAACATCAGTGGCGCTCACAGTCTAATCGTTTGCATAACTCTTAGAACGATATTTGCATACCGAGTTTCGCGGCTGTAGCTCAATTTTTAATGGGTGCATATGTTTTCTTGCAACACAGTGTATATGCAGTATACCACCCAAATATGATCCAAATAGCTTCAGCGGTTTTTGAGATGACTATTGATCGCTGATTTTGACAAAATCTCGTTTGTTGGAAATAATATTTGGAAAAAACTGAAATGAAAGAAATACTTTTGCGTATGGAGTAATTGACTTTTTACCGATGTCTTTCATACGTTTTAAGAGTTTATTTTTGTATGGCAACACTGATAAAACTGTTAATGGAACTATGATTTTGACGTTCGGTTTGCTGCGGCGATTTAAGCATTCTATCTTTCGTTTTAAGTATTAAAAGAGGTTGATTATTTTGGAAAGACATTTCCTGAATGATAATTTTTTGCTTCATGTATTTATTCTATTATCGACAACCGCTAAAGCATCTGGTAGATGCACAAGAGCCCCAAATTTATTTCAATAATTGTGTTACGGTTTCTAACATAATTTATTTGGCGCCCAACGTGGGGCGAAAGTTTAGCAGCTGATTTTGCGGAAGCAAATTAAGAATGAATTCTTTGAAAATAAAACGAAAAGGACTTAGAATCTCCTTTACGGCTTGCCACAGCAAAATTGAACAATTTCTTCGAAAGGAAAATCCTGAATCGAAAGAGCTTTTGATTTTGAAGACGCAATTGATGGATAAATTTGAGCGTCTGACTGCCTGTCAGGATGAAATAGCTAATGAAAGGAGGCTAGTTAATAGCTAATAGCTAGCTAAAATAGCTAATAGCTAGGATGAAATAACTAAAATTTTAACCGATAGTTGTACTGTTGAGCCTGTGTTATTAATGACTTTGACAGTTAAGATTAAAACTATAAACAGTGAGGTAATGGTTAGAGCTCTTATAGATACTGGGTCTCAACTCTTCTATTTAAGCACCAGAGTGATAAATAAGCTTAAACTGAAACCAAAGCGAAAACGAAATCTTGTACATAGCTTAATTGGGGGGAGAAAATCTAGACCATGTTTATATGAAGAATATGGAATTGATATTTTTGATTTGCAAAATACCTTTTCTGTTAAATGTTGATGTTCTATCAGAAGATAAAATATGTTGTTGTTGTTGTTACCCAGACCGTCCGACCTACCAGAAAGGTGTAAGGTAACTGTAGAAGATAAAATATGTGGATTTGTTCCGAAAGCTCTCTCTCTCTCTAAATCAGTTTTAACTTTGAAGGAGTTAAAAGAAAATAACTTGATGATACCAGATTTGAATTTTCCAGATTATGAAATTGATTTACTTTTAGGAGCTAATGTTGCTGGATCAATCATGACTGGTAAATCTATTAAATCAAATTCAGGATTAGTTGTTTTAGAAACAAAACTGGGTTACACTTTGATGGGAAAAGAATGTATTTCTGATAAATGTGAAGTTATACCCGACGCGAATGTCATTAAGAGTAATTCAGGTTGTAGTATATCTAGTGTTTTAACATTGCATTCTATAAACTTTGTTAATTATTTATGGGACCTTGATGTTATTGGTATAACGGATCCATGGGAAAATGCTAAAAAGAAGTTAATTTTTTCTGATTCTGTCAAGCAATTTTAAGATAATTTAACTATTCTTCCTGATGGAAGGTATGAGTTGTTGTTACCTTTCAATACGATACTCAGTTACCAGATAATGAAGACTTAGCTTTGAAAAGGCACAGAAATATGTGTAAACGGGTAGCGAAGAAAAACTTCTTAAAAGATCATATAGAGCCTGTGTATTTATAAGATCGGTAGTCTCAGGTGAAATTAAAGTTCAGCTTGTGAGAGCCAAAGCAAGAGTCGCACCGATGAAAGACATGTCTATACCCAAGCTAGAACTCATGGCCTGTTGTATAGGAACGAACAAGGTTAGCTTATTCAATAAGATTGGCATTTGATTTACCCAATATAAGTTTCACGTTTTGGAGTGATTCTATAACTGCCCTGTGGTGGATCAGAGAACATGGAGAGTGGTCCGTTTTTGTGTTCAATCGAATTAAAGAAATTCGCAAATTAACGTCTCCTGAACACTGGCGACATGTCCCGGGAAAAAAGAATCCTGCATATCTTGTTTCTCGAGGTTGTACACCACAAGAGTTGGTCAAGTCACGATGGTGGAATGGACCCCAGTGGTTGTATGAAAGTTCAGAAAATTAGCCGTCCAATGAAATCTTTTGTGAAAAAGAAGTCGAATTAGAAAGACGTAAGGTTAATTTGAGTAATTTGAACTTAGAATCTGAATATCCCCCGTTGTATGCCGTGAGATTTTCCCGTTTTGAGTCAATCATTCGACTTACGGCATGGGTGCTGCGTTTCGCTAATAATTTAGGAAGAGAGCTCAGTGAAAGAAAATTTGGGAAATTCTCATTGCAAGAAAAGGAAGACGCAGAGAAATTTTTAATTAAACAGGTACAATCTTCATTTTTGTCAAAGGCTTGTGTTCCTATGTAGAAGGCCCAGACCACACGACCAATTGTGTTCCTATGTGTAACATTTTCACGGATGAAGACGGAGTTTTCCGAGTAAAAATGCGGATTACCGAACGCATTGATAAGCCTTCTTTTATATCTCCTATATTGTTACCTGATAAATGTATACTGACTAAACGGACAATGGAACAAATTTTAAAGGAGCATACAATAGCTTACGTGAAATTGATTGGCGCAAAGTTCTGAACGAAGCTGACTTGTATCGAATCTCCTGGAAATTCAATCCACCTACCGCTGCCTGGTGGGGTGGATGGTGGGAGAGGTTAATCAGAACCTTAAAAGAACTTCTTAAAAGAACTTTAGGAAGAGCTGTTTTATCTTATGAAGAGCTGAACACAATCTTGTGCGATTGCGAATGGATCATAAACTCCCGTCCGCCCACCTATCTGTCTGAAGACACCGAAGATTTATGTCCGCTTACACCAGCTATGTTTTTGCTTGAAAACTCGGAATCCAAAGTAACTGATATTGATCAAGTCGATGCGAAGCACTGTCGTAAAAGAATAAGATACCGAATGAAACTCTTAGAAGAATTGAGAAGACGTTTTCGACAAGAATATCTTATCAGCTGATTCAGAGACAGATTCAAAAAGTTCATCATCCCAGAGTAAAGTTAGGGGAAATAGTGTTGATTGGCGATGACTGTAAAAAACGTTTAAATTGGCCACTTGCCAAAGTAATACAGTTGATACCTGGCAAGGATGGTAAAGTACGAACTGTTAAACTAAAAACGCTAAGTGGTGTTCTGACGAGACCTATCCAAAGAATTTATCCCCTTGAGTTACATTCTAACGATTTTTTAGATTGTTTTTTGCAGGTTACGAAGGAGGTTGCACCTGCATCAGATAATTTGAAGGAGGAGAGTCCCAAATCTGAACAGTCTGTAACTTCTTCACTCTTGCCTCGTGTGTCTCGAACCGGTCGTGTCATCAAGATCCCCCAGAGACTGGGCCTTCACAATGTTATTGAGGTTTTGAGTCCTCCAGGGTCGACTCAAAAGGGGGGAGGATGTTGTAAATAATATTTGGAAAGAACTGAAATGAAAGAAATACTTTTGCGTATGGACTAATTGACTTTTTACCGATGTCTTGCATACGTTTTAAAAGTTTAATTTTTGTATGGCAGCACTGATAAAACTGTTAATGGAACTATGATTTTGACGTTCGTTTGCTGCGGCGATTTGAGCATTGTATCTTTCGTTTTATGTATTAAAAGAGGTTGATTATTTGGGAAAGACATTTCCTGAGTGATAATTTTTTGCTTCATGTATTCTATTATCGACAACCGCTAAAACATCTGGTAGATGCACAAGAGCCCCAAATTTATTTCAATAATTGTGTTACGGTTTCTAACATCGTTTTATAGCTAAAGTATATACAGTTTTCGGATTTTTTTTCTGTGTTCACATCTAAACAATATACACAATATATCGCTCAATATACACAAATTGCTTCAGTGGTTTTCGAGATTACGAAAGACTAATTATTTTGACAAAATTCCGTTTTCTAGCTGAGCTATACTCATTTTTCAGACATTCGTTTTTCCGTTCACAACGACATAATATATGAACTGTGTCACCCAAATTTGGTTAAAATCTCTCCAGTGGTTTTCCAGATTAAGAAAGGCCAACGATTTAATACAAACCCATATATCCATGCACCCACAGACCGATAATAGTAATTTCTGGTACCTAGGTATCTTCCTCCCCGATATGTTTATCGTGAAAACAAACTGGAATAGTGACTAAATTGCGATCACCATGCTTTTCTTTGGCTACATCGGTTAAAATAAAAGAGTTTACTTAATTTACTTCTAAAAGCATATCTATGGAGAAAGCGGTAAAGTTACAATCACTATCACCATGTAAAAGTAAAAAAGAAGAAATTTTCTCCCTAATGACTCAAGATATTGTAGAACTGATTTCATACGCTAGAACAATAAATACTTAAGAACAGATTGACAATGCACATATATTAAATTTTAATGTTAGTATTATTTTTAAAACCAGAAGATTTTCAACAGAAAAAACTCAAACTTCTGTAAACGTTGCAAAGTCCACTTCGACGATAAGAGCTTGCAATTTAGTCCCAGTAGCTAAACGGTAAAGCGTCGGCTGGGCAGTTTGGAGATTCGATCCAGGATTCGATTTCCGGTTGGGGCAGCAAGGTTCTTTACAATGGCACTCGAACAAATCAATCCTGTAGGTTAGTGCAAAGACGTCGGAGGTCTGAAAGTGACACTAGTATGACTAGTACGAATTCAGTAGACTCTGGAAAATTGAGCGCCGATTACAAATTGACGACCACGCAGGATACTAACATGTTGTTGTTGAGTCCCAGACCGTCCGACCTACCAGAAATGTATGAGGTAACTGAGGATACTAACCTGTTGTTGTTGTTGAGATCCAGACCGTCCGACCTATCAGAAAGGTGTAAGGAAACTGAGGATACTAATCTGTTGTTGCTGCTGAGACCCAGACCGTCCGACCTACCAGAAAGGTGTAGAAGACCCAGACCGTCCGACTCATCCTGAGGACTTGAGTATCTAATTGGACGGCCGGGAAAAGAGTTAGCGGAAGCCAACTCCCGGGGCGGCCAACGTCCGACGGTCTGGGGCAAAGTTTATTTAAGTTTCAAAAAATATACATTGAGGTTACAAGGAGTTGTACAAAGAGGTGATGATGAGTTAACATTTTGATGAATAGATGACATGATTAAATATAGATGACATGATATTTAGCAAGATGACATGATATAAAACATGATGTTTGATGACTGTATTAAAATATATGAGTGTAATTATATAATATATGATATTTAGTGATATGTTGACAATGATTTGTTGAAAAAGTGATATATAATTTGATGAAGACAGGGGAAAATTACAAGAATATAATACAAAAAACTTAAATACGAAGAAAAACATTGCATAAGCAACCAACGGCCAAAACAGGACAAACAAGGCCAACAAAAACGGGACAAAGACGAGGGAAAAAAAAAAAAAAAAAAAAAAAAAAAAAAAAAAAAAAAAAAAGGACGACACCACCGAGCAAAAAACAGGTAAAACAGTTAAAGTAAAAGGGGGAGACACCGACCAGAGACAAAATTAAAAGCAGAAAGTCCCCAGGCAGATTAAGAGATTTTGTTTAAGATTTCTCTCGCTATGAGAACACAGTTCTTGATTTTATTAATGGAAGATTTGTTGGAGCAAACACTCGAGAACCAGGTCGCAGAGTTTTAGGGGGAAGGTTTTGAGAGATGATAAGGTTTAGTAAGGGGACAGGAAAATACATAATGATCGGCATCGCCGAAGGAACCACAGGTACATCTGGAAGAAGTTTTACATTTAAAGGAGTATAAATAGTCGGGGAAGGGGCCGTGGCCCGTAATAAAGTATATAAGGTATTTATTAGTAATTTGGGTGTTAAAGTTTACCTTTGGGAGAAAAGTTGAGATTCTAGCCGGGTCATAGGTGCGGGGCGAAATATAATTATTAAGGTAGATTTGCCATACATTTAAAATATCATTTTTATAATGTTTTTTTAAAAGAGAGTATGGAAAAGGTAAGGAGGTGGGGGTACCGGAGGAGGTAGCAAGTTTGGCATGTTTATCGGCGACCTCGTTACCCGAGATGTCGGAATGTGCTTTGATCCAACAAAGGTTTATTAGGTGTTTATTATAATTTGCGTTAATTTTAATTTTAGATAAGTAAGAAAGGTGTAAGGTAACTGAGGATACTGACCTGTTGTTGTTGTTGTTGAGACCCAGACCGTCCGACCTACCAGAAAGGTGTAAGGTAACTGAGGATATTAACCTGTTGTTGTTGAGACCCAGACCGTCCGACCTATCAGAAAGGTGTAAGGTAACTGTTTCGACGGCCGGGAAGAGCCACCCAATTGAGACCGGAACCCCATGGACAGGCATCCACAGGGACCGTACCCTCCTTCCCCTAACGCCAATCTCTCGGAAGGACTTACTGACCAACATGTTTAACGTGATCGTACTCCGCGTGAATACAGCAGCAATTTTGGCAGCGGAGGGAATCGAACCCGGGCCTACCGAGTGCAATTCCCGTGCGCTATATACTGGGCTACCGCGCCCTGGATACTAACCTGTGCAAAAATAGTAGTAGCAGGGGGCTTACCTGAGGTGAAAGTAGCAGGAGGTGGTCAGTCAGATTGTCAGTTGCCGCCAATCTGACTTAAGAGGGTGGAGAATACAGAGTCCACTTCGACGATAAGAACTTGCAATTTCATCCCAGTAGCTCAACGGTAGAGCGTCGGCTGGCCAGTTCAGAGATGCAGGGTTCGATTCCGGGTTTGTGAAGCACGGTTATTTGCAACTTTACAATTGTACCTATGTCGAATATGAACATAAAATACATTGATGAAATAAAATGCACTCGGAAATCACTAACATTTGAACTCCTGCGAATGATATCACATTCAAGATTTTAATTTAAAAAAAGAGAGAGAGCGAGGATTCTCAATACGAGTATAGCTAATTGCACAGCATTTATAAATATTAAGATCTAGCTTATTGTACGTCAATAAACTGTAGAGGTTTTCAATATCTTCCGGTAAGTTAGATCTGTCTTCAGTGTTTTCGATCGAATAATAAATTTTTGCATCTTTAGCGAAATATAAATACTTTGAATACCCAAGAACGTAAGGTAAGGTGTTAATGAATAGAGTAAAAGACAGAGGTTTCATATTGGAACCCTGAGGCACACCAGATAATTAGAGTAATATCTATAAACCTTGGAGAAACAGAAGACTAATAATAAATGAAATGTGAGCTGTGAACAAGATAAGAATATGGTACTCATAAGGTGAGAAAATCTATTATAACAGAGTTTCTAGGAAAGTTATTAAGCACCTTAATAACTTAGCAAAGAAATGTCTATGACTGTATATATATATATATATATATATATATATATATATATATATACATTGGATCTATTTATAGTAAAGTGACCATGCCTGATCGAATAAAAATAATTGCAGATTACTACCGGAGTGTGGTGCGGCCGTGGTCGTAAAATATAAATTGAAAAAGGGCTTACCATTTGAATCGCCATCATATTTTCCATCCAGGCCCCACGCCAAGCTAGCTGGAAAGAAATAATCAAACACTAAAGACAAAAGGTTAATGGCTAAAGACTAGAGGCTAATGAAAAACACCGCGTATGCAGGTACATTATTTTATTTTTTGATTAATCCAGAGTTACATTACTTTCATTACAATATCGCACACGTATGGGATTCTTTAAGTTATACAAAACATTTACTTTATTTTCTGAAGCCTTAATTAAATGCATATTTGGCAATTTAAGCCCCACAAGTTGTCAACCAATTGACGAAGCCTTCGGGGTCGATTTTCGGTTCAGCTCACTCAACATCGTTATTCGTTAGTATGTTTTCTCTATTTTTGAATCCCTAATTAAATGTTACTTGGCAATTTAAGCCCCACAAGTTGTCCAAGTAATGCTAGGGGTGCTGGCCAGGGGTAAAGGTAACTATTTTGATTACCGGTATTTAATGAGCATAAGATTTGCTAAAATACACTTTCCTTTTATTGTCTTCGATCCAGACCGTCCGACAGGTGTAAGGTATCTGTTTGGACGGCCAGGAAGTTCCACCCAATTTAGACCGGAACGCAGTGGGATTCCGGTCTAAATTGGGGACCGAACATCCCTCCACCTACAACCACAGGGACAACCCCTTTTTAACATCCACAGGGACCGTACCCTCCTTCCCCTGCCGCCAACCTCTCGGAAGGACTTACAGACTCACATATTTAACGTGGCCGTATTCTGCATAAACACGGGGACAGCTTGGGTAAAGGCCGGAATAGAATTCGGGTCGTCCAAGTGCAATCCACTGGACTCTCCTACCCCGCTGTGCCAACTCTTATCGAAAGTCATAATAAATCAAGGCTCGAAAATCCTTTCGATTTAAATCCCTGTTTTGTCACTTCAAAATTACCTTATTAACACCTTTTATTATTACCTTACTAACACCTTTTATTATTACCTTATTAACACCTTTTATGAACACCTTATTAACACCTTACTTTAAATTCACCTTATTAACTCTAAAACAACGCCCTGAAAAGAATTTTATATCATTGCTCGTTTTTTTACAGCCAATGTTCAAGTGAAAATTCAAATTTAAAAAAATCGTCTGCACCGAAAGCTGTTACTTTTGTTATTGCCATATTCTAAAAACTTAAGAACTGGCCCTCGCAAAATAAGGTCTTCGTGAAAGACGTTCGTCGAGATCTTATTTTAGATCCAATCAGGATCGGTGTTCTGTTTTGTACATTCGGTACATTGCCTACGATTTACCAACCTTTTAAAATAAAGCCTGTGAAAAACGTTCCAATAAACAAGTGATCTCCAAAATAGTTCAGCGTTTCAGCGAAACTATACTTCCTATAAAAATAGCTTATAAATATTAAAGTGCCCAAAACCTACGAAATGGAAAATGGCTCTATATTTAATGCCCCTTTAGATGGGATAGGCCTACGCTTTTATAGTCCATTATTCAAAACTATTCAATCTTTGCTTTTGAGCTGTAAAGAAGCAATAACCAGATTTTTATTAGCGAGAAAAGCTGTCCTTTCAATGAACTCGCACGCACGAAGAATGCGAGCTGTGAAAGATTTCAAATAAAATCTTAATTTTACAAATAAATTGTGACATTAGAAGTATCAAAAATTAATTTCAATATTTGAGAATTGTAATACAAAGGAGCCTGTAAATATTTAGACTTTGAATATTAGTTAAACAGATTAAAATACACGAAAACAGTGGAATTAAGGGAGCTTATTTAAATCACCAAAACGCATTTCCATGGATTTGAGTTTTGTTATTGTATGTATCATGGAGGTAAAGTATCACTCTCTAACTCCATGATATAGATTTCGCTTTATCATGTTCTTTCAGGAATCGTGCAAAAAAAAAAAAAAAAAAAGATAGGGTAGTGACGTTTGACTATAAACTATTGTCATATTCAGGAATGCTAGATTAAACAACACTTACAAGCACAGCAATCTTATATATAACCTGGCCAAAATGCCCGTTAGCTACAATGCACATTTAAATTCGAGAAAGAATGTTACCGCGTAGTTTGATAAGTATTGCAGGTGCCACCGATCGGGCATGGTCACTTTTCTATAGACAGACCTGGAGTGTTCATACGTGGATCTTTCCTTACAAAGTTATTGGGGTGCTTAAGGGTTTTCCCAGGAACACTGTATATGTACTATTTAAAAATCTGATGTAGACAACACATGATTTTCCATACATAATGCATATTTTTCAATGCGAAATAGTGATGGACAAAATCCACGGCACAATGTTTTTAACTTTGAAAAGTACACTAATATTTGGCGCTTTTTCTGGATGACAGCATAACAAAACATTTTTAAGTACCAAATTAATTTAACTTTCGCGCAAATATAACTTGACAATTGGATTTATTGCTAACATCTACTGAGTAATATACTCCATTATATTAAAATATATTAATCATAAATGCATCAATTTGGCGTCATTTTCGTAACTTTAACGTCATTTTTGCCAATTTGGCTACATTTTCGTCAATTTAGAGCCACATTAAAAAAGTCGCCAAGTTGGCGATATTTCGCCAAATTAGTCGACAATGTTGCCAAATTTAAAGTGTTACATACATAATTTAAAATGTTGCATGTATTTAAAATGTTACATAAAGTGTTAGAATGTGGCCAAAAAGCATTACATGCTTGATGATACTTACTGCTGTTTATTTTTATGTAATTTTTTATATTTCTATGTTTGAAATGCTTGCAATATCTCAAGAACGGTTCTAGCTAGTTCTAAAGTTTATTGCTTTTGCTTTAGAATAAAAAATTACGTATAAAATAATTATTTATTTAACATTATTGATTGTCAAAAATTGGAAATCATTGGAAATCATCGGAATGTCATTCGGAAATTTGGGGGGGGGGGGGGTTAGAACGTTAGATCGCGTTTAATGTCAATTGGGTTCCAGTATTCGCAGATTTTAATAATCGTTCCAAACTCTTCATTCGTTCATAAGATATCATACACAGACATCACCTCAAAAACGTCCTTTTTAATTTCAGGAATGCTTGAAATATGCTTTTCCTCCGAAACCTCAAATTCGAATTTTCGACCCCGTCATAATACTTTCTCTATACACCTTATTATGTATATAGGTAAAGTAAAAATTAGATAAGGATAATTTAAAGATAATATGAGATATAAAGTCATTCAATAATTTAATATTTTTCAATTTTTCCACCTGTAGTGCATGTATTATTTTTACTTTTATATTATAATATCGTTATTACCAGGAATATTTATTGCCACAAATTTGCAAACTACGCTGATAATAGATGTTCACTGAAGCGAAAATTGAAGAAACAACAAGAAAGATCAATCATGCTTAAAGCATTGATTATGAAACACTTTCCAACTTCAATGCAATTTTATTTAAACATGTCTAAAATGCAATACATTCCTCGGTAATATTTTAAAACTTATCACAATACTACATTAATTTATTATATTTGAAACCTTAAACCTTCATCGAAAAAAATTAACTTCATTCAAATGACGGCATTAAAATATAAATTGCCTGGTTTAAACATCTCTAAAATGTGATACATGTATTTCTTAAACTATGAGATGTATCCGTGTCAATTAAAGAATTCTATTTGTCTGTCATGATCGGTTATAAACAGAAAACATGTCAACTGATTTAGGTATCGTATTAACTGTTTCTTAAACAATGAAAGAGCTAGTCTGTGTCTTAATATTTTTCGGATTTTCTACAGTGTTAATATATAGGATTTTCAGTAAAGTTCATAGGCACCCCAATAACTTTGTAAGGAGAGGTCCGTGAATGTACGCGTAAGGTCTATGTATAGTAAAGTGACCGTGCCTTATCGAACAAGAAAGATCAATCATGCATAAAGCATTGATTATGAAACACTTTCCAACTTCAATGCAATTTTATACAAACATCTCTCAAATGCGATACATTCCTCGGTAATATTTTTAAAATTATCACAATACGACATTAATTTATTATATTTGAAAACTTCATCGAAGAAAATGAACTTCACTCAAATCACGGCATTGAAATATAAATTGCCTGGTTTAAACATCTTTAAATGCGATACATTCCTCGGTAATATTTTTTAAATTATAATACTACAATAATTTATTATATTTGAAAACTTCATCGAAAACAAATGAACTTTATTTAAATGACGTCAACGAAATATAAATAGCCTCTATATAAAAGCAGCATTTCATTCATAATCATTTTTCCAATCGTTTAATTCATCACAATACTATAATAATTTATTTTATTTAAAAATTTGAAAAATTGTTATCTACCATATTTATTTTAAAATGTGAAACCTTTCTCATATATAAAATAATTAAACACTTGGAAAGATATTTATTATATAATATATCTCTTTTTTCTTTCTGGAGGATATAACGAGAGTCAGAATTTAATTGAATTTGTTTTTCTCCCTATATTAAATAATTTTTATTTAAAAAACTACTTAACATATTTTACTGAAATTTTTTTTATATATTTTACGGGAAAATTTGAATATTTCCTAAAATTTTCGAAGCAATTTGTGAATTTTAAATTCGCTTAAAAAATGTTTGAAACATTAGGTCTCATAGGATTCAATGCATTTCATGTTTTCAATCCGGGTTCAATAAAAAACTAATTGTGTGATATTATTCATTTATATTCCCATAGGTCCCACAGACCGTCTGAAAAACATACTAAAATTTTATTTTGATAAAGCCATTTTTACGGCATTTATCGTGTTAACGGACAGACAGACAGAATGAACAAAGTCATAAACACTTTCAACTATGTTGTAAAGTGTTAATAAAAGGGATTGCAGCGCCTCCCCCTTCCCCTCTCCCCCGCGAAGAATGTAAAATGCAGGGACATGGACTCAACAACAAAGCGAGATAGACGAAAAAAGCAAATTATAAAGTTATAGAATATTGTCTAACAAGTAGAAATAGACACCAGAAACGAACAAAATGCGTATATGAAAGTCAGTAAACACCCTTCAAAAAGTTAAGGCCTCTAGCACGATGGCACCAAAAATGATTGTCAATGTAAGGGGTAATACTTTTTCTGGAATTCGAATGTGCATTGTACTGACGTCTCTGGCGGAGTACAGTTTAAATAGTCTCTACACTAGATTTGTATTCGCGTAATTGTTGTATCATTCCTGAATAAGGCAGTCATTTGCCATTAGCCCTATTGTGTTAAATCAATGCTTTCTGTAACAGTTTAATTGTCGATTCCTACACATTAGACAATAATCTACAACTTTGCAATTGGCTTGTTACGTCATTTTACTATAGATAGACCTCACATATTGTGACATTGAGATCAGAAATGGGACTCGGAAATTTCGTAGAAGATATTGGCCGGGACATGAAATAAGGCGACAGCTAGTCTGGAAATAGACAATCAAGGAGTTTTTCCCACGAAATAGTTTTATAACCCAGATTTACGACCGGTACAGGGGCTGAGACCCCAAAGTACTCGTCGTAGCTTTTGCCCTGAGAGTCTGAGAAGGAGCCAACAGGAACCCACTAGATTCGTGCTTTTCTGCATCACAATATTTTTATTAATTACTAGGACGAATTACATGGCGTTGTCCGGGTTCAAGATAAGCGTCCACTACTTATAAATAATTAAATAAGCGTCCGTTACTTAAATAATACATTTGAACGCAATTTAAAATGGCTTCGATCCGGAAATTGCACGTTCCAAATCCCACGCTCTTCTCAAAAGGAAAAGTAAAATAAATAAAAAGAACGATGAGAGGGAGGAACGGCATTGCTTGCAGGCGGGTATGTACAGTAAAATACCACGGGTAGAAAGGTGAACCAGTGCATTGTGAGGGTACTTGCTTTGGTTGCTTTGTGATCACTAAATGCGATACTTTTAAAAAGTATAAAAATTAAAATTACTTATGAATTTGAAAAAAAAATCCTTGTTAAAATGTTAGTTTTTCGGATTCGACGATATACATATATCAGATAACGTAAAAAATGCAAATTTTGATGCATATTAAAAAAAATTGATATGACAAAATTATTCTACGAATTCGGTTCAAATATCGTTGGAAAGACCGTTTTTCGGTCTTCCAATGGCGTCAAGATAAAAACTCTATGATAATATTTTCGGTCGCTAAGGAACCGATTCGTGTAAAAATGTTGAAACATAAAATACTTAAAATACTAATTCGAAATAAAAATAAAATTGCGCCGACGTGCACTTTCCTAGATTCTGAAATATCACCAAATTTCATAGCCGTACGACACTTAGATTTCCTGCTACAGACTGTACACGCAGACACACAGAAAGACAAACGCCTTCCTCTATTATGTGTATTCTTTAATTATTCTTTAATTCTATTATGTGTATTCTACTCGTGTATTCTTTAGATCAAACTTTTATACGAACACATGATAATACGAGTATAACACTAAAAATAAAGCATTTAAAGTATAACTTTTTAGCATAATATTAGAATTTTATACATTACATATTCGTAAATTAGTCTTTGCTGCCAGTTGATGCCTCGTATACGTTTCCCACATAAAAAACAGTAATTTGATGTGAAATATATAAAAAATACACATTAATACATGTTCGTGTGATATTTTAACTACCGAAGGATGACACTTAACATTTTATCTTTGAATACTTAAAAATTTAGTATTTTAAAACAAAACTATCATTTAATTAAAAAATAAAATGCATCTAGTAATTCAGAATTATTTTTTACGTATCATATTTTTTTTGTTGGAATTAATGAAGAGAAAGTATTAAGTACAGTGAGTGGGTTGAACTTTTTCTCAAAAAAAGCATTATGCTAGACTTTCAGATTTCTTTAATTGCATTCGAAAAGTAGTTTTTGCCCATAAAAGAAAATGTGAACAAACTATTACTTCTTTCTTGCTTAAGTACTTAAATCTCTTTTCGACTAATTGCTCCACGCTTTATTTTATTCTTTTTAATCTGCGCTCTAAATATTTAACATTGCATATTGTTTTAATTATCATGAATTTTTAATGCCTGCATTACAATTTATTGTTTCAGCCTCATTGAGACAGTGTCTCTTATTGCATAAAGAACACTTAATGATCTAAAAAGAGCAATATCACTTGTTGCATTTGGAAAAGAAAGAAAAATCAAAGAAATCGTTTATCGTAATTGGATGTTAGATTGCATTTTATGTATTATTATATAATCAGTTTAGCAATCAGTTATATAGATTGAAGATTATTACGGTTGGATTTTAGATGTAAATAAGTTATCAGATAAAACAAGTTTTTCAATGTCCTCTCTACACAACAGTGGGCATGGAAAAGAAATTTCAATCACACACGAAGTTGAACCAAATTGAAGATGTAGGCAGATCAAATTTAAAGCAATGCTATATAAATTTTATCATTTCCTAAATTTGATATTATGCAAAATTGTCAAAGGGAAATGAGGGTGTAGGCCGATGAACTAATTTTGACAATTTTGTATAAAAATCAATTTTATGGTAAGTATTGTTTTGAATTGAATCTCTCTACACGTTCAATTTGGTTCAATTTCATTGTGTGGTGAAAATGTCTTTTGTATTTTTCTATACGCCACTATCGTGTAGGGGAGAACATTGAAAAACATATTTTTTCCCGTAAATTTATTTTTCACTTTTTTTTAGTTCTAGTTTTTACTCCCTTATCCTCCTTATTATTATTTTTACGTAATTTACGCCAAACCTATGTAGTATTACGCACATAGATTGATCACACTTAGCTACAGTAAACCTTCGGGTCTGTCGTGTGGTCTGGGTTTTCAGCACATAGATTGATGCGTTAGAATCAGCCTAGTATTTTATCTGCAGATACTGAACAATGATTCGCAAATAAAATGCATGAAAAGGTGAAAAACCAAGTCATGACTGCTTGAACGGCACAACGGCATAGCGTAATGACATGAAAATTTTAGAGATAAAAATGTTACCCCAGCTGAAACTAAGTACCAAGTTCCAGATCTTTGCGTGCTCTGGGAGCCAAGATTAAGCGTGTCAAAGATATTGAACAGATACACATGCAAATAGAGGTAACTTGAAGTTAATGAAGAATTTGTGTAAGAAAAGTCCCTGGCTAAGCTACTGCTGAAAATATGATCGTCACTATATGCTATGCCATGATTCTTTGACCTCGACGAATTCACACTTTTCTTTCCTTAGAATATGCGGTATACAGGGTGTCCCAAAAAGATTGAAGACAAATTTGGTCAATCAGAAAATTTTTATTTTTAATGCAACAAGACCATTAAAAAAACGCATATCTGTATCTTTAAAATCAACTGAATTATGATAAAGGAAAAATATGACTTATGCCCCTTTCCCGTACCATGTGAAAGGCTGTTTCATCAGTGAAATAGGGATCATAAACAAGACGATGAAAATTGTTTAGATCAAAAATACGTTAATATGTGTCAAAATTTTCTATCACAAATGCATCTAAATCATTACACAGACAGAGAACATATAAAGCAGTGGTACTCACTACGCGGTTGGGTATCCCATGTATTATCATCCCGTTTTATCTTTTCGCGATATGTCACAAATTTACATTTCTAATTTGATATATGTTCCCCATTCACAATGGTCAATTTTCAATTAAATATAACTCGCTGAATTTTAAAGATACATATATGGGTTTTTTGTTAATGATCTTGTTGTATTAAAAAGAAAAATTTTCTAATTGACAAATTTGTCTAAGGGGGGTCGTATAAAAATTTAATAAAGTGTAACTGTTTGAAAATGAATGGAAAGACTATTTCATTAACGTTGTCTTACTTCCTACCTCACTTTCAACACTTTTGCAATTTACATTGCCCACTTATCTCCAACAGGTAAATAATTAAAGCAGGATTCAATCTTTTTGGGACACCCTGTATATTAAAAGAAAGGATTATGGTGGTGGAGGGGGAGGCATCCTTGAATATGAATCAACAATTTATTTCAATAATATCTGACTGTATATTTTTGTGTCGTTTCATATATAGATCCTTGAGCGAGATAGCTCTCGAACAATTTGAGAAAATCGATTGAAATTTGATACGATTATTTCAAACGATTTCAGAAGTCTATTGAGATGGAGTTCGAAATGGACTACTAAACACTCACTTTTTCAAAATTAAAAAAAAATGTTATAAAAAGATTATTAAGCTAAAAAACTTTGCAAAAATAGCCATTTCATTACGTGATTCGCTACTTAAAATTCTGATGTGGGCAGCATACGACTTTCGCTACATACTGCAGTGACTTTATTTCCTTCAATGCGAAATAATGTTGTACAATAAAGGACGAAAGGCTTCCCTTTGATCGGCCCTTAGCCATTTCTTGGTGCTATAATCTGTTTGTCCAGTTTTTGTTTTGGTAGACTTGATAAACTTTGAATATGTATTTTATCAGATTTTTCCTTTTTTTCTTCACTTCTTCACTTGAAGCAAAAATATTCCTTCTACAGATGTTTTGCCACTGCAGATAGTTTTAGCACATTTGGCTATAATCTGCGAGGTGGATTTCAACAATGATACAGTCGTGACAGAAGTTTGTTGTTGTTGTTGAAACCCAGACCGTCCGACCTACCAGAAAGGCGTAAGGTAACTGTGACAGAAGTTTGTGAAGTTATATGCAGAAAATAAGAATAATATATATTTACCCACTCTGCTGAAGTGTTTAAGAATTTATAGCAAATCCCCTACTATAGACGACCAACATGTTACCAGTAACTGACCTGATGAAACTGGGTCCAACTGCTGGTGCTATTTAAATAAATTTTCAATAGTGCTCATGAGTGTTGTTGGCGTAAATTCTAAATTTATACGCGTTGAAATTGATGGTTTTGTTAAGAACAGTGATGGTGCGATTTTCTGGGTCTCCAGTATGGGAAAGAGATTTGACGTAAATTTAATGCATGCTCCAGGATCTAAATATCTCCCTGGACAAAATGCACCTGGTCCTCTTATTTTAATTGGAGATGAAGCTTTAGCTCTACAGTCATACCTAATGAGACCATATCCATGTAGACAATCAAGGGCAGATATTTAGAAAGATAATTATAATGCAAGACACTGTGGTGCAAGAAAGGTTATAGAAAATGCCTTTGGGCATATTGGCTCAAAACATCGAATACCTTATAGAGCAATAGCAACAAAGGTAACCTCCTCAAATCTAATTATAAAAACGACTCGTTTCTTTCACAATTTTTTATGAACTGAAAAATGTAATAATCATTTTTCTAACTTTCAAATCCGCCAGAGCCTCAACATGGAGCTTTCAATAATTTTGAAAACAGTCCATGACGAGTAGCAATAATGGCATTTTCAATTTGAGAAAAGTTTACAAATTATTTTTAAAGAAATGCCACAATCATCTAATAATAACGTAAGTACAGAAAATTATTAATAAAAATATAAAAACTGTAATCTTAGAAGTGGGGGAAATTTTTCTCACAGAAAAAACTGTATAGAACAAAACTATAAACAAAATATCATTCTCTTTGTTTACTTACCTTTACTAATTACCTTTACTAGTATTCATAATTAGTATTTATACGTAGTTACATATAATTTGATACTAATGACTAATTAAGTGACTACATATACAACTATTATTGCACTAAAATATAATTACAGTATTACTTACCACTTTCATTCAGTTCTTTCATAATCTTTAGACATATTTTATCTTTTTTATGTTTATATAGTCTTCATGAAATAACACAAAATCGGATAATTTCAGACCATTTTAATTAATTTTTCTGTTTTTGCCATGGTAATAAGACGTAAAATTGACAACGGAGAAAATGGCCGTTTTTTGAAATTTCTTTCCAGATACTCCTAAACCCTCTCGGTGATTTGGAGCAGTGGTCTTTAAAGTGTGGTACGCGAGTCGATACGTGGGGGTATGACAAGAAAATGTAATATTTTTATTCTTTATTTTTTTCCTAAGGTAAGTTTTGTATTGACAGAAAAAAATAAGAATAATAAATATTAATTTACAGTCTTTAAATCATACACGATAGTCAACATAATAATATTATTACAATAACTTAAACTGCTGCCTGTAGGATAAAAGCTTGCAAAATTTCCTTGAATAAAGCAGGCAATGTCAGTAAGGTCACGACAATTGTTTCAAGGGCGTTATAAGCCCCTTTTTCAGGCCAAATGAACAGGTAGAGCAGATTGCGCCTTTAACCACTGCCAAGAACCAACTACTAAGGCCATTTGCAAGGTTTTACAATAAAATCATGATCATAGGAATATACATTTACTGGAACGTCCGTTTATAACGAAAATAAAAAAGAAACATTCTAGAGCTATTCTATACTCTGTTTCTTTTATATTGGCGATTCAAAGTCGCGCTTTCCCTTTCCGTAATCATAGCAATATTAGCCTCAAACAAGTACGTACCCCTTCCGTGACCTTGAGCCGCCAATTAAAAAGAAACAGACTATAATATGGAGACCCCGTATTTAAACCAACGCCCGTTTAGAACCAAATATAAAAATTTTGTCTTAGGGGTACGCGATTTGGAGCCACTGATCTAGACGGTACTTTACGCATTTATAGTATCGACCAAGATATAAAACCTAAGGGAACCGGATCTTCGATATCTCCTCCAAGAGGGTGGAGTAAAAGAGTTTCGAAAAGTCATTTTAGACGCCCCAGGCGATTTAGAATACTAAATCTTTGTACACTTATAGTACTGACCACAGATAGAACATAACGGAGCTGGTTTTTACCCCCCCCCCCCCCAGAGATAAACATAATGGGAGAGGGTTGAATTTTTATTTTATTCTATAGAAGCCCATGGTTTATGTAGAAGGCAGACACTTTGTATTAAAGGTTCGCACGGGCTCTTTCAATACAGAGAAGAGAACGCAGACATAAATTTGAACCGGATACAGGAACATAATAATTTCAGATAGAAAATTGAAGACTTATTTATTCGAAGACATTTTGAAGTCAAAATAAAAAAAATTGCTCTTCGTAACTTTCATCTGCTGGTTTCAATCGTTGTATGTAATATGTAATATAATCTATGTTTAACTTCTCAAATGACAAATTATGATCATGATACGAAACGACAGTGTGCTAGCTTTAGCCAAGCTTCAATGTATTTAAAAATCGATCCGAGTTATGAGCGTTTTCGGATCGGGTCGGGTGAATTATTTTGAAAAATTACCGGGTTCGGGTCAATTAAATATTAATATTTTCAGGCCAGGCCGGGTAAAAATGTTAAAATTAGGCCCGTGCAGACTTCTGCTTTCTATATTTATAGTAACAGAACCTAATTGAACCAATTTTCGATTCAAATGACTATTTTTTATGGTACGTGCCCGTCATTTAAAATAAAATAAAACGTATTTAAAAAAGTAGCTTAATTTTTTTAAATGTTAGTGTCCTTGCTTTGAACAGGTTTAAATATTAATGTTTTAAAGAGGAGTTGCAACATTTTTCGGGCGTCAGAATGAAACCGTACTCAGTGCACGACTCCTCACAAAGCGTGTAAAGATGGAGGAGTCGAACTCCCAAATTTTAAGTCGGAAATTTTTGCCAACTGAGATGTCTTTACGCGGGAGGGAATCTTACAATATAAAAATGGTATATAAGATAAACTCAATTCCAGTAAAATAAATTTGGTTGTAAATTTCAATATAACTAGTTTTACTTGATCCAGAACATAATATATCGAACAACTAACTCTTGTATCCAACGTATTCAATACAGCAATATCCTAAATATAACACTATCGACCAAATTTCAGATTACAATATTCTACAACCTCACACCTACAAAGCGTGTAAAGATAGATTATTTCTCCCCACACAGGAACCTTCGTGACATTCGGAAAGCTTTGTTGAACAATATAATACTCCACCATCATCAAAAATGATTGAAGACCTTTGGATAGCAAGAGGGTGCAAAATGAGCTTTGCATTGCTGTTGTGAGTGATTGTTTCCATTATTAAGCTCAACATTTCTGTTGTCATTCATCGTTCGGCTTACGAGGAAGCAAATATAATTATGTTTTGTTCACATTGATAACAATCCAGTCTCTTATCCATCTCAATATTTTTTTTTATTCCTTTCACCTATGAATATTTTTGCGAATGAAGGTAATGTAAATTTCTTTTAAAACAACTTTACAAACCAGTAGAATCACCCTCTTTTTCCCTAAATAACAATGAAATTAAATTAGTCATTATTTTTTTAATACAATTTGAAATTCTGTTTTAAATAGTAAAAGTACATAATAAAACAAGATGTATTTTTTCCTACCCAGATCGCTCAATATACCCGAAGATGTAAGGTAACTTTTTGGACGACCAATTTAGAATGGAACTCAAAAATATTGGCAACCATAGGGACCTTACCATCTTCTAATCCATCAAAGGTGCATTGTACAGAAAGTCTGAATAATCTTTTAGATGGATTTTTGCTGGCGCAGAGCCAATTGAGCTTTAGAAAAATCTTATACTCAGTATGGCCCAATATTCCCAAGTGTTAATTGTAAAATGGGATTAAAACACCAAATCTTTATTTATAGTTTCATTGTTTGTAAATGCTTTCTAATTTTTTTTTCTTCATTTAGAGCAGGATTTATTGACCTGACTTAGTTAATATATTTAGCGGTATTGAGGCAATATAGGCTTAGTCGAAGGCGTAAAAGTCTGAAATATGTAAAAGCATTAAAACATGGTAAATTTTAAAAAGGTAATACAAAACAGGTTAAGCAATAGAAGATGTAAATTTTAAATAATTCTGCCTTAAAAAAATTCAGCAATTTTTATACAATTCATCTTACAATCCCTTGTTTTCTTTGCATTTTGCATACGTTGAAGTTAGGCTTCGTTGTAGAAATAATCAAACTTTAGTGATCATTTAAAATAAAAAATATTATAATTGCGTAGACACAGATAATATGCAAAAATAAAGCGGTTTTAGGAAGGATGCAATACTGCATATAAATGTAAGAGTTCCTTAAAAATCACGATTTTTACTAAGCGAAAAAAAAATACATGCTATATTTTATGTTGCAATTTGTCACGTGATCTTTTCATATAATATGGATGCAATTATTATTTCAATTTTTATTTACAAACTACCCAACATAGTTTGATGAAATTTATTTTACACATTTTACGTGTTAATTTGTATATTTCCTAAAATTTCAGGATTGTTCCCTGTTAAGCTATCAGGCAAACTACTCCATCCATACTAAGAATTTTCTTGAATTGCATTTCAAACTATATACTAAATTAAAATGCAGGAGCCTCGCGTGAGGACTTCTACCATAAATCTAAATTTCGAGTTCGTACTGGCTATTAATTGTTTCATACATCTTTTCAATCCACTATGTCGACAAAAAGTTAAACAAAAATTCTCTCTCCTTGAATGAAATATTTTAATTTGACAATGTTTTCCTTTAATATCCTTGTTTCCATTTCTCATTTTGTGTCTTATTAAAGTACTGATGAAAAAATCTCTGAGATCTCTATCGATTTTTTTGAAACGCAATTTCAAGGAAGAGGAGTTAAAGCTGATGGATTTCCATCTCTTTTCTTTCGTTTTATAATGGGAAATTCTTTTGAAAAAAGAACTATTGATAGAACTGAAAGAGCGAGTAAACTTGTTCTTAACTTCGCTCCAATTTTAGATCATCTTTGAAGCTTATTAACTTCATCCCTTGCAATGGTTATCTGATGTTTACATGTTAAACTTGGAGTTCCAAAATTCAAGTAGTTTCTTTTAATAGTGTAAATTGAAACTCAGCTTTTTGTGCTTTTTCTTCAAAATTATTCAAAAGAGCAACATTTTCTAAGCGATTTGAGAAATGAAGCTCTTTCGTTTTCATTTCATTTTAACTTTCCTACATTATAAAAGGTTCTGAAGATAGTCCTTAACACCCAAATTACTTTGAAACTAAGGTCCATGCTTGTAACTACAACGTTGCAGAGGATTGCCTAATTAGTAGGAATTTACATCAGAAACGCACGAAACAAACATGGGTGTATGCAGGATTTTTTTCAGAGGGGTACTGAAATCTATTACATTCAAAATATTTGAAGATTACTATCAATCTTTCATTTTTAGAGTTTCGAAATTGAAAAATAGGAATCCGGTTTACCTCTATTGTAGTTTGCAATCCTACTCCCGCAGTTTAAATCTAACCTGTTCATTTAACAACTTTGAAAATTGGCATGCCAATGGAGATTTAGAGGTCCAATAGCAATAAACTGATAAAAATTCGAAACAATTAAATTCGGGTGGAAGGGTTGGATGAAAATCGGTCAAAAAGTACACATATAAACAAATGTAGTAGATATTAGAGAAAAGGCTATATGAAAACACGGAGAAAAATACCAAATTTGCTTATGATAAAAGATTTATCGTTATCTTTTAGATCTTTAGAACAATCACAAATCACTCTAAAATCAAAGACAACCAAATAAATGGTTAAAAAGTCATTATTAAAATCGTCTTATTATGGCGTACGCAATCACATAGCCAAAGTGCTTCCGGACATTATCATACCCTTCATCAGTGGCGAAGTAAAATAAAGTGCCAACAAGTGCCTAAATACAGGCCATACCCGCTACGCAAAATTTACATATATCAACTACAAACGAAATTACATACATCAATTTATATATTTTTAATCTTTTAAAAAACAACGAGATAAAATAAATAATCATAAAAATGCATATTACAATAAGAAATAGAGTTTAATAACCAACATGAATATCGACAAAGTTGAAAAGCAACTAATATTGAATTTTTAGAAAATCATGTAAAAGCTTGACCCGCAGAGAGTCAAGAACGAGTCGCCAAGCATAACTAAGGATCAGAAGAACGGGGTCAAAATTACGAATAGAATTAGAGAAGAATATTAGTCGCTAAGCATAACTAAGGATGTTGTATGTAGTTGATATATGTAAATTTTGCCTGGCGGGTATGGCCCATATTTAGGTACTTGTTCGCACTTTATTTTCCTTTGCCACTGATGAAGGGTATGATAATGTCCGAAAGCGCTTTGGCTATGTGATTGTGTACATCGTAATAAGGCGATTTTAATAAATAACATTTTAACCACTTATTTGGCTGTCTTTAATTTTAGAGTTTATTGGTTGGCGTGTTTACCATGCTGTTTATATATAATCACAAATCATTTGCCATTTATTCTAATGCTTCGCTAAAACTGCGGTTAAAAATTTACTGGGAATTAAACCTTCATAAGCAAAAATGTAAGGGTATCAATTTAGCTTTGTTAATCTCAGAGGCAAACCGATCCTTCTACGGGGGAGGGGGTGCTTCAGCACCCTCCTGACACCCCCTAAATACGCCCATGGAAGCAAATATATGGAAGGCAAGAAATACAGGTCAAAAATTCGTATTATCAGAGCCAGTAACACGGTGACGCTTGCAATGCTTATGAAAGTAGTACGGAGTAATACATTCTCGGAATTCAAATGTGCATTCTTGCTGAACTAGGGTATTTTTAACAGGCTGTACATTAGACTCCTGTGCCTGAAAGTATTTTTACTTTCCCTATATGCATAGTATAATGTATGGAGAAGGTATTGAGAAAAGATCGAAAATTCCAATGTGAGTTTTTGACGGAAGAGTACGTCTCAAACAACACTAAACTGAAATCGAATGGTTTTTTAGGTGATTGTGTGTGCGTGAGTCTGCGAAACGATATCTCACGAACGAATCAAGTGTTTCAACCAAAATTTGGTACAGAATTACAATCGGTGAATACTGGAAGCTTAACGATTTTAAACGCAATCAAATGTTTGAAAGAAACCACATTTTAGAATGACATTTTGAAAAAAAAATAATATCATCAAAAAAGCAGAACCTCTTTTAATGTTAAGTGTGCCGATTATTAATTTTGTGTTGATTAAAATTAATATTGTCAAAAATGCATTTTACATTAAATTAATTATTTATTAGTATATTAATTATACATGTAATCTGTTCTAACTTACTGCTGTGTACATTGCGTTGGTGGCCGCAAAACCCACCTATTTCTGTGCTTAACGGGATACTAAGTTAACAAAGTAAAAATTAAGGTTAATAGTAAAGGAACAAACATTTATTAATCACATACTCAATTTACACTCTTTAGTTTTACAAATTAAATAAATATCATACATAGTGGAATACATCTCAATGGTAGTTCGGGGGGTGTAATGCCAGATGAATTGATATTTGGTTGGAGCACGTGGTGGGATGCATTAATTAGCTTTTCCTTAAAAACACAAATTTAGACAAAGAGGTTATCCTCATATAGTTTAATTGTACGGTACCTGATCTTCTTTCATATAACTTGGGTAACACCGATGCTTTGTCACACTTTACACTTGCAATACCAGATGAACATGAGCTCTCCTTCGAATTCCTATATCAGAGACGCACACACAACTCTTAACTCTGCTACCGTCGCTTCTTCTTGACTAGTCTAACTCCAACAGCCTGCCTTGACCAATTCTGACTCCCACTTCGAGCAACTCTCACTTATATCCCTTTTTCGGTCGGCGGTCCACGTGCTGAAATCTAGAGCTGAGGGCTAATCCGTAGACATGGCGTCGCCGTCTCGGTTGCCGCCAAACGGCTTAACGTGGTATGTAAACATGGGCGTGGTATGTAAGATATGGGGCCACCTGTATATTATCGCCCATCTGCTTAGCGTGGGGATAATCCGCCCGCATTCCTGGTTCCATTATTTTTTAATCCTTCCAAATATTTATTACTTTACATTTCTGGCATTACATTCTCACCCCCCCGCGAAAAAAAAGTCCAAAAGTTACTCTCCCACAGTTTCACCCCAGTGGTAAGAAATTAAGTTCACAATGGTTCCTCGCAAACACATAAGTTCATCCATCGTGAGAAAGGCTGAGTTCCACTTTTTAGCCTCGTACAACTCATAGCTTTGATAGTTCTTTGTAGTTTCTTGATAGTTCCCTGTCAAGTTAGTCCATTATTCATAATTGACATAATGTACCATAAATTACATGAGGATTACCAACATTCACATTATTATTAAATTGTAAATTTTGATATATATTATTTGCAATGCATAATTTTCATTTCTCCTTTTACATAATTATTTACATACGACATATCATTACATAACAGCATTCATTACTTTATTATTATTATACATTTTCTTGTTATCATTTCATTTTGTAACATATTGTAGTAGTGCAACTATCAACTTCCGATTCTTGGTTATGGTTGAATTCCATACCACCATATTATTTATAAATTACTTTGTTATTTCACTTTTTTTTTTTTTTTTTTTTTTGAACTTGCCATATATGTAATGTCAGAAATACATAACATACTTTTTGAAATATACTTATATCCACAATTTAAAACATAAAAACATATACATATACACTCAATTATCACTTTCTATTTATGACATTAATTACAAACTTTTTACATATTTTTCATATTCTTTGTTTTATGAAATTACTATTTACAACAATTCGAGGGCGAAAATTATACCCTCTGGCATTATAACAAACCTCATCATCATTTCTATTATTTTCACAGTTTAATTGCTTTTCTTTAGTGACCTTCCCTTCCTTAATCTGACTTTGATCATTATTTCTAATCATTTCCTCATTTTGATTTTTTTCTTTGTCCTGTGTGTGTTTGTGGTTTGATTCGCTTTCGTCACTATCTTTCAAATATTGTTTTCGCTCCGCTGCCATGTATAGTTTATTTATGTGCACTTTATAAGTTTTATTTTCATCACTTTTAAGACATATTATAACATTATTATTTCGGACTAATTTCGTAATTCTAAATGGTCCATCATATCGATCCTCTAATACCCTTGGTTTTAGGAACTTTTTTAGGTACACTGTCGCTCCTATAAATATATCGTTTTTTCTCACTATTTTATATTTCTTTATTTGTTTGTCATTTATCAGCTTTTGTTGTTCCGATGCGTCTTTCACGACTTTATCTATATTTTTTAAATGCTGTGCCACATAATTTTTATAATTATTTACATCACTATATATTATATCTATTTCTTCCTTACTTGGTATGTTTGTTTGTTTAATATTTTCAAATGGCAATGATAAATCTCTAAGATAGAACAGGAATGAAGGCTCAAATCCTGTATTACTGTTAATAGTGTTATTCACATAAAACTTAAACCATTTTAAAGATTCATCCCATTCAAACGTAGTCTTTGACAAACACATTATACATTGTTTCATGTCTCTGTGTATTCTTTCACAACGACCTAAAGAACTTGGGAAATAAACCGAACTGTATCGCCTTTCAATATTTAATGCATTTGTAAAATCTATGTATTCTTTACTTTTAAAAATTTGAGCATTATCGCTTTGAATAATAATTGGAACTCCATAAGTTGTCACGAAGTTTGTTAGCTTATTCACTATTGTTTTAGCAGTAATGTCTCTGACTGCATAGGCCTCAAAGTATCGTGAAAACATGTCTACAATTGTAATTACAAAATTATTTCCTCCATTACTGCGCGGTAGTTTTCCTACGCAATCCAGTTGTAAATATATTCCTGGTTTTAATATTTCTGGCATAGCCTGAAGTCTGGCTGGTGGTATATTTTTGTGTTTTACTAATAAGCATTGATTACAAGACTTACAAAAATTTTCCACGTCTTGGAAAGCCCCTATCCAAAAATATTTTCTTGAAAGTAATTGGTATGTCTTTTTTACTCCGAAATGAGGGAAATGTGCTATCTCTATTATCTTTCCCTTTAGCGAGTGCGGTCCACGTGCTGAAATCTAGAGCTGAGGGCTAATCCGTAGACATGGCGTCGCCGTCTCGGTTGCCGCCAAACGGCTTAACGTGGTATGTAAACATGGGCGTGGTATGTAAGATATGGGGCCACCTGTATATTATCGCCCATCTGCTTAGCGTGGGGATAATCCGCCCGCATTCCTGGTTCCATTATTTTTTAATCCTTCCAAATATTTATTACTTTACATTTCTGGCATTACATTAAGTAAATAATAATTTCATATCAAATTTTTCAATAGGAAACGATTGATACAAACTTTACGACGCTAGCACGAACTCTTCTCGAGATATTGAATTTTTTTTTTCAAATACATTTATCAAAAAAAAAATCACACAAATTAAAAAATGTATTAAACATTGTGAAATATATTCATTTTTCATATGTAATATTGCGATAAATTTGTTAATATCATCCTTGTGGATCTAGTTCGTTCCACTCAAGAGTGAAGATTCCGTATTCTTTCTTTATTTTTACTCCTAACGAGCAGTCATTTATAAATAAGAAATGGTTGTCTCTCCGTCTGTTTGTAATACTTGGCGATACATTTGGCGAATTTGGGTGCCAATTTAGCGAAATATTGTCAACTTGGCGGTATTTCGCCCCAACTTGATAAAAATATCCTTAAAATTGCAAAAATGACATTAAGTTAACAAAAATGACGCCAAATTGATAAATTAATTGTTACACTACATTAATATATAGAGAATATAGATAATTACGGATGATATCAATATTGATTTATGTCAATTCAGAGTTGCGTGAAATATCAGTTAATTAGGTAGCTCGAAATAGTTTTACATGTTGTCATCCTATAAAGCGCCAAATATAACGTTAAAACAAGAAAGATCAATTATGCACAAAGCATTGATTGTGAAACACTTTACAACTGAAATGCAATTTTATTTAAACATCTCTAACATGCGATACATTCAGCGGTGATATTTTTAAAATTATCACAATACTACAGTAATTTATTATATTTGAAAACTTCATCGAAAGCAAATGAACTTTGTTCAAATAACGTCATAGAAATATAAATCGCCTGGCTCTCTATATAAAAGCAGTGAATATTTCATTCATAATTTTTTTTTCCATTCCTTTAATTCATCGCGGATATTTTTAAAATTATCACAGTACTACAATAATTTATTTTACTTAAAAACTGAAAACCACGGTGGTGAAAGCACTTTGTAACTCCATGCTAAAAACTCCATCGAAAAAGCAATAGAATTGTCTGCTTCTCATGTAAAATCAATGGATGTTTCATTCATATCAGTTATATTGCAGACTCCAGAGCTAAATAATTCTGCGTTAAAGAAATTCAGCAATTCTTATACAACTCATCTTACAGCTTAATATGTTTACATTCTCCATACGTGAAAATTAGGTTTCATTGTAGTAGAAATAATGAAAGTTTGATGATAATTTAAACTCCAAAATATTGTAATTGCGTTGTTTCAGTATATAGATGCACAGAAAAAATAAAAAATAAAACGGTTTTAGGACGGATACAACACTAAATATAAATAAAAAAGAACTTTAAAAATCAGGATTTTGACACAAGATGGATGGCATCGATAATTTAAATACAAATATTGATCATTTAAATACAAATATTGTAATTGCGTTGTTTCAGAATATAGATGCACAGAAATTAAGCAAAAATAAAGCGGTTTTAGGACGAATACAGCACTAAATATAAATTTAAAGAAAACTTTAAAAATCATGATTTTGACACAAGATGGATGCCATATTTTATTTTGAAGTGGGTCACGTGATCTCTTCATGTATTATGGGTGTAACTATAATTTTTATTTTTATTTAAGAAACAACTGAATATATTTTGCTGACATTTTTTTCGTACTTTTTATGAGATAATTTGAATAATTCCTAAAACTTTCGAAGTAATTTGTGAATTTTAAATTCTCTTAAAAAATGTTTGAAAAAGTAGGTCCCATAGGGTTCAATGTATTTCATTTTTTCAACCCTGGTTCAATCCGAAACTAATTGGGTGATATTATTTATTTATATTTCCATAGATCTCATAGACCGTCTGAACAATATACTAAAATTTCATTTTGATAAAGTCATTTTTACGGAAGTTATCGTGTGAACGGACAGACAGACAGACAGACAGAACGAACAAAGTCATATACACTTTTCAACTATGTTGTGTAGTGTTAAAAATTATGCCATAGATCCTATACATCATTTTCAGAGTGAAAGAAGTAAATTCATTGGGAAGTCATGTGGTGGCCATTTTAAATTTTTTTATTTTAGCATTTCTAAGTAGGACAGCAATTCACAAATAATAATATCATATCAAATAAATTACTTATGTGTAACAGTTTTATTGTCTATTCCAATTCATTGTAAAATATTCCAGAGCTGTTTAACTGGCTTCCTTAGTTTATTTCGCTTTTTGCTGATGTATATATATATATATATATATATATATATATATATAATAGGTTGAAAATCCAATGATAGAATTGAGAGAAATTGCAACTCAAAAATCCTAACTTTAAAAAATGCCTACATATGGAAAAGAAACACACACACACACACACACATATATATATATATATATATTAATATCTTTAATAATATTAATATACAAAATCTTTATAATGTGATTTTAGCACTACACAATAAATTATTTGCTGATAACTCCGACCATATTAAAATACAGCCGGTCCGGTGGTCGAGCGGTCAGGGGCATGCGTTTCCGTCTGATAGCTGGATTGCCGGGTTGTGGGTTTGAATCCCGCCAGCGGGCATGGATGTTGTCAGGTCGAGGCCAAGTCAGACTTCCACCCTTCGGGGGGCCTCTATAAAAGTGAAGCTGCAAATCTCCTCCTCTTCGCCATGGAACACCCTGGGGGGTCTTGTGGACGTGGTGCGTAGGTGCCCCTTCACCACGGGGGAATTAGTACACACATATTAAAATAAAACAAATTCCCAAACTTCTACCTCTTTGTATTATTTAATAATTATAAATTTCAAGTAAATCATTTATACTTTTTTATTTATACATATCAGAGAGACAGAGAATTATACATATTAGTAGACTTACGTTATTTATGAACATTTTGATGATCTAATCTTGAGAAATTATATCTGTTCTACTTAGCCGTTTTGAGAATAAAGCTATACCTAAAATTTAATGGCGACAGGTATTTTGGTTCTTCTGTTTTATTCATTCTCATACATTCAAATATTAATACGAAGTCGTTGACATATTTTTCGTAAAAACATGATCTATTTGGATAACTTTCTGGAAAACGCAATACTTTCTTTCTACTTTACTACATAAAAATAAACATTTCCTCTTAGAATAATTATTCTTCATGTACATACCATATGTGAAAGTATTTCGAATCCTGCTGTTTTATCGGAGCAAACTATCGGAACATTCTTGTCTTTCCTGGGACCAAAAAGAGGATAATTCCTTGTTTTCATTGAGAGTAAGTTCTGCGAAGCATTAATTTTCCCTAATTCAGAGTAATAGTCTCAATTTTCTCTTGTGTGCTGATGTTATAAAATATTCATCTTATCAACGTAGTGATCGTTCAAAACAGAAATGTCCAGCAACATTTCGATGTCACAGTGAAACCTCATTTTTCTTCACGTATAAAACATGTACATTTTACTTTTACTAGAATACATGGTACTATACATGGTATTGTTTAAGTATTGGAATCGTGTCGAAATTCCGAACTCTAGATTTCGACGGATCTACACGTTTCGGGCCCTGCAAACCACGAATCCACCATTTGTATCGTGACTTCTGTATCTGTGTCTGTCTGCCTATATTACACCCTTGAGGGAGTTTGCCTTTTTCAAAGCAGATGGGCGGTGGTTCTGTAGCTAAGGACCCACCTCTCTTAGAGGGACCCTTATTCTAGGGAATGGTGCTTTGTGAATTCATCGATTTATTTCGGCGTATTTTCTGGACCAAGAACCAGAATTTTCCAAATGACGGGGGTGAGGGTGGAAAAAAGCCGTCGGCAACTGGCTTCTTGCATTGACAAGTACTCTTCGGAACCTATCTGGTGACTGATTCGGTTAAATCATTCGGTGAATGATGCGGATGCGGCCTTGTTGGATTGGAGATTTGAACCCGAGGCCCCAGAACTGGTATTAGCCTCTTGGTTGTCGTGGGCGTCGTGTCTCTTTGAACCTGTCTTCCTGCCTGTGTATATGAGTGTGTGGCCTTGCAATGTATGTATACATACTAGCTTAAAATTATTTGACTAAATTTTATAAGATTTGGTGTATAAATTAGCTGTATGTTACCCTGGTTCTGATTAGATTTTGGTACGTTTCGAAGATATATAGAACCTGTCATTCTTTTTCTCTCAAAATGATCCTCAAAGAAGGTGGAAATCTTAAATGAAAGATTAAATAGGCTCAAATGTATTTATTTAATGCTAGTTTTATACGTAATTTTTGACGACAAAACGAATAATATCAATCTCATCACTCTACGAGGAACTGCTCTCGAGATATTATATTTTTTTGTAATTTTTGCTAACTGGCGACATTTCACAATGTGAGAAGCCGCCAGATGAAAAAGAAAATGTTTTAAAGCTGAAAATTGGATATAATTTCAAATAAGTATCCGTGTGAATTTGTGCAATTAAACTCAATTGAATGGATTATCGCAGAGAAAATGAATTTAAGTCTGTGGGGAAAATCATCTACTACCAACATCCAGTTTTTAACATGACTTTCTGATTTGTGTCTGTCTACACGCTTGTGTGTGTCTGTCTGCGCGTGTGTGTGTCTATCTGCTTGCCTGTGCAGTATATATATCGACTGTAGCTCAAATACTATTTGATGAAACGTCACAAAATTTGGTAAGTCTCTTGTGGGTTACCCTGGTGCTGACTAATTTTGGGTACGATTCGACAAAAAGAACCGGCGTTTGCTTACGAAATGGCCCGTTAAAAAGCAAAACCAGAAGTAAAAGATTAAATATGCCGAAATTTACAAATTAAATTCTTGCTTTATACACAATGTTTAACATCGAAGCGAATGAAACCAATTCAATTTCTCTATGAAGAAACATTTGAGGTTTTTTAGAATTTTAAAGAGACGACGATAGTTTTCATTGTTGTTAAAAAACTATTCAATGAAATGTTATAAAATTTTGTAGTTTAGTCGTTTGTGGAGTGTGCTTATTAGATTTTGGCATAATTCGAAATAATAGAACCTTTTTTTTTTCTATTTGTGAAATGACTCACAAAATTGTCAAAATCTGAAATAAAAAAAACTGAATATCAGTGGCGAATGTGCATTAAAATTTGGCATAGCGCCGGCATACCAAATTCGGGACAAAAAATCCTGCCCTAATAGCAATAACATTATTAATTATCATTCCTACTATCGTCATTAAATCCCTTAAGTGTTGGATGTAAAATGGGATGTAAAATGCATTTGCACATGATCTGGTTTCTAGACCAAAATTCTCCACTGCTAAATATGCTTAAATATATTAATTAAATAATTGTATTATACGTAATTTTTGCCGATAGAACCAATCCAATTATGTTAGAATAAAGCGTTCCCGACGTATTTCATTTTTCTCTGTCATTTTTGCAAAGTGCCATTTTGAAATACACGAGGACGCCAAATGAAAGTTTAACTTCAACTACAAATTCATTGTCATTTAAGAAAAAGTAACACAATGCTATTTTGTACAATTAAACCCAATTTAAGGCATTATGAAAGAAAGAAAGAGATAATGAAATTGAGTCTTGAGGAAACTCATGCGCTGCCCACATCAGATTTTTTTATTATCATGTTTGTTCATAGCGCAGAAATCTCTAAATTCATCATCTGCCAGATTCCCATATTCTCCTGCGATATATCATAAACACCTTTTTCCTATGGAGCGCTGCCATTGCCACGTTAATATTTTCTCGTGCTACCAAGAGGGATAAATCTTCCAGCATATCCATCATCAGCCTTGCATAATAAACAAAATATAAAATCCAGTCCCAATGCAACAGAAAATGCTTAAATATTCATAGCGTTTCGTACCTCGCCCTCGTTTTTCTATGTAGAGAAAAGAAACATCTGAACCATTTTTATGGAGCTTTGCGTGATACACTAGATGTGGTAATGTGATTCAAGCCCGATGCTTTTCCTGAGTATTTGATGCTTTCGATCGAAACAAAAAAAGAGCAATTTATATACTATTGATATCAATATTCGCAGTTCCTTCTATATAAAGATTCACGCGATGTATTATATTTGTATTTTGTCGATGATTCGTAGTATACATTAAATGGCTGTGTCATAGAAAAGTAATATGGCAAGAGAGAAATGTGACAATGTTTGAAGACTTGTACAGTCGTAAAAAAATAAATTAAAATAAGATGAGTGAGTATTCACATAGTCGCCTGTGTTTACAATTTCACAGCCCATAATAAATTTATGGAAGGAATAAGGACCACTAGATAGAATAAGTGTGCAGTCTGTAGGGAGGAGGAGCTTCGGTTCACAGCGTATCAGCCACAAAGTTCAATCTGCTATGAACCATAACAATTTTTGTTATAAATATCGTAGTCGATCTTACATTATTCTAGGAAGTAATCATTTATGAACCATAAATGTTAACCTTAATGCTGATATGTCACTGAACACCATATGCCGGCCGTCCAAACAGTTACCTTACACCTTTCTGGTAGGTCGGACGGTCTGGGTCTCAACTGAACACCATATCATCTGCTGTATATGAAACCGCACTTAGTTTTTTTTTTGTTTTGTTTTGTTTTATTGTTTGTGTCATTAGTTTATTTCCATGAACGACTAGTGCTGGTTTAATTGCAATTTCCCTATGCAGTTGTCTGCTGCTGCTTACCTACAACGCCAAAAGTACTCAAGAAAAGAGGCTACTCTGCAAGATATAAGTACTGCTACTACAGTTAATATCAAAGGGAAATTTAATTTCAAGGATATAGTACTTCTCGTAAGTCTCAACCAGCTAGAAAATCTCAATAAGCTGCATCAACAACAGGGCTACTGTGGATATAAGATATCTATTTACATCTGTACCCAACAATTGTGACGATACCAAAATAAAGATTTTATTTTTTCTGTAGAGTATAACTTGTTTGTAGTGAACCTTGTATGCATTTTCTCTACATCATGGTGAAGTAGTGTTCACCGTGTATGACAATTTTGCCAATTGTAACGTTTATTATGTTTTGTTTCAAACCAGTTGAAAATCAATTTGTAAGGCATTAATTTATTACAGGCGACACATACTGATTTAAATTACATAGAGACATTTGAAAAACTCACTGAATGGATATTTAAAGAGAAATTTAAAAAAATGCAAATGTTAGACTGGCGAAATTTAGAACACTTACCTTAAATAAATAAAAATGTAAAATTAAAAAAATAATAAATGAATTAATAAAATATTTAAAAAAAATAAATAATAAAAAATAAATTATAAACCGCCCTAGTAGCGGAGCATGCTAATATTGGGCCAATATTGAGCCAATATTGTGTATATCTTGGCGTCTCATTCGAAATATGTCCAAAGTAACGCCAATATTGGACATACATTGGCTGCCAATAATGACTAGATATTGGCATTACAATTTTATTCAAACATTGGCGTTACATTGGAAATATTTACAATATTCGGAATATATTGGCAACCAATAATAGCTACATATCAGGTATATATTGGCATGCCTATATTGGTTATAAATTGTCAATAAAATAACTGCCTTCATTAAAAAAAAGTGGTAGAGAATATGCAAATAAAAGAAACAACAGTCTTAAAACCTAAATGGCTTGACATCAACTACTACAGAATGATCCCCCCCCCACACACACACACACAAAAAAAGGAAATTTTTCGTATATTCGGATCTGGCAGCTGTTATGTCGTGATATTGATGAGTTCCCAATTCACAATTAATCATGATCCCTAACTAGTTACATACATTTGATTAACATTAAATTTGTCGATTTATTTAATTTCCGTTAATTCTTAATTTTTCGCTATTCTTACTTTCCGCTGTGATTTTATCCTGCCCATGGACGCCTATATAGAGGCCAAGAGGAAGAACTGTACCCCTGAACGTTCAAGGTCACAAAGATGGGCCTCCAGCTAGTAGATGTTGTACATCTAATCCTTGCCTTTGCCCAACTGGTGTCAGTGATTTGCCCCCTCTTAAAAAAGTTGTATGGACGCCGCATGATCCTACCTCTTATTTTCATGCCTCCTTCATTTTACTGCAATTATTTCTCCTCACGGCGTTGGCAACTTCTCGCCTACCTTTAATTACTTGTGCTATTTTGCCGAACTTGCTTGAATAAGTGAAGTTGGGCTTTCTTTGCTCTGATGAGAGCTTTTTTTCTGCCTTCGAGACCCATTGACCTCCTAAATTTTAGTATTTGCTATATTTATACTGTAAGCCGTCATTACGAAATGATGATGTATCTTGTATATAACTGCGCCCTCTATTGGGCTTTATACGTGTACATATGATTGTAAATAAATTAGTTTAGATTCGAAGCTTACATGGTGCAGTCGTAAAACTTCCACTCCGCTAAAATTTTCGTTCTGTTTATCAATTCGACTGAAAACAGAAATCGTTCAAAGCACCCCGTCGACGCTCCGATCATCCCGTCATTGTCTAGACCAGGGGTGGCCAACCCGCGGCACGGATGCCACAGTGTGGCACGGCGGAGTTTTAACAGTGGCACGCGAAGACTTATTGAAAACTTAAAAACTTTGAAAAAATAATAATATCGTCTTCAAGAACTTTGTCAAAATCCGTAAAAACCCTACTCATACGCTACTGAATACAACAGCGCCTGAAAGCGGCACTGCTTGACACCAGTACAACGATGCGGTAACTAGTTTTAACTACAGGTGAGGACATTTTTAAAAACTTAAAAATGTAATTGAAGTTAACAAAGTAGAGTGGACAAAATTAGATAGTATTTGCACAGATGGAGCGCCTTGTATGGTTGGAAGGATAAAAGGTTTTGTTACATTGCTTGAAAATTATTTGGGAAGAAAAACTTTTAAGTATCATTGTATCATCCATCAAGAAGCTCTTTGTGCCAAGGACTTAAACCTGTCTTCTGTTGTTGACCCTGTAGCGCGCTGTTTCAGCAAAATACGAGCTCGAGCTCTGAATCGACGACGATCTCGTGAACTTTTCCCGGAAGAACCAGAAGAGGATGGCGAGTTACTCCTTCATTGTAGTGTGCGCTGGCTTTCCAAAGGAAGTGCACTCGCGAGATTTTGGAATTTGAGGAAGTGTGTTTTAAAATATCTGGAAGAAAACCATGAACTGCCCAGTGAGTGCTTGCTACTCAAGAATGAAGATTGGCCATAGGATTTAGCTTTTCTCACCGATATTATGGGACATTTAAATAATTTAAATTTAAGATTATAGGGAAAAGATTGTATTTTTCCTACCCTAGTTAGTCATATATCGTCTTTTGTGAAAAAACTTTCGCTTTTTTGTCTCGATTTTTGGAGAAAAAACATTAACACATTTCACATTAATGCAGGAACTAGCTACCAAAGTCAATAATGCTCCGAACTATGATAAATTGAAAAATTTAATATTCATTTTGCAGGATTCATTCAGTGCAGTCAGCATCAGTTTTTGCAGGTTTCATGATTTTCAAGATGATAAAAAATGCTGATCTTTTCACAAATCCCTTTTCAATTTCTCTGCAAAACGTTAATTGTTACCCACCTGAAATCCAAATCGAAATTATTGACCTACAGCTCTATACTACACTGAAAAGCAAATATAAGGAACTTATTTCAACTGCAAGTGATCCAAATTATATTGAATTTTGGAAATTTGTACCAACAAGCAATTTTCCAAATTTACACGATTTGACTGTCAGATATTGGTGTAGGTTTGGATCAAGGTATGTTTGTGAACAAATGTTTTCTATTATAAACATAATAAAATCAAAATATCGTTCAAGATTAACTGATATGCACTTAAAACACCTAATTTTGTTAGCATCTTCAAGAACTAATCCTAATATAGATGACTTGGTAAAAAAACTACAAATTCAAAAGCCACATTAATTAAGTACTGACTGTTTAATAATTATTCAGAATTAAATATTTCAAGTTATTCATTTTTATTTTATACATAACCTAACCGACTGAACCTTTAAAAATGTTTATTAACAATAAAACCTAAGTTTGTACATTTGTTTTATTTATTATATTATTTTTTAAATCTCTACTACTCAGACTTACATGAAAACAATGTGCTATTTGCATAAAAATACCATAATCAGCCAATAAATAACATTTTTTCACCTTTTTATATTTTTTAGTATGTTGGAAAAGTTGGAAGTGGCACGCATAATTTTTTTTTTCAGATAGTGGCACTCTTCCCAAAAAGGTTGGCCATCCCTGGTCTAGACGTATGACTGTCTCGTTTCCAAACATCGAAGGCAGAAGGTAATTGCTTTCATTATATTTTTTTTGTAACATATACACAAAATGGATAAATTGGACTCGAAAGACTTAAAAGAGTTTACAGTTTCGCAATTAAAAACGGAGCTGAATATTCGTAAATTATCTTGCAAAGGATCGAAAGATGAACTAATTCAACGTTTGGTTACAGACAATGAAAAACATTTTCCTGAAGAAACAATTGACAAATTAAACTCTGTCCGCAATGAACACATAGAACTGACACAAACCTTAAAGGAGAAAGAATCAGAAATTCAAGAATTGAAAAACCAAATCGTAAGTAAAAATAATCAAATCACCGAAAATTTAAAACATTGTGATGAATCTTCCTCAACCGCACCGGATCTTGCTAACATTGGCGTACAATTAGCTGCCACTGTTCAGCAATTGGCTTTAAATCAAGAAAAATTAAATTCGCTGATTCAAATAAACTCTACCATGGATACCGCTTAAGCGATACCAAATTTTTCCGGAAAACAATTAGAAGATCCAACGAAATGGATTATGCAAGTGGAAAGAATTGCATTTCATGCACATTGGACGCTCTTCTTAACTCTCATAAATGCACAAACAAGATTAAAATCATCAGCCGCAGATTGGGACTCCGTGTACGGTAAAAATTGTCAAGATTGGTTAGAATGGAAAGAAGAATTTCAAAAGCGATTTAAACGATCGATGAATATGAAAGATTATTTTTTTCATTTCATCTGAAACGTGTGCTTCGTGAAGACGAAACTTTAGTGTCATATATTTACGCAAAAGATGCCTTACTCGAAAATACTCCGCATAAATTGGACGTATCCGAACGCATTTCACTCATTCTAGGTGACAAACAAGACGACCGATGTGTGATGATGTTTCATATGTGTGAACCCACTCTCCGTTCACACATATGAAAGTGTTACAGAATTAGTTGACCGCGCTTCATCATTGCATTCAAGAAGACGCTTGCATAAAGACAAATCGGAACAACTTTCTTTTTTGCACAATAAGAAAAACTTTCATGTGTTAAACATTAAAAGTGTATCTAAAAATGACAACTATGATTCTCAGTTTCATGACGATGAAAAACGATCATTTCGCTCAAATGAACAAAAAACGAAATTTATGCAAAAATTTAATCCCAAAATGGATTCTCCTGAAAACTTCCATTGTTGGCGATGTGGAAATTATGACCACATTTCTTCCCAATGCACGTTACCTCCACCAAACCCAAAAGAGAAACAGCAAATTGTAAAACCATCCGTAGATTTTAACACGCCGCAGTCGAATTCTACCAACTATTATCGATCAACATCTCCAGAATACAACGCTGCAAAAAATTCTAATTCGACGAAAGAAAAATCAAAACGACAATCTTCTGTAAATTGCATTAAATCTATGTCTCATGAAACACCAATTGTTGCCGCCATCATCAATGGAAATACTACAGTCGACGCTCTTTGTGATCCTGGTTCTTGTATTACCCTAATTAACAGTTGTTATAACCCTACCGATGCCAATGTGTATCTATGGTAAGATGGACCTCTCAGTGTTGCTGGTGGTTGCGTAACACCATCTGGATGGATAACATTACGTATTGAAGTAGGAAATATTGACTACACCATGCCAAAAGTTGGTATCTGTGATCAATTCCCCGTTGCCCTCCGCCTCGGAACAGATTGGAAGATATCAGTTCATGCACGTTATATTTTCGAACAAGATAATTCCTTGTGCATTGCAACGCCTACATCGCTTCAACATTTTAAATGTGTATCTGCCAAACCTTCAGTGAATTGCATCGCTCATTTGCAAAATAATGTAATACAAACGCTAACATTTCCAAACATGCTAAAAGAAAAATCCGCAGAACTTTCGAAAGAGATAGAAACATCGAATACAAACATTCCAAAATCAGCGAAATCTCCTGTTGAGTCAACCCAAATTCAACTCGCTCTTCTTGAACAGTCCAAATTACAGAACATTCTTTCTGAATTTGACGACGTTTTTACATCTTTGGAATCTCCAATCGGTGAATTGCTAAACATCCAATTAAAAATTCAACTACAGCATGATCGTCTTATACGATACAAGCCGTATCGACTTCCAGAACCAAATCGTTTGCATTTAAAAACTCAGATTTCTGAATGGAAAAAACAAAACGTCTACCAAGATTCAAATTCTCAGTACGCTGCTCCTGCTTTTGTAGTAGAACAACCCTTTCACGACACAACATCCCTTCGAACTGTAATCGACTATACTAGAACAATTAATCCCATTACTATCAAAAACCCTCAACCATTTGACAACATGGACGATGTTATTTATCGTATTGCTGGAAAGAAATATATGTCGAAAGTAGATATCAAATCAGCATTTCTGCATATAAAGGTGCATACCAACGATATTCACAAGGCAGACTTTGTAACACCCGACGGACACTACGAATTCCTAAGAATGCCATTTAGACTTTCTAACGGTCCTGCCGCTCTATCGAAAGCAGTAAAACAAGCTTATGCTCAACTATTGGACAGAGGACTAACTCCATATTTTGATGATTTGAGTTCAGTGCACGACAATTTTGACAAACACCTCGAATGTTTACGTCTTCTCTTTCTACCCACACGTCAGCATGGCTTTAAACTTTCTCGTTCGAAGTGTATCTTTGTTGCTTCATAAATTCCTTTGTTGGGAAGGATACTCACGCAAAATGAAATACTCCCAGACACTAACCGTGCGTCTGCAGTAAATCGTTACATTTCTCTATATTCTGTACATGAAGTACGAAGTGTCTTAGGTTTCGCCAACACCTTACGTAAACCCATCAAGGATTTTGCAACAATAGCCAAACCGTTAACTGAACTCCTTAAAGGACAACTCACTCTTCGACACCCAATTCCAAGAATAAAACAATTATTCTGAACGCTGAAGAACATCCAGCATTCGAAAAACTTCGAAAATTAGTTACTACTCCACCTGCTTTGGTATTTTTCACTCCTGGACTACCAACATTTGTTGAAACCGATGTAAGTTATACCGGAATTGGAGCTTGCCTTTTGCAGGAAAATAATGGAAAACGTCACATTATTGAATATGCTAATCGTACCTTAAGTGCTCCAGAGACTCGATATCACTCAAATGAACTTGAATGTACCGCAGTTCACTGGGCCGTAACAGTCAAATTTCTTATGTATCTTCTAAGCCACACATTTGTTTTAATAACGGATAACTACACTACAGCATATGTTGTTTCCAAAGGGCGCTTAAACCGAAAATTTGCTAGACATATCGTTGATCTCTCACTGTATGATTTTGACGTACAGCACCGTCCTGGAAAAAATAACACCTTAGCTGACTATCTTTCTCGATATCCTGATCCCAGACCTCAACTATGCTTGACTATCAGTCTCAACTCCAACTCTTCGCTTATCCACGAACAACAGAAGGACGAGTTTTGTTCGCAGATCATAACAAAGCTCAAATCGCCAATCAACACCAACCCTTATCGTCAAATTCGCAAAACATTTAAACTTTAATGAAATTTTGTTGCATCGAAAGTATACAGAACTACAAGACGAAACTTATGCAATAGTTTTACCAAAATCACATCGACAAGCAGCACTCAGTCTCTGTCACGACAATGCCGGACATTTTGATTTCGGAAAGACCTTACAGCATTTACGCTCACGATATTAGTGGCCAAAATGTTACAAGAAACTAAACAGTACGTAAGAAGTTGTGATATTTGTCAACAGATAAACAGACGTACAGTTAGTGCAAGCGGACTCTTAGACGATCGTCCTCTCCCGTCAACACCATTTGAAGTTGTTTCTAGTGATCATATTGTTGCTCTTCCCTAAACAGCATCGGGGAACAAACACATAATTGTACAAATCGAACATACAACTCGTTACCTCATTGCCAGAGCTACCTAGTCTCTAACTGCTCACACAGTAACAGAATCTCTCGAAGAAGACATTGTTATGCTTTTCAGACCTCCTATGCTATACATCTCAGACCAAGGTCCTGCATATATTGCTCGCCATACACAAAACTTTCTAAAAAAAATATGGCATCGAACATCAACCAACTCCACCCTACACTCCACAGTCAAATTCTACAGTAGAACGTGTGAATGCCACCCTCATAAGTGTTTTGACGAAATTCGCATACCATAATCCAACCAAATGGGACTCACTTCTTCCAAATACCTTACTTGCGATAAATACTATTCCACAAAGTTCAAGCAAATATTCACCATTCTTTTTGTTACATGGTTATAACCCTCTTCTACCAAAAGAATTACATTTTGGAACCATTATGAACGAAGCAACTCGATTGGAACAACTAGAAGATCTCCCTTATCTTCGTGAAAATGCATTACTGAATATTGAAGAAACTCATCAAGAAAACAAACGTCGATTTGACCACAGACGACTCGACAAGACATTCAACAGCGGCGATCTAGTACTTTAGGACTGGCCGCAAGCTCAAGATCATAAACTTACTTCAAAGTTTGAAGGACCTTTTCGCATTGTACGTCAAGTCGGGGCCGTGTGTTACGAGATCGTTGATGTCAAAGGAAAAATCCCACCGAAAATAGTTCACATTCAAACTCTCAAACCATATGCTCAACGTATCTCACCTCGCCAAAACATATACGTCGGGATTTATACGTGTACATATGATTGTAAATAAATTAGTTTAGATTCCAATCTTACAATACGAAGCTTTCATAGTATTTAATTTTTATTACCTCATTATTTAAGCGTTTATTGACTTTACTTATACTGTTATGTTTTCCTCTTAGATTGATATTTGTTCATTCAGTTAGTTCCCGGTTCCGTATTTATCTTTCATTATTTATTACTGCTATGTTTTCTTTTCTTGTTGTAGTTCGTAAACACTTGTCTTAATTTTTTCCCATTGATGCGACTATTTCATTTTCAAAAACCAATTGTTTCCTTCTTTTGTAATTTCTATTTTATCCTGCTTCAGTTTCCTTATTCCTTCCCATAGCCCATTTGTTTGCTTTTTATTATTTACCTGCTCTGTGTTTACTATCTCAATGCAATTAACTAAACTAACTACTTTCGAAACCAGTATTTTTTCCTAGTTCATCACAATAAATTGCTTTAAATGTCACAATAGTCGTGTAAATAAAATATAATTATTGATTCTACTTAGATTAGTTTTTCACTGCTGTTTCAATCTCTATCTTTTCCTCAAACGATTTGATCATTTAAACTTTTCATATAATAATTTAGTTTGCAGCATTTAGTAAATTTAATAATTTCAATTTTTGTTTACTTACTTACTTTGAACTTTGAATACAATAAAATCTATTTTCAATTTATTTATTCTTTTGCTGAATTAAATAAAATAATCAAAATAAGTTTAATCTCTTCTCTTTTATTGAAAGTTTCGAAAATTGAAAAACTGGTTTTTACTAAAAACATAACAAGAAATTTTGGAAGAAGCTTTCATATGATGTCAAATGGTGTGTATACAAATACTTGACGGAATTGCTAAACATTGTTATTATATTTTGCATGTTTTATGTCGTATAGTCATATAAATTTTCGGGAAAGTCAAAGTGACATTTTTAGAACAGTAAATGGAAATCCGTAGTAAACCCCCTATCCTCTGTGGAATTCGATGCTTAATCTACATCAGTCATCTATTTGTAGTTATTTATGAGCAATAAATGTTTCAGGAATTTTTTTAACCGTAAGGAAATAAACAAAAAGTGGCAATCATTAGTGAACTCCATCTTGCTGAATTCATATCAGTCATCATCTAAACTCTATATCGCATGTTGAGAAATAGATGTTTCAAGAATTCTTTTTACGCGGAAATGTAAATATTTATTGAAATCCCTACTTCCTTCGGAATTTAATGCGGAATCCCTATTAGTCACCATCTAAGCTATAGCAGATCTCGAGAAATAGATGTTTCAAGGGAAATGTAATATTTGGAAATGAAAGTGGCATCTCCAGAACTGGACGTGGAAATCCTTAGTGACCCTTTCCCCTTGTGCCGAATCCATATTAGTCATTATCTAAGCCAACCTGCGAAATAGAAACGACATTTTTAAAACCGAAGTGGAAAAAAATCAGAAGTAAAAATAATTGATGAATCCACCCTACTTCCTCCAGAATTTAATACTAACTCCATATCAGTTATCATCTGAGCTCCATCTATAGCAGATCTTGAGAAATCTATGTTTCAATAAAAAAAATGTCTTTTAAATAATAGTATGGCAGAATTATTCCGCCAAGAGATATTAGGATTTAAACTTATCCAATAAATTTGTTTTACAAGAAAAAAAAATGTAGTCAAATCTAGCCTTTATCAAGTGGTATGTCTCAAAATCTAGTTTCTACTGAAAAATTCAATAAAAACTTATAAACTCATCTTTACATGTGGTACTTACAAGGCAGAATTGTGATTTCTAGGTCTTAATTGGGAATACAAGTTTTATAGAACAGCACTGAGAAAAAATTAATGTAGACGAATTTCTGGTCTTTCTGCAGTATATAAAACACATACACAGTTCCATATTGGTATTTTTATTATAGCCTAAAAATATGTTTAATTTCATCATTTACAAACAAGATCCTCATTTTTGCCTGTTATCTTACATTATAAAAGAAGATGTTAGTGCCAGTGTATGTATGTCGTCTGTATAGCGGAAAATCAAAACTTCAGACACCGTCTAAATTTACTACAGAGGTACGTATTGCAGCTTCCCTTACGATACACCTCGGCAATAATTTTTAGCATTCTAATTAGTTTAAAAGTATTGAGCCTTTCCAAGCTCAAAATTGGTCATTTTCTGCCATTTCGCCAAATCAAGTCTATTGCCGCTTCAGTCAAATCAAGTCTATTGCCGCTTCAGTCAAATCAAGTCTATTGTCTCAATTCATCTTTCGTCAAATCAAGTCTATTGTCTCAATTCGTCTTTCGTCAGATCAAGTCTATTGTCTCAATTCATCTTTTGTCAAATCAAATCTATTGTCTCAATTCGTCTTCCGTCAGATCAAGTCTATTGTCTCAATTCGTCTTTCGTCAAATCAAGTCTATTGTCTCAATTCATCTTTTGTCAAATCAAGTCTATTGTCTCAATTCGTCTTCCGTCAGATCAAGTCTATTGTCTCAATTCATCTTTCGTCAAATGAAGTCTATTGTCTCAATTCATCTTTTGTCAAATCAAGTCTATTGTCTCAATTCGTCTTCCGTCAGATCAAGTCTATTGTCTCAATTCGTCTTTCGTCAAATCAAGTCTATTGTCTCAATTCATCTTTTGTCAAATCAAGTCTATTGTCTCAATTCGTCTTCCGTCAGATCAAGTCTATTGTCTCAATTCGTCTATTGTCTCAATTCGTCTTTCGTCAAATCAAGTCTATTGTCTCAATTCATCTTTTGCCAAATCAAGTCTATTGTCTCAATTCGTCTTCCGTCAGATCAAGTCCATTGTCTCAATTCGTCTTTCGTCAAATCAAGTCTATTGTCTCAATTCATTGCCGCTTCAGACGATATTCGAAAGCAGGTGTTTTGATAAAATCGCAAAACACTTGACGACAAACAGCTGTTTTTAAACTAAGTGAATTTAATTCATCGTTTTTCTAACTTTGCCAATTAAAAATATTCCATTATATTTTTTTATTTTGGTATTATATTATCATTAGGAATATTATGCTAAAATTTGACTTAAATTAGATGAAAACAGAAATAACAATGCTTTTTTTAATTTTACTTCGGGGCTAAGGAAACATTTTATTCGACTTCAAGTATTTTCATTTATTTGTGTTTATTTTAAGCAATCTAAAAGTCTAACTTCTAGAATATTACTAACTTTGCGAATTTAAAAGCTGTAGCATATAAAGCATATAATATTTTTTAGTGTCACTCTGCCAACAATAGGCGATCGAACGTTTATATAGGGGGTGTAAAATGAGCCTATTTAAGGCGTATCAAAGGAGCTTATTTCAGACATATCAAATGAGCTAATTTAGGGAGTATCAAATAAATTTATTTATAGCGTATTACGCCCACGTTATACAATTAACATGGCTACACATCGCAAAAATGGAGAGCACAAATGATTGTAGTTCAAAATTGACGATTTGGAAATTGAGTGGTGTGTATCTATATCTGTCTTAGTTTTATCTGTATTTGGCTTGTTAGCACCCAAATAAAACGGCGGATAATTCGTACTAGCATATCTGAAACACTCCGGTTTTGTATACGACACTGGTATACGTGCAATGTCATAATATTTTCTCGCGCTACCAAGAGCAATGGATTTTTTAGTGTATCAATATCTTGCTTCACAAAGTAAAAAGAAAAACTACAAAATTCATGAATAACAAAAAAACTCATAAATATTCATGAATAACAAAAAGAAAAACTCTTAAATATTCATAGTGTTTTATACTTTTCAGCGCTGTCTGCTATAAAAAAGGAAAAGAACACGCGAACCTTTTGTATGATGCTTTGCGTGACATAACAACATATATGGTAATATACTTCGAAGCCGATGTATTTCAGTCGAGCATCTGTTGCATGTGGCTAAAACAAATTAATTACTCTATGTTATTGATATCGATATTTGTACTACGTACGTTAAAAATATTGTGACATGCAGTTGTTGATTATACTAAATCAAATATATTGAATACTAACAGTATACCCGTTCTTCGTACCGAGTATATACTGACTTAAAATTCACAATCATGTGCAACTTCCTATAGTATACTAAATGGCATTGTTAATCAAAACATTCCCTTAAAATATTTAATTTAATGTTCCTGAAAAGAAATTTAAGAATTCTCTGTTCTCTCTATACAAAATTGTCTTTACGGGCAGATCTGAAGAATGAAATATCCTGGTCCCGTTTGTAAACAAATTTGGAAAAAATATGAAATTGAATAAATATATGCAAAGTAAAAGCAATAAAATTGTATGGGACCCGTACTACTTATATTCGCGAATATTAAAAGATATACCCGTGTATTAGTAGATTACACGTACTACAGCATATAAGTTTTTAAATCCCTGCCAAAATAAAACAGGTGACGTAATAAATTGAAAACATCATTAATCCCGTAATCTTTAAACCTGAAGGCCGTAATTGATTCCAATATATGCCACAGTGAAAGCGCTAAAATTGTATGGGATGGGAAGATATACCCATACTACTTATATTGTCGTAGATTAGAAGATATACCCTTGTTTTAGTAGAAGATTACCAATATTCTTCAGTTTCAAAAATATTTGCCAAAATGAAACAGATGACGTAATAAATTAAAAATATCAATAATCTCATAAAGATTACCCGTGAGTCTCTAAAATATTTGTCAAATAAAACAGATGACCGAATAAATTGAAAATATCAATAATCCCCGCAACCTTTAAACCAGAAGGCCGTAATTGATTCCAATATATGTCAAAATATATGCCAATATACCTGTACTACTTATATTCTCATAGAGTAGGAGACATACCCTTGTATTTGTAGAAGATTACCCGTACTACGTGCAATATATAAGTTTCAACAATTTTTGCCAAAATAAAATAATCTATATAAATAAAAATGAAAATCTGTCTGTCTGTCTGTTTGTCCCATCAACACGAGAGAACGGCTGAGCCGAATTTGATGAAATTTTGTGGGTAGCCTAGAAATAGCCCCACTTAAAATTTAGTCTATGGTTGGAATTTCTACGACCAGTGGTTCTCGAGATATTAGTAAAAAACGAAACTTTCGTTTGTCTCATCATCACGAGAGAACGGCTGAACCGAATTTAATGAAATTTTGTGGGTGGCCTTGAAATAGCCCCCCATAAATTTTGCCCAAGTTTCGAGTTTCTAAGACCAGGGGTTGTCGAGATATTAATGAAAAACGGAACTTTATCCTAGGAGATCTACTCTCTAACTCCGTGGTTTATCCAAACGGAAAGGATGAAAATCGTTTGTTTAAAACGGCGAAAAGAAATAAAACTTTATTTCCGAGTTTGGTGCAGGATTTTTGCATTAATTAGTCACTATCGGAAAACACGAACTGTTTGAAACATGAATTTAAATGGAAAAATCTACCTCCATGGTTACCTTTCACAAGCTATTACTCAACGATTAGAAGTATAAAGAAATTAAAATGGTTATTTAATTTCGCATTTTATGAGGAAGATTCTATCTTATATCATGTTGCTCGACAATGGAATGGAATTAAATGTGTTTGTTAATGATTATTAATATTTTTTCGATTTGAATAATAAATAAATGGATATTAAAATATATCTTATAAATGAACGGTTTGATTTTTTTTAATTATATTAATTGCGAACTGCATACTTCACTTTCATGTATTTTAGCAAAGAGGTTTTAAGCTTATATATTGTGTTTAGCTAATAAGCTTATATTCTGTTTACCCAATAAATTCATTTATCCAATTGTTTAAACAGAAAAAGAGTAGAATGGGTATATCTTCTAATAATATTTTAGTGTTTTCATTTAGTATATAGAAACTGGATCACGATATTTTATTCAGATCTGCGAATTTGGCTGGATATCGCTAACTTGGCAAATTTCTTAAAAGTTGCCAAATTGATTGAAATGTCCCCAAATTGATAAAAATGACGTAAATCAATGAATTTTATTTTGTTTTGTTAAAAGAAAGTACTGAAATGGTGTTTCGTTAGCATTTGTCTGTCAGTCCAACCGCCCTACTTAGTAACCCTTTTAGCGAATTTTTAAAATGTCACCAAATTGATAAAAATATTTATAAATCCATAAAAATATTTTGAAATTGATAAATTGCCCTAAATAAACGAAATTGTGGTTTTTTTAGGGGATAATATTTTGATGATGGTTCGTCAATTTATCGCCAAGTGGGACTGTCAGTTCTATAGTCCCACTTGGCGATAAATTTGGTGATTTTTTAAAATGTCGCCAAACCTTCATTAGAGATATTCAGACGACATTTTGACCACCAATTTATTTGAAGCAAATCATAACATGTAGCATAACATTAAAATTTCATAATCATAACATTTAAATTTAATGTGTTTATGAGGAAGATTTTTATTAAATCTTTTCCGATTTTAATGATGAAGATATGTATATAAAATATATTTCATTGCCATCGTATTTTTGACTGGATAATATCAATTACGATCTTCATGTTTAAACATTATTATTATTGATGTTTTCGGGGATTATTGATTCAGAGCTTATTGATATTTTCAATTTCTTATGGCATTGTTTTACTGCGGCAAAAATTGTTGAAACTCATATATTGTACGTTGTACGAGCAATCTTCTACAAATGCACGGGTATATCTTCTAATGTAAGAGAATATAAGTAGTACATGTATATTGGCATATATTGGAATCAAGCCTTCCGGTATGAAGATCACGGGGATTATTGATATTTTTAATTTATTAAGTAATCTGTTATATATTGGCAGAAATTTTTCAAACTAAATATTATAATACAGGTAATCTTTTACTAACACTAGGACATATCTTCTAATCTATGATATTATAAGTAGTACGGGTTTATCTTCCCATATAATTTTAGCACTTTCATTTGGGCACATATTGGAATTAATTACTGCCTACTGGTTTAAAGATTACGGATTGATTGATATTTTCAAATTATATATGTAATCTACTAATACAGGTTATATCTTCTAATATTCGCGTATATAAGTAGTACGGGTCCCATACAATACGCTATTATTTTGCATATATTGATTCAATTCCATACATTTTATAAATTTGCTTACAAAAAAGACCAGGATATTTTATTCTTCAGATCTACCCGTGAAGATAATTTTGTATAGTGAGAACAGAGATCCTTAGGTTTCTTTTTAGGAGCATTGTATTAAATATTTTAACAGAATATTTTGATTAAACATGTCATTTAGTATACTGTAGGAATTTATACATGATTGTGAATTTTAAGTTTATTTATATTATATACTCCGTACGAAGAACGGGTATGCTGCTAGTCTATATAAATAAAAATGAAAATCTGTCTGTCTGTCTGTCTGTCTGTTTGCCACACCATCACGCGAGAACGGCTGAACCGAATTTGATGAAATTTTGTGGGTAGCCTAGAAATAGCTCCACTTAAAATTTAGTCTATAGTTGGAATTTCTACGACTAGTGGTTCTCGAGATATTAGTAAAAAACGAAACTTTCGTTTGTCTGATCATCACGAGAGAACGGCTGAACCGAATTTAATGAAATTTTGTGGGTGGCCTTGAAATAGCCCCCCATAAATTTTGCCCAAGTTTCGAGTTTCTAAGACCAGGGGTTGTCGAGATATTAATGAAAAACGGAACTTTTTTTATAGGAGTTCTACTCTCCAACTCCATGGTTTATCCAAACAGAAAGGATAAAAATCGTTTGTTTAAAACGTCAAAGGGAATTAAAACTTTATTTTTGAGTTTGATGCAGGATTTTTGCATTAAATAGTCACTATCTGAAAGCATGAATTGTTTGAAACATGAATTTAAATGGAAAAATCTACCTCCATGTTTTATATTTCACAATTTCACAAGCTTTTACTCAACGATTAGAAGTATAAAGAAATTAAAATGGTTATTTAATTTCGCATTTTATGAGGAAGATTCTATCTTATATCATGTTGCTCGGCAAAGGAATGGAATTAAATATGTTTGTTAATGATTATTATTATTTTTTCGATTTGAATAATAAATAAATGGATATTAAAATATATCTTATAAATGAACGGTTTGATTTTTTTTAAATTATATTAATTGCGAACTGCATACATCACTTTCATGTATTTTAGCAAAGAGGTTTTAAGCTTATATATTGTGTTTAGCTAATAAACTTATATTCTGTTTACCCAATAAATTCATTTATCCAATTGTTTAAACAGAAAAAGAGTAGAATGGGTATATCTTCTAATAATATTTTAGTGTTTTCATTTAGTATATACAAACTGAATCACGATATTTTATTCAGATCTGCGAATTTAGAGCTACGAATTTGGCTGGACATCGCTAACTTGGCAAATTTCTTAAAAGTTGCCAAATTGATTGAAATGTCCCCAAATTGATAAAAATGACGTAAATCAATGAATTTTATTTTGTTTTGTTAAAAGAAAGTACTGAAATGGTGTTTCGTTAGCATTTGTCTGTCAGTCCAACCGCCCTACTTAGTATCCCATTTAGCGAATTTTTAAAATGTCATCAAATTGATAAAAATATTTATAAATCAATAAAAATATTTTGAAATTGATAAATTGCCCTAAATAAACGAAATTGTGGTTTTTTTAGGGGATAATATTTTGATGATGGTTCGTCAATTCATCGCCAAGTGGAACTGTTAGTTCTACAGTCCCACTTGGCGATAAATTTGGCGATTTTTTAAAATGTCGCCAAACCTTCATTAGAGATATTCAGACGATATTTTGACCACCAATTTATTTGAAGCTAATCATAACATGTCGCTTAACAACGGATTTAAATTTAATGTGTTTATGAGGAAGATTTTTATTAAATCTTTTCCGATTTTAATGATGAAGATATGTATATAAAATAAATTTCATTGCCATCGTATTTTTGACTGGATAATATCAATTACGATCTTCATGTTTAAACATTATTATTATTGATGTTTTCGGGGATTATTGATTCAGAGATTATTGATATTTTCAATTTCTTATGGCATTGTTTTATTGCGGCAAAAATTGTTGAAACTCATATATTGTACGTTGTACGAGTAATCTTCTACAAAAGCACGGGTATATCTTCTAATGTAAGAGAATATAAGTAGTACATGTATATTGGCATATATTGGAATCAAGCCTTCCGGTATGAAGATCACGGGGATTATTGATATTTTTAATTTATTAAGTAATCTGTTATATATTGGCAAAATTTTTTCAAACTAAATATTATAATACGGGTAATCTTTTACTAACACTAGGACATATCTTCTAATCTATGACATTATAAGTAGTACGGGTTAATCTTCCCATAAAATTTTAGCACTTTCATTTGGGCACATATTGGAATTAATTACTGCCTACTGGTTTAAAATTACGTATTTATTGATATTTTCAATTTATATATGTAATCTACTAATACAGGTTATATCTTCTAATATTCGCGTATATAAGTAGTACGGGTCCCATACAATACGCTATTATTTTGCATATATTGATTCAATTCCATACTTTTTATAAATTTGCTTACTTTATTTGGATATTTTATTCTTCAGATCTACCCGTGAAGATAATTTTGTATAGTGAGAACAGAGATCCTTAGGTTTCTTTTTAGGAGCATTGTATTAAATATTTTAACAGAATATTTTGATTAAACATATCATTTAGTACAGTATTGTGGCAATTAATTGAGAAATGCAGTTTTTTCTATAAAATTCGGTTTTATTCAAGTTTCCTGTGAATACATTTAAAACTAATAAGTGATATGACCTCCCCGAGACTTTATAACATCACAGACACGTTTCGGCATGGAATGTACTAAACTAGCACATGTAGTTTTAATTTCAACGTCTCTGAACCATATGTCAATAACGGCCGAAATTAGCTTGTCCATCGTCGTACAGTCAAATTTGTGAAGCCCTTTTTTGACAATAGCCCACAAATTTTCTATGGGATTCAAGTCTGGTGAATTCCCGGGCCAATTCAGTACGGTAATATTTTTTTTTGAGCAGAAATTTTTGATTCGCTTCGAAGTGTGACATGGCGCGCTGTCTTATTGGAAAACGCAATCTCCGTTGGGCCACAGTTTAGCCATGGTTGGAAGCACTTTTCGGGTCAATATGACTTTGTAACTGGCACTGTTCATCATTCCCTCTACGGGAGCAAGAGATTATGTCCCCAAAACGCTGAAACAACCCCAAAACATCTTTTTGGGCGGATGCTTGATTGATGTGGTGCTGATTGAGAGGTTCTCCTTGGCTCCTTCTCACATAGATCTAAATCCCTGAACCACAAAATGTGTTTCGTCAGAAAAGAGAACTTTCTCCCAGGCCATGTTTTGTATTTCCGTGCCCATTCCAACCTTTTTTTCTTCATGCGAAGCGTCAGAAGCTGCTTCTTGTACGGTCGACGTGCTCTCCGTCCGCGTTCTAACAGCCTGTATCGCACTGTTGAAGGTGCAATATCAACACCAGCTGCCACCATGGACTTAGACAGGTCAAAACTGGTTAATCGAGGATTTTTAACACTCATTCGATGTAAAGTTTTGTCGTCACGAGTCGAAATTGATCTTTTTCGGCCGCATCTTCCAGAGCGGTTGGTTCCAGCATTTCCTGTTTCCTGAAACCGCTTCCAGATCCTCCCGACACTTGTTGTACTCACTCCACATATTTTACCTATTTCCTCGAACGTCTTAGAAGTGTGTTCTCTAAGCGCAATCACTTTAGCACGTGTTTCCGCGCTGATATCCATGACGCTAATGAGCCCCGCAACAACTGAGAAACTACCACTGCGGAACACCTGCCACCTGGCGGAGGAATTTGAACACCTGCTACTTACACCTGCTGCATACGAACACCAGCTACTTTGAAAATAACTGCAATTTGAACTCTGAGCTAATTTGGAGTGCTTCTTCCTAAGCTTACGTGTGATAAAACGATAAAAAGGATATTTCTCAATTAATTGCCACAATACTGTATACTATAGGAATTTGCACATGATTGTGAATTTTAAGTTTATTTATATTATATACTCCGTACGAAGAACGGGTATGCTGCTAGTAACGTAATAAATTGAAAATAATAATAATCCCCGAAAATAAATGTTTAAACCTGAAGACCGTAATTAATATAATACAGTCAAAAGTGCAATATCAATGACATTTATTTTATATACTTATCTTTATTATGCAAATCGGAATAGATTGAATAAAAATCGTCTGCCGCATAAACACATTGGATTTAAGCGATATGATATAATTTTCTTCAAATAAATTGGTGGAAAATATATCGTCTGTATAATATTAGCTTTATGGAAGGTTGAATTGTGCGTTTTAAATTAATATCTACATAATCCCTGGTCTAAATTTTAAGTGTGGCTATTCCAAGTCACCCCGAAATTTTCACCCAATTCCATGCAGTCGTTCTCCCTTGATGATGAGACAAATATACCCACAAATAAACACACAAATAAACACACAGACAAATTTTCAGTTTTATATATATAGACGAGCAGTATACCCGTTCTTCGTACGGAGTATATAATATAAAGAAACTTAAAATTAACAATCACGTGCAAATTCCTGTAGTATACTAAATGTCATTGTTAACCAAAATATTCTATTAAAATATTTTATTTAGTGCTCCTAAAAAGAAGTTTAAGAATATCTGTTCTCGCTATACAAAATTATCTTCACGGGCAGATAGATCTGAAGAATCCTTGTTCCGTTTGTCGCCAAATTTACAAAAAATATGAAATTGAATCAATATGTGCAAAATAAAAGCTCTAAAATTGTATGGGATCCGTACTATTTATATTCGCGAATATTAGAAGATATACTCGTGTATAAGTAGACGATTATACGTACTACAACATATCAGTTACTAAATTCTTTGCCAAAATAAAACAAATGACGTAATAAATTGAAAATATCAATAATCCCGTAATTTTTAAATCTGAAGGCTGTAATTGATTCATATATATGCCAAAATAAAAGCGCTAAAATTGTATGGAAAGATATATCCGTACTACTTATATTGTCGTAGATTAGAAGATATGCCCGTGTTAGTTGAAGATTACCCGTATTACAATAAGAGTTTCAAAAATCTTTGCTAAAATAAAAAAAGACGCTGTAGTACATTGAAAATATCAATAACGCCCGTAAAGATTACCAGTACTATAACATATTAGTTTCTAAAATCTTACAAAAAAATAAAATAAAACAGATGACGTAATAAATTGAAAATATCAACAATCCCGTAATTTTTAAACCTGAAGACCGTAATTGATTCCAATATATATCAAAATATATGCCAATATACCTGTACTACTTATATTCTCGTAAATTAGAAGATATAGCTGAGCATTTGTAAAATATTACCCTTATACTACGTACAATATATGAGTTTCAACAATTTTTGCTAAAATAAAACAATAACGTAATAAATTGAAAATATCAATAATCACCGAAAATAAATATTTTAACCCAAAGACCGTAATTAATACAATAGAGTCAAAAATTCAATATCAATGAAATTTATTTTATATGCACATCTTTATTATTTAAATCGGAAATGATTTAAAAATCGTCTGCGGCATAAACACATTGGATTTATTAAATACATTGCTAAGCGACATGGCATAATTTTCTTCAAATAAATTGGTGGAAAAAATATCGTCTGCATAATACTATATCTCTACGTAAGATTAATTGTTCGTTTTTAATTAATATCTAGACAACCTTTAGTCCTGGAAACTCGAAACATGGACTACATTTTAAGTGGGGCTATTCCAAGGCTACCCCGAAAATGATATCGAATTTGGTGTAGCCGTTCTCCCGTGATGACGCGACAAATAAACACACAAATATACCTACAAATAAACACACAGACAGATTTTCAATTTTATTTATATAGAATGAATGTACTGAATATACTAACTGTTGAAGAATATCATGAAAATTATATCAAGAATAGAAAATTAATAGTCCCTATGAAACGACAGGAATTATCAAAGAATTTAAATCTAAGTTTCTTGGATATGGAATTTTCCTCAATTTGACGACGTTTATCGAGAAGTTGCCAAGTTGACAATATATTGCCATATTTGTCTCTATTGTCGCCAAACTGTCGCTAAACAGAGATAGATATAGAGATAGATAGATACATACAGATAAATAGATAGATACATAGAGATAGATGATAGATAGAGAGATAGAGATAGATAGATAGATAGAGATAGATAGAGATAGATAGAGATAGATAGATAGATAGATATAGAGATAGATATAGAGATAGATAGATACATAGAGATAGATGATAGATAGATAGATAGATAGAGATAGATAGATAGAGATAGATAGATAGATAGATAGATAGATAGATAGAGATAGATAGATATAGATAGAGATAGATAGATAGATAGATAGATAGATAGATAGAGATAGAGATAGATAGATAGAGAGAGAGAGAGAATTTCATTCTAATAAACTAAACATTACGTCACATAGTAAAAAACCTTTAAAATTCCTGCTATGCATCGGCCGCAGTATGGAAAAATGGTGACATTTTTCATCCTTTCTATTATGGCTCTCGAACTGTAAGGGAGAACAGAATGTTCAGTTGAAAAACCCACACTGTAGTACATAAAATAATCTGCATATTTGTTACTTCAGCGTTTTCTCTCAATTCAATTCCTTTCAATTTATAAGATGAAACAGGTAAGATTTTTTAATGTCAGAAAGTCAAAAGAACCAACCCATATACCCCGCTTATTACATCCATCCATATCACAGAAAGAATTATCAATACTATAATGAAAACAATAATAAGTCAATACATCTGAAAGTAAATCCAGCAGATTCAACTGTAGTAAAGAAAAAAAGTAACCACAATAATGCACCACTGCCGTTTTAAAATATTTTAAATTAATAAAATACACCATCCCCACAGTTTCCGATTAAAACAATTTAAAAATCGTTTCAAAAATAGTGTATTCGTACAATACATCTATACTAATGCATGTTTAATGCATAGATAATGAGCATTGTTGCACCTCGAACCATGGTTACTGAATGTGCTTAGATTTCTACCAGCCAATTTGACGAGTACAGCTAATTTTTTACTGGCCATCTACTAAAACTTACCGGCCAGATAAAACGGAATCAAAAAGGGAAAATAAACAGTGGTCCACTGTCCGTCCTCATTCCGGATGGTCAAACATTATATCGATTTTTCTTTCGTTTGGAAATACGGACTACGGTCAGCTTCGCCTTAAAAAAAGCCAAGATCCTACACAAAATATGTTCGCTTTTGTCTTGTTTTTACTTTTCTTAGAATAGAAATCTTTAACAAAGAATGGTTTGAAAGGTTAGTTGATCTCTATTTAAGATTTAAAAATTGTTATATACAAATGAAAAATGCAATTTTGAGAAGTGCAAAGATACAAAAAAGTGCAAAGAAAGATAAAAATTCAAAGATATAAAGAACTACAAGGAAGTGCAAAATAAAATATTAAAAACATTACATACTTTTAATTTAGGTACTAACATTCTTCTGTTGGGATGATGAATAAACGTAAAATTTAATAAGAATAAGTATAATACAACAAAAAATTATAGTAAATTGGGCAGGATGCATAAAATAGTGGATTATGACTAAAAAGTATTTAATTCGTTTTCTTGAAGAAAAATATTAGAAGAATGTATTTCATTTTTAATAATATTTTTATTTAATTATTTATTTATCCAATGTTGAAAGTTTGTTATAAATGGCTTCTTTAAATGGTGATATTTTGTTAGCGGACAACCAAAAGAATTGCATTCACCTGTGTTACAAATACAATTTGGAGAGCTAATTTTATTTAGTCTGTGGACAAATGAGGATAAAATGAGGGTACCATGATTAGTTAGGAACTAGGTAAAATATTAAGATGGAGCACAAATTTGATATTCATTAAAGGTATTAAGGTGTAAGTGAACCTCTGATTTTTTGTATGCAAATTTACTTTCCAATCTATTTTGGATTCTTGTAAGACATAGTTTTTAAGTAGAATCTAGAGTAATGAATAATTTGATTCTCATGTACATTAATATTATTTACCACAGAGAAAGACAGAGAATCTGCTGATTCGCTAATTATGTTGCCTGCATGAGCTTTTATTCAGTTGATTCTTAAATTTTCATTATTTATTAATAAAAGAGTTTTTCTTATATGGTAAATAAGTGCAGTTCGGAATAATCTGCTCGACATAATGACGTGTGGTTTTAAAGTTTTGAAAGCAATTTCCAAAATTTTAATTTCTTTCACAGCTGGCGACCGATCTTCAGCAACCCTGTTCGTAATCGCGTATTTGTCCCTTAACGATGAAAGTAAATAATAAACTATACCACATGTTTCTTCAATTTGTGTGACCAAAGTTGTCAAATTATTGCCACGGTTGCCAGATCTTCGTCAAATTTGTCACCAAGTAAGATAGACAGAGGGAAGAGCTTCTTCAGATAGTATACGTAGGGAACTTTTAGAAAAAAAAAAAAAAAAAAAAAAAAAAAAAAAAAAAGCCCGTGATTTGAAACCGACCTACCTCTTCTTTTGTTAGTAAATAAGATCAGAGATATAAATATACAGATTATAAATATGTATTTTATTAATATACATGTTTTATAAAATATCAGATTTCCACCTTGAGGTCCTTGGGGTCTTTGGATCAATAAAAGCTGCTATCTCTCTCCCTTTCCTATAGACTTGGTCTTGTAATTGGATTTTCCTGAGAAGTGGGATTAATGACAGCATAATTTCCCACAATTGTGAAACTTCCGCGTTTATTTCATACTAGCAGTATACCCGTTTTTCGTGCGGAATATACAATATAAAGACATTTAAAATTCACAATCATGTACAAATTCCTATAATATTTTAAATGACAATATTCAAAGCGTTCTATTATAATATTTAAATTAATGTGTGGTGAGCAAAAATTACTTATTGTAGTAGTCATGCACTAACATGTGATAAATGAATTGATTTTTGTATACATATAAGTTAAGCATTATTTTCTTTATTTGCAATTGCAATTGCTAAACATTGGTTGCAATAACCGACCATTATTTCTTAGTATGAGCCCACTTACCATAATCTAAAAATGAATACATTACTCATTAATATAAACATTTTTAACTTTAAAAATTAACATTTATTAACACAAATTATAAGCATAATTAAAATTATATCTCACTACAAAATTACCCAAAGAGGAGAAGCACTCGTGTGAGACCCATATAATATTTAAATTATTCAAATGCATCAACCTCTCGACCTAAGGGGCGCGGCATCCCAGTGGTTAGCGCGCTGGAATTGCACTCGGTAAGCCCGGGTTCGATTCCAGCCACTGCCAAAACTACCGCCGTATTCACGCGGAGTACGATCACGTTAAACTTGTGGGTCCGTATTTTATATGCATATCTTTATTATTTAAATCGGAAAAGATTTAATAAAAATGGTCTGCCGCATAAACACATTAGATTTATTAAATCCGTTGCTAAGCGACATGATATAATTTTCTTCAAATAAATTAGCGGAAAAAATATCGTCTGCATAATGCTATCTCTATGTCAGGTTTAATTGTGTGTTTTTCATTAATATCTCGATAACCCCTGGTCCTAGGAACACGAGACAAGGCAAAATTTAAGTGGAGCTATTCCAAGGCTACCCACAAAATTTCATGAAGTTCGGCACAACCGTTCTCCCGTGATGATGCGACAAACACACAAACAAATCAACAAACATATTTTCAATTTTATTTATATGGATATTAAGATGTACTGGTTCGAAAGCACCACTAGCTTTATTATTAAATTGGAGAAAAAGTAATAATTTGAAGTGCTTTTGATTTGATACTTTAAGTAAAATTTTGGAAATAATTGACTATATCCTTAATTTGATTCTGGTCTTTAAAAGTGGTCTATGTGATAGTAACGTGCAATTACTTAAATCATTTTATTGAATTAATCAATTAAATAAATCAATTAATTTTATTGAATTTCATTGAATTAGTCAATTAATTAATAATCAATTAATTTTATCATTTTTAAAGACTGTAAAAATGTTCCAAGTAAGACTGCTCTATGAAAGAATGAGCTAAGTATGTCTATTAAATTAAATATCCAGCCTACTATTAAGCAAGTACTGACTAGTGGAATACTGATTCAGTTGATGGACATTCCAATTTCTATCATTCTAAATTTTCAGTTTCGAATGCACGTGACAAAAGTTTATAAATGCCAAAAAGCATTTACAAGATCTTAGTGAGAGGGTCGGGATAGCCCAGTGGTTAATGCACGGGGGTTGCATTCGGAGCATTCTAGGCCTTGCCCAAACTATCCCTGTGTTCACGTGGAGTATGATCACGTTAAACATGTCACGTTAAACATCAAAAGTCATTTCGAGAGGTTGGTACAGTCCCCGTGGATGTCGCTCTCACTGGATTCCGGGCTAAATTGGTTGGCACTGTGTAAGGAACCTTGCTGCCCTAACCCGGAATCAAACCCTGGATCTTCGATCTGGCCAGCCGACGCTCTACCGTTGAGCTACTGGGATAGAATTGCAAGCTCTTATCTTTGAAGTGGACTCTGCAACTGTCTCGGACGTCCAAGCGTATACCCTACACCTTCGAGCAGGTCGAACAATCTGGAAATAAAGTGAGAGTTTCTAGCGAGTAATAAGACCCCAATAAATTATATATTTTCTCTCTGGTAGAAAAAAACGTCATTAATACGCTATTAAGTTGAAGGAATTGAAGGAATTGAAGCGGAATCACGATAATGCTCGGTCACGCTTTGCTTTCAGAACAGTTGACTTCCCTAAGAGCCCAAATACTGTACCGTCAACCACATTAAGCATACTTGATATTTCATTTTCTTCTAAAACTCAAAACTTCTTCTTGGGATTAAAACTTCTTCAAGTGCAAAAACAGTAGAAAAGTGTAATAAAGTAATGGAGAATATTTATACAGATGAATGAAAAATACCTTTATTATTGACTTTTTAATAAAAAGCATAGAATGGAGTACTTCGATTAGAAACAATAAAAATATGTTATCTAAGCAGAAAAAACTTTTGTGCCTGAAGCCCTTTTGAGCGTCTCTTGGAATGATAACAAAAGGTTAAATATAAAAAATAAAAATAAACAGCAGTCAACAAATATGTGCATAACTTCTTTCTCGAGTTCAGACTTGCATATAACGATTGCATTGCTGCAATAATGAAGGATTTATGTCCAGAGTTGTTCTTTTTCTAATGGCCTTGTGTCCGACGACCGTACATTTCATATATCATTTACTTGATTGCTAAGTCTGCGTTTATTGTCTGAATCTGAGTTTCTCGAAAACTGAAATGAAGAGTAATACGTTTTTGTTGTTTTCAATACTGTTCGGGTCGTATGTCTTCCATTAAGAGTTATCTATATATACTAATTGCCAAGTGTCCGTCTGTCTGTCTGTCTGTCTGTCTGTCCGTCACGCTTTTTTTTGGGGCACTTCCCGAATAGATAGAGACTTGCAATTTGGTACACGGCTCGATCGTTCGATAAAACCCCCTGGAAAAATCGAATTTTTCGAAAATGTTCTCTAGAGGAGGTGCTCCACACCAAAACATTCGAAAAGTGAAATGATAGGAAAGCATGCTTTGCCATAAGATAGAGATTTCAAATTTGGTGTATGGGTAAATCGTTCGAAAGGAAAAAAGTGTGCAATTTCAGATTTCCAATATTTTCTACTTAAGGGGGTGCCGCGTACCAAAATGTTCGATTTACGCAATAAATGAGAAACGGCTCCTTTAAAATTTGATAGAGGTTTAAAATTTGGTATATGGAATAATCATTTGATAAAAACACCCAAGACGATTATAGTTTTTCAAAAATAATCGTTTAAGGGGAGTGCTCCAGAGGAAAACGTTCGAAAGGTGAATTGATAAGAAAACATACTTCGGGATGAGATAGAAATTTGAAATTTGGTGTACGGGTAGATAGTTTGGAAGGAAGAAAGTGTACAATTTCAGTTTTCCAAAATTTTCTACTTTAGGAGGTGTCGCACACAAAAATGTTCGATTTTCGGAATGAAGTAGAAACACTTCTTTTAGAACGTGATAGAGGCTTGATATTTGGTATATGGGCGAATCATTTTATAGAAAACCCAAGAAGAATGGAGTTTTTCCAAAATGTATATTAAGGGGGTGGGTACTCCACAGAAAAACATTCGAAAAGTGAAATGATAGAAAAAGCATGCTTCGCGATGAGATAGAGACTACAAATTTGGTATACGTGTAGATAGTTAGAAAGAAAGAAAGTGTGCAATTTCAGTTTTCCAATATTTGCTATTGTAGGGGGTGCCACACACTAAAATGTTCGATTTGACGAACAAATGAAAACGCCTCCTTTACAATATGATAGAGGCTTGAAATTTAGTATATGGAGTAATCATTTGATAAAAAAAAACCTACGATTATTACAGTTTTTCAAAAAGGATCATTTAAGGGGGTGCAACACAGAAAAAGGTCAAAATATGAAGTGATAGAAAAACATGCTTCACGATAGGATAGACATCAAATTTGGTGTACTGGTAGATAGTTTAAAATGAAGAAAGTGTGCAATTTCAGATTTCCAATATTTGCAACTTTAGGGGGTGCCGAACACCAATATGTTTGATTTTCGGAATAAATGAGACACGTTTCCTTTAAATGTGATAGATACTTGATATTTGGTATATGAGCCAATCATCTGATAAGAAATCCAAGGCGAACAGAGTTTTTCAAAAATGTTCATTTATGGGTATGTTCCACAGAAAAACGTTCGAAAGGGGAGATGATAAAATAGTATGCTTCGGGATGAGATAGAGACTTTAATTTGGTGTACTGGTAGATAGTTCGAAAGGAAGACGTGCGCAATTTAAAATGTACAATATATTTTTCTTTAGGGGGTTCCGCACACTAAAATATTCGATTTGCCGAATAAATGTGAAAAGCGAATTATTAAAAAAATGACAATATTCAGGGGTTGCTTATTGCGAGACCGTTGATTTCCAACGGGTATTCGGCTAGTATTCCTATATATATGTAGAGATATAATACCCACATGTATGAAAGATATAATACTTATATAAGCTTGGATATAACATCTATAATTTGATATATATGGATATAGTGTTCTTCTAAATTAAGAAAACTAACAAGAAGATATAACTGACATATGACATTTTTGGAGACTAGTAATACATGTATGAAATACTGTAATTAAATAAAGACTTTTAAGTTTGAATCTGAGTAAAATGCATAATATTGTGAGCTTTAGCGCCAAAAATGAGGGAAGTACAGAACCAATAAGTTCCCAAATGAAAATACAAATTAGAGTTGCATTTGTTAAAAATTAAGGAAACTAACTTCATCTTGGAGGAAGTGAAAGTTGAAAAATATCCCGTTTAAAAAATCGAGCTATCATATAACAAGAAAGATCAGTGATGCATAAAGCAGTGATTATGAAACACGTTCCAGCTGAAATGCAATTTTATTTAAACAGCTCTAAAATGCGATGCACAGTGCTACAATAATTTATTATATTTGAATACTTAAGCCTTCATCGAAAAAAATTAACTTTATTCAAATGACACCATCAAAATATAAATCGTCTGATTCTCTATGTAAAAGCAATGAATATTTCATTCATATCACTTTTATTCTTGACTCCAGAGCTAAATAATTTTGTGTGAAAAAAAATTCAGCTATTCTTATACAACTCATCTTACAATCACTTATTTACATTCTGTAGCTTTTAAAATTAGACTTCGTTGTAGAAATAATCAAAGTTTAATGATCATTTAAACTAAAAAATATTGTAATTGCGTTGGCGCAGAATATAGATGCATAGAAAATATGCAAAAATAAAGCGGTTTTAGGACGGATGCAACACTAAATATAAATTTAAAAGAACTTTAAATATCACGATTTTTACTTTGGGAAAAAAATGGATGCCATATTTTATTTTGAAGTGGGTCAAGTGATCTCTTCATATAATATGGGTGTAATTATTATTTTATTTTTATTAAAAAAAACTATCAAAGATATTTTGCTGAATTTTTTTTTATATATTTTAAGGAATAATTTGAATATTTCCTAAAATTTTTTAAGCAATTTGTGAACTTTAACTTTGCTTAAAAAATGTTGAAAAATTAGGTCCTATGGGGTTTAATGTATTTCATTTTTTTAACCCGGGTTCAATCCAAAACTAATTGGGTGATATTATTCATTTACATTCCCATATGTCCCACGGAACGTCTCAACAACATACTAAAATTTCATTTTGATAAAGTCATTTTTACGGCAGTTATATAAAGTCATTTTTATGGCAGTTTACGGCAAAGACAGACAGAATGAACACAGACATAAACACTTTTCAACTATGTTGGAAAGTGTTAAAAGCTGATTGGAGATTATCTAACACAAGGTGGACAATATACAAAAATATGTACGTATATCTTGGAAAGTATTTGCTACTAATAATTCAGCCTGTAAAAGACAGTAAAAATAACACTCGTAGGAAATTAAGCTGCAGTATTTTTAAATGTTTTTGTTTTTGTTTAATATATGGTGCTTAACGTCGAAAACTGTTGTCTCAATTGAAAATAGGTCCAGTTAGGTTCTGCCTCGTGATTGAGTTTCAGCCGTTTAAATCCCCAGTGGGGGTTTCTTTTCTGAAAAACTTTTCCTCCATTTTATCCACTCTGGAAGAAAAATTGAATATCGGGCATTGGGTTCAATCGTTACCTTCGAGAGAGACCTGTGTCGGTGACAGCGATTCAGTCCAATGGTTGATATTATAAGTATGCAGTATGCTATTAGTATTAGTCTTCTGAATGGCCGGAAGGCTATTTGAAGATCTGTAAAGACTTTACATAATCATCGCCCGAGGGCAGATGAGAGGATTGAAAATACGACGACATTCAAGACTATAGTGTAGAAAAATTCAGCCTTCTAAATCAGCAGAGGGCTTTTAGAGCGTCTGAAAAGACTAGAAAATATTTTCTCCGTCCCCCGAAGGGTGAATAAAAAATCCGGCTATGTTAAGTTTTGTCCAAAAGTCGGTCTAAAAGTGTGGAATGCCCAGACCGCCCGAATCACCCGAGGGCATGAGCAGCAAAGTGAGCGGCCGGCGGTGTAAAAGTGTGTAAAAATTCAGCCTTCCAGATTAACTGTGAGGCTTCCGGAGGGTCTGGAAAGACTCTTTGAGATCGCCTGTTTTCTACGTCCCGGGCGTTAAATCGAGTATCTGACTCCGTTAGGTTCTGTACCGTAATCAATAATTGAATGCGAGAAGATTGAGCCTTCTAGATTCCAGGGGAGCGCTGGAGGGTCTGGAAAGGCAAAAATACGTTGGCACGTTCCATAATTATATATAGTGATGATATAAACTTCTAGCGCTGCTCACTTGTATGCACCAACTGATACCCCATCAAGCACATGCGCCAGCTAGTGACCGTAGAAAAACTCAGTAACAGATTTAACATCACTAGATTTTTTTTGCGCGTTTAGTTATGCCAAAAATATTGTCTACTAAATCAAGATCAACGATCAAGGGAAATATCTACTGAATTACACAATGGATTTTGATGAATTTTTTCCAGGGAATATTCTGATAGAATTCTTATTATTCTATAGTAGAAGGCTAAATAATGGGCGTTTCAACGAATTTACATACTTTTTCACTGGATTAAGCTTAATTGAAAATAGGTTTCTAGCCTACAAATATTTTCGATTATGTAGTGCGTTAACAAATTATGATCATTTTCAACTCAATACTGTGAATTTTTTAAAGAAAAAATATATATCATTAATTTTTTAGAATATTTCAGCGATCAAATTTAACTTCTTAAACTGATCATTTTCGTTTATTGCATAAACTGCTCAATGTCGTTTATTTCATATACTGCTCATTTTTATTCCCACCATTAGCTGATCATTTTGTTATCCACTTCATAAGTGGATCCTTTTCATCTACTGCGTAAGCTACTTCATAATCTACAATCATTCTACAAAATGAGTATATCTCGGTTCTTAAAGATTCTTTTGATTCGAATATTCATCACCATGATATATATTCTCACTAAAATTTTGCCTAACACTTAAATTTTTCACTAACTCTTGGCTTTGTTTATTTTTCAGCATAGCCATCATAATCATAGTAGTATAGTATATTTTTCGCTAATTTTCGAGACTATAATTGTGGTAACTATTTAGAAAAAGGAACTTAAAGTTAAACTTTTAGCTTAATTATTATTACATACAATATATATCTTAACATGGCCGTAAAATGGTACATAATGGAACTTATTATCATTGTAGTACATTGCGATATGTGTGCCCGCTAATAACCCTCCAATTATTTATCTTTCGCTCGAGTTCTGTAAAAGAATTATTAATTAATATAGTATTAAGTGGATTACACCATTTTAACTTAACAATAAATCATTTATTAACAACATAACGCACTCAATTATTTAATTACAACAATTATTCTTATTACTAATTATTTCGGCTGAGGGAGACAATGTGAGACCACTAAAATTACCTAAAATGTTTTGATGACCTGTAAATAATTCAGGAACACATACCTTCACTTTCGGCCTTGACCATAAACCATAATGCTTGCATCAGTCACTCGTACTGGCCGTAACTCTGGGTGTTTAGCTCCATCTCGTATTTCTGATCGCACTGCACAAATCAATAGATCTAGCCATTATTTTGGAACATCTATGGAACACTCTGCATCTCTAGTCGTCGTGCTGTATTCACCAAGTATCACCGTGCTTATTTTAAGTCAGAATTGTCCAATTCATCGTCGTTATGTCATCATGTCGAGAAAGAATTTTTCTTTATCTGAGTATCATCATTGGATAACCGTGCTAGTCATAATGCCGAACTCGTATTTTTCTTCATCGTCGTTATGTCACAGGTTGTGGCTCTTTTGCCTCAGGACTGTCACTCCCCCTTTGCTTTGATTGGCAGTCTCCACAGCGACGCCACAAGCATCTGCTCCATTGGATAGCCTTTCCATCCAATGTCGTTACTTCACATTTTTTTACGAGATCGTTCGACTCCCTCTGTCTTGACACCCCTAAATTTATGGTTTCATCTGACCTTTGGGTTCACGTGCTGTAAACCTAGGCGTCATTCAGACTGGAGGTATTGTCCGATGTTTCGGACACATAAATAATGTACATAAAACTCCCTCACCATAACAAGTGGGAGATCTAATTCTGGTCTCACAATAATTATAATACTCGAAATAGAAATTAACTTTTATCCGCCCCCTTTTTTTCTCGTACAAATAGCTTATACCTAAATATAAATTCTACCAGTTCAAGATTATGGAATTCTTTTCCATCTTTCTTAAAATCACTGAACTATGAAAATGGTTTAAAGAAGTACTTGAAGTAATTTCTGCTGTACATTTGATCAGTGTGCTGATCTATTGTTTATTATTATTATTATTATTATTATTTTGTTACTTGTATTCCTACTAGTTGTTTCTAGTCTATTTTGCTATGACATTTGTTCTGCCACTTACTATTGATTTTATGTTAGCATGTTGCCAGTTTGGCTGGGGGCTGCAGACTCTTCAGCCCCGACTAATGCACCTTTTTCCGCAGTTCCTTCATTTATAAGATGCAAAATAAAGTTTATTATTTATTGTTATTATTAAACTGATCATTTTCATCTACTTCACATTCTTATTCCCTTCATAAGCTGATCATTTCCATTCACCTCATCAACTGATCAGTCATTGTTATAAGCTGATCATTTTCATTCACTTCATCCACTGATCCATCATTCACTACATAAACTAATCATTTTCATTCGCCACATGTCACAAAATAATAAAATTATTGCGAAACACTGGTCGTCACAGCTGGGCAGGTGATGGCGAGGTTCGAATGTTAATCACAATATAAAGCACTGACGATCCTGGTAACTTTGATGTAATAATCTGGATAATATCTGTATCTATGAAGTTCAGCACGTGTTTCTATTTGGACGACTTGATACTTCGAAGCAATTTATTAATGGTTTTGACTTTGTAAATTTTTTAATCAAATTAGATTTTTTATTTTTTGGAATTCTTAAAATTAAATTTGCCTATTGGGTAGTTCGATTGAAATCATTTATTTCATTATTAAAATTATTGATTGTTGAATGTTTATATTGCATAATAATTTATAAATTTGTAAATTGTATATTACTTTATTTAAAAATTCCCACTGTAGAATAATTTTTATTACATATTGTTTTTGATAGAAAGATCCTATCCCGTTTTCGTGGATTTGTGCTGTCAATTTCGTGGATTTGTGCTGTCAATCGTGGATTTGTGCTAAATCAATTGCCACAAGTGGAATTGAAAGACCAAAATGTGATAGATTGATTATGAGAAGATAAACTGATTGTGAACCACCTTTGGTAAAGGTCCATTGTCAAGTCTTAGTATTTTTTAAAACCGCTTTCTATATAGAATATGCATTAAAGCATTAAAATTAAATGGGAAATATATATTTGAAACTGAACATACTTATTTTCAACTGTCAAAAGTTTTGACAGAAATTCTTTATTCTCATATACAAGAACAGAAAACATCAGTTATTTATATTTGTTAGTTCATTAGATTTCTTAAAAAGCGTGAAGAACTAACTCAACGTGATAGGCGAGCAGAAAGGGAAAATGCTTACTTACAGGAGGGCCAAGATGAAAAAAAAAATGAGGGAGGGGGGATTAAAATTGCATAACAATGATAAATACCAATTAAATGTTTTTAACTTCATTCAGAAGGTTTAAAATTATGATGCGAATAAAACCTGTAAAAAGCCTTTCTGCCCCAACCGAGAATCGAACCACGGATCTTCGGACTGGCCAGCCGACGCTCTACCGTTGAGCTACTGGGACGGAATTACAATATCTTATCGTCGAAGTGGACTCTGCATTCTCCGCCCTCTAGTGTCAGACTGGCGTACAACTGACAATTTGAATGATCACCTCCTGCTATTTTTACCTCAGGTTAGCCTCTTGCTGCTATTTTATTCTCCTGGTTAGCCTCTTGCTGCTGTTTTATTCTCCTGGTTAGCCTCTTGCTGCTATTTTATTCTCCTGGTTAGCCTCTTGCTGCTATTTTATTCTCCTGGTTAGCCTCTTGCTGCTATTTTATTTTCCTGGTTAGGCTCTTGCTGCTATTTTATTCTTCTGGTTAGCCTCTTGCTGTTATTTTATTCTCCTGCTTAGCCTCTTGCTGCTATTGTATTCTCCTGGTAGGCCTCTTGATGCTATTTTATTCTCCTGGTTAGCCTCTTATTGCTATTTTATTTTCCTGGTTAGGCTCTTGCTGCTATTTTATTCTCCTGATTAGCCTCTTGCTGCTATTTTACTCTCCTGGTGAGCCTCTTGCCGCTATTTTATTCTCTTGGTTAGCTTCCTGGGTAGTAGTTGTTTTCCCGATTTGAAATTGTCGCTCAATATACCAGAGTCCACGGAATCCGTGCTAATCGTACTACGGTCACTTTCAGACCGCCAACATCTTTGCATTAACCTACAGGGTTGATTTGTTCGTGCGCCATTGTAAATAACCTTGCTGCTCCAACCGGGAATCGAACAAAGGATCTTCGTACAGGTCAGACGACGCCCTACCGTTGAGCTACTGGGATGGAATTACAAGCTGAAAGGCTTGAAGTGGACTCAGCAAACTGTAATTGAACTTTTAGCATTTCTCAAGAGAGAAGACAGATGCGCATCAATAAGTCAGTTACCAAAATAACATTTTCCATGTTTCGTGGTTGAAAATACTTTTCCCCATAAATATAGGGGTACAACATTGCCAGATATTTTTGGACATTTACCACGTTCGGAAATGTTGATTTTGGAATAGCTTTATTAAAAAAATTCCAATTTTGTTAGGGTTAAAAAGCTTGCATCGTTTTAGAGTTGCATGATGTAACCAAATTAATCGCATAATATTACATATGAAAAGTGAACATATTTCACAATTGTCAGTACTTACTTTTTTTTTAATTTTATATGATTTTGTTTTTTATAAATGTATTTGAAAAATATGCAATATCTAGAGAACGGTTCATGCTAGTGTTCTAAAATTTATGGCAATCGTTTTCTAATGAAAAATTACATAAGAAATGATTATTTACGGTAGCTTTATTGAAAGTTCTGATTGTTTGATAATTTTTTCAAAATTTCATTCGAAAATTTGAGGGTTTTCCAGAACATTCGATTGCTTTTAAAGTCAATAGGCTTCCAGTTTCACTAATTGCAATTTTTGTACCAAATTTCGTTTTAAGCGCTCTATTCGTTCGTGAGATATCGTTTCCACAGGCTCACGGGCACACATACAACACCACAAAAACTATCAATTCGAGTTCATGGATGCTTGAAACGTACTCTTTTGTCGAAAACTCGAATTTTCAACCCCGCCACAATACTTTCCTTATACATTATACTATGCATATAAGGGAAGTAAATATTTATATACATTTATTTATTGCTAGCAGCATTCCAGTTCTTCGTGCGGAGTATATAATATAAAAAAACTTAAAATTCACAATCATGTGCAAATTCCTATAGAATACTAAATGAAATTTTTAATCAAAATATTCTGTTAAAATATTTAATTGAATGCTCCTAAAAAGAAGTTTAAGAATCTCTGTTCTCGCTATACAAAATTATCTCCACAGGCAGATCTGAAGAATAAAACATCCCAGCCCCTTTTGTAAGCAAATTTACAAAAAGTATGGAATTGAATCAATATATGCAAAATAAAAGCGTTAAAATTGTATGGGACCCGTACTACTTATATACGCGAATATTAGAAGATATAACCTGTATTAGTAGATTACATGTATGAATTGAAAATTTCTATATACCCGTAATCTTTAAACATGAAGGCAGTAATTGATTCCAATATATGCCAAAATGAAAGTGCTAAAATGATATGGGAAGATATAGCCGTACTACTTTTAATGTCGTAGATCAGAAGATATGTCCGAGTGTTAGAAGATTACTCGTATTACGATATGAGTCTCAAAATAAAACAGATGACGTTTTAAATTGAAAATATCAATAATCCCCGTTATCTTCATACCAGAAGGTCGTACTTGGTCCCAATATATGCCAATATATGTCAAAATATATGCCAATATACCTGTACTTCTTATATGCTCGTAGATTAGGAGATATACCCGTGCATTTGTAGAAGATTTCTTGTACAACGTACAATATATGCGTTTCAATAATTTTTGCCGCAATTAAACAATGACATAATAACTTGAAAATATCAATAACCTCTGAATCAATAATCCCCGAAAATATCAATAATAATAATGTTTAAAACTGAAAACCGTAACTGATATTATCCAGTCAAAAATGTAATGGCAATGAAATTTATTTTATATACATATCTTTATTATTCAAATCGGAAAAGATTTAATAAAAATCGTCTGCTGCATACATACATTGAATTTAAATCCGTTGCTAAGCGGCATATTATCATTTGCTTCAAATAAATTGGTGCAAAAGATATCGTCTGAATAATGCTATCTCTGTGGAAGGTTTGGCGACATTTTAAAAAATCCTCAAATTTATCGCCAAGTGGGACTGTAGAACTGACAGTCTCACTTAGCGACAAATTGACGAACCATTATCAAAATATTATCCTCTAAAAAAACATAATTTCATTTATTTAGCGCAATTTTATCAATTTCAAGATATTTTTATGGATTTACAAATATTTTTATCAATTTGGTGACATTTTAAAAATTCGCAAAATGTGTTACTAAGTAGGAAGGTTGAACTGACAGACTAATGCTAACGAAACACCATTTCAGTACTTTCTTCTAACAAACCAAAATAAATTTCATTGATTTACGTCGTTTTTATCAATTTTGGGACATTTCAATCAATTTGGCAACGTTTAAGAAATTTGCCAAGTTAGCGATATCCAGCCAAATTCGTAGCTCTAAATTTGCAGATCTGAATAAAATATCGATCCCGTTTGTTTATACTAAATGAACACACAAAAATATTATTTGAAGATATAACCGTTCTAATCTTTTTCTGTTTCAACAATCGGATAATTGAATTTATTGGGTAATCAGAATATACGATTTTATTAGCTAAACACAATATATAAACTTGAAACCTCTTTGCCAAAATAAATGAAAGTGATGTACGTAGTTCACAATTAATATAATTAAAAGAAAAATCAAACCGTTCATTTATAAGATATATTTTAATATTCATTTATTTATTATTCAAATCGAAAAAATAATAATTATCATTAAAAAACACATTTAATTTCATTGTATTGCCGAGCAACATGATATAAGATAGAATTTTCCTCATAAAATTCGAAATTAAATAACCATTTTGATTTCTTTATACTTTTCATCGTTGAGTAAAAGCGTGTGAAAAATAAAGTATGGAGGCAGATTTTTCCATTTAAATTCATGTTTCAAGCAATTCATGCTTTCAGATGGTGACTAATTAGAGCAAAAATCTTCCACCAACCTCAGAGATAAAGTTTTAATTCACTTTCACGTTTTAAAAAACGATTTTTAACCTTTTCGTTTGGATAAACCACGGAGTTAGAGAGTAGAACTACTAGGAAAAAGTTGATTTTTCATTAGTATCTCGACAACCTCTAGTCTTAGAAACTCGAAACTTGGACTAAATTTATGGGGGCTGTTTTAAGGCTATGCACAAAATTTCATTAAATTCGGTTCAGTCGTTCTCCCGTTATGATGAGACAAACGAAAGTTTAGTTTTTTACTAATATCTCGAGAACCACTGGTCGTAGAAATTCCAACCATAGACTAAATTTTAAGTGGGGCTATTTCTAGGCTACCCACAAAATTTCATCAAATTCGGTTCAGCCGTTCTCGCGTGATGGTGTGGCAAACAGACAGACAGACAGACAGATTTTCATTTTTATTTATATAGACTAGCAGCATACCCGTTCTTCGTACGGATACACCAAATTTGAAATCTCTATCTTATGGCAAAGCATGCTTTCCTATCATTTCACTTTTCGAATGTTTTGGTGTGGAGCACCTCCTCTAGAGAACATTTTCGAAAAATTCGATTTTTCCAGGGGGTTTTATCGAACGATCGAGCCGTGTACCAAATTGCAAGTCTCTATCTATTCGGGAAGTGCCCCAAAAAAAAGCGTGACGGACAGACAGACAGACAGACAGACAGACGGACACTTGGCAATTAGTATATATAGATAACTCTTAATGGAAGACATACGACCCGAACAGTATTGAAAACAACAAAAACGTATTACTCTTCATTTCAGTTTTCGAGAAACTCAGATTCAGACAATAAACGCAGACTTAGCAATCAAGTAAATGATATATGAAATGTACGGTCGTCGGACACAAGGCCATTAGAAAAAGAACAACTCTGGACATAAATCCTTCATTATTGCAGCAATGCAATCGTTATATGCAAGTCTGAACTCGAGAAAGAAGTTATGCACATATTTGTTGACTGCTGTTTATTTTTATTTTTTATATTTAACCTTTTGTTATCATTCCAAGAGACGCTCAAAAGGGCTTCAGGCACAAAAGTTTTTTCTGCTTAGATAACATATTTTTATTGTTTCTAATCGAAGTACTCCATTCTATGCTTTTTATTAAAAAGTCAATAATAAAGGTATTTTTCATTCATCTGTATAAATATTCTCCATTACTTTATTACACTTTTCTACTGTTTTTGCACTTGAAGAAGTTTTAATCCCAAGAAGAAGTTTTGAGTTTTAGAAGAAAATGAAATATCAAGTATGCTTAATGTGGTTGACGGTACAGTATTTGGGCTCTTAGGGAAGTCAACTGTTCTGAAAGCAAAGCGTGACCGAGCATTATCGTGATTCCGCTTCAATTCCTTCAATTCCTTCAACTTAATAGCGTATTAATGACGTTTTTTTCTACCAGAGAGAAAATATATAATTTATTGGGGTCTTATTACTCGCTAGAAACTCTCACTTTATTTCCAGATTGTTCGACCTGCTCGAAGGTGTAGGGTATACGCTTGGACGTCCGAGACAGTTGCAGAGTCCACTTCAAAGATAAGAGCTTGCAATTCTATCCCAGTAGCTCAACGGTAGAGCGTCGGCTGGCCAGATCGAAGATCCAGGGTTTGATTCCGTGTTAGGGCAGCAAGGTTCCTTACACAGTGCCAACCAATTTAGCCCGGAATCCAGTGAGAGCGACATCCACGGGGACTGTACCAACCTCTCGAAATGACTTTTGATGTTTAACGTGACATGTTTAACGTGATCATACTCCACGTGAACACAGGGATAGTTTGGGCAAGGCCTAGAATGCTCCGAATGCAACCCCCGTGCATTAACCACTGGGCTATCCCGACCCTCTCACTAAGATCTTGTAAATGCTTTTTGGCATTTATAAACTTTTGTCACGTGCATTCGAAACTGAAAATTTAGAATGATAGAAATTGGAATGTCCATCAACTGAATCAGTATTCCACTAGTCAGTACTTGCTTAATAGTAGGCTGGATATTTAATTTAATAGACATACTTAGCTCATTCTTTCATAGAGCAGTCTTACTTGGAACATTTTTACAGTCTTTAAAAATGATAAAATTAATTGATTATTAATTAATTGACTAATTCAATGAAATTCAATAAAATTAATTGATTTATTTAATTGATTAATTCAATAAAATGATTTAAGTAATTGCACGTTACTATCACATAGACCACTTTTAAAGACCAGAATCAAATTAAGGATATAGTCAATTATTTCCAAAATTTTACTTAAAGTATCAAATCAAAAGCACTTCAAATTATTACTTTTTCTCCAATTTAATAATAAAGCTAGTGGTGCTTTCGAACCAGTACATCTTAATATCCATATAAATAAAATTGAAAATATGTTTGTTGATTTGTTTGTGTGTTTGTCGCATCATCACGGGAGAACGGTTGTGCCGAACTTCATGAAATTTTGTGGGTAGCCTTGGAATAGCTCCACTTAAATTTTGCCTTGTCTCGTGTTCCTAGGACCAGGGGTTATCGAGATATTAATGAAAAACACACAATTAAACCTGACATAGAGATAGCATTATGCAGACGATATTTTTTCCGCTAATTTATTTGAAGAAAATTATATCATGTCGCTTAGCAACGGATTTAATAAATCTAATGTGTTTATGCGGCAGACCATTTTTATTAAATCTTTTCCGATTTAAATAATAAAGATATGCATATAAAATACGGACCCACAAGTTTAACGTGATCGTACTCCGCGTGAATACGGCGGTAGTTTTGGCAGTTTACGGATACAAATTTCTTAATATTTTGAATAGTAATAGATGCATTTATAGATCATTTAATACATCTTTTAAATAATCTGTTATGAGTCATGACGAATCTCTAATTGATGAGGTTCAAATAATCTCAATAAGCTATGTGTGTGGAACCCATAATGAATCGGAAAAGAGTAACCTGAAAGAACAAGGTATGATTAAATACAATTAAAATAATAATGAAATTTCAAAATATATTTCACACTTTCAAAAATGTCATAATATTTTGAAACTAATAATTATTTTGATATGAAATTTTCAGACCCATACACTAGTACTTTTAAAAACTAGAACTGCATTTTGATGCAAAAAAATTCTTTATAACACTTTACAACATAGTTGAAAAGTGCTTATAACTTTGTTCATTCATTCTGTCTGTCTGTCCGTTAATAAGATAATTGCCATAAAAATGACTTTATCAAAATAAAATTTTACTATGTTGTTCAGACAGTCTGTGGGACATATGGGAATATAAATGAATAATATCACCCAATTAGTTTTGGATTGAACCCGGGTTGAAAAAGTGAAATACACTATACCCTCTCGGGAAATAATATTTTAAACATTTTTAAGCAAAGTTAAAATTCACAAATTGCTTTAAAAAATTTTAAAAATATCAAATTATCCCATAAAATTTATAAAAAAAAAAATTTGAGCAAAATATGTTTGGTAGTTTTTAAAATAAAAATTAAAATAATAATGACACCCATATTATATGAAGAAATCATGTACCCTACTTGAAAATAAAATATTGCGTCCATCTTTTTTCCCAATGTAAAAATCGTGATTTTTAAAGTTCTTTTAAATTTATATTTAGTGTTGCATCCGTCCTAAAACAGCTTATATTTTGCGTAATTTGTGACAGCAAAATGGTTCACAATGTTGACCGATGTATAGGCGAATGATGGTGTATCAAGTGCCAGCCTATTTGTAATAAATATTGCATATTTGCACTGTATGCATTTTAACGTTTAAATTCAACTCTATGTTTTAAAAGTTTTCAACATAATGAATTATATCCTGATGAAAAATAACTCAAATTTTGCTATTCTAAATCTGTAAAATGTAATGGTGATAAACATATTTCTCAAATTATACAGCTTGACACAAGATTAAAAGCTTGAAATTTAAATAGAGATACTTTTCAAATTATGCAGTTTGGCACATAATTATAAATTTTCATATAAAACTTGAACATTCAATTTAGAAAATGGTTTCAACTTGAGCAAACTCCTAATTCAGTAATTGTAAGAGGCCATCAAAAGCAGGAGCGAAAGAACATATTTTTCAAAATATGCAATTTGGCACGAAATTAAAACTTGTCATATAAAATTGGAAAGCATTATTTATAACTTATATAACAGTGAATAATAGTAAATTGCAATAGAATCCACCACCAGCAGAAGGGAGATTGAGATATTTTTTAACTTATACAATTTCGAACAAAATTATAAATTTTCGTATAAAACTTGAACTTTCAATACAGAAAATGGTCACAATTTGAAGAAAATTCTAATTCAGCAATTGTAGGAATCCACCATTAGCAGTAACAAGGTGAACATATTTTCCGAAACATGCAACTCAGCACAAAATCAAAACTTGTCATATAAAAAAACTGGAAAATATTTATAACTTGAGTAAATATATAAAAGTAAATAATGGTACATTGTAATGGAACCTGCCTCAAGCAGAAGGGAGTTAAATACTTTTCAAATTATAGAGATCATAAAATTAATTTTCATATACACGTTCAGCTTTCAATATAGAAAATGGTCACAACTTGAAGAAAATCCTAATTCAGTAATTGTATGAGTCCATCAAAAGCAGGAGCGAGAAGCACATATTGTTCAAAGTATGCAATTTGACACAAAATCAAAACTTGTCATATAAAATTGCAAGTATTTATAACTATATATAGTATATATAATCAAGTATTTATAACTTGATTATAAATATAACAGTAGATAATGGTAAAATGTAGCAGAATCCGCCACAAGTATAAGGGAGATACAAGAAAAATTTCAAATTATATATACAGTTTGGCACAAAATTATAAATTTTCGTTTTAAACTTGAACTTTCAATATAGAAAATGGTCACAATTTGAAGAAAATCTTAATTCGGTAATTGTACGAGTCCATCAAAAGCAGGAGCGAGAAAAACATATTTTTCAAAATATGCAATTCAGCACGAAATCAAAACTTGTCTCATATAAAACTGGAAAGTATTTATAACGAGTATAAATATAACAGTAGATAATGGTAAAATGTAGTAGAATCCGCCACAAGCAGAAGAGAGATGAAGAAACATTTCAAATTATATATACAGTTTGGCACAAAATTTTAAATTTTCGTATAAAACTTGAACTTTCAATATAGAAAATGGTCACAATTTAAAGAAAATCCTAATTCGGTAAATGTATGAGTCTATCAAAAGCAGGAGCGAGAAGAACATATTTTTCAAAATATGCAATTCAGCACGAAATCAAAACTTATAAAATACTTTCCAATTTTATATAACGAGTATAAATATAACAGTAGATAATGGTAAAATATGGTAGAATCCACAATAAGCAAAAGGGAGATGAAGAAACATTTCAAATTATATATACAGTTTGGCACTAAATTCTAAATTTTCGTATAAAACTTGAACTTTCAATATAGAAAATGGTCACAATTTGAAGAAAATCCTAATTCGGTAAATGTATGAGTCCATCAAAAGCAGGAGCAAGAAAAACATATTTTTCAAAATATGCAATTCAGCATGAATTAAAAACTTGTCATAAAAATTGAAAATATTTATAACTTTAGTAAAAATATAACAGTAGATAATGGTAAATTGTAATAGAATCCGCCACAAGCAGAAGGGAGATGAAAAAACATTTTAAATTATACAGTTTGGCACAAAATTAATTTTCATAGAGAACATGAAATTTCAATATAGAAAATGTTCACAACTTGAAAAAAAATTCTTGAAGGATATCTATCTTCAGCTTAAAAACATACACAAAAGTACACTATGAAAGTATTCTGGGAGCGGTAGCCCATTGGTTAGCGCGCTGGAGTTGCACTCGGTAGGCCCGGGTTCGATTCCAGCCACTGCCAAAACTGCCGCCGTGTTCACGCGGAGTACGATCACGTTAAACATGTGGGTCCGTAAGTCCTTCCGAGAGGTTGGTGGTAGGGGAAGGATGGCACGGTCCCTGTGGATGCCTCCCCCACTGGTCCTTCCGGTCTAAATTGGGTGGCACTTCCCGGCTGTCCAAACAGTTACCTTACACCTTTCTGGTAGGTCGGACGGTCTGGGTCTCAACAACAACTATGAAAGTATTCTAATGAAGATACCATACAATTAAATTTTCAACCCTGTCATAATGTTTCCCTTATTATATCCCTATGTGTGTATAAGGAAAGTTATATTTCAAAGCAATGGTGAAATCCACAGAATTTATATTAAGTATTAAATCAAAGGAAAGTTTACCTCGTGCCAATTGTACGATTCACTTCTTGATGATCTAAAATGGATCCAACCTTTAGGCATTTCGCATGTTTAGATTGGAGTAATGCAGGATGACTTTGCACATCACAGCTTTAAATTTCTCCAATTATCAGCTTCATGCTGGGACTTTTCAAAATATCCCTTTAATAAAAAGGATTTAAAATATTACAAACAAATTTTTGAAAACATTGAGAACAAAACTATCACTAAATGTTGAATTAGTATGTTGGGAGAATATAATAAAAACTTACACAATTACATATGTTTTTAATTTACTTTCATTTTGCCCTTAATTTCCAGCACTTTTCAGAATTTAGTAACCAGTTACTGAGATCTTGAAATATTTTGTAACAGCCGATACATTCATATCAATTCCAGCTCATCAATATATACTTGCTGAGCAATTATTTTATGTTACTACTACAGTTAATAAATATTTTGGACTCATTTGAACATTTTTTAAAACTACAGTCTGACAGAAAACAGAATTTTCAAACTTAAACATGCTTGATACAGTTTAACATATTCAAATTTACTACTGCATAATACTCAAAAGTATAGCACACTTTGCAAACAAAACAAACATTAAAACTGTGCAGGTATAAGCATATTATCGATGGCTAAGTCTCATGATACTGAAACTTCATTTACAAATTTCTTATAACCAAAAACGTATTTTATTCTAAATTCAACATAAAGTTAATATGAAAATGTGCACATACTCTGCTAAATAAGAAGCATATCTCAAAATTATAATTTCCATAAAATACTAAATTTGATATAATTTAAATTAGACTGCATTTAAAAATCTGCTAAATTCCAGAACTTTAAATTTTATGTAAAAATTGCAAAAAAAATGATACTCGGGAAAACAGATTCATTAAATTTGTAAACAGAAATAGTTTCAATAAAAATTACTATCAAAGGTACAACACACCCGAGTTGAATAGTGGCAAATTAAAAGGAAAAGTTTGGAATATTTTTTTCAGCATACTATATCATATTTTTATTCATTATCGGTGCAGAATCAGCTACAAAAAGCTATTGTCCAATTCAATATTGTGGGTTAATTTGTAAGGTAAATTATTGATCTTCTAAATGGATTTAAAATTTAGCCTTCACATGTAGAAATATCTTCATATAGATAGCTTATATCTATCTTAATAGAGAATTTACTTTCTAGTATTCAGTTACTTTGAGAAATTATTTCAAGCAATATCAGGTATGCGCTTTTTAATGTTACATAAATGCCATAGTATTTTAAAGCTGAAGTTTAACTATATTTGACAAGATAATATATCGATAATATAAATAACATAAAATAGGAAAATCAGTGAGTTAAAATAATGCATGCAATTCATATTACTACAAACAAAATATAGCAACTGCAGAAATGTTAAAAATCTCTGGCAGCATAAGTCTATGCTAACTTAAAATGAGAAATAGGCAATCAAAAACATATTTGCTTGTAACGTTCTAGTATGTACACTGAATACTTAATCATAAAAAAAAAAATATTAATTTTATAAATGCTTTGGAGACAATCAAAATAGCATGTTTTTATTTTTTTTTTTAAATGCAGCTTTTATATATTTCTACAAACAATTGTTAAAATTTTATATTAAGGCGCATATTTTATAAATGAAATACAAAACAATCTTTAAAGTACAATAATTACATAAAAACACAAATTTCAAAGTCAAAGCTTGCTATCTTGGCGATAAGTCATCGATAAACCCACGCCAAAATGAGATAGCAACCCTAGAATTGCATTGTAAGAAAAAAACCTATTTAACTATTATAAAAAATTAATTTATTGAAAGTTCAGCTTTAAAAAACCAATTTTCAAACCTTCTTTTCAAGATCTTAACATACATTTACTTTTAAAAAGACAAAAGGAAGCATAAAATATGAAACTACTTACAGTGCTCAATTCAGGTGAATATCCAGGAATCTATCCATTTCTTCGGTAGTTTATAAAGCCATATTTTCCTTTTCTCGGGATCTTGAGGAAATTTAAACATTTCCAACTTCTTCCTCCAGTGATTAGTGCCATTTATTATACTACAATCACCCATTTTACAGATAAATTACATATCAAACATCAGTCAAGTAACGTGCGCTCGCCATTGAAATAGCATAAATAGGCAGACGGTAACAGACAGTCACGGCAGGAGCTTCAATGGCGGTTGCGCCAGCCTGTCTATATAGGAGCCTTAATAAAAACAATTAAATTCACAACATGTAAGTTCATATGCTATAAACGTACAGTAGTATACATTGAATTTATTTACCTTCGGGGAAAGAACTGATCAATTGATGTTTGGTGGGTTTTAGCCACCAGTCTTTCTCCTTCGAAGTGTATTTTAAGTAGTGAGACTAAATTTAATGCCTTTCCATCATTATGCTTACAGGAAAATGTCTTTAGTCCGTCTAACACTTAAAAACTTCAGAGTAATTTCTGATGCTGGCTCCTTGATCTTCACACTCGACTCCTTCTTCCTCACTTTCTTCCTCTTCAGATGATTCTGTTGCAAATTCCCTGACGATATCAGATATTTCTCTGTTGCTTTCTTCTATCATCACATCTGCATCCACAGGAGCATATTCTTCAGACGACATGCCCAAGAATCCGGCCTTTTCCATCAAGCTCTGTAAACTTTTAGATTCTTCATCTAAATCAGTCGGAAATGTTGCAAACTCCCTAAAACCAGCTTTTTGATAACAGTTAGAAATCGTTTCTTCTTTTCTCTATTCCCCATGCGGATTTTATCCATCCAACTGCATCCAAAACGTTGATCGACATAGATAGTTCTGTGGCTGATTTAGCTTCTTCCATTTTGTAGATCAAATGCTTTAAAAGTAGCTTGCGGTATTGAACTTTAAAAGATTTGATTACACCGAGATCCAGTGGTTGACACTTTGATGTCGTGTTAGGGGGAAGGAAAATTACCTTTATGTTTTTCAGGCGAACGTCTGTTGGATGGGACGTGGCATTATCCATAAACAGCAGGACTTTTCTTTTTTCCTTCATGAAGTTCTTGTCTAAGTTTATCAAATATTTCAACATGATATCAGAAGTCATCCATGCTTTTCTATTAGAGTGCCATTCGACGGGTAAGCCACGTATATCGAGTCCCTTAAAGCAGCGAGGCTTTGCTGCTTTTCCAATCACCAAAGGGGTCAACTTTTCACCTTGCATGTTTGCTCCCAGCAGTATTGTCAATCGCTCTTTAGAAATTTTTCCTCCATTGCAGCGTTCTTTTTTTAAGCAAAGCGTTTTATCAGGAAGAGCTCGATAGAACAGTCCAGTTTCATCGATGTTATAGATATCCCTTGCTGAATATCCTTCATTAATTTTTGGTATTTTTTCAACCCAATCTTCACACACACCATTGTCGCCGGCCGTCCAACTAGTTACTCTAAGTCCTCTGGACGAGTCGGACGGTCTGGGTCTTTAACACACCATTGTCGACATCAGCAGATTCGCCGACCAGTTTCCTGAACGTGATTTCATGTCGAACGCGAAATCGATCCAGCCAACCATTCGAGGCTTTGAAGTCTGTGTATCCTAACTCTTCTGCGGCTTCTCTCGCTTTCTCTTGGAGAATTGGCCCGGAAATAGGGAGATTTTTGTTTCTTGCAGAAACAAACCAATCGTAAACAACTGTATCTACAGCAAGTCCAGGTGTTTTAGGAAATTTATTTTTTCTTTCTTGATTTCCGTTTTTCAACCATTGGTTTCGCCAATATTCTTTCTTTTTCAAAATACAGCATATTTGGGTTCTTCCTACATTAAATTTAGTTGCGAGGGTACGAACTCCGACTTTATGTTTTTCATTATACTCAATAACATTAATTTTATCTTTCAGAGACAGAGCACGATTACTAATGCTGGCCATTTCGAAAGAAGGGTGACTATACATACACGTATGAACTCTACGACCTCAATGTCGATGTGATTTCGAATTCTCGAAAAGTAATGCATAAAATGTTAATTTAACGACCATGCGCACTCCACGTCCGTGCTCTTTGTCGAGTTTTTCCCTTGAAGTGGGATCTCACTCCTTTGTGACTGAGGGATGGGGGAGTTCCCGTTACTCCTTATCTCCCTTTTGAATTGCTTGCTCTTAATGTCCCTAGAGAATGACCATTGTTGTAGGCGCAGGTGTTTTTCTTACTCAGGTGAGTTGCAATTTTTTCTGGGAATTTTCTTTGATATAGAAATTTCAAATTTTGATTGTGTCCGTACAGAGGTTTTAGTCTAATGAAATGAATCATTAAAATAGTGTCCGCGTCCGTATCTGAGGGTGACCGCTAATCAGGGGTTCAAAGTGCATATTATGAATGAGAGTGATGTGGACGTTCGTGCAGGAGTGCCTAGCCCATAGGGCTTTAACCTCCGGTATGTGGATTATATTTGATCACTACTATCATTTGAGCATATTAGTACTGTAGACCATGACTATCTTATACGTCCATGCTTCCTAATGGGAAGTGGAGAGAATGCAGCTGCAGCAGTGCTGCCATCTGTTATGCCGTGGGGATACCACTAACACGCCATATATGTTTAACATATTGGCAGGGAGGGAGAATTAAGTGAAATTGATGTATGATATGAATAGAATAATGGGACAAGATGAAAGTTGCACAATAAGCGAACTGGGAAGGTTCAGAAGATTAAAATGCTATGGGGGGTCAAAAAGAACTGCCCGCGGCCGTTTTCTATTCTGCCGTGGGTCGTAGTCTGGAAGATTGAATAAAAGCTCGTTTGGCACACTGGGTATGTTATGATAAAAATTTTGTGACTGTTTTTTGATAATTTGCTTTATGGTTTTAATTTGATAGTCCTTCCTAATTACGTCATTACGCAGGTATCGCGGGGCTTTCCTAATAATCCGGAGTATTTTATTTTGTTCTATTTGCAGGTTATTTATACTGGTTTTGCAGGCGTAGCCCCAAATCGGGCAAGCGTAGAGGAGAATGGGTTGAATAATGCTCTTATAAAGTAGAATTTTGTTGTCTTTATCAAGATCTTTGGAGAAGAGGAGGTGGTTGAGGGAGCCTATTAATTTCCTTGCTTTTTTAATAACATAATTTATGTGCGTACTCCAAGTAAGTCGGCTGTCCAAATGGACGCCGAGGTACTTGGCAGTACGCTGGAAGGGGACTGGCTGGTTGTTGATCATAATGGGGGGGGGGGGAACCTGGTGCCTGAGAGGAATACTGCTTGGGATTTGGCGGCGTTAATTTTAATTTTCCATGTATTGAAGTATTCTTCAAGAATGTGGATGTGGGACTGCAGGTGAGCGTGTAGGTATTTTGGATTTTTATGCTTGGAGATGACACAAGTGTCATCTGCGTAAAGGCAAAGTGTGGTGTGCGGTGATCGGGGGATGTCGTTAATGTACAGAATGAAAAGAAGGGGGGCAAGAATGGAACCCTGGGGGACCCCAGCTTGGACCGGATGGATATCGGAAAGGGTGTTAAGAGTCCTAACATGGAAGTTACGGTTTTTAAGATACGAGCTGATGATGTGTATAAAGGGGGGGGATGTTGAATTTAATGAGTTTATGAATTATTCCGATTGTCCACGTCTTGTCAAAAGCCTTCTCAACATCGAGAAGCAGGGCGCCTACGGGGGTTTTGTCATTAAGGCCTTGAGCGGTGAATTCCACCACTCGAAGGAGCTGATGGGTAGTGGAGTGTTTAGGGCGGAAGCCGAATTGCTCAGGGATGAGGATGCTATTTTGATCTATGAAATTTAAGAGGCGGGTTTGAATGATCCGTTCTGCGATTTTGCTTAAGGAGGGGAGGAGAGAGATGGGGCGATAGGAGACGGGGTTAGAGGGGTCGGCGCCGGGTTTGATGCACGGGACGACGATGGCGGTTTTCCAGCAGGCTGGGAAGTGGCAGTAGGACAGAATTTTGTTAATCATAAGAACTAAGTAAAAGATGATATTAAGAGGGAGGTGCTTTAATGCTTTGTTAGAGATTTTATCTATACCAGGGGCTTTTTTAGTTTTCAGATTACTGATGATATCAATGATTTCTTGCACAGAGGTGGGAGGGATGGGGTGGGGTGGGGGGGACGCGAGGAAGTTTTCAACTGATTGCTGGATTTGATCATGATATTCGTTGTTCGGGATTATGAATGAGTTTCCTGCCGGGGAATTTATAACTGACCGTAAAAACGGGGTGACCATATCTCAGGGGTGACCGTTTAGAGGGGTTTGACTATATATATATATATATATATACCCGTACTACTTATATTGCCGCAGATTAGAAAATATGCCAGTGTGTTGAAGGCGAGTGGCTCCAAGAGAGCCCAGCACAGCGACCAGAGGTGTATTGTACTATGCCAGTGTGTTAGTTGAAGATTACCCGTATTACAATATGAGTCTCAAAAATCGTTGCCAAAATAAAAGAGATGACATAATAAATAGAACATATCAATAATCCCGTAATCTTTATACCAGAAGGCCGTTATTGATTCCAATATATGCCAGTATATCTGTACTAATTATATTCTCGTAGATTAAAAGATATACCCGTGCATTTGTAGAAGATTACTCGTACAACGTACAATATATGAGTTTAAACAATTTTTGTCATAATAAAACAATGGCATAATAACTTGAAAATATCAATAATCCCTGAATCAATAATTCCCGAAAATATCAATAATAATAATATTTAAACCTGTAATTGATATTATCCAGTCAAAAATGCAATGTCAATGACATTTATTTTATATACATATCTTTATTATTCAAATCGGAAAAGATTTAACAAAAATCATATGCTGCATAACACATTGGATTTACATCCGTTTCTAAACGACATGATATCATTTGCTTCAAAAAAATTGATGGAAATATCGTCTGAATAATGCTATCTCCATGGAAGATTTTGCGACATTTTCGTCAACTTAGCGATAGTTTAAAAAATCGCCAAATTTATCACCAAGTGGGACTGTAGAACTGATAGTCCCATTTTGCGACAAATTGACGAAACATCATCACAATACTATCTCCTAACAAAACACAATTAATTTCATTTATTAAGCGCAATTTTATCAATATCATGATATTTTTATGGATTTACAAACATTTTTAACAATTTGGTGACATTTTAAAAATTCGCTAAATGTGTTAGTACGTAGAATGGATGGACTGACCAACAAATGCTACCGAAACATCATTTCAGTACTCTCTTCTAAAAAAACATATTTAATTTCATTGATTTACGTCGTTTTTATCAATTTGGCGACATTTCCGTCAACTTGGCAGAATTTAAGAAAAGTTGCCAAATTAGCGATATTCCGTCAAATTCGTAGCTTTGAATTTGCAGATTTGAAGACTAAAACATCTTGATCCCGTTTGTATATACTAAATGAAAAGACTAAAATTGTATTAGAAGATATCCTTTCTACTATTTTTCTGTTTCAACAATCGGATAAATGAATTTATTGGGAAAATACAATATATGAGTTTATTAGCTAAACACAATATAAAAGCTTAAAAACTCTTTACCAAAATAAATGAATGTGATGTACGGAGTCTGCAATTAATATAATTAAAAGAAAAATAAAATATATTTTTATATCCATTTATTTATTGTTCAAATCGAAAAAATAATAATTAAAATTTACAGACAGATTTAATTTAATTGCGTTCCTGAGCAGCATGACATAAGATAGAATCTTCCTCATAAACTGCGAAATTAAATAACCATTATGATTTTTTATACTTTTCATTGTTGAGTAAAAGCTTGTGAAAAATAAACCATGGAGATAGATTTTCCATTTAAATTCATGTTTCAAACAATTTATGTTTTCAGAAAGTGACTAATTAGCACAAAAAATCTCCCACCAAACTCAAAGATAAAATTTTAATTCACTTTCAAACGATGTTCAACCTTCTCGTTTAGATAAACCACGGAGTTAGAGAGTAGAACTCCTAGGAAAAAGTTTCGTTTTTCATTAGTATCTCGACAACCCCTGGTCTTAAAAACTCGAAACTTTGACTAAATTTATGGGGGGCTATTTCAAGGCTATCCACAAGATTTCATTAAATACGGTTCAGCCGTTCTCCAGTGATGATGAGACAAACGGAAGCTTCGTTTTTTACTAATATCTCAAGAACCAACGGCCATAGAAACTCCAAACATGGACTAAATTTTAAATGAGGCTATTTCCAGGCTACTCACGGAATTTCATCAAATTCGGCTCAGCCGTTCTTCCGTGATGGTGGGACAAACAGACAGACAGACACACAGACAGAGACAGAATAACAGACAGATTTTCAATTTTATTTATATAGATAAGATTGGAACTGAAACCACAAGCACATAAGAATGAATGTGATAAAGTGAAGAAAGTAACAAATTTTAGAAAGTGAAATTGATAGTATGTTTAAAAGGAACTAATTTATATGATAAAAAAGATTATTTTAATTTTAACATTAATAAAATCTTATCATTTAATTCCTGCAACTCGATTCTATTGTTTAGAAATATTATACTTAATCAGCTTTTTGGAATTTATAGATTATTTATATGTATAGCACGAAATTTTTTATCAGATAATATAGCATGAAATTTTTTATCAGATAATCTAAAAATTACCAGCAATTTATATAAATATCCCTCTTATTTAGTAAATGGTATAGTTAAAAAAATTAGATTAGCTGGATTTTCATGAAATCTATTAATAGTTTTCTTGTTTTTTAGTAGCTCTGATTGTATATTATCACTTTTTCTTGCCTTTTCGCATTACTGTTATTTATTTCTTACAAATGGCAACAGTAAATCATTTCTTTTTCCTTTGCGAGTGGCAACACTGGTCTCTTCATTCTGGATTCCCGGGTTCGACAGGTTCGTGCATTTGTAGTGTTTTTCTCCAGGTATTCTTGTTTCCTTCTATTTTTTCCCTCTTTATGTATGCTGTCCAAGTAGAAATAGTTTCTAGATATAATCTATCTATTTCTTCAGAAACGTATATTTTTTGTGTTTGCTTCGACAAAATACTTGGACCCGTTGAAGAGTTTTGGAGAAGTTAACAAATTCATTATTTAGGTCTAGCCCTTGTACACGTATATTTCATTAATGCTTGGATTTCATTTGTTTTTCTTTTTTCGATTCCATACCTTTGATTTTTGATGATTTTCTTTAACCTGATGATTCGAAATTTGTATTTTTTCCCATTTGATTGAAGATTTGCTGATTTATACTTTAATGGTATAAAATGTATTTAATGTAGGCTTGTTAGAATGTTAGGTTTTTCGAGTTACAGCTTCTCACTTTTCTTTCATTGGACTTTCAAACTATTATTATATATTATATATATATATATATATATATATATATATATATATATATATATATATATATATATATATATATATATATATATATACATATATATATATATATATACATATATATATATATATATATATATATATACATATATATATATATATATATATATATATATATATATATATACATATATATATACATATATATATATACATATATATACATATATATATACATATACATATACACATATACACATATACACACATATATATATATATATATATATGTCATATAAATGCTACATAAACTCCGACTACAAATTTATTCCGAATTCAAGATTTCTAGTTTACTTCTGTCCAATTAAATATAATCTGTATTGAACCATTTTAGTTGCAACGGATAAAATGCTTTAACTATACAAATATAATATTGTTATGAATAAAGGTATTATATCTAAGCTGTATTGGATTTAAAATTACTAATGATGTTAATATACCCTTGTGGTAGTTTCCCGTTTCATGATAATTCCTCATCAGCCCTGCTTTCGGCTGCAAACGAACAACTATAAAAATAGTTCAATCCTCAGAGAGGATTTAACATCAGATTTAACCACGAAATTAATTTTAGTTCAATTTTACTATTTTAAATCTGAATCTGGCCAATTAATTATAATCTGTATTGAACCATTCTGGTTGCATCAGATTAAAATGTTTCTACCATATAGAAATGTAATACGTATAATTATGAATAAGGATATTACATCTAAGCTTCCTCGGATTTCAAAATAATAATGATGTTATATACCTACTATTGTGTACTGTTCATTTTATGATAATTTCTAAGAAAATAGCTGCACTCATAAAGAAAGATACTTAAGAGCATACAGTATTCAAGCAGGCATGTTGAAATCATTAAATTATTATGATCTTTAATCATGATGTGAGGGGGGGATTATATGCCTTAATCAGCTATAAAACATTGAACAGCATATTTTTAATTTTATACGTATAATATAATAAGCATAGCATAATATGGTGTAGGGGTATTGTGTCAAAATTCAGCTTTCGGATTTTGATGAATAACAATGATTTTTTTGTATGATTGTCTGAGCTCACCAAATTAAGCTCTGGCGAGCAAAATCCATGTTCTTGGTGGGGTCCCATGAAAAATTCAGGGGTGCGTCTGTCCTTATTTTTGTTTGTCTTCATGTCCATCTGACTGTTTCTTCACTTTGAGCGTGACCCAATCGCTATTTAAGCCTTCAAACAAACGGTCCCAATCGTTATTTGAGTCTTCAAACTAACGTGACCTAACCATTGTATGAGCCTCTCTAAAATAAAAGTAGTTCAAAATTCGGTAACGTGACTGCATCATTGTTTGTACTTGTATCCGTAAAAAAATATTCCTATATAATATATTTCCTATATAATGGAATGAATTACTTCTTTCACAGTGAAAAAATCATGTATAAGATTTAAGGCACAATGTTTGTGATGTTCATTTGTACATTTGGCGCTTTTCCGAATGACAAAATGTAAAACCATTTCGAAATACCCAATTAACTTCGCGCAATCTCTCTCTACTTCGCGCAACTCTAAATTGACAATTACCGATATTGATGGCATCCGCAATAAGCAATATATACTCATGTCCAAAAGTTAAGCATAATTTTTAACATGCGAAACATTCGGTGTTAATACGGATACAATGGTTCACAATCAGTTGTGGAGAATCCTGGGACGAAGGTAAATCAATATGCATATGCAAAACAGTTCAGTCGACCGTCGGCATGCGCAAAGCACCGGCGCACGTCGGAACGCGTATAAAACGGCCTCGAGCGCCATGGCCAGTTGAGGCAGAATTTCACAATTGCTGTGGTACGCAGCTATGTTAATAATCAAAAAGGACGACAGATGTCACAAAGATGCCAACAGGACATGTTTTTGAAGGGATGAATTATTGGAACGCTGGAATCCGGTCGATTCCAAACCGAAGCGTCTCGAGTTCTGAATGTGCCTCAGTGTGTGATCTCCAGTTTGTGGCAAAGGTTAAAAATCACTGGAGATGTTATCCGACGACTAGTACCAGGTCGGCCAAGGGTAACAACAGCTCGGCAAGACCGATATTTGGTGATAACTGCGCGAGGTCAGGGGAACCATTCTGCCAGACAACTGGGTGGAGTCACTGTTTCGAGACAAACTGTTTACAGGAGACTCAGATACATTGGTCTCTATGCCAGACGACCCACAGTTTGCATCCCCATGACTTCTGCATAGAAACGTATGCGTTTACAGTGAAGTTTGAAACTGATTAAAAACTGACAAATCTGATTTTTTACTTGACATGATTGATGGTTTTGATATTTGATGATATTTCTAAAACTTTATTCGAAAACTTAGGGGGTATTATTTTCCTTATATACATAATATAATGTATAAGGAAAGTATTGTAAGGGGTCTGTATTGCCGAAAATTCGAACTCGAATTTTCGACGGAAGAGCAAGTTTCAAGCATCCCTGTACACAAATCAGAGGTGATATGTGGGTGTGAGTGTGTATGTGAGACTGTGGAGACGATATCTCACGAACGAATGAAGCGATTCGAACAAAATTTGGTACAAAAATCACTAAATACTGGAAGCCTATTGTTTTTACACGCAATCGAATGTTCAGGACACTCTTAGATTTTGAAATAAAATTTTGATAAAATCATCAAAAAATTAAAACATTCAGTAGAGTTACATAAATAATCATTTTAATGTAATTCTTCATTAGAAAACGATTGACACAAATTTTAGAACTCTAGCATGAACCGTTCTCGATATATTGCACATTTTCAAATAAATTTATCAAAAACTCAAAATAAAAATAAAAAGTATTAACTATTGTGAAATCTGTTCACTTTTCATATAAAATATTATGCGATAAATTTCTTATCATTTTCTCGTGGATCTAGCTCTTCCCATTCACGAAAGAAGACACTTCCGGTAATAACTTTGTAATTTGGAGCCATTAGTTGTTTATTACTTTCTTTATATACATAGTATAATGTATAAAGAAAGTATTGTGACTGGGTCGAAAAATTCGAATTCGAGTTTCCTATAGGAGAACACGTTTCAAGCATGCCTGGACATGAATCAGACGTTTATTTTGAGGTAATGCCTGTGTGTGTATGTATCAGTGAGTCTGTGGAGACGATATCTCACACGAACGAATGGAGCGATTCGAATGAAATTTGGTACAAAATTATCATCCATGAATACTGGAAGCCTATTGTTTTTAAACGCAATTGAATGTTCAGAACCTCCTGAATTTTCGAGTGAAATTTTGAATAAATCATCAAAAAGTCAAAACCTTTAATAAAGTTACGTAAATAGTCATATCTTGTGTAAGTTTTCCTTAGAAAACCATTAACATGAACTTTAGATTGTTAGCACGAATCGTTCTCGAAATATTGCGCATTTTTCAAATAAATGTATCAAAAAATCGCATAAAATAAAAAAAAAATATTAACTATTGTGCAATATGTTCACTTTTCATACGTAATATCATGAGATAAATTAGGTGACATCATTCTCATGGATCTAGCTCGTTCCATTCATGAGAAAAGATTCATCGGGCAATACTTTTGTATTTGAACGCCAATAGTCATTTATCTGCTATAGAAATAACTTATTCTTACACTAGATGAATCGCTATTGGAGATCAAATGCGAAAGTATTATCCAAAGTATTTTTTATTATGTACGGAAGGAACTAGATAAACGAGAATGGTGTCACCAAATTTATCGCATGATACTACATATGAAAAGGTAACATATTTCAAAATAGTAAATATTTTTTTTATTTTGTGTGATATTTTGATACATTTATTTGAAAAATGTGCAATATCTCGAGAACGGTTCATGCCAACGTTCTAAAGTTTGTGTCAATAGTTTTCTAATGAACAATTACATAAGAAGTGCTTATATGCGTAACTTTATTAAAGGTTTTGATTTTTTGGTGATTTTTTTCAAAATTTCACTCGAAAATTTAGAGGGGCTCTGAACATTCGATTGCGTTTCAAAACAATAGGCTTCCAGTATTCACGGGTTGTTGTTGTTGTTGTTGAGACCCAGACCGTCCGACCTACCAGAAAGGTGTAAGGTATCTGTTTGGACGGCCGGGAAGTGCTACTCAATTTAGACCGGAACCCAGTGGGGGGGGGCATCCACAGGGACCGTACCCTCCTTCCCCTACCACCAACCTCTCGGAAAGACTTATGGATCCACGTGTTTAACGTGATCGTACTTCGCGTGAACACGGCGGCAGTTTTGGTAGTGACGGAAATCTAACCCGGGCCTACCGAGTGTAACTCCCGCGCGCTAACCACTGGGCTGCCGCGCCCTAGTATTCACGAGTTGAGTGTTGAAAACCCAGACCACACGACCAACCCGAAGGCTTATGGTAGCAAGATGTGTGGCCGGGAACTTTATTTTTTGATTCAATAGATTACAGAACATATATTAAAATGAATCACATCACAGGAACACAGAAAACTACACATATACTTATAACACATAGAACAACACAATTAAAACACAGAGTACACAAAAATACAGAAGTAATAAATTCAGGTATAACCAGAAAGGGAAAAGGATGAAAGTTTTCCCTGGAATTACATAAGATGATGAAGAATATTTTGATGGCAGTTTATCCAAAAATTTACATATGATGATGAAGTATGATATGATGATGATAATTACACCAAATGAAAGGTGAATGTGGATGAAAATGGTTGGCAATGATTGAACAGAAGGTGTACTAACATTTTGAAGAGATTTACAATGATTATTCTGGATGAAAATTGGAATTTACCGAAGAGATTTACAATGATTTTTCAGAATGAGTAAATTGGAATTTACAGAAGTATACTATTGTTTACAGGTATTTTCAGCAACATCCCAAAAGAACCAAGGAAAAGAGGAGCAGTGCAAAGTCAGGGACCAGAAGGGGCCAGGAGACCCCCCAGGTTGAACAGGGAATATTATTCGAAATTTCGCGGGCGGAGAGGATGCAAATTTTAATTTTTTGAATAGAAGAATTGTTCTTAAGAACCCTGGAAAACCAGGCCGCAGAGTTAGCACTAGTGGGCCGAAAGAGATGATTAGGGAGGGTAAGGGGGCAAGAAAAAACAAAGTGATCTGCATCGCCGTAGGCGTTACACGAACAGTTAGAGGTAGTTTTTTGTTTGAAAAAGTACAGGTAGTCCAGGAAAGGGCCATGGCCTGTTAAAAAGTAAGTAAGAAATTGATTTGAAATTAAAAAATTTGGGTCAACAGAGGGAAGAAAATTTGAAATTCGAGCGGGGTCGTGGGTACGGGGAGAGATATAATCATTTAAGTTAGATTGCCATTGTCTAAGAAGAAGGTTTTTACAATGTTTTTTTAGCAGAGAGTAAGGGTAGGGGATGGGAAGGGGGGAGCCAGAAATGGTAGCAAGTTTGGCAAAGTGATCTGCGGCCTCGTTGCCAGGGTTATCCGCGTGAGCTTTTACCCAGGAGAGATTAAAGAGATTTTTGAAAGGACTAGCTTTAATTTTGATTTTATTTAAGAAATTTGATTTATTTTTTATAGATCTAAATGCCAATAATGAGGAGAGACTATCCGAAAATATATTTACCTTAGAGATGTTTTCAATTGCCCAGGAGATTGCATAGTCTATGGCTGCAATTTCAGCCTGGAAAACAGTGTTTTCCCCACCTAGTTTAAAGGAAAAGACCCGATCCAGGACATCAAGTTTAAAGATGCAGACGGCGAATCCAGTGTTGCCGTCGAGGGAGGAACCATCAGTATAAATGTTTACATTGGAGAAGGAAAGAGGGTCCGAGGGTTCGAAAAGGACAATCCTGTTAGCAGGAGGAGAGGAAGAAAAGGGTGAATTAAAGTCAAAAAGGGAAGGGGCGGGAAAATCAAGGGAAGAAAAAGGGTTTTGACGAAGTTTCCAAAAGGTAAATTTTGAATGCAAGGATTTTATTACTAAGACGAGTTGTAATTCTTGTACCAAATTTCATTCGAATCGCTCCATTCGTTCGTGAGATATCGTCTCTACATACTCACTGACACACACGCACACGCACACACATTCACACACATCGCCACAAAAACGACTGATTCGTGTACGGGTATGCATGAAACGTACTCTCCCGTGCTCGGCTTAACCTGTAACTTTATCAATTTACTTCGAAAATATCACAAGTGCCTTCATGTTTAAACTAATTATGCTCTTAAAGGGAAATATTAAAAGCGTTATTAATAACGTTTTACTATGAAACATTTTGGATGTGCCTTAAAGCAAAAAGTTAAAGTTGCAAAAATGGAGGCTAAATCACCACTCACTGCTTCCTATTGGCGTAGAAGGGTAAAGTAAAAGAATACCGTAGGACGAAGTGACATGCATAAGTGCTTTTAGATGAGAAAAATGGATTTTTAATGTAATCAAAGGAGTAAAGTACTACTGATTATAGAAAGTGAGTTAGCACACAATCCGTGATAATTAAATTACGGCATAAAATGTAGCATGCACGAGTAAAGTTAACTTAACTAAATTTGTCCAGCACTTTACTGTGTAATTTGTTCATTACTAAAGTAATACTGGTATTACAGAGGAGTATCTTGGATTGAATGAAAAGATAGCTAAAAGGGCGTTCTGAATTTGCAAGTGCTTTGATAAAAAGCCATATAATTAGTTTTTGGAAGTCATTTTTGATTATATAAAATTAGACGTATAGGAATATTTTCTGCATATAACCACTTATTTAGTACCCTTACGTTTAGTCTAAAGTGGAAATTATGACTGTACAATACGCTAGCTATGTGAGATATGCTAAAAATGAAAAGAACGATATTGGCATAATAGAATGTCAAACAAAGAGCCTGTTAAGAATCTAATAGCAAGTATCTAATGGCAAACACACGGAACTTAAAACATTTATAATGAAAAAATATGATATAGGCAGCACATGACTTCCTTGTATAATGCAATCAGTTTACTTTTTTCGCGGTGAAAAAATGATGCACCTTACCACCGACCTACCGGTTTGGCATTGCAAATATAGACTTCTTTGAATTTACAATACATATAAAGTAAATTCAGCTTTAATACTAGTCAGTTTTCATTCAGATTCCGGCATTACAGATATAGACTTCTGTAAATTTATTTTAAATATAATAATAATAATAATAATAATAAAAATAAATAAATAAGTAAATGAATAAATAAGTAAATAAATAAAAATAATAATAAAAGAAAAAAGCACTTTTGATACTACGAGTATTATGTAAAAATCAGTCGTTATCAGCTTTGATACTATTATGTGAATGTCATTCATTTTCATGCAGTATATGCCGGTCTGGGGATATTTAATCACCAACCTAAGTCTGGAGCATTGTAAATATAAGATTTCTGGGAATTTATTTAAAAAAAATCATCCTTGATGCCAATAGTATTATGTAAAAGTCAGAAAATGTATATTACTTCTGGAAATTTATATTAAATATAAGAACAAATTCAGCTTTGATACTGTTATATAAATATCAGTCATTTTCAAACAGATATATGTTAATCTGGAAGTACTCTGCTGGCATTGTAAATATAAGCTTCTAGGAGAATCTATTTTAAACATAAAATAATTTTCAGCTTTGATAAAATTATGTAATTTTTTTATTTTTTATTTTTACCACTTTAAAGGTCTACGGGCACCCTACCCAACCACGGACAGCTGCCAGATATTCATATTATTAACTTACAATTGTACTAGAACATTATAAATTAAGAATTTTTTTTTTTTTTTTACGAAATGACTGTAGTTTCAACCGTCGTTGTATGTTAATCTCAAGCTTATTGATTTTCAGTAAACTCGAGTCATGGGAAAACTATTTTATTTTTTTTATAAACGTGGTGTTATGCTTTGGGCACAACAGTTTTTTTTTATTTTTTGAAGAAATGAAAGCTCATTTTCTTATAGTTTAATATTAATTTAATTATACAATACTACTTGTAAAATACAATACAACTTGTTCAATACAGAAAGTTCTATTCTCATCAGCTTTATAGACATACTACAGCTAACATTGCATAAATATTAAGAGATTAAATTCTTTGGAAGTTTATATGACTGAGAAAATTTAATGTATCGAAATATCACGAAAAACCAAGTTTATTCACGTACACAAATATCTGGACAAGTCCTAGAAAATCCAATTAGAGTGACCATGTGCACATCAAGGAAGTTCAACTGGCAGAGTCTCAGTAGGGTCAACAGCAGTGGTAAATCGTGACGTGTAAACCAAAGTGAAATCCTCTCTAGACATGCCATGAAGGATAGAAAAGAAAATATGTAAATAGATAATATTCAGGTTTCGTTATAGTATAACCATTATTTGAGCCTATCAAACACAAACAACTACAACTGTTTTTAATGTTTTATGCCCTTTGTAGAAGAAAATATAAGTGGCGTAGCCATGAAATTTGGTACAGAAGTGCCTCATCGCCCGAGAGGAAACACCTTGTCCAGTTCGAATCACTTTGCAGAAATTCGACCGATTGGATTGGTGGCGTCATGTGTTGTGCGTTTCCGAAACTAAAACACTTATTCCAATTGTTTAAATAGTTTTTCGAAGCATTTTACAGATAAATAAAAGCAATTTGGATTTCTTTACATAACTTTCAATTTATTTATCAACTTTGCTTTCTTTATCTACTTTAAGCTAAACAACTACCAAAAAGACACGCAGGTGTCACTTTTCTACAGAAATGGTAGATATTCGGCCGATTGGTGTCGACATCTTAGTGCATGCTGCTAAAACTAAAGCAAATTAATTTTTGTCCCTTAGCATGGTCGCTTTTTCTGAAACTTAAATGAATGGATTCGATTAATCCTTGCTTTAATTCTCGGGTACATTTTCTAGCATTTTAATATAAGTTTTCTGTTGTCACACATTCCTTTCCCTGGTAATGTGATCGGTCGGTCTGTGCGTAGATAACCTATTTGATACCGTACATTTTTTTCCAAAACGGTCCAAAGATCTTTCTTAGTTGGGTTGACCCTAAACAAAAAGGGATTTTCCTGATGACCCTTACTTCAGTGAAGTAATTTAGAAAGGGTATCGGCACTTATGATCCGAACGGGGGTCGAAGTTCAAATCGCATTAGAGTATGAAAAGAAGGCGTGGACAAGAAGTGATTAACAGTTGACGAGCTGTCTGTCAAGTCAAAGTAGCCAATCAGAGAATACTTTTGACACTTTCTCGCCGAATCCACGAGGTCGTTACAAAAACGTAATGTGAGAGTTACCCGCCACATCATTATTATTACATAACAAAAATACATATTTTACGAAAACAAGCTTTTTTTTTTACCGTAAGAGACCTACGAGATGTTTGATGTGAGGCTAGTCAACTAATTAATGACTAATTATTTAACCATTAAATTGGCTCGACTCACTTGGTCAAATATATTTAGCTGGTACATACCTTGTGTGCAAGTTGCTTGAATCATGTCGACACTGCTGGCTGCCAGTGACGCCTGTTTTCACAAGCTCACTATCATTTTGGCCGATTCTTCTGATCAAAAAATGATTTTTCTCGAGCAACAAGGTTTCATTCTTAGGTGAGACAGTCCAGTAGTTAGCGCGCAGAGATAGCACACTAAGCAGTCCCGATTTCGATTCTCAGTTCTTCCCAAACTGTCCTCGTGTTCACGCGGAGTGCGGACACGTAAAACATGTGGGTTCGTAAGTCCTTCTGAGAGATGAAGGAAGGTACGGTCCCTGTGGATGCAGCCTCCACTTGGTTTAGGTCCAAATTGGGTGGCACTTATATACCGGCCTTTCAAACAGATACCTTATATCTTCGGGTAGGTCAGACGGTCTGGGTCGAAGAAGAATGTTTCATTCTTGCACATTCTAACAAGGGTCACACTTCTCCAACGACTTTGTGACTAAGGCATCTTGAGACTGCTTTTAGTTGTGTAGCATTTTTTTAGACCAGACTTAATCTAAGCCCTTCCCTTTGCTCTTTGTGCGTCTGTGATTGGGCGTCTCTCACCCCTTCTTATTGACGTTGTCGCTTCGGGTCATCAAGCATATTGAAGCCGCCCAGGCGGTGAAGTGGATAGCGTCTCCGACTGCTGTCTAGTTGGCTTGGGTTCGAATCCCGAGTAAGGCATGGTTGTTTTATTGAGGATGAAGACAGTCTTCCGCCCTCTGGGTCCTCGCTAAAGAGAAGCTGCACCCCCCTTGACCTTCATCAGTGATGTTGTTTGTGTTAATAAACTTTGTGATCTTGTCTTGTGTCATTCTTTGTCCGTCTTCTGGCATCACTGGTCCTGTTTGTGGTTCCACCGAAACAGGAGGTTATAAGCAACAACAACAACAACAGGCATATTGAAGCCCACCATAGCTGGAAGCGCAATCCGCATTAGCATTAGCTCTACTCGTATTTTCACTTTAGGAAGTATAATTGAAATAATTATGGATGGTTGTTCTGCACTGAACTGCTCTAATCATTCTAGAAAGGGTTTTAGGCTATTTCGTTTTCTTAGAAACGAAGAAAGAAGAAAACAATGGCTAATAAATAATTGGATACCCGGTACTGGAGCATACTTGTGCGAGCTAAGTTCTACAATATTCTAATTGAAACTTCTTTTTTTATATAAAGTATTTATTTTAAACACTTTTTTATAATTTCTGTAACTGTAGTATGGAACCCTATGGGCTTCAATATGCTTGATAAGTCAGCCTGTAGTAGAGGAGCTCTAGGTCGGACCCTTGGTGTGGGCCAAACTCCTTCCAAACTTTCTATCTTGTTGCCTGTCGGCATCCTCGCAAATTAGCGCATTTATGGGTCATAAGCATTTCCAAATTTCACGTCAATTCAGTCTCCTATTGGTTTGAACCCTTATTCAGCTTGTCTCACATTATTGAGCATTAATCTAATTAAAATATCTGTTTCAGGTCCCACAACCTGCTCCAAATTCTGTAGCATTATCTTACGTTCCCGAAAAGAAGAAATCGTAAAGTGAGTAAAATTGGAGCATCTGTCCAGTCCTATTACTAAGAAGTCGTTTCCTTAAATATATTTACTTAGGGATAAAACTATTTTCTCCTAAATGGTTTCGCGTTTGTCAAACATAAATACAACGAATTACATCAAAGGGGAGTAGAGACGACAGATCATGTTAAGCAAAATTCAGCTGTTAATCAAAAGCTTTTTATTTATTCAGAGCATAGTGAATTAATGATAGCGTTCTACCCGCGTACCTTTTATGCCGAATATTAAATAGTGAACATCCACGAATATTTGACATCGAATGCCTCTTTTTATGCAGTAATGAAAAAATCTCTGGTTTCTATTTATTTAAAAACACATTTAGCGTTTAAGATGTGTAACCAGTTTCTATTTACTTTTCCTATTTAGTATAGACCTTTCCTAGAAAAGGCCTTAAACACCCATATAACTTTGTATAGAAAGATACACGAGTCTAGGATGACGCTAGGTCTATCTATAGTAAAGTGATCATCACCGATCGAATAAAAGTAATTACAGCGCCCTTAGAGGAGAATTTAAAAGTTAGAATAACAACCTCGATACAATCAAGAGAGATGAAAAGAGCCAATCACAAAGTTGCTGAACATTGTGTTATTAGTAGACATCGCCACCAGGAACGTACGAAACGCATATATGAAAGGCAATAAATAGCTATAAAAAAGTCGTATAATTAGGGACTTTAATAAGCATTGCAGGTGCCAGGATGCTAAAGTAAGCGATAATATTCGCTCTTAAATTCAAACGTGCATTGTTGCTGATGTACGGCCTTTTGCACAGACTACAATAGATTCAATGCATGTAAGTGATGTCTGTTTTAGCATTCCTAAATATAAAAGCAATCTTTGTAATTGGCTGTTACGTCTATCTCGCGTTGTTGTCTAGTTTCTTATACAGTTTTAATTATCCGCCAGGGGCGCAATAATTACTTTATTCGATCAGGTATGATCACTTCACTATTGCTAGAACTAACGTATACACTCATGTACTTCTCCTTACAAAATTATTGAGGTACTTATATGGACTTTCCTAGAAACTCTGTATGAAACTGAAAATTCCAAATACGCTTCTAAGCTAAATATATCTTGAAATACGTAGTCAAATCTAGTGAACTATTTCAAACAATGAGACTAGGTAGGGAATGCATTAATTTAAGTTTTATTCTCTTACAAATCCCGCGGAAAAAGTTGAATTATAATGCCTCTTTTGTCAGTCTGTAATGATCGTCTATAATTCGAAAAAGGCTCAACCGATTTACACACTTTGAAAGGCTCAATAACAGCACATTTGTGGCTGAAATATTTACTTCATTATTTCCCGGGCAGCGACGGGTATTTCTGTTAGTCAAGTAATAAATAAAAGCAAATGGGTGTGTGCGCCCCCTCGCCAACTTTCCTAACACTAATCTGCTGCAAATTCTGTAGCATTATCTTACGTTCTTGAAAACACGAAAACGTACATTGAGCGAAATTGTCGCATCTGTCCAGTCCTATTACGAAGGAAGTCGTTTCCTTGGATATATTTACTTAGGGATGAAACTATTTTCTCCTAAACGGTTTCGTGTTTAGCAAACATAAATACAGCGAAATATATCAGAGTGAATAGAGACAGGATATCATGTTAAGCAAAATTCCGCTTTATTTATTTAGAGCATGGTGAATAGATGATGGTATTCTTTTTGAGTCCCATACCTTTTTGTCGAAAATCGAATAGTGAATATATTCGAATGTTTCATATCGAATGCCTCATTTTTATGCAATGATTAAACCATGGAGTTAGAAAGGGGGGATATAAAACTTCTATGGATGAAACGCTTGAAAATGCCATAATGCTTTGAGAATTATATCCAGGTGTCACTAGTGTTTGTAAAGTAGTTGCTATTGTTAGTTGACACTATAGAAAGGCGTAGTATTACTTTCCTTATATACATAATGTATAAGGAAAGTATTGTGACGGGGTCAAAAATTCGAATTCGAGTTTTCGACGGGAGAGCACGTTTCAAGCATCCCTGATCACTTATCAAACATTTTTGAAGTGATGTCTGTGTGTGTGTGTGTGTGTGTGTGTGTGTGTGTGTGTGTGTGTGTCAGTGAGCCTGTGGAGACGATAACTGACGAACGAATGGACCGATTTGAACGAAATTTGGTACAAAAATCACAATCCGTAAACACTGGAAGCTTATTGTTTTTAAACGTAATTGAATGTTCAGAACCCCCCTAAATTTTTGAGTGAAATTTTGAAAAAATCGTCAAAAAATCAAAACCGCTAATAAAGTTACACAAATAGGCATTTCTTATGTAAGTTTTCATTAGAAAACGATTAACATAAATTTTAGAACGCTAATATGAACTGTTCTCGAGATATTGCACATTTTTCAAAAAAATTATCAAAAAGTCATATAAAATAAAAAAAAATATATTTCCTATTGAGAAACATGTTCACTTTTCATATGTAATACCATGCGATAAATTTGGTGACATCATTCTCGTGGATCTAGCTCGTTCCATTCATGAGAAAAGATACTTCGAGTAATACTTTTGTATTTGAACGCCAATAGTCATTTACCTGCTATAAGAATAACTTATTTCTCCGTCAGTAAAGCTTGGCGAGATTTTGGCGGAATGTCACCAACTTGGCGACTTTTTGAAATGTTGTCAAATTAACGAAAATCTCGCCAAATGGATTAAAATGACGCTAAATCAATGAAAATGACGACTGATTGTCGAAAATTAAATATCTTGGAAAGAATGTAAGTATCTACTATAAGAAAAGCCTATTTTTTTAACTATAAAAGTAGTAAACTCATTGCCTTATATAAGGAAAGTCATGTGTTACCCACATCAGATTTTTTAGTATATGTATTTTTAATAATTTTTAAATTAAGGATTCCTTAATTATGAGTATAATTAACCAGTATTTTTTCATAGTTGTAGGATAGAGAACAGAATATGTGGAGATAAAAATGAATTAGAAAGTAAAGTAATTTTGAATACGTTGGAATATTCTTTATTGCTTTAGTTATTCTTTGCTTTGTACTAATAATTAATTTTTACAAAATTGACAGTTTAAATAAATATTTTAGGTCTTTCGCCATAGAAATGCTTACAATACAGGACTACTTATCTTATCCCAGCGCCACCTGAATTATTATCTCAAACGATATTGGCGTTTTCTTAATATGAAGATTTAACTCCTTACTTTTACCTCCATGGATTAAACAGCCACTGGATTCTATTCAATAGCACGTTAAGGATGTGTAAGCGGTCGATTTTTCTCTACAGTATATGCAATGTTCTAAGGGAGGTCATTAAGTACTCCAATAACTTTGTAAGGAAGGGTCCATGAGTGTATACAAGTTGTGTGTATCTACCAATGTACGAACGAATAAAAATGATTGAAACTCCCCTAGCAGAAAATTGAGAAAATTACGACAACTAACTCGTCAATAAGTGTTCTTGTCAAGGCTGATACTTTTATTTGTCTTTACAATATTTTTGTTAAACCTTTTTTAGAATATTATTCTACGATCTGGGATCCTATTTACCATCTGAATTCTCAACAAATCGAAGTAGTCCAAAGTAAATTTTTACGTACTATTAATTAAATAATTTCTTGTTATTATCCATATAATATGCATACTAGTCAATTTAGGCAAAAATTTAGTTTAATGTCTCCTGAAAAGGGAAGAAAGTGATCCTGCCTCTTGTTTTATTATAAAATATAAAGTTTTAAATAATACTATTGATTGTCCTATTTTACTTTTACTAGCTTGGAGTTCCATATACCTGTTACCAATACTAGGCAAAAAAACATTATTAACAAAAGTGTTAAAAAAAATTAAATACAACTACATTAAGAGCTTTTCTGTCTATAAATTTGTTGATCTTCTTGATACATATTGTGCTGATATTGATACTTTTATTTTGAGCCCAACCAATTTTTTAAAAAACCTTTTTTGATGTACTTGACATGTTTACTGTTTAGCATTCTTGTATTTTATGTTCTATACTTTTTTATGTTTTGTGGTTACTGTAATTGGATATTACCTGTAGTTGTCATGTAACGTAAATTAAATAAATAAATAATTAAATAAATAAATAATTAAATAAATAAATAATTAAATAAATAAAGCGAGATAAACAAAAAAAGCCAATTACAAAGCTGTAGAGTATTGTCTAATTAATGGAATCGACTCAAAGAGCAAATTAAACTCGTATACGGAAAACAATAAATTCCCGCCATAGTTAATCGGTTGTTAGTGCACAGTCATACCACATTACTTGCAAAACCATTTACGAACGTATGCAAGGCTGATAACTTAGTACCCATCCGTGAAATAAAAGGCAGGTTCTACACTAGATTTCTGCGCATATAAATTGTTTATTTTAGCATTCTTGAACATGGCAGCATCTCACCAATAACCACAATGTTTCAAATAAATGCCTTCGTTCTTTCGACCCAGACCGTCCGACCTACCTGGAGGTGTAAGTTATTTCTTTAAACGGGCTGGTTAGTGTCACTCAATTTAGATCGGAACCCAGTGGGGGCGTCATCCACAGGGACCGCATACCCTCCACCCCTAGCACCAACCTATCGGGAGGGCTTTCGAACCCACAGATTTAATGTGCCCGTACTCCGCATCGATACCGAATAATTTCAGCAGCACCGGGAATCGAAATCGGATCCTCCAAGTGAAATCCCCTTGCTCTACCCACTGGTAGATCCCGCCCCAATAAATGCCTTCTATAGTAGTTTTATTGCCGATTTCCACTAACTAGACAATGATCTACAGCTATCAATTGGCTTCTTATGTCTATATCATTTTGTTGCAGAGTCCATTTCCTAACTTTTTAAATTTTCCGCTAGGAGCACTGCAATAACTTTTATTCAATTGGGTATTATTATAGAACAGAGATGCACAGACTTGTTAAGAACAAAGGTCACATAGATTCACTGAGACTTATGGGGGAGTCGCAAAAAAAAAACTTGAAAGTTATCTACAATATATTATTTATTTTATTTATACCTATTATAATTGTTACAAAAAAAAAGATAATAAAAGTAAGAGAATTTAATTTGATGCTTGTCATTGCATTGTTTTGATCTTTGGTTCGAGTTTTGTAGTAGTCAACCGCAAAATTGATTCTAAATTTTCATCAGTCAAGCGGTTCCTATTTTTCGATTAGTTAATATTCATGACTGAAAAAATTTGTTCACAAATATATGTTGACCCAAAGGGGCTTGCGCATTTTAATGCATTATCTAGTAACAATTGATAATTGTTTTTATTGACACAATGATAGAAGTTTAATAAATTACCTTCATTAAATTTATTTCGCAGGTTCTCATCGTTTTCCATGTCGATGAGTTCGAGCTGAACTGATTCAGGTGCATTTTCGGGCAAAATGGCAAAAGGGTTGCTAAATAAATCTAGCAACGGTTTTACTTTTTGAAAATCAAAAAAAAAACGATCCTTGAAGGTTGATATCACGTTATCAATCTTTTCAACATATACAGTTTTAAAGTTGATATTGAACTTTTCAGAAACTTTCTTGTAATTAGGAAAATGGACGTAATTCCCTGTCTGCATTTGAGTTTGAAATAGATTTAACTTGCACTGAAAAAACAGCTTTCATGACACTTGCTTTCAGCTTTCATGCTTGAAAGCACAGCTTTCATGACATGTTCAAATCCAAGTTTCTTAGCGCACAAGCTCTCCTTGTGGATTATACAGTGGAATTGTATCAACTCATCGCCGTGCCGTCCCAAATGATGGTTCAATAATGCTACCAATCCAGATTTAGCTTCTATCATGAAAGGAGCTCTGTCAGTCGTGACACCTGATAATTTTGTCAGACCTAAATCAATTTTGGAACATTGTTCCAAAAGCCCAGTGAACATGTCACTACCTTTCGTTTGACCTGACAATGAACTCATTCCAATCAGCCCGTCACTCCCCTGAAACTCGTGCGTTATTCCACCTGCAAATATTAACAACTGGACTGTGGAAGTATAATGTCAGTTGATTCATCAATAGCCACTGGAAAGTAGGCAAATTTCTTTGAATAAGATGTTAATTGGTCCTTTACATTTTCTGACATTGCAGTAATTCTTCTTTGCACAGCCATCCTGATTAATCGAATTTTCTCAAAATGTTTGGCTGATTTTGGACAAATTTTTTTAGCAGCTGTCTCAAGGCAATTTTCAACGAAAGCTCCATCTGTAAATGGTTGGCACCTTTTTGCTATAAGGCGAGATATTTCAAAACTTATTTATGTTGCAAATTCCGAATCTTGAATTGGTTTTGTAAACATCACTTGATGCAATTCTCGTTTCAAAAATGAAATATTTTGTTTGCGTAGTTCTTCGGGTAGTTTTGGGAATGTAGAATGCAGACTTTCATAGTGTCTCCTTATATTGTATTATTTTGGGACGGCTACAGCATTTTTGCAAATCAAGCAGACCATATTATTATACAACTGCACAAAACAATATTTTTTGGTCCAGCTATCCTGAAACTGCCGCTTTTCATACTGTACTTTGCGTTTCTTACTTGGCCTTGCTTTGTTCATTATAGAATTTATTTCTTACCTTTTCCAAGGAGTGATAATTAATTGTAGCAACCACACCTATGAAAATAAAATACTCGCATGACAAATAGACGAATTATAAAATGTGCTAACATTATTACTAACTGATTATCTTAAGTAGATATTCAATAGATGCTTACAAGGTTGACCGAAATACATTAAATAACAGTTGTCTTTCTTTATCGCCAACAGTTCAAACACACCGAAAAATACAATGCAACGTAAAACCATTTTTAAGAGTGTTAGTCCTTGTCTTTGATAGGCTTAAATCCTAATACAAAAATAAAAAAAACATAATAATAAAGGGCACAGGTTGGACCAGTAGACCTGAGTTCGATTCCCAGTGCTGCCAAAACTGTCTCCGTGTCTTCGCAACGTACGGGTACGTTAAATCTGTGTGTCCAAAAGTCCTTCCGAGAAGTTGATGGCAGAGGAAGGAGGGTACGGTCACTGTGGAAACCACCCCACTGGGTTCCGGTCTATATTGAGTTGTGCTAGACAAACTCAGATTTCTACCATGCTTTGCCTAAATCTTTGGACAGACAGCAGCTACAATTTCCTCCCTTAAATCAGGGACTTCTCTCTCATGGGTTTATTCTGGTTGTACCAGACACGTGGTATTAGTAAAAACAACAGAAATAAAAATAATCGTCTCAATAACTCAATCGTTACAAAGTCATTTGGACAGCCGAATACCGGGGATTTTATTTCTCGTTTAAACAAATGTTCTTTACTTTACAACTCTTGCAATTCAGCCCTGTGCTAAACTATAAACGTTTTCACAGGATTTTCTCAACGTTAACACAAGCTGAACAAAAATCAATATGAACCGAATTTCCATTTTTGTTAAATTACATAAAATAAAGTCCATTCGAAAATGTAAAAAATTTTTCGAAGCTTCAAAAGCTTTACTAGTTTATTCCCCGTTTTATGTTTTCCGAGCGATTTTTTTTATTAAAGCCCCATTTCAAGAATCTTTTTAGAGACAACAAAAAGAAATTTCTCTAGTAAATGTTTTATTGATTTGTCATAGCATACTTCTAACGGAAGAGCAAAATGGAAAAGTGGCCGGCTTCTGCTTTCTTTTTTTTCTCTAACTGTAAAAGGCTTCTTCTGAGAAATCCTAAGATACAATTTATAGGAAGAGAGCAACGCCCTTTGAAACTTATTTTTATGAGTTTGTTTATATTTATGCGTACTAAGCATCACGTTTTGCCGTCCTGAACATAGCTTAATTAGCATTTTTAAATAAATCCTAAATCTCAGTTAAAAAAAAAAATTAGTATAAAAGTAATTCAGTGAAAAATTACCTAAATAAATAGCTTTGAAGTATCAAAATGTATTACATTGTAATGTTTTATATCAGTTTGAATTAATCTTATATAATAAAAAAAATGTCGTCTGTAACAGAAAATCGAAGCTTCGGACAGTGACGAAAAATTCGATACAGAAATAATTCAAATCTCTAGACGACATGGCTGTATTTTTAAAAATTAAAATTAGTTTAAAAGTTATGAATTTTTAAAACTGAATATAGGTCATTTTCCTCCATTTCGTTAAGCATATTTATGCCGACTATTCTGAAGGAATGCCAGCACTTTTCTTTCGCAGGTGGACTGCGAATTATATCTCAGACTCTCTGTTTAGACATGAACTGTCATAAATATCGCGAATTTGAAAGATAAATTTTCAATTTCTGGAACATAGAATTACTTTAATATTTTAAGTGTGCTCTGAAAATTTGACTTAAATCGGATGAAAATTCGCTGAGACAGAAATCACTTTATAAATTTTACTTCTGGGGGAAAGGAACTTTTTCTTTTCAGCAACTCCAAATATTTCCATTTAGTGTTTATTTAAAGCAATCACAAATTTTAACTTTTCGAATGTTGGTCTTCTAACTTAGTGAATTTAAAAGTTATAGTATGGCGATCGACGAATCAGCTGTTTCGGGCGCATCAAAGGATCTTATTAAGGCGTATTAAAGGAACTTTAAAGGATGACATCAATAAGTAAAGGAGGGTGTATTATGCCCGTGTGGTATTAGTGGCATGGTAGCGCAAGAATGACTTTGGCGCAAAATATGCGATTTTGAAATTGAGTGGTGTTATCTGTATCTGTTTATTATTTATGTAGCTCGGGTAACGCTGAAAAATTCGTTATAGTGCTGCAATAAATTTCGTAAGAAAATGCTAAAAATATCTGCTAAACTTTGTATTTCGATTTGGTAATAAAAATGCATTAGCACACCTTACACGTTTAAAACAAGTATAAAGAAATTGCATAGTTCATGAATTCATTTGTGTGGCTTCATATATTTTTACATAGGAGCCTTAAAAGAGTTCTTAAGCAACCCAATAAATTTGTAAGGAAAGCTCCGTGAGAGTACACTGCACATGTTTGTTCAAACTATTAAGTAAAGTTAAAAATTCAAATAACTTCGTTAAAAACAGAATTTAATTAAAAAAATCTGATGTGGGCAGCACATGACTTTCCCTGCAGACTTATATACACATTCTCTTTATTTTAATTAAATTTAATTCACTATTAACTCAATTTTCGTTCTCATTTGGTAACTGGACTCACTTTCAAAAGTGGCTTAGAGAAAAAACAAAAATATCTCGAGAACGGCTGGTCCTAGTGTAACGGGGTTGGTTTTATTCTATTCTTCGTTAAAAATTACGTATAATACAGGCATTTAATGGATATATGTCAGCATACGTAGTTTTTTATTTTAGATTTTGTCGATTTTTGAGGGCCATTTTGCAAACAAAGGCAGGTTATTATTTTCCGAATCATACCAAAATCTAATCAGCACCAGGGTAAACCACAAGCGACTTATCTACCAAATTTTGTTAAATTCGGTCCATTAGATTTTCCGCTAGAGTGGATACAAGCTTTTGCAGGCCATTTCGCAATCAAAGGCGGGTTCTTTTATCCCGAATCATACCCAAAACTAATCAGCACCAGATTTGCCCACAAGTGACTTACCTACCAAATTTTATGAAATTTGGTCCATTAGTTTTTTAGTTAGAGTGGATACAAAATCTGCACAGACAGACACACAGACAGACACACAGACACACACACAGACGTCACGCTAAAAATAGTTTTTTCGTATTCTAGAGGTATCGAAACGTGTAGATCCGTCGAAAACTCGAGTTGCGATTTTCGGCATGATTCCAATACTTTCCCAATACTTTACCATGCATTGCAGGGAAAGTAAAATTTAGAAGAATCCGACCGGTTTCGAAGGTAAAAATAGCCATGATCATCACCATTCTCCTCACTAGTATCTTATGCACTGACGGGCGTGGAACCTTCGAATATTCACATTCACAACGGCTCAACATTCAAGCAATTTCATTCTCTCTATCACCAACCGAAACTTTATCCTCGGTGATTGGTCTACATAACGGAACCGGTCATAAGTTGTGAATTTAAAGCAAAACGTAATTTCGAACGTAAGCTAAGCGACATTATAATCAAAGGCTATATAGATCTTACCTTACAAGGTATGAATATTTCAATCGGTGAATGTCAGAGTTCTCGATCTAAAATGGGGAACATTTTAAAAATATTGAATATGTTCACATAAATTGACTGAATGCTTTGCAAACACTTTTAACCAAAAATAAATGAATGAGACTGTTGTTTAGTGGTTGTCATAAGTTGTTCTTGGAAATTTTATATATTTTCACAAGTATCACGATATTTCTCTAAATAATCATGCCAATTACATGAAATTTGTTCTGCTATTTTTAATCTGTGACAACAGTAAGCCTATTAATTCTCAGAGAATTTAGCAATTTTAAATCTCTAATTTGTGTTATTATTTTCCCACAAAATCGAAATTATTTAATCGATAGGGAAAACTATTTATTGAACACATCAGATTTAAAAAATATATATTATATTTTATTTATCAATTTCCCTACATATATAGTATAATGTATAGGGAAAGTATTGTAACGGGGTAAAAAGTTCGAATTTGAGTTTTCGACGGAAGGGCACGTTTTAAACATTCCTGAACACGAATCGAACGTTTTAGAAGTGTTCTCTCTCTCCCTCTCTCTCTCTCTCTCTCTCTCTCTCTATATATATATATATATATATATATATATATATATATATATATATAGAATGTTTCTTTAATACGAAGCATACAAAAGGAATTAGGAATAAGGATAGTTCATAAATGAAAAGCTAGATAAACCAAACAGCGCAGTACAAGAATGTGAATGACAATGCAATATACATTTAATTTATTGCGCAAATGCAGCTAATAAATGAAATGTTTTCAATATAAATATAAATTAGTAAATCCAATGTTAGAATGTATGTAGTAACTCATAATACACTATTCCAAAATTTTCTACAAAATACAAAGAAATAAAAGAAATTAAGACATAAAGAGGAAATAATAAAGCGTAATGCAGGTCATAAAGACAAAGACAATCAACAAATTTCAAAAATGAGGAATGAAAATAAGCAAACAAAAAATCAAGCAAAAAAGCTTGCACATGGAAGAGCTTTAGGCTTAAGATAAGTTCATTTCGAAAAAATTTTTGAAACAATCATACAAATCTCCGCCTTTTATAATGATAAATAAAGAATGGTTTTTGACAAAAAATTTAGTTAAAAACGAATGATACAATTGTTAGAATGTTAGCATGAACTAACACATATTTAAATAAATGTATCAAGAAAATTGCATAAAATGAAAAGTAGTAAGCATCACCCATTAGGTTTATTTTCCACGTGCAACATTGTGCAGAAAATCTATTCCACATAATTCTCGTAGATCTAATTAATTTCATTCACGAGAGAAGGTATAGTTTTTGCATTTTGACGTTTAAGAATCAGCCAATAGTCATTTATTTCACGAGATATTCATTACAGTTAATTGCATTTTGATGACGATTTTGCATGCATATATGTATAAGTTTCTCTCTTCTAATTCATAAGTTTCCAAAATCGCTTAAGTTCAAATTACGTGGTGTTAATTCAAATGCATTATTCTGTGTATATTGTACACCATTATTTGGCCGTGGAAGAAATAAAGTTATTGCATTATGTAAGCAAAGTTATTGCATTATGAAAGCAAAGCTGTTGCATTGTGTAAGCAAAGTTATTGCATTGTGCAAGCAAAGTTATTGCATTATGTAAGGAAAGTTATTTCATTATGAAAGCAAAGTTAGTGCATTATGTAAGCAAAGTTATTGCATTGTGTAAGCAAAGTTATTGCATTGTGTAAGCAAAGTCATGTGCTGCCAATACCAGATTTTTTTATTTTTCAAATATAAAAGTGCAAGGCAATAAATTGCTTTCCGGTCGTTACATAATTAATTTTGAGTTTTGAAATCCAGAAGTTCGTTTATTCCAAGTTTATGGACACTGAGAAAGATAATCTCTCTTGTTAAAAGTTTTGAAATCAGACGAACATTTAATCCCCCTTATAAAGAATTCCACTGAAAGTTATTTCTTAAGAAGCATATCAAGTTGCAGTTATAATAATCTCAAAAATATCAAGTTTACCGTAGAACTTTTTAAGATGGTTCGTTACAAAAAATCAATAAATAAAAGTAATCATCAATAAATAATGGTACTATGAAAAATGTGTTACGAGTGAAGAATTTAATACAAGTGAAGTAAGTATACGATACAAAGGCTTTAGTCCTGACAACTCTTAATTTAACGTCCGGATTACTAGAATATAAATTTCTTTAAAAATAAAGAGATTCTGAATGTTTAATTTTACTTCCCTTATATACATAGTATGATGTACATGGAAAGCAATATATCGGAGTCGAAAATTCGAATTCGAGTTATCGACGGTAGAGCACGTTTCAAGCATCCCTGATCATGAATCAAACATTTTTGAGGTGATGTCTGTATGTGTGTGTGTGTGTGTGTATGTGTGTGAAAGTATGTGTGTGTGTGTGTCAGTGAGTCTGTGCAGACGATATCTCACGAACGAATGAAGCGATTCGAATGAAATTTGGTACAAAAATCACAATCCGTGAATACTGGAAGCTCATTGTTTTTAAACGCAATCAAATGTTCAGAAATGAGTGAAATTTTGAAAAAATCATCAAAAAATCAAAACCTTTAATAAAGTTACGCAAATAGACATTTCTTATGTAATTTTTCCTTAGAAAGCGATTGACATAAATTTTAGAACGCTAGCATGATCCGTTCTCGAGATATTGCACATTTTTTAAATAAATTTATCAAAAAATTACATACATTAAAAAATTATATTAACTGTTGAGAAACATGTTCACTTTTCATGTGTGATATCCTGCGATAAATTTGGTGACATCATTCTCGTGGATCTAGCTCGTTCTATTCATGAGAAAAGATACTTTGAGTAATACTTTTGTATTTGAATGCCAATAGTCATTTATCTGGTATAAGAATATCTTATTTCTCCGTCAATAACGCTTGGCGAGATTTTGGCGACAAATTTGGCGTAATGTCGCCAACTTGGCGACTTTTTAAATCTTGTCAAATTAACGATAATCTCGCCAAATAGATGCAAATGACGCTAAATCAATGAAAATGGCGACTAATTGAAGAAAATTCAATATCTTGGAAAGAATATAAGTATCTAAGAACAACATTTTCTTTTAACTGTAAAAGTAGTAAATTCATTGCATTATATAAGGAAAGTCATGTGTTGCTCACATTAGATTTTTTTGTGTTGTAACGTCATTAGTCTCTTCAGGGGGGGGGGAGTTACTCCCCCAGCAGGTACATTGTCAAACCTGGTATCAATTGCAAGATTTTTTTAAAGCCCTTTAAAATGAAGGGTAACATGCTGTAATTGTGGTCATTTGAATCAACGATGCAGATTTTTCAAATGTTTGCTTGCAAAATAAATAAATATCATAAACTACTTAAAAATGGATTCTGGTGTGAGGAAGTCAAATTGAGCGAAAAAAAAGAAAAGAAAGAGAGAATAAAAAGCATAATGTTTACCTAACATATTTTAAAAAATAACTATGTTCAATCAATTATATCTTAATATTTTAATCTACGTGACAGCATCACAGTATCATAATTTGCATGTCATATTTTCGTCGATTTTTACGTAACATTAAACTTTGCCGACTTATTTGAAACTAAAAATTAAATGGCCGCTACCTGTCAATTGTCTATATCGTCAGGCACAAGCCAAATTGCGTCACTCACAAGACGTTCTGATTTTAATAACATTTTTTCTGATTTTACAATAGCATTTAAAATTGATCTCATAGTATACATATTCAAACTTTTCTAAATACGACATCAGTCATAATAAATAGCCACATGCCAGTAATTTGAAGAATTATCAATTCTTTTAGATGACGGCAACTTGCCTAATGTTATTCCTGTGGACTTCAAATGGAATATGCCCTGCTGCGAAGTACTTTAGCCAATCAGAAGCTGCTCTCTGTATGGCGCCTCTCTCCCTATCTAGGCTCTCTAAGGACTCCTAAAGAGAAGTGTTGCCAATCGGAAAGCAATATGTTTCATACCTCGATGTCGTTTTCGCTTAATTTTTATAGCTATCGGATAGGCAATGCTTCGATTCTTGCGGCACGTGAACGGTTTTCTATTGATAGGCATTTTCCTGACTTTGTGTGTTTGAGGAGATTGGGGATACCTACTATTTCTCATAGTCTCTGATGAAAGAAAGAGTAGGTTTACCTCCGAAAATAATTGGTAACTTTGCATGTATGTTTTATTATGTTTTAATAAAAAATATTTTATTTACAATATAAACAGATGTTATACAAATTAGAGTCTCATTACATAAATTTAACTTTTTAAATGTTTTCTAATGTTTATTATTATGGACGGGCGAAACGAAATCTATTCTCCATTCCTAACGAAGCGAAATCAACATTTGCCTGAATTTTGTGATCCCTTTTACTCAAAACCTACAATAGGAAGATATGTTGCAAACGTATGTGAAATTTGCCAGCAGGTTTGCAGAATCATGATTTCAATTATTAAAGCGAATTGTAACAGGGCGAAACGCCTATTTTTAAACCGCGAATGCTCACTGTTTTTCCTACAAATAAGAAGTAAACAACAACTTTTAAACAGCTAATCAAAGCGTGTGCAAGCATTGTGATTTAAACGTGCTCCTGTATATTAAATATAATTTTGCGATTTAAATGTGTTACTTTGATTTCATTGTTTTCCTGCATTCTAATTTATTTAATTTAATATCCAAATTATAATTTGAAATATTTCCCAAGTCGCATACTTCATATGCGCAAGTTTATAATTCACAGCCAAATTTTTCGCTAATTAACAAGAAGTTTGTTCTACATTTGGAACTATCTAGATTGTATCACTCTTAATCCTTTGTAAGTAAAAAAAAAGCATAATATAAAAATATTTGGGTGTCTTCCTAATATTCGATTGCGTTTAAAATCAATAGGCTTCCAGTATTGACCAATTGTGATATTTCTACCAAATTTCGTTCGAAAGGCTTAATTTGTTCGTGAGAAATCGTTTCCACAGACTCACGGACACACACTAACAGACACACACTAACAGACACACAGACATACGCACATACACACATACTTACATATACATACACACAGACATCACTTCAAAAACGTTCGACTCAAGTTTATGAATGCATGAAATATGCTCTTCCGTCGAAAACTCGAATTCGAATTTCCGACCCCATCACAATACTTTCCCTATACATTATACTATGTATATAGGGTAAATATAGGTTTCTAATTATTAAAACTGCAATAAACTATATTGCTCATTTATCTAATTGTCAAGTTAGATTTGCACGAAATACAACTTAATTTGGTACTTTAAAATAATTTTATGCTGTCATCAAGAAAAACACCAAATATGAATTTACAGTTCAACGCCAACATTATGCCTTTAATTTTGTGCATGGTTATTTCGCTGTGAAAAAAGTAAAGTCATTGCATTTTATAGAGGAAGTCATGTTCCGCCCACATCAGATTTTCTTATGAAACATAGAGTTATATTTAAACGCGATATTAGAAATATTACTTTCTTTACAATAAGCATAATATCTATTGAAATATTTTGCGAGAATTTCGAAGAAAAACGCCGATTTCTGAGAAATTCGGTATTGGTTTCTTTTATCGAAGAAGTCATGTGTGTGTTGGCCATATCATTTTACTTTATTAGATTGTATTACTGGCTTAAATTAATCCAAATTTTTATGATGAAACACAATTTTCTACTAATTTTCTTTTCTTGCAACTTACTTAAGCAAAATACTTTATGTAATTCACTAAGTTACACTTTGCCTCCCACTCCCCACGAACGTACTATTTCAAGTGAAACTAAAGTTTAAATCGGTAACCGGTTTATTTCATCGTGTTACCTCTCGGCAAATGTACTAAATTACTTCTCTACAAATGTATTAAATTTCATATTTTTGTATGCTATAGATTTTACGGTACGAGACAGAGAAAATCGATGGACGTGCCTTTACGACAGAAAATTTTTCACTTCAGAAGTGCATAAAAAAGTAATATATCTCGTAAACTACATTGAAATAAAAAGGGCTTCGTCCTGCGAAAATTCAACTATGTATAGGTACTTGCTTGCAAAAATGTGTGGTTTTGCTATTGTTAGTCAACCCAGGACGCAAATTCGCAGCTCAAATATTTTGCCTTTGATCTTGACATTAAATACTTCTTAAACTACATTATATACCGAAAAACGATTTGTTTCAACGTATTCTCCAAACCTTTCTCTACTAGTGTACCAAATTATATATTTTTGTAAGCTATAGTTTTTGCGGTACAAATCAGAGAATCTCGAGAAAAGAGAAATTTGTCAAACAGCGGCGACGGCGTGAGCTCCTTTTTTCCATACAGAGAGATAGATAACTGCAAACTTTTCTCGCATTTTTTTCCTTTAAATAAATTTCATAAACGCTTACATCGACATTTCCCGCGAAAATAATAATCCACACCAAATTTTAAAATATTAATACTGAAATATACAAGTTTGAATTCAAATTTGCATAATTAGAATAAGAAATATTTATTAATATTCATAAATTGCAATACGAGTCAAGTAGGAGTCATCAAAAATAGCATTTAATGAGGCACAGAATTCAATTAACAATCCCGCACTGCAGTTAGACTTTCACTTTTTCCTTCTTACAAACTACGGAAGTGGTTATGAGAATAAAAATAATTTGATAACGAACAGGAAATTTCGCAATATGTCATAATTTATTGCTGCTACGCTTCACTTGTGTGTAAAGAGCGTTGGATGCAAAGGAATGATGGAATGTTTTTAATAAATGAAAAACACAATTACACAGCGTTTATTACTCTCTCCACATACATAGTATTGTGACGGGGTCGGTTTTAAGCATCCTTGAGCCAGTGATGGCTCGTGACTTTAGAAATGGGTGAAACGAATTAATGGGGGATTCCTTCTCCTCGACAGCGAACATCATCAAAACACATCACGCTACGGTCACAAGTGTTGTCAAATATTATTTAAAAATAGCCAAACGAGTTTGAAAAATTCGCCAAATAATAATAATAATAATAATAATAACCCATTCAGCAGATAACTTAAAGAGAAGTAGCGCTTATTCTGCGTCGCCTGCTTCACCTCAAGAGCCGTCACTCCAGCGCTTCACCTGAGCCCCCACTGTCTTGGACTCGAATTGAACGTTTTTGAGGTTACACAGAACGTTTTTGATATGTGTGTGTGTGAGAGTGTGTGTGTGTGTGTGAGTGTGTGTGTGTGTGTGTGTGTGTATATGTAGTGTGTGTGCGTGTGTATGTAGTGTGAGTGTGTGTGTATATAGTGTGTGAGTGAGTGTGTGTGTATGTAGTGTGTGTGTGTGTGTGTATGTAGTGTGTGTGTGTGAGTGTATGTAGTGTGTGTGTGTGAGTGTATGTAGTGTGTGTGTTTGTGTGTATGTAGTGTTTAGTGTGTGTGTGCGTGTGTAGTGTTTAGTGTGTGTGTAGTATTTAGTGTGTGTGTAGTGTTTAGTGTGTGTGTGTGTGTGTGTGTGTGTGTGTGTGTGTGTGTGTAGTGTTTAGTGTGTGTGTGTGTGTGTGTGTAGTGTTTAGTGTGTGTGTGTAGGCGATATCTCACGAAGGAAGAAAGTGTTTCGAGAATAATTTGGTACGATTATTACAATCAGTGAATATTAGAACTGTATTGATGTTAAACGCACTCGAATGTTCGGAAGACTCCCCTCAATTTTCGGATGAATTTTTGAAAAAAAAAAATCAGGACCTTTAATAATAAATAAAAATAAATATATTTAATTTTTCATTAGAAAATAAATGGCACCAATTTCAGAACGCTAGAGTGAACCTTTCATGAGATTTTGCACGTGTTTCAAGTAAATTTATCAAAAAATTACATACACTTAAATAAGTAGTCTCATCAAATAGGCTCACTTTCCACTAGCAATGTTATGCAAATAATCTGTTAACATCATTCTCGTGGATCTAGTTCATTTCATTCATGAGAAAAGATACCTTTTATAATATTTTTGTATTTTGTCGCTAAAGAATTCGTCAACAGTCAGGTATTTCAAGGAATATTCATTAATACTTATATATATTTTGATAAGAATTTCGCACGTGAGTATGTATCAATTTACGTGATGCTAATTTAATACCAAAAACATTGTGCAGTGGGTCTTGTACACTGTTATTTTGCTGTGAAAGAAGTAAAGTCATTGCATTATGTAGGGAAAGTCAATTGCTGCCCACTTCGATTCTTTTGTTTTAGAAATAAAACTTTAATGAAACTTTGAAATTTCATTATTTATATCTTAAAAAAAGGGATTATAATTTGGAGGATATCTTACTTGCAAAACAGAGTTTTTTGCTAAACTGAGCTCTTTCAGCTGGAGACATGGACCAAATTTTGCAATCAGTGTCCAAAAACGTCGGTGACTGGGGTCATTATTTGGCAGGTTGTCTTTATATTCTAACGGTGAATGGTTCCACTTACAATGTCCCCGTGGATGGGTGAAATGATGATTTGAACCCGAGGTCCTCATGTCATCCTAAACCCCCAACTTACCATGGAGGGTAACTTGGAGGTGGGGGTGAGGGGTGGGGGTAACTTGGAGGGTAACCTCTGCCCAGGGGCAAACAAAACTCTTCCATGAAAAATCACTAACTCTTTTAATCGTTTATTATAAAAAAAATGGCTGCAACGGTTCAACGCATTTTTCTTTTTAGAAATTACATGTGTTCAGATACCCTTAAGCCCGCTTAAAATTAACAGAAATGTGAATTTCATACGACTAAAACATCTCTATTTCATTTCAAATCCACATAATCTAAACATCGAATATGAAATAACGCCCATGAATTGCAAACAATAATGACTTAAAAACAAAATTTTAACGATGCAGCAAATTATATCTAACAAGCCGCACTGTAGTGGTAGTATAACTTTTTTTTAACCGAATCAACTACATAAGGAGTTTCTGGAAAGAACATTATTTGATAACGAACAAGGAAATTCGCAATAAGTCGTAATTTATTTCTGCTACATTTCACTTGTGTGTTTGAAGAGTAAAATACAAAGGAATGCTGAAGTACTTTTGATAAATTGGAAACACAATGTTAATGCATTTATTGTACTATATTGAATAGAGTGTAGATTTAAAAAATGTGTTAATAAGACTTCGTTGGAGCTTGCATAACTTATTCTTCAGAAAATAAAATAAATTACATTAAAAAAAATATTTTAATTAAAATTTTCTTGAGTGCCTCGCACCATTATCTTACGCATAAAAATCGACAGATAAAAGCGTCTAAAGTTATTTGTATATTTTTACTTTTCCTACAATACGTAGTATATGCAAAGTTAAAGTCTACTGTGGTATAGCCAAAAATCTCGTTTTGGGGTGGATGCACAAGTTTTGAGCATCCGGGAAGCACGAGATAACCATTTTATCAATGGCATCAGCACCATTAAGACACATTCAGTCAATTCTGCACCATTTTGCACATTCAGTCAATTTATGATACATCGCACCATTGCAACAAAGTCTATTTGTGAGGCTGTGTAGGATAGAACAGATTAATTGATGGAATGAACTGTTGATTTTCGGAGGAGGGGGTGAGGGGACAGTTCCATGGGGACAGTTTTCAGTTTTTCGAACATTTTCCCCTTAAAATCAAAAACACATTATAAAATTTACTGGAGTATAGTGCAACTCAACTTTCTCATACCAGAATCCCCCCCCCCCCTTCCTTTTTTTTTCAAATTTTACACGAAAAAAATTCGTCGATTGAAATGATTACAACTATAACGTGTTACCATTCACTTTGAAGGGCTTGAAAAAATCTTTCGATTCCATACTTGACAATGTACCCCCAGGGTGGGAGGACTGATGACTACACGAACAAAAAAAATTTATTGCGGCTATTTTTCACAACAATGATTGAAACTATTAAGTCTCTTGACAATTGAGCCATAAATAAAACATTTTATTCATGATTATGCCAAATTTTGCTGCCATGTTAAAAAAATATAAAATTTTGAATAAATTTAGAAGTTTGGGTTTAAATTTAAAAATATTCTGCCTTTCTAGATTTTATGATAACATAGCCGGGTAAGTTTCGTGAAAATCCATTAATATTTGTGGCTGCTATAGTGTACACAGGAATTAGACCACAGACATGTATATAGACAGCCAGACGGACATCATGCCAAAAATAGTCGAAACGTGATTAGGAGGTCTTAAACATATATTGGCATTAAAATATCGAATTCGAAAATTTTTTGTAAAATAATGCTTTCTCTTTACTATATTGCACAGTATAAGAAAGTAAAATTAATTACTGTCAAATGGGTAAATGCTTTGTGAACACTTTAAACCGTAATGTGCTGATATATACCATTGTTTGGACATAATTCCTTTGCAGTTATTATGAGCCATTTTCCTGGCATTTGAAATATACTGTTCCACAGGCAGCCCGACAGCTCTCGAAAGAATCAAGCGATTTCTATAAAAAACGATTTTTACTTATTATAATGGGTATCATAAGACTATTGACTTTAAAAAAATCAGTTGAAAAAAAAATTAAATTTGTGGTACTGTTTCCCATAATATTTAAATGTGTTAATCTATAGGGAAAGTTATGTATTAGACAGAACATATTTGTGAATTCTCACTGTCAATGTAGGAACATTTAACAGCTAGAAAATTCTGCTGCAGCTTGCATTGCATAATCTTCTGCAGCTTGCATTGCATAATCTGCTGCAGCTTGCATTGCATAATCTGCTGCAGCTTGCATTGCTGCAGATTGCATTGCTGCAGCTTGCATTGCTGCAGCTTCCATTGCTGCAGCTTCCATTGCATAGGTTTGTAGCAAAAATTTTACAATACTATATGTTTTTACCAAAAAAAATTTTTTTGAAGCATTTTATTTGCTACATCTACTATGGATAGAGCTTAGATGATGACTGATAAGGATTCAGTATTAAATGCCAAAGGAGGCAGGGTGGTTAACTGAGAATATCCACTTTCGCTTCATTTTCAGTTTCCAGTTCAAAAGTTTCATTTCACAGTTTCCAGTTCAAAAGTTTCATTTTCATTGAAACATTGATATTTCAAGATTGGCTATAAAGAGTAGACGATGACTGATTTGGATACAGCATCAAATTCTAGAGGGGGTTAGGGGGCTCATTAAGGACTTCCACTTGCCGTTCTAGATAAGTCACGTCTGATTAAAAGGCTTACATTTTTCTTTCAACATCTATTTCTCAATATTGGCTGATAGAGTTTAGATGATGACTGAAATGGATTCAGCATCGAATTTCAAAGAGGATAGGGGGTGGAATAAGAATTTTCCGGTCCCAGAGACGTCACTTCCGCTTTTCCCAAAAATTTGTATGACTGTACGAAATAAGCGTAAAAAAGAGTATAAAAATGCTTAATAGTTCCACTGAAAATGAAATAAATGTACATTGTACACCCACTGAAAATGAAGTAAATGTACACACCTTTTGCCATCATCTGAAGGCTCCTTCACGAATTCCTTGACTAAACTTTTCATTCTTGCGTTTATTTTATTCAAACTAATAATTATCATTAGATTTAATATCAAATTAACTACAAAACTAATAATTTACCTATTATATGTAATGCATATGTATGGTTCCCTTTTAAGCTATATAGTAGCTATCCCACACTTCATTTATTGTAAACATTCAAACTGAATCCACAAAATCCCCCCACAATGGGTGTTATTACTGTACTGGAACACATATCAATCGATTCTGATATGTCAATTTCTGAAACCGAAATTAATTATGCTTCACAAAGTAACTTTATCACAAATCAAATAACAGTTGGACACATCTAAACTTGAACAATTACAAGGTTGTCACGGATGAATACTACGATTCAACAACAGTTTAAATCCACCGTAATATCTCAACGTGGAGGAAATTGATTTTCAGATTTCTGATAGGACCTAATGATATTTGAATTAATACTTTATTTCATATAGTAGCCTTATGTGTTATGCAAGAAATTTTAGATGTATAGCGGGCACAACTTTTACCTTTAGATGTAAAACATTAATTATTAGAATGTGCAGAATACAAATATAAGAAAAATAAATGTTTAAATTATATTATTCGAATTAATAATCATGTATAATTATGTAAAAAGCATAAGCACAATTTCCTTTCGAGCTGTATTGTAATAGGTGTCCCATACGTAATTTATTAGGAGCATTTAAAGCACACACCCCCCCCCCACACACACACACAAAATTCCTTACACCCTTAATAAGAGCCATTTCTCTATTGGACCGTTTGTCAATCGATTCTGGCATGTTAATTTCTGATTTTATCTCAAATCAAATAACAGTTGGGCACATTTAAATTTTAACAACTGCAAAGTTGTTACGGATGGGCAACTGATTCAACATCAGTTTAAATCTACAGTAGTATCTCACTAAAGAAGATTGATTTTAAGATTTCTGATAAGAGATAATGGTAATTGAATTAATCCATTATTTCATATATAACTGTATGCGTTATATAAGAGATTTCAAATGTATAGCGGACACAACTTATACATTTACATGCAAAACATAAATAAGTAGAATGTATAGAATGCAAGTATAAGAGAAATAAACGTTTAAATTCATACTAATAATCATTCATAGTTATGTTAAATGCATAAGTGCAATTTCTTTTTGGACTATGTAACAGCTGTCCCATACTCCATTTATTGGGAATATTCAAAGCGCTCCCCCAAAATTCCTAACACCCCCAATGAGAGCCATTAATTGGAGCTCTTGTCAATCGATTCTGGCATGTCAGTTTCTGAAACTGAAATTAACCATGCTTAACGAAGTACCTTCATCTCAAATCAAACAGAAGTTGGACACATCTAACCTTGAACAACATCAAAGTTGTTACGGATGAGTAACTGGTTCAACATCAGTTTAAATCTACCGCAGTATCTCACTAAAGAAGATTGATTTTAAGATTTCTGATAAGAGATAATGGTAATTGAATTAATCCATTGTTTCATATAGCTGTATGCGTTATATAAGAGATTTCAAATGTATAGCGGACACAACTTATACCATTGTATGTAAAGCATTAATACTTAATGCATAGAATGCAAGTATAAGATAAATAAACGTTTAAAATGCAAACTAATAAAAATGTATATTAATGTGGATGCATGGTGCCATATCCTTTTGAGCTATATGTGGTAGTAAAGCTAGCCCACGCTCCAATTATTATGAACATTCAAAGCTCTAGCAGAAAATTCCTAACCCCTCCCCCCCCCCCGAACCATTTCTCTACGTTTGGAACGTTTGCCATTCGATTCTGACATGTCAATTTCTAAAACTGAAATTAATTATGCTTCACAAAGTGCCTTTATCTCAAATCAAACAGCAACTGGACACGTCTAACAATCAGCAAAGTTGTTACGTATTTTGAGTACCTGATCCAACACCAGTGTAAATCCATCGTAATATCCATCGTAAAGTGCAGAAAATTGATTTTCAAATTTCTGATAAGAACTAATTGTATTTGAATTAATCCTTTGTTTTATATAGCTTGATGCAATATAGTATAAGAGATTTCAAACGTATAGTGGATACAGATTATACCTTTAGGTGTAAAATAATAATTATTATATTAAGTAGAATGCAATGTATAAGAGAAATAAGCGATGAAATAAAAAGAGGAAAAATTATCAGACCCACAAATTTAAAAAACTTTGGTTATTTTAATTCTGCTGTAGAGAGATTTAATTACTGAGGGATTGAACAAGTTTTTCTTTTCACAGTTGTTTTATTTTTTCCCCTTTTCTTTGAGTATCAAGTTTTTCTTTTCTTTATAAAGTGTTCAGTTTTGTTTTCAAATAATTCTTTCTAAGAGATTGCAAGATCATTTTCCCAGATTTTCCTTTTATATTTGGTGCTTTTATGCAATAATTTGATATTCACTGCACTTGGTCATAAACGATGGAAAGTTTACAACAGACAGTCATAACTTCCCGGCCGTCCAAACAGTTACCTTACACCTTACTAGTAGGTCGGACGGTCTGGGTCTCAACAACATCAGACAGTCATAAAACCTTTCAATAGCATAGTTGTTTCGGAAACTTGGAAATTCGTTCTTAGTACAGCAGTCACGCCGAGCATTATAAGAATCATGCAATAACAAGAAAATTTAGTTCATTAATCTAAAAATAATAAATTAAATAAATTTTATTCATATAAATAACAGAAAAAATTGCATATAATTCGTGTACACTGGAGCAAAGGGCATGATACGGCCTCACTCCAAATCAGAAATTATATCCTTATCTCTACGAACATTGAAACCCATTTTGACCTTTCACGAAAATGCAAAAAAACAAAGGCTCGTATCCCGCGTGACCACATGTGCTTATAACGCTCTTGTAGCAATTGTAGACACCTGACATATCACTGCTTTATACAAGGAAGTAATGTATTTTGGATTCAGAATACCACTAGAATTTGGACATATTTTTAATCGCGAGCAATGCCGAGTATATCAGGTAGTTTTATTATGTTTGTAGTAAGGCGATTTGTAGCCTGTGCATCTTCATATTAATTTTCATTAAAGATCTATATAATTACGTCACTTATTTTACCTAATTTAATAACCTCAGTCGTTAAAGAAGGGTTCAGAACGAATGTAAAATTAGAAATGGACTATTTCTTAATCAATTTATGTATAGTTTGTGAGCTTTGGGATCATAAGTAAAAGAATATGTTGTTATTCGACGATGTTCAGTTATATGAAAGTGATAAAAAGGGTCATAAATGAGTATGGCACGAGAACATAAAAATTTATAGCTTACTACCTAATGTAAGAGACTGGTTTCCTGCAGAGATTTAATGTGCTAGCCATTTTTGTGAATTTTGTATATAACGTACTTCTATATTCAACTGTTAAAAGTCGTTGTGTTTATGCAATCATATTACCCCTAGTGTGGTACTATCAGAATATGGAACAAAACCAATATTAACGTGATTAAATAGTTGCTGGCTACTGGCTCGATTGGCTACTGTGATTGCGTTGGCTTGATATTTTGGTTAATTTACTCCAGGTATTTGCGAAACAGATATTCCTAATGTATAGCAGCTTAGTAGCTACAACAGAAATACATCAAGATCTGAAAAATTGTTTAATTGTCTTGTTTTTCAATTTCACAGAGACTATCATCAGTTCCAATAGATGTAATTTTAATGAATTATGAAAATAGAATGTGTATTTATCGATAATATTAAAAGCTGAAAGCTAATATATGTATGTAAACACAATTGTGAAGCAATACTCGACCTAGAAACGCGCGGTTATTTTTAAATATAGGTATCGAACCGAAAAGAGTTCCCAGACTTCCGAAAATTCGAAAAATTTGATAGATTTTTAAACATTTGTTAGATACCTCATCTTGCCGACACGGTGGTTGAACGGTCAAGGCGAGCCAGAAATCGTTCGGCCGCCGCGTTGTGGGTTCGAGTCCCACGTAAGGCATGGATGTTGTGTTGTTGGCCGCCCAACCTCTGGTGAGCCTGGGGCAACGTCCCACGACGGCTAAATAGTTCACGTTTCTGGCCAATGTACAGGCGAATGATGGAAGTCAAGTGATTTGATAAAAAAAAAGAAAAAAAGAAAAAAGATACCTCAGCTTTGAGGTGCAATAAGAAAGGTGCGCGGAAAATCTATATTCTCATTCAGAAATGAAGTTAGAACATAACATCGTTTTTTTCTCTTTTTTTTGTACGATGCACAGATAAATTTCGAAGGGCCTCTAGAAGCCAGATATTCAATAAAACCGATAGTTTTTTTTCTCTTTTTTTTTTCAATATATATTTTTTAAATCCTGAAAAACACGAAAGAACCCATTAAGAACAAAGAACGATTTCCCGTTTTGTTTATCGATTCTAGAATTTCGCGTAGTTCCCATGGTCATACGAAGCCGGTCGAGAGCCGAGTTAGGTGATTTAAATACAAATTTCTAAAATCTCTAGTTTTACAGATATGAATTTGAAATTTTAAATATAAAATTCTTCCGTTTTTATAATCATTCTCTGAGAAAATCACAGTGTTCCGATGGATACTTTGTATTCTACATTGTTTCCACGTATTGCTCAAAATTAAAAATAATTGAATAATCGTAATTAAAAATAAAATATACATTTTCCAGGTACGATCTTCAACATTTGTCATCGTGAAGTGTTATTGGGTTCCGGTTTAAATTGGGTGCTACTGTCCAAACAGATTATCTTCGGGTAGGTTGGACGGTCCGAAGGAAAGAAAGAATACTGGAACTGTGTTTATTAATTTGTGCGCGTTCTAATTATTCATTTCTTTCAAGCCTTATCTTTTCTAAAATAGTATTAAATTAATGTGGATTAAACAATGCACGATTAATAAGAAAGATCAATCATACATAAAGCATTGATTGTGAAACACACTTCAACTGCAATACAATTTTATTTAAACATCTCTAAAATGCGATACATTCAGCGGTGATATTTTTAAAATTATTATAATACTAAAATAATTTACTATTTTTGAAAACTTAATACTTCAACGAAAAAAGTGAATTTTATTCAAATGACGTCTTCGAAATATAAATCGCCTGGCTCTCTGTTGTTGTTGAGACCCAGACCGTCCGACCTACCAGAAAAGTGTAAGGCAACCTGTTTGGACAGCCGGGAAGTGCCACCCAATTTAGACCGGAACCCAGTGGGGGAGGCATCCACAGGGACCGTACCCTCCTTCCTCTACCACCAACCTCTCGGAAGAACTTACGGACCCACATGTTTATCGTGATCGTACTCCGCATGAACACGGCGGCAGTTGTGGCAGCTTGCAAATCCAGCGCGCAAACCATCGGGCTACCGCACCCGAAATGTACCAACAGCACGCAGTGCTCCCAGGTGGTCACCCACCCAAGTACTAACCGCGTCCGATGCTGCTTGACTTCGGTGATCTAACGAGAACCGGTGTTTTCAGCACGGTACGGCCGTTGGCGCCTGGCTCTCTGTGTGAAGGCAGTGAATATTTCATTCATACACTCTTATTCCATTCCTTTCATTCAGCGGTGATATTTTTAAAATTATTACAATACTACAATAATTTATTTTACTTAAAAACGTAAAAACATGGAGGTAAACGTACTTTCTTATTCCATGCTTAAAACTTCATCGAAAAGACACTGCTATAAAATCGTTTGCTCCTCTATGTAAAATCAATGAACATTTCATTTACATCAGCTGTATTCCAGACTCCAGAGCTAAATAATTTTGCGTTAATAAAATTCAGCATTTCTTATACAACTCATCTTACAGCTTGATCTATTTATGTGCTACATACATTAAATTTAGGCTTCGTTCTAAAAATAATCAAAGTTTGATGATCATTTAAACTCAAAAATATTGTAATTGTGTTGGCACACAATATAGGTGCACAGAAATTATGCAAAATTAAAGTGGTTTTAGGACGGATGCAACACTAAATTTAAATTAAAAAGAATTTTTAAAATCACGATGTTGACACTGGTAAAAAGTTGGTTGCCATATTTTATTTTGAAGTGGGTCACGTGATCTCTTCATATAATATGGGTGTAATTATTATTTTAATTTTTATTTAAAAAACTACCGATCATATTTTGCTGAAATTTTTTTCTATATTTTATGGGATAATTTGAATATTTCCTAAAACTTTCGAAGCAATTTGTGAATTTTAAATTTACTTAAAAAATGTTTGAAAAATTATGTTCCATTGGGTTAATTGCATTTCATTTCTTCAATCCGGGTTCAATCCAAAAGTAATTAGGTGATATTATTCATTTATATTCCTATATGTTCCACAGACCGTCTCAACAACATACTAAAATTTCATTTTGATAAAGTCATTTTACGGCAGTTATCGTGCGAACGGACAGACAGACAGAATGAACAAAATCATAAACAATTTTCAAATATGTTATAAAGTGTTAAAACTGTGACCGTGAAAGAATGTTGAAGTTGAATTTATCGTAAAGAGCGCAGATCCAAAAATAATTATCCGATTTTTTAAAACTATATTTAAAATTAAAGAATGCACAATTATCTCTCAAAATTATATTCAGTCGAGTCTCTCCGACTATTGGCGTTATTAAATGTTGCAGTTTGTTTTCATCTAAATTCAACAGTCAACACTAGAACGACGGAAGCGGTCATTTTGACCGCATAACTACTTGTCCTCTAGCTTCGTTCTAGGAAAATCGTTGATTTTGCTCTCTTATTATAAAACCTAAAATAATTTTCTTCTGTGTTTTCAATAACATTAAGAAAATAAGAAAAGTCATAAAATTTCAATGGGCTGGGACTAGCCATTTTGGAGAAATCGTTTCTCAAAGTAGTTATGCGGTCAAAATGACCGCTTCGGTCGTTCTAGTGTTAAATTGCGAAATTTAATCGATTCAATCAATTTAAAAAATATATTTTACTGGAAACAAAAATGAAACATTTTCTGATGCTAATGATAAGCTCACTGGTTTTTTTCTCATAATTTATTTTTTATGTTTTAGTTTTCATTTTTGTTTGCGTAATTTACGTTCACACCTATTGATTGGCGCTTTAGAACCAGGAGAGCATTTTATCTGAAGACACTGGACCGTAATTCCCCAAAAATATGCTTGAAAATAGTAAAAACATAGTCATAACGTACGTAAATGACTTAGCAACGTATCGTAATGACGTAAAAATTTGATGGATGAATATTTATCATGAGATAAAACTGTATGCCGAGCTTCAGCTCTCTACGTCCTCTGGGAGCCTTGAAAGAGCCCGTTAAAGGTGACGCGCTTAAATGACGTATCGACGTAACAAAATAACGTGAAAATTTGATAGATGAAAATGTTTGGTGCGATAAAACTGTGGGCCAAGTTTTATCTATCTACGTTCTCTGGGAGCCGAGAACGAGCTCGTTAAATATGACGCACGTAAATAACGTAAGGTAATAACGTGAAAATTTTATAGATAAAAATGCTACGCAAGATAAAACAGTGTGACGAGTTTCAGCTCTCTACGCGATTTGGCAGCCGAGAACAAGCCCGTAAAATATGTTGGACAAAAGGACAAACAGAATCCACACGAAATCAATAAGAAGTGTAAAAAAAAATGAAGAAATGAGTGCGTTTGTTAGTAGCCACACAATCGTAATTCTGCCAACGATTTGAATTGCAAGACATTTTATACTAAAGTGGCTATATAAGAACACAAATTGCTATCAAATGAAAAATACGGAAGAATAAAATAAATACTAAACAATCTCAGACTTCAAAAAGTGCAACAAACAATTAAATTATCAAACATTTAAACCAACGTACCATAATATGATTAAATTTTATCTTAGTAAAACTGAAATAGATTTTGTGAAGTAATCCCAGATTAATTTTCATTTTTACTTCCGTGTATTTTTTTAACATTTTAAAGCTATCTATATCTTCGATACACAGCTGCAGAAAGTATTTCAGATTATTTCTCTGTAAGCTAAGGTCGAAAAACTTAAATAAAGCAGAACTGTATTAAAAATATATAGAGTATCTGACTCCGAATTGATCATTTAATGAAAATTTCCACTAGTGAAAGGATGTTGCAGGCCTCGAGGGACTCCGTTGGAACATTTGTAATTCTTATTTATAAGTGCATAAAATATTTCAAAACAGCTGTTGTGGGGAGCATATGGCTTTCCTTATATGACGCAATGAATTTACATCTTTCGCAGTAAAAAAATTACTTATAAGAGCCACAGCACAATGTTTTTAAAGTTGAATTGTACATATGGCGCTTTTTCGGATGGCAACATGTAAAATTATTTCGAGGAACCCAATTCACTTATATTTCTTGCAACTTTAAATTGACAATTGTTAATATTGATAGCCTCCACAATAAGCAATATAGTCCATATATTAAAATATTTTAAAAATTTATTCATCAAATTTATTCAGTCGACAAATTCGCCAAATTTATCGCCAACCGTTACAGATAAATGGAGAGAAGAGCTTTTATATATATATATATAATTCGCCAATTGTCATTTATATATATATATATATAATAAAAGTTTTAAAATTCAATAAAAGAATAGAGAGATATTTCAACTCAAAAAACCTCAGCATTACAAAATGTCTTACAAATAAAAGTATCAAACAGAGAATCATTAATCAAATGGAAAATAAAAATGCAAACCTCTAGTCATCAAGCTGAAGACAAACAAAAAACACCAATGGAAAGAAATCGATAAAATAATATCAAATAAAATCCCAGCATGAAAGCTTTACACGTGGACATAGCCCTAGGCCTAATAATAAATTGTTCATTTCGATAAAGCTCTTTATCAAGTCCAAGTATTTTATAAAAATGAACACAAAATGCGTGTTTCTGATATCAGTGATAGATTATATCTATAAACTTTGATAACTTGGACAACATGCATAAAGATTGAAAAATAATAGGAAACAAGAATACCTGAAAAAACACTGCATACGTCTAATCCATTGGAGCCTTGAATAATGAGACCAATGTTGCCAAACTCAAGAAATAAAAAGTTGTGAACTGCAGTTGCCAACCATGAGAAAGAAATAACAGTAATACGAAAAGACGAGAAAGGGTGATAACAGTAAGAACATGTAAATACATGGTAATGCTTATTCAAGAGAAAGTGGATGTCTGGCTAAAATAAGATACTAAGGAGAGAATTTAAGTATAATATACCATTCCAAACTTTTTAACTATACTATGTACTAAATAAGCTGGATATTTATATAATTTGCTCGTAATTTTAAGTTTATTAATATGCATAGCATGAAATTTTTTATCAGATAATCTATAAATTCTAAAAAGCTGATTAAGTATAATATTTCTAAACAATTGAATCGAGATACAGGAATTAAAAGGTAATATTTTATTAACGTTAAAGTTAAAATAGTCTTTTTTATCATATAAATTAGTAACTATCCTATTAGTAGGTTCAATAATAAGATTTAAGTAAAAAAAAATTAATGTTATATATATATATATATATATATATATATATAAAAATAAATTATTAAATCCAAAGTTAGAATGTATGTAGTAACTCATAATACACTATTCCAAAATTTTCTACAAATACAAAGAAATTAAGACAAAAAGAGGAAATAATAAAGCATAATGCAAGTCATAAGGACAAAGACAATCAACAAATTTCAAAAATGAGGAATGCAAATAAGAAAACAAAAAAATCAAGCAAAAAAGCTTGCACATGGAGGAGATTTAGGCTTACGAGATTAGGCTTACGAAAAGTTCATTTCGAAAAAATTCTCATCGGGTCCATATATCTTTTCGAAATGAACACAAAAATGCTTGTTTCTGAAACACAAGATAGATTTTATCTATAAACTTGTGTTATATGGACGACAAGCATAAAGATTGGAACAATAAAGGAAACATAAATACCTCAAAACGCACCTCTTCAGCGCAACCATGACGAGCAAAATATGACTGGATCATCGTTGCCATATGCCAAAATGAAAAGATGTGATTTGCTGTTGCCAAAGAGAGTAATAAAAACAGTACTGCGCAAAAGCAATAAAATGAGTTATTCAACTGTTAAAGCTTCGAGATAAAAAGATGAAAATATAATTGCAGGAGAATGAAGAAGTACGGCTAAAATAAGATAATAAGGGGAGAATATGAGAATTTTAGGCTAATCGAAACTTATTAACTATACTATTGACTAAATATGCAGGATATTGATACATTTTACTGGTAATTTTGAGGTTATTAATGTGCAAAGCATGAAATTTTTTATCTGATAATCTATAAATTCTAAAAAGTTGATTAAGTATAATATTTCTAAACAATTGAATCGAGTTGCAGGAATTAAAAGGTAATAATTTATTAATATTAAATTTAAAAAAATCTTTTTTATCATATAATTTAGTAACTATCCCTTGAGCAGGTTCTATAATTAGATTTAAATCCAAATAATAAACATTATTACTAATAGAAGTTTCATTAGGTATTAATTCCAAATTATCCGGATAGAAATCTATATCTATGACATAGTTATCAGTAAATACAAGACAAATCAGATCATCTACATATCTATAAATTTTATAATCAGTTGAAGTAAAGAATTTTTCATAATGATATAGGTATAAATTAGCTAACATACTGCTACTACAGCCACCTTGTGGAACACCTGAGACTTGTAAGTATAATTTATTACCTTGAAAGATATAATTATTGAAAAGAACAAAATGGAGAAGCTTAGGAAAATTGGTAAATTTTGTAAGATTAGAATGTTTAGTAATATAAGCATTATATAAAGCTAAAATGACATCATATAGATCAGTGATCTTAATATTATTAAATAGATCTTTAAAATCAAAAGTTTGAAATCCTATTATTTTACCATGCGTTTTTAATTTATTTTTTAATTCCTTACTGTTATTTAGAATAATGTAGCTATCACCAGAATCTCGTAAATTGCTATTTAGTACATTTAAATAATTTAGTAATAATTTACTAGCAGTGGTAGAGTATGAATTATGACCACTAGTAACAGTTCTAAATTTAATAGGATTTTTATGAAATTTAGGTATAAGCACAATATATGGAAATGTCAAAAATTTATTATTAATATCTAAATCACTATACATATTGATAATTTTCAATTTGATACTATTAAGAGAGTGTGAATCAATTTTAAATAGACTATTATTTTTTAAATAATCTAGCAGATATTGAATATAGAATTTTTTACAAATAATAGCATAATTATTAGAGGCTTTATCTACATAAGTAATAACAAAAGATCTATGTAAATCATTAACAGAATGCTTTATATTATCCATATTATATATGGATCTAGATAAATTAATACTACAAATGGTATTTTTAATAGATCTTAAAATAGTAAATTTCCACATATTAAATGCCTCTAAAGGCTGAGCATATTTAGAAGCTAATCCATAAATAAATTTATCAAGGTCCAGATTGATTGACTTTAACACTTGTTTAGAATTATTACATGAAGGTAACCTGAATTTAGTGCCAAATGACATTATAGTTCCTAAAGATTTATCATTTACAATGGCTAAGTCTCCAGTAACTATATGACCCAAGTGTGGATTTATAAATTCAGCATAATTATCAGCACTACAAATACATTCACCATCTAAATTTGTTGAGGAATCTATGTCGACTGAGAGAGATTTTGAAATTGCATTGTAATTAAAAATGGTTCTTCCAATAGGCTTGTTATATTTAAAAGTTTTTGTAACATTCAAATCCTTTACAGGCAATAAATGATGAAATTGATTAAATAAATTCTTAAAGTTTATGGAATTATAAATAGGATGCTTAAATGATATTACACAATAAGAATTGGAACAGTTATTATGATGAAATTGATTAAGTTTTATTTTTAAATATTTTGATCTAGTAATGAGCAAATCATAGAAAATATGATTAAAATGTTCATTAGTAAGATTTAACTTTAAGAAAATAGCATAAACTGTGTTTAATTGTTTTATATATATATATATATATATATATATATATATATATATATATATATATATATATATATATATATATATATATATATATATAAATGACTATTGCCGAATTGTTAACCTAAAAAATGCATTACCCAAACTGTTTTTTCGCGTGAATTGAATGGGACGTGAATGATTTCATCAAATTTATCACATACTATTAATGAAAAGTGAGCATATTTCAGGCTTTGCTATCAAAGGAGTTTTACGTATCAAAGGAATTTATTAATCGTTTTTATCGTTGCAGAAGAAACGATTATTTTTTTTTTTGTGCTAAGAATACTTAAATGACTTTATTCTAAAAATATGGTTCAATAAGCGTTTTTGCTGTAAATGTTTGATTTTTCATTTTTTGTGTTTATTGCCCTTTACTAACTTATATTTAATTTGAAATATAAACTTTCCATCAAATCCTATGAACACCAATTCTCCCCATGCAGCCTAGGGTGGGTGGAAGGCACCACCCTAAAATGGATGGCCATGGGGCAGAACCTAACTGGGCCAATTTTCAATTAAGACACTATTTTGGAAAATCTTTCGCTACTTAAATAATACAGAAACGCCTTTGATACGTTCTAAATAAGCTTTTTTGATGTGCCCCTAAATAATTCCCTTTGATACGCCCTAAATAAGCGCATTTAAGAACGAAAACGAACTATTCTTTCAGCGAGCGAACAGCGCATGCTTAGCGGTTGTTAAGGGTGCATACTGTTCTATGTGTTCATATGAACGGGCTTTTTACGCCTTTGAAACAATTGTCATCATCTAAATATGACTGTTTCTTCAAAAAGTTTTTAAGTCACTGCCTTACAAGTAGCAGTTTGGTTTATTGTTATTATATGAACCTGCTAACTTTCCAATAAATATATTGCATGGATTTTGTATTTTATTTTCTATAATTATGTATTTTGTATTTTTCCCGATATTTAATTACGAAAATATTTTCCATTTTTGTAAAACAAAATATTTCCTTCCGAGCCTTGCAAAATTGATTACATATCGAATTTCTTTGTGGAAATTACGCCTTCTAAAAGTCATTCTAACTACACATAATTTTGTTTCCCCACAGCCGCCCTGAGTAGCTTTCTCGAGAACACTAACAAAACTTCAAGGACCCACCACACACACACACATGCCGTCTTTCTGTAATCTATCCTATGAGCATGCAGCAACGTGCACGACCCAACACTTCCGGTTTCAGAGGAGGAATCTGCTTTTCGTGTGACGTTCGATCTGACGATTTCCGTGACGACCCAGTTTCAAGTCGGCTCCATAGAAGTTTCACTTCAATTACACACGAAATGATCATGTTCGTAATATTATTGAAGTTTCTAATTTTGTAATGATTTTTTCGGAATTTCATTTGAACATTTGGGCGGACGGGTCAACCGAACATTCGATTGCGTTTAAAAACAATACGGTTACAGTATTCACCGATTGTAATATGTGTACCAAATTTCTTTCGAAACGCTCCATTCGTTCGTGAGATATCGCATTCACACACACACACACAGAGAGAAACATAACCTCAAACATGTTCGATTCGAGGTCAGGGATGCTTGAAACGTGCTCTTCTGTCGAAAACTCAAATTTTTCAACATCGTTACAATACTTTCCCTATACAATATACATTATGCCTCCGTCACCCTAAATTTCCGTCAAGCTCCGCCACTAGTCTTTTAGTTTGTGTTCTTTCAATTTATATGGTTCCCTTTATAAGTCCAGTTTCCAGTATGGTTTCCTTTGTATCCAGTAGAATGCAATTCTTCCTTCCTTGGTAGAAAAGGTGCTTTAAGGTGTGTTGTCGCTGTTGCACATTTTTAATGAAAATGTATAGGTTGATGTATAGAAAATTCTAAGGATTCTTATAGTAATATTTTATTTCGCATCGCTTGCATTCATCCGTTTCTTTGCCCTTTAAAGAAAAAAATATATTTAGGAGAAATATACAGGATTCCTAGCATGTCCTTAAGCACACCAATAACTTTTGTAAGGAATGGAACACGAGTGTACACGTTAGGTCTATTTATAGTAAAGTGATCATGCTCGGTCGAATAAAAGTGATTGCACTGCTAAGTGGAGAATTTAAGAAGTTAAGGTAACTAACTCGGCAACAAAGCAAGATAATCCAATCAAAAATAAAATCATAAATCTCTATTAAAAAAAAGTAACTGACGCCGCCGCTGCTGTTTAACAAATTTGTCGTTCCTCCTGCTTCGTATCATAAAAACTATAGCATACAAAAATATAAAATTTGGTACACATATAGAGAAATGTTTGGGGAACGCTCTGAAGTAAACCGTTTTTCGATACATATTGTAGTTAAGACACATTTAATGTCAATGACAAATCTAAAATAATTGAGTTGCGAGTTTGCGTCCTGGATAGACTAACAATAGCAATACCACGAACTTTTTCAGGCAAGTACCTACATAGTTGAAATTTTGCTGGAGCCTTTTTTTATTAATTTCGATGTGGTTTATGAGATATTTTACTTTTTATGCACGTCTGACGTGAAAAATGTTATTTCGTATCAGCCTATTCATCGATTTTTTTCTACCTCGTACCCCCAAAACTATAGCATACAAAAATATGAAATTTGGTACATTTATAGAGAAATAATAAGGTGACATGATTAAATAAACCGTTTACCGATTTAAAATTTAGTTTGGCTTGAAACAGCTCGCCAAGTGAGTTCTGCGAACGCCGCGAGTTATGGGGGTTGGAGAAGCGTAGCGAAAAGCGGGTAGAGCTTCGTAGTAATCAAAAATATCCATTGACAAAGTATCCATTCCAAAATAATTGTAAATATCCATTCCAAAATTTTCTACAAATACAAAGAAATTAAGACAAAAAGAGGAAATAATAAAACATAATGCAAGTCATAAGGACAAAGACAATCAACAAATTTCAAAAATGAGGAATGCAAATAAGAAAACAAAAAAATCAAGCAAAAAAGCTTGCACATGGAGGAGATTTAGGCTTACGAGATTAGGCTTACGAAAAGTTCATTTCGAAAAAATTCTCATCGGGTCCATATATCTTTTCGAAATGAACACAAAAATGCTTGTTTCTGAAACACAAGATAGATTTTATCTATAAACTTGTGTTATATGGACGACAAGCATAAAGATTGGAACAATAAAGGAAACATAAATACCTCAAAACGCACCTCTTCAGTGCAACCATGACGAGCAAAATATGACTGGATCATCGTTGCCATATGCCAAAATGAAAAGATGTGATTTGCTGTTGCCAAAGAGAGTAATAAAAACAGTACTGCGCAAAAGCAATAAAATGAGTTATTCAACTGTTAAAGCTTCGAGATAAAAAGATGAAAATATAATTGCAGGAGAATGAAGAAGTACGGCTAAAATAAGATAATAAGGGGAGAATATGAGAATTTTAGGCTAATCGAAACTTATTAACTATACTATTGACTAAAAATGCAGGATATTGATACATTTTACTGGTAATTTTGAGGTTATTAATGTGCAAGGCATGAAATTTTTTATCTGATAATCTATAAATTCTAAAAAGTTGATTAAGTATAATATTTCTAAACAATTGAATCGAGTTGCAGGAATTAAAAGGTAATAATTTATTAATATTAAATTTAAAAAAATCTTTTTTATCATATAATTTAGTAACTATCCCATGAGCAGGTTCTATAATTAGATTTAAATCCAAATAATAAACATTATTACTAATAGAAGTTTCATTAGGTATTAATTCCAAATTATCCGGATAGAAATCTATATCTATGACATAGTTATCAGTAAATACAAGACAAATCAGATCATCTACATATCTATAAATTTTATAATCAGTTGAAGTAAAGAATTTTTCATAATGATATAGGTATAAATTAGCTAACATACTGCTACTACAGCCACCTTGTGGAACACCTGAGACTTGTAAGTATAATTTATTACCTTGAAAGATATAATTATTGAAAAGAACAAAATGGAGAAGCTTAGGAAAATTGGTAAATTTTGTAAGATTAGAATGTTTAGTAATATAAGCATTATATAAAGCTAAAATGACATCATATAGATCAGTGATCTTAATATTATTAAATAGATCTTTAAAATCAAAAGTTTGAAATCCTATTATTTTACCATGCGTTTTTAATTTATTTTTTAATTCCTTACTGTTATTTAGAATAATGTAGCTATCACCAGAATCTCGTAAATTGCTATTTAGTACATTTAAATAATTTAGTAATAATTTACTAGCAGTGGTAGAGTATGAATTATGACCACTAGTAACAGTTCTAAATTTAATAGGATTTTTATGAAATTTAGGTATAAGCACAATATATGGAAATGTCAAAAATTTATTATTAATATCTAAATCACTATACATATTGATAATTTTCAATTTGATACTATTAAGAGAGTGTGAATCAATTTTAAATAGACTATTATTTTTTAAATAATCTAGCAGATATTGAATATAGAATTTTTTACAAATAATAGCATAATTATTAGAGGCTTTATCTACATAAGTAATAACAAAAGATCTATGTAAATCATTAACAGAATGCTTTATATTATCCATATTATATATGGATCTAGATAAATTAATACTACAAATGGTATTTTTAATAGATCTTAAAATAGTAAATTTCCACATATTAAATGCCTCTAAAGGCTGAGCATATTTAGAAGCTAATCCATAAATAAATTTATCAAGGTCCAGATTGATTGACTTTAACACTTGTTTAGAATTATTACATGAAGGTAACCTGAATTTAGTGCCAAATGACATTATAGTTCTTAAAGATTTATCTTTTACAATGGCTAAGTCTCCAGTAACTATATGACCCAATTGTGGATTTATAAATTCAGCATAATTATCAGCACTACAAATACATTCACCATCTAAATTTGTTGAGGAATCTATGTCGACTGAGAGAGATTTTGAAATTGCATTGTAATTAAAAATGGTTCTTCCAATAGGCTTGTTATATTTAAAAGTTTTTGTAACATTCAAATCCTTTACAGGCAATAAATGATGAAATTGATTAAATAAATTCTTAAAGTTTATGGAATTATAAATAGGATGCTTAAATGATATTACACAATAAGAATTGGAACAGTTATTATGATGAAATTGATTAAGTTTTATTTTTAAATATTTTGATCTAGTAATGAGCAAATCATAGAAAATATGATTAAAATGTTCATTAGTAAGATTTAACTTTAAGAAAATAGCATAAACTGTGTTTAATTGTTTTTTCTTAACTGCAAATACCCATGATTTAATAAATTTCCATTGATATGTGTTATTGAATTGTTGATGCATACTTTTAATCTCCGCTTTAATATCATATTGGGAGGAGCTTCCTTTACCGCGTTTAAATCTTTTGAGTTTAGCCAATTTACTATTATGTAAAAGAGGTTTAAAAAAAAGGTGATTAAAAATAGAATATTTATTATCTACAAAATTATTCTTAACAATATTACCATTGAGATATAACTGATTTAATCCATATGGAAACAGAGTACAATGTGATTTAATATAGAAGTTTTCAAAGAATAATCTATCAGCAGTATTTATTTTAATGTCCAAAATATGTATAGTTATATTTTCAAAACCATGATGAGCAAAGTGTTTATATTCGATTTTATTAGAAGTAGGAAGAAAATTATTATTGTGGATATATTTTTTAACATGATCTCTATGTACATTCATACGTAGATGAATAGGATTACTGGTTTGTCCTATATAAGATATATTACATATATTACAAGATAATTTGTAGATGCAATTAAAAATTTTACAGAAAGTCTTATGACTATTTAGATTAGTAATTTGTGAGTTAGAAGCATATGGGCAGGTTTTACAATTTTTATTCTTACATTTATTGAAGTTATAATTTTTAGCTGGGCAATTATTATATCCAAAACAATCCATGGCACACTGTTGGTAAAATGATAACGGTCTAAACAATTCCCAACTAAATTGTAAATACCGGGCAATATTTATCAAATTATATAATACCAAGAATAAATATATTTGCCAGTCACTAAATCAAATAAGATGTGTAATTCATAAGAGTTAAAGTAATATAAAGAGAATAGCATTAACATTTATAAATAATATAAATAAAAATAAAATAATTGCTTATATATAAAAATATATACAACTAAGTCCATGTAAAACCTAATAAAATGTAATAAGTAGGATATTACAAGATAAAAAGAATTGATTAACAATATAAATATAATCAGTTCTAAACTAGATTAATTAAAACACAAGGTATAATAAAATATATACTGTGTAAATCTGGAATTCACATAGAATCCTGTCCAAAAAAGTAATAAAAAGATTGCACTAAAAAGTACAGTTTATAAAAGGTATCTATAACATCAATACAAAAATCCCAATTGCAGTTACCCAGTCATAAAAACACAAAACCAATAAATTAGTAAGAAATAATAACGATAGATGGCAGCACTAGAATAAGATACTTCTAATATTTAATTACTAATAGCGAAGAAAATTTGCAGTTAGATTTAAAAAACGATAGATGGCAGCACTAGATTAAGGAAATTCTAATATTAATTTACTAATAGCTAAAGAATAATTGCAATACAAATATTTACCAAATAATAAAACAGAAAGGAAGACAATAATTAATAATACTTTAAGCAAAAATATAATAAGTAACCTATGCAAATAAAAGAAAAGAATAAAATAGGAGAATGAGCCACAATAAACTACAATTAACAATGGATTAAAGTAGAGAAAGTAATACATAATAAAAAATTAAAATGAACTAAAATAAATTCTATTACTAAATTTAGCGCAAATGCAGCATAAATTTGAATAGATAGCAAATAGAATGTTTCTTTAATACGAAGCATACAAAAGGAATTAGGATAGTTCATAAATGAAAAGTTAGATAAACTAAACAGCGTAGTATAAGAATGTGAATGACAATGCAATATACATTTAATTTATTGCGCAAATGCAGCTAATAAATAAAATGTTTTCAATATAAAAATAAATTATTAAATCCAAAGTTAGAATGTATGTAGTAACTCATAATACACTATTCCAAAATTTTCTACAAATACAAAGAAATTAAGACAAAAAGATGAAATAATAAAACATAATGCAAGTCATAAGGACAAAGACAATCAACAAATTTCAAAAATGAGGAATGCAAATAAGAAAACAAAAAAATCAAGCAAAAAAGCTTGCACATGGAGGAGATTTAGGCTTACGAGATTAGGCTTACGAAAAGTTCATTTCGAAAAAATTCTCATCGGGTCCATATATCTTTTCGAAATGAACACAAAAATGCTTGTTTCTGAAACACAAGATAGATTTTATCTATAAACTTGTGTTATATGGACGACAAGCATAAAGATTGGAACAATAAAGGAAACATAAATACCTCAAAACGCACCTCTTCAGTGCAACCATGACGAGCAAAATATGACTGGATCATCGTTGCCATATGCCAAAATGAAAAGATGTGATTTGCTGTTGCCAAAGAGAGTAATAAAAACAGTACTGCGCAAAAGCAATAAAATGAGTTATTCAACTGTTAAAGCTTCGAGATAAAAAGATGAAAATATAATTGCAGGAGAATGAAGAAGTACGGCTAAAATAAGATAATAAGGGGAGAATATGAGAATTTTAGGCTAATCGAAACTTATTAACTATACTATTGACTAAAAATGCAGGATATTGATACATTTTACTGGTAATTTTGAGGTTATTAATGTGCAAGGCATGAAATTTTTTATCTGATAATCTATAAATTCTAAAAAGTTGATTAAGTATAATATTTCTAAACAATTGAATCGAGTTGCAGGAATTAAAAGGTAATAATTTATTAATATTAAATTTAAAAAAATCTTTTTTATCATATAATTTAGTAACTATCCCATGAGCAGGTTCTATAATTAGATTTAAATCCAAATAATAAACATTATTACTAATAGAAGTTTCATTAGGTATTAATTCCAAATTATCCGGATAGAAATCTATATCTATGACATAGTTATCAGTAAATACAAGACAAATCAGATCATCTACATATCTATAAATTTTATAATCAGTTGAAGTAAAGAATTTTTCATAATGATATAGGTATAAATTAGCTAACATACTGCTACTACAGCCACCTTGTGGAACACCTGAGACTTGTAAGTATAATTTATTACCTTGAAAGATATAATTATTGAAAAGAACAAAATGGAGAAGCTTAGGAAAATTGGTAAATTTTGTAAGATTAGAATGTTTAGTAATATAAGCATTATATAAAGCTAAAATGACATCATATAGATCAGTGATCTTAATATTATTAAATAGATCTTTAAAATCAAAAGTTTGAAATCCTATTATTTTACCATGCGTTTTTAATTTATTTTTTAATTCCTTACTGTTATTTAGAATAATGTAGCTATCACCAGAATCTCGTAAATTGCTATTTAGTACATTTAAATAATTTAGTAATAATTTACTAGCAGTGGTAGAGTATGAATTATGACCACTAGTAACAGTTCTAAATTTAATAGGATTTTTATGAAATTTAGGTATAAGCACAATATATGGAAATGTCAAAAATTTATTATTAATATCTAAATCACTATACATATTGATAATTTTCAATTTGATACTATTAAGAGAGTGTGAATCAATTTTAAATAGACTATTATTTTTTAAATAATCTAGCAGATATTGAATATAGAATTTTTTACAAATAATAGCATAATTATTAGAGGCTTTATCTACATAAGTAATAACAAAAGATCTATGTAAATCATTAACAGAATGCTTTATATTATCCATATTATATATGGATCTAGATAAATTAATACTACAAATGGTATTTTTAATAGATCTTAAAATAGTAAATTTCCACATATTAAATGCCTCTAAAGGCTGAGCATATTTAGAAGCTAATCCATAAATAAATTTATCAAGGTCCAGATTGATTGACTTTAACACTTGTTTAGAATTATTACATGAAGGTAACCTGAATTTAGTGCCAAATGACATTATAGTTCTTAAAGATTTATCTTTTACAATGGCTAAGTCTCCAGTAACTATATGACCCAATTGTGGATTTATAAATTCAGCATAATTATCAGCACTACAAATACATTCACCATCTAAATTTGTTGAGGAATCTATGTCGACTGAGAGAGATTTTGAAATTGCATTGTAATTAAAAATGGTTCTTCCAATAGGCTTGTTATATTTAAAAGTTTTTGTAACATTCAAATCCTTTACAGGCAATAAATGATGAAATTGATTAAATAAATTCTTAAAGTTTATGGAATTATAAATAGGATGCTTAAATGATATTACACAATAAGAATTGGAACAGTTATTATGATGAAATTGATTAAGTTTTATTTTTAAATATTTTGATCTAGTAATGAGCAAATCATAGAAAATATGATTAAAATGTTCATTAGTAAGATTTAACTTTAAGAAAATAGCATAAACTGTGTTTAATTGTTTTTTCTTAACTGCAAATACCCATGATTTAATAAATTTCCATTGATATGTGTTATTGAATTGTTGATGCATACTTTTAATCTCCGCTTTAATATCATATTGGGAGGAGCTTCCTTTACCGCGTTTAAATCTTTTGAGTTTAGCCAATTTACTATTATGTAAAAGAGGTTTAAAAAAAAGGTGATTAAAAATAGAATATTTATTATCTACAAAATTATTCTTAACAATATTACCATTGAGATATAACTGATTTAATCCATATGGAAACAGAGTACAATGTGATTTAATATAGAAGTTTTCAAAGAATAATCTATCAGCAGTATTTATTTTAATGTCCAAAATATGTATAGTTATATTTTCAAAACCATGATGAGCAAAGTGTTTATATTCGATTTTATTAGAAGTAGGAAGAAAATTATTATTGTGGATATATTTTTTAACATGATCTCTTGAAAAAAGAAAATATATAGATGGAATGATTGTTTTTACAGGATTGCAGAAAGGTCAAGGGGGATTGCGACCCCTATTTCCTGGTTAGTAGCTAGCTTTGACTTCATGAAAACGCTCCCAGAGACTCTGCACGCCCGAAACAACAATCGATCATGCCCGTGGGGAAAAAATGGCCGAATCCCAGACAACATAAAAATGATCAAAATAACAAAAATTGGAAATTTTACTAACCAGCAAGACGAGAATCTTGGAAGAGTTGCATAAAGCGTGTATACTTCGAATAGGAAAGCATACATAAAAAAGTCGCGTCTAACTTATAGAGCCATCTGGATGTGAAACAATCAGATAATCCTAGGTAAGAGTTGAGTTGTATTGTATGATGTCGGATAAATTAACATAATTTTTATCACTATAATTTCTGCAAAAACATCATAATAGTGCTGTACAAAGCGGAAGGGATATGATTGTTCCCGAGTTCCGTTGATTAAATGCATCATGCAATTATTAAATTCTGTAATAGATGAGTTTAATAATCTGTATCTGTTCAAGTGATTTACGATTAAATTACGTTGTACGTTTAAACTCAAGTTGGTATTCCAGTGGGTAAAATAATTGATCTTACAGTCATATAGATGTCTCTTGTCAAATAATTTATAACATAATTTCTTGACATAGATTATTAAACTCATCTATTACAGAATTTAATAAATGCATGATGCATTTAATCAACGGAACTCGGGAACAATCATATCCCTTCCGCTTTGTACAGCACTATTATGATGTTTTTTGCAGAAATTATAGTGATAAAAATTATGTTAATTTATCCGACATCATACAATACAACTCAACTCTTACCTAGGATTATCTGATTGTTTCACATCCAGATGGCTCTATAAGTTAGACGCGACTTTTTTATGTATGCTTTCCTATTCGAAGTATATACGCTTTATGCAACACTTCCAAGATTCTTGTCTTGCTGGTTAGTAAAATTTCCAATTTTTGTTATTTTGATCATTTTTATGTTGTCTGGGATTCGGCCATTTTTTCCCCACGGGCATGCTCGATTGTTGTTTCGGGCGTGCAGAGCCTCTGGGAGCGTTTTCATGAAGTCAAAGCTAGCTTCTAACCAGGAAATAGGGGTCGCAACCCCCCTTGACCTTTCTGCAACCCTGTAAAAACAATCATTCCATCTATATATTTTCTTTTTTCATTTTAAATCTTATTTTCAAGACTCTGATAGTGCGGCAATTTGCGCCTTTCTCTTTCTTGGATTTCATACTTTTTGGGATTGTATTTCTTTATTTATATATATATATATATATATATATATATATACACACATACACACACATGTATATATATATATACATACACACACACACACGCAAAATTAAAATGTTTCAATAGAGTAAAGCAATTTAAGTGAAAAATACTTGGCGACTATTGTACTATGTTAGATAAACACAACAATAGTTTCAGTATAATAACATTACATCGAAAATACATCTATTTATTGCGCTAATTCAATATTTCCCTTAAATTTATTTATTCCTATCTCACCGGTTTGATATTCTTTTATATTCTAACGCATAACTGTATCTGGCTAATTGTTTTGCCTTCGTGTAATCCGATTATTGCTTTGATTAGTAAGGAAATGCATTTAAGTCAGGGAGAGGTAAATCTTTTAAGACAACTTATTTCATTAATATAATGTGCGCAAAACGAAACAATATCCTCTTAACTAAAAGTAGGTTGATTTGGAGCTTTGTGGCATAACATTTCTAAAAAGATATGCTGCGCCAAATACAGGGTAATATTAACATCAATCTTAAGCTAGTTAAAACCAATTACTGGTGTATATATAAAAAAAAATGGCCTTTATAGCTAAAAGATGAATTCTCTCTTTATTTCCTATTAGCAGTATATCCGTTTTTCGTACGGAGTATATAATATAAAGAAACTTAAAATTCATGATCATGTGCAAATTCCTATAGTATACTAAATGATATTGTTAATCAAAATATTCTATTAAAATATTTAATTTAATGCTCCTAATAAGAAGAAGTTTAAGAATATCAGTTCTCGCTCTACAAAATTATCTTCACGGGCAGATCTGAAGAATAAAACACCCTGGCCCCTTTTATAAGCAAATTTACAAAAAATATGGAATTGAATCAATATATGCAAAATAAAAACGTTAAAATTGCATGGGACCCGTACTACTTATATACGCGAATATTAATAGATATAACCTGTATTAGTAGATTACATATATAAATTGCAAATACCAATGAACCCATAATCTTTAAACCTGAAGGCAGTAATTGATTCCAAGACATACCAAAATGAAAGTGCTAAAATTATATGAGAAGATATACCTATACTACTTATAATGTCGTAGATTAGAAGATATGTCCGAGTGTTAGTAGAAGATTACCCGTAATACAATATGAGTCTCAAAAATCTTTGCCAAAATAAAATAGATGACGTAATAAATTGCAAATATCAATAATCCCCGTAATCTTCATACCAGAAAGCCGTACTTGATTCCAATATATGCCAATATATCTCAAAATATATGCCAATATATCTCAAAATATATGCCAATATACCTGTACTACTTATATTCTGGTAGATTAGAAGATATATCCGTGCATTTGTAAAAGATTACTCGTGCAACGTACAATTTATAAATTTCAACAATTTTTGTCGCAATAAAACAATGGCATAATAACTTGAAAATATCGATAATCTCTGAATCAATAATCCCCGAAAATATCAATAATAATAATGTTTAAACCTGAAGACTGCAATTGATATTATACAGTCAAAAATGCAATGACAATGAAATTTATTTTATATACATATCTTCATTATTCAAATCGGAAAAGATTTAATAAAAATCGTTTGCTGTATAAACACATTGGATTTAAATCCGTTGCTAAGCGGCATGATATAATTCCTTCGAATAAATTGGCGGAAAAAATATCGTCTGAATAATGCTGTCTCTATGGAATGTTTAGCGACATTTTCGTCAATTTAGCGAAACATCATCACAATACTATCCCCTAACAAAACACAATGAATTTCATTTTTTTAGCACAATTTTATCAATTTTAAGATATTTTTATGGATTTTCAAACATTTTTATCAATTTGGTGACATTTTAAAAATTCACTAAAGGTGTTTCTAAGTAGGACGGTTAGACTGATAGACAAATTCTAACGAAACATCATTTCAGTACTCTCTTCTAACAAAACAACGTAAATTTCATTGATTTGCATCGTTTTTAACACTTTACAACAAAGTTGAAAAGTGTTTATGACTTTGTTCATTCTGTCTGTCTGTCTGTCTGTCTGTCTGTCTGTCTGTCCGTTAGCACGATAACTGCCGTAAAAATGAGTTTATCAAAATGAAATTTTAGTATGTTGTTCAGACGGTCTGTAGGACCTATGGGAATATAAATAAATAATATCACCCAATTAGTTTTTTATTGAACCCGGGTTGAAAAAATGAAATACATTGAACCCTATGGGACCTAATTTTTCAAACATTTTTTAAGTAAATTTAAAATTCACGAATTGCTTCGAAATTTTTAGGAAATATTCACATTATCCCATAGAATATATAAAAAAAAATTCAGTAAAATATGTTAAGTAGTTTTTTAATTAAAAAAATTATTTAATATAGGGAAAAAAACAAATTCAATTAAATTCTGACATTGGGATATCTTCCAGAAAGAAAAGAGAGAGATATTATATAATAAATATCTCTCCATTTGTTTAAACGTTTTGCATATGGGAGTGGCTTCATATTTTAAAATAAATTTGGTAGATAACAATTTTTCATTTTTTTTAAATTTTATATAACTCTTCATGATAAATTTAATTGATGGCATTTTAAATGCACTTTCCTACGTCCTAGAGAGTTAAAATTTGGTACACAGCTTAAATTTGTTGAACATTTTATTCGACAAAAATTTGATGGATCTTTAAATATAGATCATACATTTTTTTCGAAATGGCCTGAAAATAATCCCCGTTCACTTCTATAAATCATTGGTGTAATATTGTTAAAAATTCTGATGTGGACAGCACATGTCTTTCCCTGCAGACTCATATTCGTTCTCTTTATTTATTCAATGATAATTTGAGTTTATCTGCACAACATAAGTATTTTAAATGACATTGAATTTACACGTTAAACTTAAATTTGGTTCTCATTTGATAGCTGGACTTATTGTCAAAGGTGGCGTAGCGAAAACGCGAAAAAACTAGAATATCTCAAGAACGGCTAGTCCTAGAGTAATGGGGTTAGTCTTATTCTTTTTGTTGTCAAAAATCATATATAAAATAGGAATTTAATTGATATAATTGAGCACACGTAGTCTTTTATTTTTATATATAACGATTTTTGCTGGCCATTTCGCAAAAATAGCCCGTTCCTTTTTCCCGAATCGTAGTAGAATAACCTACAAATGATTTATATACAAAATTTTGTTAAATTTGGTATATAAATCACTTGTAGGTTATTGAAATATTATACTCCAAATTTTGTTAAATTTGGTTCATTAGTTTTTAGCTAGAGTGGATAAAGGCAATTTCTGCGGCCATTTCGCAAAGAAGGCAGATTCTTTTATTACGAATCGTACTATAATCTAATGAACATCAGGATTTCCCACAAAAAACATACCTACCAAATTGTATGAAATTCGGTCCATTAGTTTTTCAATTAGAGTGGATGTAATATCCACACAGACACACAGAAACATACACAGATACACCCTTACACACACAGACGTCTTCCTAAAAGTAGTTTTTTCGTGTTCTAGAAGTCCCAAAACGTGTAGATACTTTGAAAATTCGAGTTCCGATCTTCGGCACGATTCCAATACTTTGAGTACATACACATACACATATCTATTATCTGTGTATTATCTGTGTATCTAAATTCCGTGCCTATGCAATTACAATAGTTGTGATTTTAAATGATCCCTAAACTTTTATTATTTCTTCAAGGAAGCCTAATTTTAACATATACAGAATGCAAATATCTCAAGCGATTGTAAGATGAATTACATAAGAATTGCTGAATTTTTTTCACACAAAATTATTTAGCTCTGGAGTCTGGAATACAAGTTATATGAATGAAATATTCATTGATTTTGCATAAAGAATCAGATGATTTATATTTCGATACAGTTTTAAATATTTAAGTATAATAAATTACTGTAGTACTGTGATAATGTAAAAGATATTACCACTGAATGAATCACATTTTAGAAATTTTTAAATGAAATTACATTTCAGTTGGAAAGTGTTTCATAATCAATGCTTATGCATGATTGATCTTTCTTGTTATCAATTTGGCGACATTTCCGTCAATTTGGCAACATTTAAGAAAAATTGCCAAGTTAGCGATATCCCGCCAAAATCGTAGCTCTGAATTTGCAGATTTGAATAAAAGATCCTGATCCCGTTTGTGTATACTAAATGAAAATGCTAAAATTTTATTAGAAGATATAACCGTTCTACTCCTTTTTTTCTTTCAACAATCGGTTAAATGAATTTATTGGATTAACACAATATATGAGTTTATTAGCTAAACACAATATATAATCTTGAAAACTCTTTGCCAAAATAAATGAAAGGAATGTACGCAGTCCGCAATTAATATAATTAAAAGAAAAAATCAAACCGTTCATTTATAAGATACGTTTTCATATTCTTATATCCATTTTTTTATTATTCATAACGAAAAAATAATAATAAGCATTAACAAACACATTTAATTTAATTGCTTTATCGAGCAACATGATATAAGATAGAATCTTTCTCATAAAATGCTAATAATTAAATAACCATTTTGATTTTTTAATACTTTTCATCGTTGAGTAAAAACTTGTGAAAAATAAACCATAGTGATAGATTTGCCATTTAAATTCGTGTTTCAAACATTCATGTTTTCAAACTATTTATTTTCAGACAGTGATTAATTAGGGAAAAATTTCCACCAAACTCAGAGATAAAGTTTTGATTCACTTTCAAGTTTTAAACAAACGATTTCCAACCTTTTCGTTTGGAGGAACCAGGGAGTTAGCGAGTAGAACTCCTAGGAATATGTTTCGTTTTTCATTAATATCTCGACAAACCCTCTTCTTAGAAACTCGAAACTAAGACTAAATTTAAGTGAGGCTATTTCAAGGCTACCCACAAAATTTCATTAAATTTGGTTCAGCCGTTCAATCGTGATGATGGGGGAAACAAACTGACAGACAGACATATTTTCAATTTTATTTATATAGATTATCATCTTTGATAAAATAAATTCAGTAAGAAAATATTCAGATTTCATAATTAAATTTTTTATATCTAACTAAAGCATAAAAGGGATTATTTGAATGAATTCTGCAGCTAGTAGGGTTCACATCACATAGAGAAGGAATTAAAACAATCTCAGTAGCGCAAGCGATAGATCGTAAACTGATAGACTGCGCAATCGATAGATCGTAGACGGCAAAGATCCATGGCTTGAACTCCTGCTATGAATCAAGTTCCTTACGATGGCTTCCGAACAATTTAGTCCTGCAAGTGATATGTATCATTGGAGTCACAAAAATTGCGAGTTTTCACTTTTGCAAGGACATTGTGATATACTGCGGAATTTGTTTAAATGTACGGAGACTGAAAAAGAACAGGAACCTGAACAGAACCCTGCATAAGGAAATCCGAGAAATGAAGAGAAAATATCAAAAGTTGCCTTTCGACCTGAAATCTGAATGGAGAAAATTTAGGGCTCAATTCAAATATAGAAAGAAATATAATTGTTTCAGTAACTTAATGATTAGTGCGTCGTCTATACAGTCAAATGTACAATTCACGGATGCTATAGTGAAAATACTGGAACACCAATTTCACAATCAGACCTCCAAACTTTAAGCACTCACAACTCCTCATTGATTGTATAAAAATAGCATTTATGAGTCTAGTTTACTTTGACCTGAAGAATCAGCATCTGTAACTAATAGTGTGTGTTGCCTCCTTAAAAAATAAAGTTTACACAAAGTCAAATATAAAATCAAATAATATGATTTTAAACTCCAGAGGCCGGGACGAATCTCTCTCTGGTGGAAACTAATCATGTGGTCAGTGGGATTAGTACGTAATCCCTCCTCCATAAATCGTCTGGCTCTCTATGTAAAAACTGTAAATATTTCATTCATACACTTTTATCCCATTCTTTTTATTCATCACAATACTACAATAATTTATTTTACTTAAAAGCTTAAAACCATGGAGGTAAAAGTACTTTCTATTTAGGATGGATGCAACACTAAATATAAATTAAAAAGAACTTTAAAAATCACCATTTTAACATTTGGAAAAAAGATGGATGCCATATTTTATTTTGAAGTGGGTCACGTGATCTCTTCATATAATATGGGTGCAATTATTATTTTAATTTTTATTTAAAAAGCTACCGAAAGCTATTTTGCTGAAATTTATTTCATATATTTTATGGGATAATTTGAATATTTCCTAAAACTTTCGAAGCAATTTGTGAATTTTAAATTCGCTTAGAAAATGTTTGAAGAATTGGGTTCCATAGGGTTTAATGTATTTATTTCATTTTTTCAACCCGGTTTTAATCTAAAACTAATTGGGTGATATTATTCATTTACATTCGTATACGTCCCACAGACCGTCTATACAACATACTAAAATTTCATTTTGATAAAGTAATTTTTACGCCAATTATCGTGCGGACGGATAGACAAACAGACAGAATGAACAAAATCATAAACACTTTTCAACTATGTCGTAAAGTGTTAATAAACGCATTTGTTCTGGAATAACTTTGGTTTACTTGTACATCTCGTGGGGCTTGCATAACAAGAGGTGTTCCGATATTTTTTTGGTCTGCTGCATAAGTATATATATGTACACTAGCTCAAAACTCTAAGATCCAAATAAACCCCCAAAACAAAAGATATACAATACTCCAGGCAAGTGCACTCTATATATGAACTTAAACTGTTATAACTGAAGTCTCTACACCAATTCGTTATTTTCTTTAATTTAACGTCAGTTTTGCAATTTTGACAATATTTTAGTCAACCTGGAGTAACATAATTGCCCATATAGGGAAAGTAAAACGCTGGTCCTCGCCATCTTTTCTAAAGACTTCATCATTGAAGTAATTCTACTTTCTGAAATAAAACTTTAATCCGCAGAAGAAGAAATATATATATATATATATATATAAGTGATCTTAAATCTGAAACAAAAGCCATCTTTAGAAATCGGATGAACTGCAATGGTATTCGACATTTATGATACATTAACGTCACTCCCTTTCCAAACGAGTCATTATGATTTCTGTCAGTAGTAATCAGATTGAGATAAATCGTCATCTTAAGATCAATAGGTAGGTCTGAGTAAATTCTAGAACCTCGAGGATGGAAAGATTTTGGTAAAATTGTCAGGGCGTTTTTTAGTTATACAAAAAGAAATAACCTTTCATATAGGGAAAAAGTCTCGAATAGTTTTGTTTTGCTTAGCTATATGAATTTTATGGTATATGAGCATGGTATATGGTATATGAAAGTGTATATGAGTTTTACCTCCTAGAGAAAAAGGTCTGCTGGCAGCAGTATGATTCGGGCAATGTAGGGGGTCTCTAGAAAAATCATTGAGTACCCAAATAACTCCGGAATGAAAGTCCCCTAAGTGAATATCTATCCATAGTATAGTGACCAGTAATAGACATAGTATAGTGGTCTATCCATAGTATAGTGATTATGCAATAAAAGTGATTGCAGCGCCCTTAGCGGAGAATTGGAGAAATTCGGAACAGGAAGTAAACAGCAAAGCGATATCGAGTGGAAATGTCAAGTGCAAAGTGGTAGAGCATTGTCTAACTAGTAGGAATCGATATCAGGAACGAACGAAACGCGTATATGGAAGGTGATACATACCCGTCATACTTCATCGGTTGCTAAAAGCTGTGACATGATGACACCTGCAGTGGTTGTTGTTGTTGAGACCCAGACCGTCCGACCTACCAGAAAGGTGTAAGGTAACTGTTTGGATGGCCGGGAGGTGCTACCCAATTTAGACCGGAACCCAGTGGGGGAGGCATCCACAGGGATCGTACCCTCCTTCCCCTACCACAATCTTCTCGGAAGGACTTACGGACCCACATGTTTAACGTGATCGTACTCCACGTGAACACGTCGGCAGTTTTGGCAGTGGCTGGAATCGAACCCGGGCCTACCGAGTGCAATTTCAGCGCGCTAACCACTGGGCTACCGCGCCCTATCTGCAGTGGTTGTTGTTGTTGTTGAAACCCAGACCGTCCGACCTACCAGAAAGGTGTAAGGTAACTGTTTGGACGGCCGGGAAGTGCCACCCAATTTAGACCGGAACCCAGTAAGGGAGGCATCCACAGGGACCGTACCCCACTTACCCTACCACCATCCTCTCGGAAAGACTTACGGGCCCACATGTTTAACGTGATCGGACTCCGCATGAACACGGCGGCAGTTGTGGCAGCGTGCAAAACAATCGTGCAAACCACCGAGCTACCGCTTGCGAGATGTGCCAACAGCACGCGGTGTTCCCAGGTGGTCACCCACCCAAGTACTAACCGCGCCCGATACTGCTTGACTTCTGTGATCTAACGAGAACCGGTGTTTTCAGCACGGTAGGGCGAAGTACGCGATAATATTCTTTTTCAAAATCAAATAGCTATTGTACCTGACGGAGGACCTTTTAACAGATTCTACACTAGATTCTTGTTCATGCAAGTGCTGTTTCTTGGTATCGTACCTGCATATTACACCAAATCGCCTACCTCCATATTGGAATTAAATAACTGCTTTCTGTAATCAACAATTTTGTAACTGACAAATTCCCTTTTGCAGAGTTCTTATTCTAATTTCTTAAATTATCCGCTAAGGGCTCTGCAATTACTTTTATCCAATCAGGCATAGTGGTTTAAATGGTAATGAACTTAGGATGAACGTTATTAATGTATAGATCTATTAGCTTCCATTTATATTATTATTTCATTATATATATATATATATATATATATATATATATATGTATATGCATGTATATATATATATATATATATATATATATATATGTATATATGCATGTATATATATATATATATACATATATATATATATATATATATATATATATTTGTTTTGTTTGCTGACAGAAGCAAATACAAGAGCGCTTATCAAAAAGTAAAATATTGCAATCGAAACTTTAGAATAAATCCAAATTGAAAGATGGATTACATCTCAGGAAAATGCCGTCAAAGGAGAGTTGTCTTCCACGGAGGACTTCTTAAGGAAACAGAGCTATATTTCCTTCCTTATATATATACATAATATATATATATATAAGGAAAGTATTGTGACGGGTTCGAAAATTCGAATTCGGGTTTTCGATGGGAGAGCACGTTTCAAGCATCCCTGATCACGAATAGAACATTTTTGAGGATGTCTGTGTGTGTGTGGGTGTGTGTGAAAGTGTTTGCGTGTGTGTGGGTGTGAGTCTATGGAGACAATATCTCACGAACGAACGAATGGAGCGATTCGAATGAAATTTGAATTAAAACTCGTGAATACTGGAAGCCTGTTGTTTTTAAACGCAATCGAATGTTCAGAATCCCCTAAATTTTCGAGAGGAATTCTTAAAAAAATCATCAAAAAATCAAAACCTTTAATACAGTTACGCAAATAGACATTTTTTATGTAATTTTTCCTTAGAAAACGATTGACATAAACTTTAGAACGCTAGCATAAACCGTTCTCGAGATATTGCACATTTTTCAAATACATTTATCAAAAAATCTCATAAATTAAAAAAAAAATATTAACTGTTGGGAAGCGTGTTAACTTTCTATATGTAATATCATACGATAAATTTGGTGACATCATTCTCGTGGATCTGGCCCGTTCCATTCATGAGAAAAGGTACTTTGAGTAATACCTTTGTATTTGAACGCCAATAATCATTTATCTGCTATAAGAATAACTTATTTCTTCGCCCATGACGCTTGGCGAGATTTTGGCGACGAATTTGGCGGAATGTCTCCAACTTGGCGATTTTTTTAATGTTGCTAAATTAACGAAAATCTCGCCAAATGGATAAAAATGACGCCAAATCAATGATAATTACGACTAATTGACGAAAATTCAATATCTTGGAAAGAATATAAGTATCTACTATAAGAATAACCTATTTTTTTTTACTGTAAAAGTAGTAATTTGATTGCATTATATAAGGAACATCATGTGCTGCCCACATCAGATTTTTGTGTTATATGCCAGGAAAATTATTAAAATTAAACAAGCGTAAATGTTCGCCCGGGGTTAAATCACTGAATCTGCGGCTTTACCCTTATGATTAAGCTGTTAACATTCAAACCACTAGCCTATCGGTGACACTGTTTTAAAACCAGTTTTAAACATTGGCATTTTATATATATTAAAGTGCAATTGTACGCATTTATAGATAACCAGATAGCGTTCTTCGAAATTAATTTTCAATCTGAAATATATTCAAAACTTTAAAACTTCTCTTTGATCTAAAGAAACCCATTAGTATCCTTATAATTTAATCAAATTGTTTTCTAAAATGTTTCTTTTAATCCGTGTCTAATTTAATGCTTCGCTGCTTAGAAATTCTATCCGAAAGTTAAACTTTTAGTTTCCATCTTAAACAGGTGGCGAACAAATTGGGCTTAGCGTGGCGTATAAAATTCACAGAATTGTAACTGACTGTAATTCTTCTTGCATGTTTTTGTTGCGTTTTAGAACTTTGGAAACTATTTTTGTTGATTTCTGCAATACTTTTTCTATTTACTTTCGGTTTTTAAAATGCTTCCGGGGAAAAAGAAAAAAGTTCTGAAATAAGTCTGGAAAAACCTAAACGAGAAATGTTTAAACCGAATATTGTGATGATTTCAAATGAATTTCTTATTTGCAGAATGTCGAGTTTATACTTCGGCTGATCAGTCTTATGGAGTTTTTGTTCACATTAAATGCATATTTATAGTAAATGCTATGCACTTATAAAAATAACTTTTACATCAAATCCTGCGTAAGCATAATATATATCTCACAAAAATACCACTTCATGAAAAAAAACTCCTAGTCAAGTACAAAAAAAAAATCTATTTCAAAATAAGTTATGAAATCTCGAAAATGGTTTGCTTAACTTCCCGCAGACCCAGATATGTACTTTCAGGTCTAGGTCCCTGCTAAAGTATCCCTACCCTCCTTCAAATCAAGCGTAGCCTTTTTTAGTCGTAGGCAATTTTTATTTGATATTTGTGAAGGACTAAGAAAAACTAAAAATACTAAAAAAAAAAAAAAAATGATACGCATATATAAATCCTATATGCATGTCTACTATTAATTTCTGAACTACCATGTTTGCATGTTGAATGTAAACATGACACAGTATAGCACCCAAAACTAATCAAAAGAATCCTATTTATTGCTAGATTAAGAATTCAGTAGGAAAACAAGTCAATAAAAGGAAAATCATTCGGGGTAAACAGAAAAACAATCCTTTTGGTTCAAAATGACAAGGTTATATAATGAAAAGAACTATTAGAAGGCATGTTTCGTATACACCGCTTGACGATATTATAATTTCATTGCCTTCTATTCCTAGTTATTTCTTCTCTTTTTTTAATGGTTTAATTCATACGGATTGTTTTTCTGTTTACCTCGACTGATTTTCATTTTACTGACTCGCTATCCATTGGATTCTTAATCTAACAATAAATAGGATTCTTTTGATTAGTTTTGGGTGCTTTACTATGTCTCTTCAAGTTCAATTTGCACTCTTCATCATTATTGGTTAACTTAATGCATAAAGTCGATCAGTTAAAATATCAACTGAATATGAGACAAAAAAAAAATATTTACAAAAATATTCACCCCCTTTTCCTCCCAACCTCCTATTTACGCCACTGTCTGTGATAGATTATTTCTGTATTTACTGATAAGAAATGCATCCAACGAGCTTAGACGTTAAACTGGGTGTTATATATATATATATATATATATATATATATATATATATATATATATATATATATATATATATATATATATATATCAATATATATATAATATTCATTTTAAACATTTATTTTATGATTTGCTTATTACCAGAAGTAAAATTCTTAATGTTTATTTATACGTCACTGACTTAAATCTAAATGACGAATCAAAACAATATACTAAAACAAACGAATATTGTACCCTGAATTTCACTAATCCAGTCATAAATAATTTGAAGATAAATAATTTTTTAAAATCGGTTTCCACCTTCTTTCCAGTCAAACATGTAAATCCTAAAATTGCATTTAAATATGATAAACCGCTAGGACGTTATAATTTCAATTATAACCAAATAGCCAAATCAATAGATATTAATAACAATTATGAATTGGATAAAGAGTCTAACTGCCACTGTCTATTAGATAAATACAAAGACTACGTAGATAAATACCATGAGCATATTATAACGGGAAATCTAAATATTATTAATTGTGATGCACTGAAATCACTGATGTTACTGGGTACTAAGTACCGTTTACCTACTAAATGCAAACATAAACAAATTTGTAAAGATTTAATTCTTGACTTAAATAAGTTTATCTATAAAATCAGCTACAACTATCAAATTCCTGTACAAGCCTTCAAACCCTGGAGCATCTTATTAGAGCAATACTTAAATAACTATATATATACTCAGAAAATTAATAAATCATATAAACTTAATGCAATTAAAAAGGATATTAAAAAAATTCAAAATGATTTTGTTATTACTTATGTCGATAAGGCTAGTAGTAACTACTCAATAATTTGTAAATATTACTATATAAGTACACTCCAGTCACACTTACTTAATAATTCAATCTATAATTTACATAATACTGCCTTTAAAATCTTATCCAATAGAATATCAGCCAAATATAAGCAAATCCTTCTAAAAAATAGTTGTAATGACATTCCATATCTTATTTTAGTACCCAAGTTTCATATATCCCCTACAGCTTAACCATTACCAGTGGGCATAATTCTTACATTACTAATACTGGCAAATTATTATTAAAAATTTTAAATGAAGTTTCCTTGTCAGATGACATCTCAAATAATAATCATATTGTGAAAAACAGCTTTGAATTAGTTAAGAAATTAAAAACTCTTACTAATATCCATAGTATTTATACTGTTGATTTTAAAGATTTGTTCAATAATATTGGTATAGATGATCAGTATAGAATTATTTTAGAAATTTTTGAAAAATATAATATCACCTTAAAATATTCAACTTTAAAAAAAAAAATTACTTAATTTTACTCTCTATGAGAATTATATTCAACATGGTGGTTCTTTCTTTAAGTAACAGTTTGGTATTCCACAAGAGGGGGGGGGGGGGGGTGCCTCATCATTATTGGTTAATCTGTATTTATTCTTCTATGAAAAGAACATTAATCCAGTGCTGCATAATATGCACATGTATAGATATTTAGATGATATATTATATGTATCCCATAATAATAATCCTATAGTATTTAGCTTTTATCCTAATAATTTACAATTAAATGCAAATAATAATGACTCTAATGTAGCAACCTTTTCAGATTTAAATTTAGATTTACAAACCTGTAATCTGGCTATAAACCTATATGATAAAAGACAAAATTTTAATTTTAATTCATCTAAAATTCAACACTTTGACTCTTGTTTGCATATTTCAGTGTTTAGAAATATTATACCAAACCAGGTTCTTAGAATCAATAAAATTTGTGATGACAATTTTAAATTAGCACATTTTATAGAATTATTAAATGCAGCGAATAGTAATGCATATCCTCCCACTTTCGTAATTCAAATTATCAACTATCAATCGATAACATCCAAGACAACTTTCCCAATTATGGTGGCTTTAAAAAATAACATAATCTGAAAATAAGATACATTAACATTTAATGTTTTGAATTTTATTTTCGCTAAAAGTATGTAACTTTAGGCAGTTTGATACTACGATTTGAACCCCCTTATAATGGTGATAGTGGCATTCTCATTTATTCATTTCATCTATGAATCACTTGTATAGTAAGATTTTTCATCTATGTTTCATGTTTATATTATGTTCTCCTTATATGTGTAATTGTCCTGTCTCGTACTTTTAACTCACTGGACGAGTTCTAGGGAAGATCACTGTAACCGTCTGTTCTTCTACTTCCCATGGTATATTTCGTCATACTTCTTTTCGATGTTTCTTGACTTTTTTCATCTCGCACTCACGCGTGTACGAAAGTTCATGCCGCATGGAACATGGTAATGCTTGATTTCCTATTCTTCTTTTCTTCAATTCTTCCTCTTTTGGTGTCTGTAGTCTTAGTTTTGGCATTTATAGTAACTTACTATTGCCAAATCTGGAACAGGCATTTGTTTGGGTTAATTACAATTAGATGCTCAGACCTGAAGAGGAATTTCATTCTGGTTAATCTCCGATTTTGGGTCAGTGCTGTTCATTTCTTTTATCGACACAGTGACCTTGGTTTGACTGCCTTGGTGATTTTAACAGTTTATGATTACTTGGAATTGGTTATTATTATTATATTTTTCTAATATATATATATATAATTTTCATCTATATATTTCACTTCTCTTAATCTATCAACTTAACTGTAACCTGTTTTGAGTTGGAAGAAACTTGGTCAGTATCAATTACTCTCCAATGTAAGCAGCACAAGGGGTAACTCAGTTTATCTTATTTTATTCTTATTATTATTTTTCATCTTAAACATAATATTGTATTCTCATATAAATACAAAGCCATACGCTGCTATATTTAATTATTTTTATATTTATATCTGATTCATTTTCTACTTTCTTCTACGTCGAGCCATGTGCATTATTTCTGTAATACAATTTACAGTAATGCACACAAAAACGTAGAATCAGCATTAACGAACCTGGTATGATCCTTGATAACGTACATGGTTTCGGAAATGCTTTTCACTTTTTTTCTATTTATTAATTTTCAAAAAAAATTTTTGGGAGCCAGAAAGGCCTAGCTCCATGTGCAAAAAAATTTTCTGTTTTGCAACTTTTCATTTTATACACTATTCATGTTTTTACGCCATGTATGTTTATGCAGGGAACAAGGGGATTAGTACCTTAAGTACCTGTATTACATATATGATTTATAAAACACTAAAAATTTAATCTAAGGGTGTAGTTAAGGGATTATATTCACCAATCTTTACCACATGTAATTCTTTTCAATTCCTTACCTTATATATAGAACAAGGAAAAAGGGGTATTTTATACCAATTTAGTACATGTTTTATTTATAATGTTGTATTTATAACGTTATCATCTTCACAAGCTTGTCGTATAGTCATTTTTAATATCAAATATTCACTTCAGACCATCTTATTTTCATTTTTGCTATACAAAACAATCTCAATAAATGATCAATCTCTGGTATATATAATACAAGTAAATTAAAATTCTTCAATTATATATATACATATATAATTGAAGGTGATATATATATAATTGAAGGATATACAGGGTGTCCAGTGCTATCGGTGCCCAATGGCTATTTCCGCAAGCGTTAGTCACAGAGATATACTTCCAATTGCAAAAAAGTTTTAAATTTTAAAATCTATTATCTTAGAAACAGTTTAAATCAATTAATATATTTCTGAAAGAAATACGAAATATAAATTTTTATACGGTCCCCCGGTCCTACCAATTATATTTAGGAAAATCATCCTCATACAATTTCATGCAAAATTAAAAAAATCTTCCTTTTCCGACCAAAATTCACCGAGTTATGAAGCATTAAACTTTATGACTTAAGTCGCTTTTCCACGCATAAAAATGTCCCGTTTCAGGCAACCAACCAATCAGGGACCGTATTGACCATTTCTCCAGGCAACCAACCAATCAGTGACCGTATTGATCATTTCTCAACACAAAAAGTGCTCCAACTTTAAACAGCTATAATAAGTCGGTCAATTTTGGTCGTAAAAGGATGATTTTTTTTTTATTTTGCATAAAATTATATGAGGATGATTTTCCTAAATATAATTGGTAGGACTGGGGGACTGTATAAAAATTTATATTTCGTATTTCTTTCAGAAATGCATTTATTGATTTAAACTGTTTCTAAGATAATAGATTTTAAAATTTAAAACATTTTTGCAATTGGAAGTGTATCTCTGTGACTAACGGTTGAGGAAATAGCCATTGGGCACCGATAGCATTGGACACACACACACACACACACACATATATATATATATATATATATATATCGAATGAATCATTTCTTAAACATCTGAACAGTTTTTTTTTTCTTTGATCGACCTGCAAAAGTAAGATGTACGATATTAGATGGTAGATCGATAAAGGACTTCTTTATCAACGTTCTTTATTTCGCGTGCTCCAGTAGTTATTCAAGATTCATGGAATAAAAAACAAGACACAATAGTGCACACATGCCTATGTACACATATTTGTATACATAGAAAATTATCAAGATATTATCCGTAATTTTATATCAATGTTGAGTTATATTTTAGACAAACGAATGTATCAATAAGTAAAAATACTTTAAAAAGAAAATTTTAAGCAACGTAAGTAATGCAGTGCACTGTTTCCAGGCTAAGTTGGATCTTCTTTCAGTGCTAAACAGACAAACAAACCCGAAGTCAAAAAGAATGTCAAGTCATGAGAAAGTCACGAAATGGTGCAAATAGAAGACATGGGGTGGATTAAGAGTTCTCCCCCGAAAGAGCCAATCCGAAAACAGAATGAAGACAAACCTAGCCAAACCGAAAAAGAGACAGGCAAACACTCCAGATTGTGGAGCGTCCCCAAAACGCAACAGAAATGTTCCAAGAGAAATTTGAATAGGAATTAAACGGCCAATAAAACAAAAACATGTCAAATCGATACATAAGTGTACGATACATAAGATTCTTTCTTGGCTTTTAATAGTCAAAAATGGAACAAAATTATTCGCGAAAAACTAAAACGCATATGAAGGAAGCAGAAATAGCGTTTAAAAATATATTTTGAATTGAAACTCGTCTTATCTTACGTAATAAAAGATGCCTGTGTGTGTGTTTGTATGTCTGTGTTGCCTGTAGCGGGAAATCTAGGCTTCGGACAGCGTCAAAATTTGAAAGAGAGATAATTCAGGTCTCAGGACAATGCGGATGGACGAGGTTCTCTAAAAATTTGATTTTGAAAAATTATTTTAGTCAAAGTTTTTTAGTTGGAGCGCGATTTTGAGCGATATTCACATAAATACGTCCCTTAGCGATAGCAAATATTATCACAGAGTATCCACCTCAACGTCATCGGAAGGATCGAAGAACGTTCTTTCTAACGATCTTTGAACTGAATCCGTAGGACAATTCCTTTAATATTTATTTTTTCCTTTTAAATACATCGAAATATGCATTTGTTAAGTTGTCTGATTCCTATTTCATCGTTTCCGAAAATGGAAGATTAGCACAATTCTATACATTTGCAGAAATATGGAAGTATATTTTCGCATTCTGACAAAAAAAAAAATATTCAATTACCATATTATTTAATTCTGCGAATTTTTAATCAAACGCATAAAAAATAAAATTTTAGATTTCACCAATGGAGTGCTATAATTTTCTCCTGTACCAGGTCACAATGCAGTTAGCTGAGTATTGCTATGGGAAAAAATTTTTGTGAGCATATGTGGGGATTTGGATTAATACGAAAAGAGGAAATGATTTTGGTTCAAAATAGGCGATTTGCAAATTGAGTGGTGTTATCGGTAAATATATTGTTCAAGTAGCGGGCCCTTATTTGGGACCCGGTTAACGCCTGGTAATTCGTTTTAGTTAATAATATAAAGTCCAAGTATTTTTAGGATCCAGATTACAGCTCATGTCCGTTGATGGTATTCCACTATATAAATACACAATTAAATAAGCAAACGTGTATTAAACAGAAATATGAAAATGGCTCATAGAATACAGAGGCTCAGGTCTCTTTCATAAGCCCCGAAATTAACATGCGAATCATAAATTTTTTAAATATATAAAGTATGTATAAAAGAGTATGCATAATCTAAAGAAGTACATTCATATTATAAAGGAGTATAATATTGTTACGAATACGAAAAATGCCTTAACCGGAAAGCCAGAAAGGAAAACTGCCGAGCAGGCAGCAATTCCTAGAATCTAGGGTTTCCATGTCTGGACTGTTAGCTCTGGGTTTCCAGATTTAGCGATTTGTCTCCAATTTGGCGAATTATGATGACATTTCGAATGTTCGAGAAACTTCTCGAAATAACGGATATTCTACGAGACACGACCACCTTCGGGAAGTTTCTACTGGGAGTACATAATAGGAGTCATTTCTCAGTTGGAGCAGTTGACGCGACATGAGCTTTATTGAATTGGGATGTATGTCGATGTTTTGAAAATAGTGTTTACTGTTTTGAGAAATTAGTGGATCATTTAATTGCTGTTTTAATGTAACTGAGAGTTGTTCAGTAAGCTTGTGAGCTAGTTATCGAGCTATTTGTTATATATTGCTCCTGTTCACGCTGCGCCTGTATATAAAAGTGTTAGTTATCCAGAAATTTGAACTCATCCTGAGAGTACACCGACGATTCCAGAAAGTGCTTTGTAACAGTATGAACATTTGAATGGGGAGTAGCCAGACTTTCATGCAAGCAAGAATAACATTAAAAGTTTTCACTGTGTCTATCCATTAATAAAATTCAATTAGTTGTTGTGTCGTAAATCAATCTCAAGCTTCCCCGCATTCCACATATACCCGTCGATGAGATTTCAGGATTCGCATACCTTAGAATTCCGTCGATTCATCCCCTCAGATCCTCAGATGCGAGAGAAAATCGCGGAAAATGTATGTGTGGGGGCGTATACTGGAAATTTTCTGCTAAATGAAACAAGTAGAGTGCTGATGATCCGTCTCTTTAAATGCCTCACAATATAGGAAATACGAAAGTCATTGCTAATAGTCAAAAATGCATTTTATAATTTCCTTATATACATAATTTGCAGACTTCACTTCTACGATAAAAGCTTGCAATACCGTTGGGAGATCCAGGGTTCGATTCCCGTTTGGGACAAGCAAGGTTCATTAAAATGGCTCCCGAACAAATCAACCCTGTAGGTTAGTGCACAGATGTCGGGGGTCTGAAAGTGACCCTAGTACGACTAGTAAGGATTCAGTGAACTCTGGAAGATTGAGCCCCGATTTCAAAATTGAGAGGATAACGACCACGCTTGATACTAAGCTGGGTAAAAATAGTAGTAACAGGAGGCTAACCTGAGGTAAAAATAGCAGGAGGGGGTTAGTCAGATTGTCAGTTGGCCGCCAATCTGACATTAGAAGGTGGAAAATACGGAGTCCATTTCGACAATAAGAGCTTGCAATTTCGTCCCAGTAGCTCAACGGTAGAGCGTCGGCTGGCCAGTTCAGAGATCCAGGGTTCGATTCCCGGCTGGGGCAGCAAGGTGCTTTACAAATTATAACATAAAATAACGATACTTTTATTATATTACTTTTATTATATATATGCTTTTATTATATATTACTTTTATTATTATATGTACTTTTATTATATATACTTTTATACGACTATAAAAATTTAATTTTTTTCCCGATGTTTGGTGGATGGCATTTTTAAGAATATTTTCAGAATTACAAATTGTGATGGAAAAGCGTGTGTGTGTGTGGGGGGGGGGGGCATTTTTCCAGGGGAGAGGGGGCTGATCGACGAAATTCGGAATTCTACCGTACACGATTAGACAAAAAAATATTTTTTATACGGGACCAGGAGTGCATATCATTCCTACGTGATTTTTATTAGAAAACGAAAAGCACAAACTGTATAGCGCGTATTATTCTCGAGATATTGCACGATTTAGAGTGTATTTTTGAAGCCCCATGAAAAAAATCCGAACCTGTAATAACATACCGTTAAATATATAACCATTTCATACGTAATGGTTCATTACAAAACGAATGATACAATGTTTAGAACAAGAAAATAAATTTCAAATAAATTTCAAATAAGTATCAGATAAATTTATAAAAAATATTACCTTAGCATTAAAAAAGAAGTAGGTATCATTAAATAGGTTGATATCCTGCTTGCAATAATATTCGACAAATTTACTAACACCATTCTCGTGGATCTTTCCCGTTCTATTCGTGAGCGAAGATTCCTATTAATTAGAACTCAAAGCTTCAAAGAAAATTCCTTTTTCCCTCTTTTGCTTGTCTATGTGTAACGCTTGGCGACAAATTTAGTGACAGTGTGGTGACGGAATTGGTGAAATATTGCCAACTTGGCGATTTTTGAAGACGCCAAATGAGCAAAAGTGACGTTTAATTAACAAAAACGACGTCAAATTAATTAAAATCCAATATCTTGGAGAATGAAGTTAAAAAATTTTCTAAATTCAATAACAATATTATTTCACTCAAAAATATGAACAAAAATATTAATATGGTCCTTACCGCATCAATTAACTTCAAACATTTTTTCGACTTATAACGTCTATCTTTTATGTTGAGGATGTAAGCAAAGTTTGTTAAATAGAAATTGACGGACCACCTTGTCTTTTTAAGTTTTAATTAAAACACAACAAGGAAGATCTACATTGTACAACACAGAATGTATTCTGTAATTTGGGGAATAAATCCCGCTGACTACAAGATGGGAAAAGGTTCCCGCTTGAGGATACAACCTCGTCGTTCGAAAACGATTCGAGTTCTCAACTACAATTCAAATCCAAAATCTAATAGAGTTGGTTCTAGAAAAACAAATGTAGTAGCCTCCGCCTTTTGCATTTTCGAACATAACGAAATAAAATTCTCATGGTCAAGAAAATAACAAAAAAACGAGATTATATTTCAAGCAGAGTTACATACATGTATAAAACATTATTATATATTTCTATTATTATATCTATATAAATAAAAATAAAAATCTGTCTGTCTGTCTATCTGTTTGTCCCGTCATCACGGGAGAACGGCTGAAACGAATTTGATGAAATTTTGTGGGTAGCCTGGAAATAGTCCCACTTAAAATTTAGTCTATGTATAGAGTTTCTACGATCAGTGGTTCTCGAGATATTAGTAAAAAACGACATTTTCATTTGTCTCATCATCACGGGAGAACGGCTGAATCGAATTTGATGAAATTTTGTGGATAGCCTTTAAATAGCTCCCCATAAATTTAGCCCAAGTTTCGTGTATCTAAGACCAGGGGTTGTCAAGATATTGATGAAAAACGAAACTTTTCCCTAGGAGTTCTACTCTCTAACTCCGTGGTTTATCCAAACGAAAAGCTTGAAAATCGTTTGAAAGTGAATTAAAACTGTATCTCAGAGTTTGGGGGGAGATTTTTTGCACTAATTAGTCACTTTCTGAAAACATGAATTGTTTGAAACATGATTTAAATGGGAAATCTATCTCCTTGGTTTATATTTCACAAGCTTTTACTGAACAATGAAAAGTATACAGAAATCAAAATGGTTATTTTATTTCGCAGTTTATGAGGAAGATTCTATCTTATATCATGTTGCTCAGAAACGCAATTAAATTAAATCTGTCTGTTAATTTTAGTATCATTTTTTCGATTTGAATAATAAATAAATGGATATAAAATATATTTTAGAAAAGAACGATTTGATTTTTCTTATAGCATTTTTGATTGGATAATATCAATTGCGGTCTTCAGGTTTAAACGTTATTATTATTGATATTTTCATGGATTATTAATTCAGGGATTATTGATATTTTCAAGTTATTATGCAATTGTTTAATTATGACAAAAATTGTTTAAACTCATATATTATACGTTATACGAGTAATCTTCTACAAATTCACGGGTATATCTTCTAATCTACGAGAATATAAGTAGTACAGGCATATTGGCATATGTTTTGATATATATTGGCATATATTGGAATCAATTATGACCTTCTGGTATAAAGAGTACGAGGATTATTGATATTTTCAATTTATTACGTCATCTCTTTTATTTTGGCAAATATTTTTGAGACTCATATTGTAATACGGGTAATCTTCTACTAACGCACTGGCATATTTTCTAATCTGTGACAATATAAGTAGTACGGGGATGCATATAATGATTCAATTCAATTTTTTTTGTAAATTTGCTTACAAAAGGGGCCAGGATGTTTTATTCTTCAGATCTGCCCGTGAAGATAATTTTGCATAGTGGGAATAGATATTCTTAAACTTTTCTTTAGGAGCAATAAATTTAATATTTTAACAGAATTTGCACATGATTGCGAATCATAATTTTTTTTTATATTATATACTCCGTACGAAGAACGGGTATGCTGCTAGTATTATTATATAATCTCAAAATTATCATTTATTCTGACAGCCTATCTAGTATTTTAACAATCAGTAATTAGCGCACATTCCAAACTAAACTCATTTACTATACAAAAAAAAACTATTTCTTAAAAAATAATCTATATAAATAAAATTGAAAATCTGTCTGCCTGTCTGTCTGCCTGTCTGTCTGTCTGTCTGTCTGTTTGTCCCACCGTCACGGGAGAACGGCTGAACCGAATTTGATGAAATTTTGTGGGTAGTCTAGAAATAGCCACACTTAAAATTTAGTCTGTGTTTTGAGTTTCTACGAGCAGTGGTTCTCGAGATATTAGGAAAAAACGAAATTTTCGTTTGTCTCATCATCACGGGAAAACGGCTAAGCCAAATTTAATGAAATTTTGTGGATAGCCTTGAAATAACCCTCGATAAATTTAGTCCAAGTTTCGAATTTCTCAGACCAGGGGTTATCGAGATATTAATGAAAAACGGAACTTTTTGCTAAGAGTTCTACTCTCCAACTCCGTGCTTTATCCAAGCGGAAAGGATGAAAATCGTTTGTTTAAAACGTCAAAATGAAATAAAACTTTATTTCCGAGTTTGGTGCGAATTTTTGCAGTAATTAGTCACTATCGGAAAACATGAATTGTTTAAAACATGAATTTAAATGGGAAAAATCTACCTCCATGGGTTATCTTTCACAAGCTTTTACTCAACGATGAAAAGCATAAAGAAATCTAAATGGCTATTTAATTTCGCATTTTATGAGGAAGATTCTATCTTATATCATCTTGCTCGGCAACGGAATGAAATTAAATGTGTTGTTAATATGTATTATTATTTTTTCTATTTGAATAATAAATAAATGGATGTAAAAATATATTTTATAAATGAACGGTTTGATTGTTCTTTTAATTATATAAATTGCGGACTGCGTACATCACTTTCATTTATTTTAGCAAAGAGGTTCCAAGCTCATTGTGTTTAGCTAATAAACTCATATATTGTGTTTAACCAATAAATTCATTTAGCCGATTGTTGAAGCAGAAAAAGAGTAGAACAGGTGTATCTTATACAATTTTAGTGTTTTTATTTAGTATATACAAACGGGATCAGGATATTTTATTCCTCAGATCTGCAAATTCAGAGCTACGAATTTGGTGAAATATCGCTAACTTGGTAACTTTTCTTAAACTTTACCAAGTTAGCGGAAATGTCTCCAAATTGATAAAAGTGATGCAAAGCAATGAAATTAAATTTGTTTTTTTAGAATAGAGTACTAAAATGATGTTTCGGTAGCATTTGTCGGTCAGTCCATCCGTCCTACTTAGTAACACATTTAAAGAATTTTTTTAATATCACCAAATTGATAAAAATATTTGTAAATCCATAAAAATATCACGGAATTGATAAAATTGCTCTTAATAAATGAAATTAATTTTGTTTTGTTAGGGGATAGCATCGTGATGGTGTTTCGTCATTTTGTTGCAAAATGAGACAATCAGTTCTACAGTCCTTGGCGATAAATGTGGCGATTTTTTAAGTTATCGCTAAATTGACGAAAATGTCGCCAAACCTTCCATGGAGATAGCATTATTCAGACGATATGATTTCCATCAATTTATTTGAAGCAAATGATATCATGTCGCTTAGCAACGGATCCAATGTGTTATGTGCCATACGATTTTTATTAAATCTTTTCCGATTTGAATAATAAAGATATGTATATAACATAAATTTCATTGACATTGCATTTTTGACTGCATAATATAAATTACGGTCTTCAGGTTTAAACATTATTATCATTGATATTTTCGGGGACTGTTGATTCAGGGATTATTGATATTTTCAAGTTATTTTGCTATTGTTTCTTTATGACGAAAATTGTTGAAACTCATATATAGTACGTTGTACGAGTAATCTTCTACAAATGCGCGGATATATCTTCTAATCTACGAGAATATAAGTAGTACAGGTATATTGACATATATTTTGATATATATTGGCATATATTGAAATCAATTACGACCTTCTGGTATAAAGGTTACGGAGATTATTGATATTTTCAATTTATTACGTCATCTCTTTTATTTTGGCAAATATTTTTGAGACTCATATTGTAATACGGGTAATGTTCTACTAACACACTGGCATATTTTCTAATCTGCGACAATATAAGTAGTACGGGGTTGCATATATTGATTCAATTTCTTTTTTTTGTAAATTTGCTTACAAAGGGGGCTAGGATGTTTTATTCTTCAGATCTGCCCGTGAAGATAAATTTACATAGTGAGAACAGATATTCTTAAACTTCACTTTAGAAGTAATAAATTTAATATTTTAACAGAATTTGCACATGATTTCGAATTATAAGTTTCTTTATATTATATATTCCGCACGAAGTACGGGTATGCTGCTAGTAAAAATATAAGAATCAATTGAGCAAAATCCCTATGCAGGCAACATAGGGATTTGACATCTGCTGATAACAAATCAGCAGATTCTCTGGCTTGCTTAGTGGCAAATAATATTAATATACAAGATAATAAAATTCCTCATTACCATAGGCCCCATTTAAAAAATTATCTGAGACAGGAATCTACAGTAATTTGGCAGCATGCAAAAAATGGCAGGTTCACTTACTCCTTATTACCTTCAATTAATATTAACTTTTGTACTCTATCTAAATATTTTACCTGGTTCCTAATTAATCATGGCCCTTCCCCCTCATTTATCCACAGAGTAAACAAAATTAGCTCTTCAAATTGTATTTGCAACGCATGTGAAGGCAATTCAATACACTTCCTTTTTGATTGTCCAATAACAAAATTTCACCACTTAATGGAAACCATCTTTAACAAACGTTCAACAAATAGTAAATAAATCATTAAACAGCAAATTTATTCAAAATAAAATAAACTGTAATCTTTATGCAAGAAAACGAATTAGATTTTTCCAGCCATGATTTTATTTGAAGCATTCTGCACAATTCATTGTAGATTTATTATGTAGTATTATTATATTTATTCTAAATTTATACATTTTATATTTATTCATCATCCAAGCAAAAGAATGTTAATGCTTAAAATATATGTTTATTTAAAAGGATATAATGTTTAAAATAGTTTATTTTCCACTTTATTGTAATTCTATCATTCTTTGTACTTTTGTATATCTTTGAACTTTTATATTTCTTTGTACATCTTTATATCTTTGGACATCTCAAAATTGTATTTTTCATTTAAATGTAACACTTTCGAAATTTTAAATAAATATGCTTTCGGAAGATAAAGATCAACTAACCCCTATTCAAATCACTCTTTGCTAAGGGTCGCTATTCTCCCAAGAAAAGTAAAGAAACAAAAATGAATGAAGTTCAATTTCTATGATAATCCCTGTCGCTTTAGGGAAATCAATATTCTTGATGTAGAGAAAGTCATCTGCTGCTTACATCAGATTTTTTTTTTTTTTTTTTGCCAGAGTGTTATAAACGGTATTTTGTTCCTGTTATACTTATTGCTACTTTGGAATAAAGTATTCGCTATCCTGTAATGTGGACTTATTCTTTGTATCTTGAGAAGATATTCATAATTTCTGAGGATACGCGTATTAATAATACGGTAAAGAAAAGTTAATTTAAATGATTCTAAAACAATCTTGAAATATGTTAAATTATTATTTTATCTAAACGAGGCTTATAATTAGCTTATAATTAGACAGGTGTATATAGAAAAATATGTTTTATTTGCATAATTCCCGAAATACAATGAAGATATTAAAAAAATAAAAAAAAAACATATAAATTAAATTAAATATAAACAACAAGCAAACGAAAAACCCCATACCTAAGTTCATTTTTTACTTACTGCATGCACATTTGCTTTAAATTCAAAAGAGTAAACATGGGCGCGGTGTAAATCTGATTGACATGTTCCACAGCCAATCAGAGCGCACTGCCTGAGCCTTTGTGTCTTATGATGAAGTTTTTCATTCTACATATTATATAAGTCGACTCATATTTTCTGCATTATTATGCAGAAACTGTCTCTGAAATCGCTCAAACCACCTTTAGATAAAATTCAGTGAGAAGCGAAGCGAAGCGGTGGCAATTTAACCAATATAAGAAGTTGTAAGTAATTATTTTACAAAGGAATTTTGCATCGCAATCGATTTCTTTACAGAGAAGTGAGATGGAAATGCAGATTCTATTTATAAAAACCGAAAAGTTAAAAAGATAATGATTAATAAATGTAGATAAATACCGAACCATTTGGAGAACTAAATATTTAACCGGAAATATAAATATTTCCGAACATGAAATAAAATAAAATAATCATTCGATTAGATTTCATTTTCCGTATAATACATAACATACGTAAAAGGAAAATTTTGCAATGGGTTTATGTTTGGCATGAATATAAGTGATATCTTCCTATTCTAATAAAAATTTACTCTACTAGGGAACCCTGCAACCTGCTTGCTACGCTTCGTCAACCCCCGTAAATTGCTTCGCGAGGATAATACAGTATCAAAGTATAATCAATATAGAAAATTATAATCAATATAAAGAATAATCAAAGCATAAATCAGTAAACGGTTACCAAACCAAAGTATAAATCGGTAAACGGTTTATTTCATCGTGTTATCTCATTATTTCCTTATAAATGTACCAAATTTCATATTTTTATATGCTGTAGTTTTGCGGTTCGAGACAGAGAAAATCGATAGACGTATCGATACGAAAGAACATTATTCACTTCAAAAGTGCCTAAAAAGAAAAATATCTCGTAAACTACGCCAAAATTTAATAAGAAAGATCAATCATGCTTAAAGCATTGATTATGAAACACTTTCCAACTGCAATGCAATTTTATTTAAACATCTCTAAAATGCGATACATTCAGGGGTACTATTTTTAAAATTATCACAATACTACAGTAATTTATTATATTTGAAAACTTCATCGAGAAAAAAATGAACTTTTTTCAAATGACGTCATTGAAATATAAATCGTCTGGCTGGCTCTCTATGAAAAAGCAGTAAAAATTTCATTCATAAACTTTTATTCTATTCCTTTCATTCATTACAATACTAGAGTAATTTATTTTACTTAAAAACTTAAAACCATGGAGGTAAAAGTAATTTAACTCTGTGCTTAAAATTTTACCGAAAAAGTCTGCTATAAAATCGTCTGTTCTCTATGCAAAATCAATGACGCTTTCATTCATATCAACTATATTGCAGACTCCAGCACTAAATAATTTTGCTTTAAAGAAATTCAGCAATTCTTATACAACTCATCTTACAGCTTAATGTGTTTATAATCTCCATAAGTGAAAATTAGGCTTCGTTGTAGAAATAATCAAAGTTTGATGATCATTTAAACTCAAATATATTGTAATTGTCTTGTTTCAGAACATTGATGCACAGAAATTAAGTAAAAATAAAGCGGTTTTAGGATTACAACTCCTCATTGATTGTATAAAAATAGCATTTATGAGTCTAGTTTACTTTGACCTGAAGAATCAGCATCTGTAACTAATAGTGTGTGTTGCCTCCTTAAAAAATAAAGTTTACACAAAGTCAAATATAAAATCAAATAATATGATTTTAAACTCCAGAGGCCGGGACGAATCTCTCTCTGGTGGAAACTAATCATGTGGTCAGTGGGATTAGTACGTAATCCCTCCTCCATAAATCGTCTGGCTCTCTATGTAAAAACTGTAAATATTTCATTCATACACTTTTATCCCATTCTTTTTATTCATCACAATACTACAATAATTTATTTTACTTAAAAGCTTAAAACCATGGAGGTAAAAGTACTTTCTATTTAGGATGGATGCAACACTAAATATAAATTAAAAAGAACTTTAAAAATCACTATTTTGACACAAGATGAATGCCATATTTTATTTCGAAGTGGGTCACGTGATCTCTTCATATAATGGTCACGTGATCTCTTCATATAATGGGTGTAATTATTATTTAAATTTTTATTTAAAAAAACTACTGAATATATTTTTCTGAAATTTTTTTTATATATTTTATGGGATAATTTTAATATTTCCTAAAACTTTCGAAGCAATATGTGAATTTTAAATTCGCTTAAAAAATGTTTGAAAATTTAGGTCCCATAGGGTTCAATGTATTTCATTTTTTCAACCTGGGTTCAATCCAATTCCAATTGGGTGATATTATTCATTTATATTCCCATAGGGTTCAATGTATTTCATTTTTTCAACCCGGGTTCAATCCAATACCAATTGGGTGATATTATTCATTTATATTCCCATAGGGTTCAATGTATTTCATTTTTTCAACCCGGGTTCAATCCAATACCAGTTGGGTGATATTATTCATTTATATTCCCATAGGGTTCAATGTATTTCATTTTTTCAACCCGGGTTCAATCCAATACCAATTGGGTGATATTATTCATTTATATTCCCATAGGGTTCAATGTATTTCATTTTTTCAACCCGGGTTCAATCCAATACCAATTGGGTGATATTATTCATTTATATTCCCATAGGGTTCAATGTATTTCATTTTTTCAACCCGGGTTCAATCCAATACCAATTGGGTGATATTATTCATTTATATTCCCATAGGGTTCAATGTATTTCATTTTTTCAACCCGGGTTCAATCCAATACCAATTGGGTGATATTATTCATTTATATTCCCATAGGGTTCAATGTATTTCATTTTTTCAACCCGGGTTCAATCCAATACCAATTGGGTGATATTATTCATTTATATTCCCATAGGGCTCAATGTATTTCATTTTTTCAACCCGGGTTCAATCCAATACCAATTGGGTGATATTATTCATTTATATTCCCATAGGGTTCAATGTATTTCATTTTTTCAACCCGGGTTCAATCCAATACCAGTTGGGTGATATTATTCATTTATATTCCCATAGGGTTCAATGTATTTCATTTTTTCAACCCGGGTTCAATCCAATACCAATTGGGTGATATTATTCATTTATATTCCCATAGGGTTCAATGTATTTCATTTTTTCAACCCGGGTTCAATCCAATACCAATTGGGTGATATTATTCATTTATATTCCCATAGGGTTCAATGTATTTCATTTTTTCAACCCGGGTTCAATCCAATACCAATTGGGTGATATTATTCATTTATATTCCCATAGGGTTCAATGTATTTCATTTTTTCAACCCGGGTTCAATCCAATACCAATTGGGTGATATTATTCATTTATATTCCCATAGGGTTCAATGTATTTCATTTTTTCAACCCGGGTTCAATCCAATACCAATTGGGTGATATTATTCATTTATATTCCCATAGGGTTCAATGTATTTCATTTTTTCAACCCGGGTTCAATCCAATACCAATTGGGTGATATTATTCATTTATATTCCCATAGGTCCCACAGACCGGCTGAATAACATACTAAAATTTCATTTTGATTAAGTCATTTTTACGGCAGTTATCGTGCTAACGGACAGACAGACAGAAAGAATGGCTAAAGCCATAAACACTTTTCAACTTTGTTGTAAAGTGTTAAAAAAAAAAAAGCTCCGTCTTGTAAAAATTCAACTGTGTAGGTACCTACCTGCAAAAACTCGTGGTCTTGCTATTGTCAGTTTATCCAGGATGTTATCCATTTTGTCTTTGACTTTGACATTAAGCATTTCTTAAACTACAATATATATCGAAAAACGGTTTATTTACTAAATTTTATATTTTTGTTTGCTCTAATTTTTGTGGAACGAAGCAGGGAAACTCAAGGAACTAGAAATTTGTCAAACGGCGGCGGCGGCTACTTTTTTTTTTAATATAGAGAGATTTTTGAGTTTTGTATGAATTTTGAATTGAGTGTTATTCGTATTGTATTATTTACGTGGGGGCATATTTAATATCCGAGCGATGCTGGAGTATTCGTTGCAGCATTGTACTGGTGTACAAGACCCACAAAGCAATGTTTTTAGTATTTAATAAATTCCACATAAATTGAAAACCGTCGCTTTTGGCAATTTATTGATCCATACAGAATGACTTATTCATTCTCCCGTACAAGATCTTCATCAAAATGCAATCCACTTTAAATGAGTATTCTGTGAAATAAATTGGCGATTTCTTTGGCGTCATAACACATAACAATTACAAAAAGTAATTTCTCTCGTGGATGAAACGAGCTAGATCCACGAGAATGCTGCTAGCAGATTTGTTGCATAATATTGCATATGGAAAGTGAACCTATTTGATGTCATTTGCTACTTTCTAAATTTTATGCAATTTTTATTGATAAATTTACTTGAGAAACGTGCATATCTCGAGAAGGGTTTATGTTAGCGTTCTAACATTAGACATTCGTATTCTAATGAAAAATTACATATAAAATGATTCTTTATTTAACAGTACTGAAGATCCTGATTTTTTATTGATATTTTTAATTATTTCAAAAATAATGCAATATCTCGAGAACGGTTCATGCTAGTGTTCGTTGTATCATTCGTTTTCAAATGAAAAATTACGTTTAAAATGATTATTTATATACAATTATTGAAGGTCTTGATATTTTAATATTTTTTTTCAAAAATGTGAAGGTCTTATGACCATTTGATTGCGTTTAAAATCAATATCGTTCCGGTATTCACTGATTGCAATAATTATATTACATTGAACACGCTCCATTCTGTCCTGAAATATTGCTTCCAGAGGCTTATGGATACACACGCACACAGCTATCACTTTAAAACGCTCGATTTGAGTTCAGGGATGCTTAAAACGGGCTCTTCTGTCGAAAACTCGAAGTCGAATTTCGACCCCGTCAAACTACATTCTTTATACATTATACTATGTAGGGAAAATAACATGAACGGTACATCAATCCAATTGTTGATCAATTAAATTTAGATTTCAGACAATATTTCCTAAAAACTGCATATTAGGAAGCAGGGATTTTCCTGAGAATCATTAGCAGGGGGTTATGTATTGGTCTAAGGCTGGGGGAGGGGGGTCATTTTTGAGGAGTCAATTATAAATTAATATATTTTCTAAACAATGAGTATTATTTTAACAACAATTAAACCCTTGATTTCATTTTCGATATTTAATTAAATTATACTAGGGGGCTCTGCCCTCTGCTCGCTACGTTTCGCTAACCCCCGGAATTCGCTTCGCGACGTCCCGATACGAAAGAACATTTTTCACTTCAGAACGCGAATGCTTTCACGCCAGGACGCGAACTCGCAGATCAAATATCTTGTCTTTGATTTTGACATTAAATATTTCTTGAACTACACTATATATCGTAAAACGGTTCATTTCAGCGTATTTCCCAAACCTCTCTCTACAAGTGCACCAATTTCTTTCTTTTTTTTTTTAATGCTATTTTTGCGGTTCGAAGCAGAGAAACTCGAGAAACGAGAAATTTGTTAAACTGCGGCGGCGACGGCAGTTACCATTTTTAATATGTAGAGAGATAATTATATACATAATTTAATTCTTAACTCTACAGTAATAGTTTCGCCTAAATGCAAACTTTGATATTTATTAATTTTTAAGCATCTGGGTATACTTAATTGCGATGTATTTTTTTTTTTAAATACACTCGCAAAGCTCGCTTCATATCTATCTTTCCTAAAAATCCTACTTTCAAAAATATTTTTCCTATCCCTGCCTAATTTCCGCAGGAGGGAAAAGTAGGGATTTTTCTTAACCAAGGGAATCTCAAAACTGAATAGAGAATGGGCACGTGATGTCACATGTAAACTCAACCGGCATGCGCGAAATTTGAAAGGGCAAAACATTTGGATTCTCATATTGCGAACCTGCAGATTTCTGTGTTTTAATCTGCTTTATACTTGCTGTTTTAATAAAATTATTCATTATTTGACATCTATTACTGGTCAAGTATACTGTAAATTATCCCATTTTATTCGTTCTTTCGTTTTATGCTGCATATTTTAAGTTTATTAACCTATTTCTTGCTTTGATGCGATAGACACAGCAGATTTAAGTGACCACTATCCTAATTTCAATATTTTTATACTTTTTTAAAAACACCAAATTGTTTAAATTAAAAAAAATATAGATATTGAATGTTAACTAATTGAGCCCCATTATTATTTATAGGTTAATTTTTTTTTCATGTGAATAGTTTTGATTGGCAATTTAGTAATTAAAATTGATAAATTGTATCTAAAAAGGTAAATCTTCGCTTATAAAAATATTTTAAGTGTAATAGGGTTTTCATTTTCCACTTGCTGTTTTAAGAAAACTTCTCATTTGACATATATTGGTTAAATATTATTGTGAAAATTATTACATTTCCTTCTTCTGTTTATTTAATGGTGCATATTTAAAGCTTATTAACTTGTTCCTTGTATTGATGTGATACAATAAATTACAATATGTGAGTAATAAAGTAAATATAAATATCAGCTGTCAAAATTGAATTATATTTTTATAAAATCATAACACGATAATTGTTTGCATTTTTAAAAGTAATATAATTTAAAATAATTAAGTGTATTATTATATATGTAAAGATTCATTCATGTACATAGTTTTGATTGACATCACAGTAATAAAATTTGATTAATTGAATCTTAAATTTAAGTATATTTTTTGGGGGGCATTTGTTAAATTGATGTAACTAATCTCCCCCAAACTAGTAAAAGACATTCAAGTAAAAGTTATACTGTTTTGCACATCAACTCAACTTTCTAAATTTGGTCGGTCGGTGCTTTTCAAATTATACAAGTATATTTCTTTTTTTTTTGGGGGGGGGGGGGGAAGGGCATTTGTTAAATAGATGTAACTAATCTCCCCAAAACTAGTAAAATACATTCAAGTAAACGTTATACTGTTTTGCACATCAACTTTCTAAATTTGGTCGGTCAGTGCTTTTCAAACTATACAAGTATAATTTTTTTTTTATTTTTTTTTTTTTGGGGGGGGGGGGGGGGAGCATTTGTTAAATAGATGTAACTAATCTCTCCAAAACTAGTAAAACACATTCAAATAAAGGTTATACTATTTTGCACATCAACTTTCTAAATTTGGTCGGTCGGTGTTTTTCAAACTATACAAGTTCTATGTAACCATTTTAGCAGTTTTAAGAAATACTACAATGCTTTAGTTAGTGGGAGATCATTTCCTATATCATGTATACTGTAAAATGTATCATAAGGTTCCGTGAATCATATTTGAAGTTGATAAGCACAATGTAATATTAATATATTTTGTACATAAGTATTATGCTTTTCTCCAATGTTTACAGCCCAAACAAATGTTTGCTCTTTTATTCTAATATATATTGCGCTGTGCTTTATTTGATTACCTTTTACATACCGTACAAACATTTCAAAATTTGAAACAAATAATTTAAAAATTTGATGATATGACGAGACAGAGAAATCGCTAGACGTGCCGATACGAAAAAAAAATGTTCACTTCAGAAGTGCATAGGAAGCAAAATATCTCAAAAACTACATCGAAATTAAAGAAAGGGGCTCCGTTCTGCAAAAATTCACCCATGTAGGTACCTGCCTGCAAAAATTCGTGATCTTGCTATTGTTAGTCTATCCAGGACGCGAACTCGCAGCTCAAATATTTTGTCTTTGATTTTGATATTAAATATTTCTTAAACTACAATATATATCAAAAAACGGTTTATTTCAGCGTATTCCCCAAATATTTGTCTGTAAGTGTACCAAATTTAATATTTTTATATGCGATAGTTTTTACGGTACGAAGGAATTCTTCAGACATCGTAGAAAATTTGCATAGACCTCAATGGGAAAGAAAGTGCCCTTTTGCCCTTACAATCCTGCTATTGTTAGGGCAAATTCTACTACGCAGGCTGTTTATTTACATTCGTGCCCATGCTCTATTCCTTGATCATGAGAGCTATTTCATGTCAAACTAAAGTTTAAATCGATAACCGGGTTATTTCATCGTGTTACCCTATTATTTCTCTATAAATGTACCAAATTTCATATATTTGTATGCTATAGTTTTTACGGTACGAGACAGACAAATCGCTAGACGTGCCAATACGAAAAAAAAAGTTCACTTCAGAAGTACATAAAAAGTAAAATATCTCAAAAACTGCATCGAAATTAAATAAGGGGCTCCATCCTGCAAAAATTCACCCATGTAGGTACCTACCGGCAAATATTCGTGGTTTTGCTATTGTTAGTCTATCCAGGACGCGAACTCGCAGCTCAAATATTTTGTCTTTGACATTAAATATTTCTTAAACTACAATATATATCAAAAAACGGTTTATTTCAGCGTATTTGCGAAAGCTTTTCTACAAGTGTACTAAATTTCATATTGTTATATGCAATAGTTTTTGCGGTACGAAGCAAAGAATCGCGAGAAACCAGAAATTTGTCAAACAGCGGCGGTGGCAGCGGAAGCGGCAGCTACTTTTTTTAATATAGGGAGATAAAAATATCGGAATTAAAAAAAAAATTATAAATTTTGGTAAATCCCTGAAAAATTTAATATAATTTGAAAAAAAAAATGTGTTTAATTGTGTTTAATACATAATTATACATAATTGCCGTTGTGTTTAAACCATAATTATCTATAGAACAACGAATTTTTATTTGGCAGAAAAACTAAATCATAAATTGAAGTCAACTTGAATACTGGCACTTTTAAGTTTCCGAACATCAAAATAAATCTACACAAGTCGAAAATATTTTCATGTTGCAGATATTTTTAAATTCCTGACAATTACGTCTTAGGTAGATCTTATTTAACTTAAAAATAAAAATCATTAGCCATTTGATAAAATCCGAGCAAAATAAAAGATAATTGATAAGATTAGTATAGAAACGTAATTAATATTATTAAAAAATGTTACAAAATGCAGAAAATTTTAATTCAATATGAAAGTAGTAAATCAGTAGAAATTGAGAAATATTTACAAGTTGAAAAAGTGAAAAAATAATCAGAAAACATAATTTTAGAAATCACTATAAATTTTTCCTCAAAGCATTACAGTTTTCAATTATAATTACATGGGAAATGTAAAAACTAAAATATATAAATATGATATAAAAAATCTGATGTGGGCAACACATGACTTTCCTTATATAATGCAATGAATTTACTACCTTTACAGTTAAAAAAAATATTATTCCTATAGTAGATACTTATATTCTTTCCAAGATATTGAATTTTCTTCAATTAGTCGTCATTTTCATTGATTTAGCGTCATTTTTATCAATTTGGCGAGATTTCTGTTAATTTGGCAACAATTAAAAATGTCGCCAAGTTGGGGACATTCCGCTAAATTCGTCGCCAGAATCCCGCCAAGCGTTATGGACGGAGAAATAAGTTGTTCTTACAGCAGATAAATGACTATTGGCGTTCAAATACAAAAGTATTACTTAAAGTATCTTTTCTCATAAATGGAACGAGTTAGATCCACGAGAATGATGTCACCAAATTTATCGCACGGTATTACATATGAAAAGTGAACATGTTTCTCAATAGGAAATATTTTTTTTGTTTTATTTTATATAACTTTTTGATATTTTTTTTGAAAAATGTGCAATATCTCGAGAACGGTTCATGTTAGCGTTCTAAAATTTATGTCAATCGTTTTCTAATAAAAAATTACATAAGGAATGTCTATTTGCGTAACTTTATTAGTGGTTTTGATTTTTTGACGATTTTTTCAAAATTTTACTCGAAATTTTAGGGGGGTTCTGCACATTCGATTGCGTATAAAAACAATAGGCTTCCAGTGTTTACGGATTGTGATTTTTGTACTAAATTTCGTTCGAATCGGTCCATTCGTTCGTCAGTTATCGTCTCCACAGGCTCGCTGACACACACACACACACACACACACACACACACTCACTTTCACACACACACACACATACTTTCACACACACACACACACATACTTTCACACACACACACACACACACACACACACGGACAGACATCACTTCAAAAATGCTTGACTCGTGATCAGGGATGCTTGAAACGTGCTCTCCCGTCGAAAACTTGAATTCGAATTTTCGACCCCGTCACAATACTTCCCTTATACATTATGTATATAAGGAAAGTAAAAAGCAATAACTCAAAGTTAAGGAAAACATTTTAAATTTAAGAATGAAAAAGACAGAAGTAGAAATTGAGAAATAATTAAAAGCTAAAAAGCGATTAATTAATCAAACATTAAATTATCTAAATCTAAATAAAGTAAAGAAATTAAAAAAATTGAAGAATAAGGGAAAAACAAAACAAAATTAAAATGTGAAATGCCCATTTCAAATATAATTTTAAAGGTGAAATAACTTTTGATGAATGCTTCATTTTTTTTTTTTTTTTTTTTTTGTATGCTATACGATTATTGGACGGGTGGGGGTGGGGTGAAGGTAATTCCATAATCATGCATTACACAAATGAACTTGAAATATTTCATAAAAATTTCATCTGAAAATGTAGATTAAAACAAAAATGTGAGGGCTCCCTATTAAATAATATATATATATATATTCCCTTGTGTTTACATTAGGTCGCAAATTCAAAACTTTAGTAATTCAAACATTTTAAAATGCCATATCAATTTGATCTCAAAACACCATAACTTTTAATCATAATTATATTGGAAAAGTAATAATTAAAAAATATATAGATCGCATAAATAAGCAATAACCGATAATTAGGGGGGGGGGGAATTACGAATAAAATAGGAAATAGTTTACAAAATGCCAAAATTATGGCTTTGAATACAAAATCTAATCCGAAAGATAATATGCAAAACATACATTTAAGCATTTAACTCGGCTATAACTTGTCAATATATCATGATATCCTTCTTGAAATCTATATGTATTTAAACAGAACGATCATGCACTGAGCAAATGCAATAGATGCCAGGATAGAACCTATTTCAGAAGTTGAAAATATTTAATATAGCTACCGCATCATCGCGTTGGTACTAAACCTAGTGTATTTGTAGTCTGGCTACTCCCTTAGAAGCAGTCAATCACAGAAAAGTATTCTCAAATAAATGATATAATAAAAAAGAACCGACAGCTTTCGGCAGATCTAGTTCTTTTTAGGGTGTGAGACAGCCCAGTGGTTAGCGAGAGGGAATTGTACCCGGACGACCCGAGCTCGATTCCCGGCTCCGCCCAGTGTTCACGCGCAGTGTTTCTCTCAGGCATACCTCCAGGGGGCTTCGCTCCACCGGAAACGAGTGTTTGCACCCCCCGGAGACATTTTATGTTAACCTAGTTTCTACGTATGTGACACAGCATTTAGATATATTTATATAGGACAAATAGAAAACTCCCCCCCCCCCCCTCCCCGGTCTAAAAGTTCTGAAAGAAACACTGTTCACGCGGAGTACGGGCACGTTAAATATGTGGATTCGTAAGTCTTTCCGGGAGGTTGATTGTAGGGAAAGGAGGGTGCGGTCCCTTTGGATGCCGCCCCTACTGGGTTCGGGTCTAAATTGGGGGGGGGGGGCACTTCTCGGCTGTCCAAATTGATAACTTACACCTTCGGGTAGATCGAGCAGTCTGGGTCGAAGAAGAAGTTCTCCTTAGTTCCAAATCCGCCCTTCAAACTACCAACAATTATAAAACTAAAATAACTTCATTAAAAGCACTATATAACACAAAAATAATAGTGTCCACCTATGTCGAAGGCAAGAAACAATTTTCTTCGTTAGGACACGCACGAAGATCAGCCTTAACTTGTGAGTCCTAGATCGGACACTGAAGGAGATCGAAATCTGGAGTCGCCGATCTAGCTCTCCCTCTCACGTCGCACTTTTTGAGTGTCCCGATGAAGAAGGCTGTTTCTTACCTTCGAAACTAGTTGACATAATTTTGTTGTTGTTGCATGCCGCTTTTAACAAAGTTATTTTAGTTTATTATTTTAGCAGCAGTTTGAGCTGTACGTACCAACAGTTAGTTATATATTCTTTGTAAACAAAAATAAGGTCGGAATATTCAAAGATAATCCGCTAAGCTAAGGAGTTGACACATATATCGTAATTGTCTACACTGCTTCCTTGCGGGTGGTGCCTCCGGTACTGGCCTTTTGTATTTCCACAAAGTTAAAACCAGCCCACCAGCCCTAGGTAATTTGCCACTCTAGAAACCGGACTGTTTATAATTTTGTATTGGAAAACGAATAAATTTGCTTTTAAAATCTTTTATAAAATTTTTAAATTTGCTTCCCCCCCGTATTTCTAGGAGATTTATAGCATTGTCATACACCCCCTTAAGGGGGGGGGGGGTGCTAGTAAAATTTGCGTAGACTACGAAAATTTGAGACTCGGGGTGGCCAAAGAAATGTGGGAGGATGTCAACACCCCCGGGAAGGGGGGTCTGAAAACATTCCCGATTAGGAAATACGAGATGACTGCTTTAGAACCAGGTGAGAAAAACTCTCTCTTATTTACAGCGATTACTTTCCTTTTAAATGCAAGCAGGCTGTATATACTACAGAGCGAAACGGTGCCGAACGAACGTACGCATGCACTTCTAGTGCTTCCCGAATAGTAGCTCCGAGGATGCTGGCATTTCGTCCAATCGGCGAACTTGAGCCGAAAAGAGAATGCTGGGAGGCCTGCGTTCGCCATTTTAGATTTACTACCCCACCCTCGGCCGAGCTGTAAAGACGTTCAGTAAGTCGCGAGCTGTTCACTGCGTGCGGAAGCAATTTTCTTCTCTTCACGTTAACTTATCTGTTTGCTGGTGTGTGTGGGGGTTCTTTGAGAACCCAATATCTTTGGATTTACCACGCTGGAACTAATGGAGTTAGAGAATATTGTTGCTAACACGGTGTATTTGAAGGCCAGAGAAGGTAAGTTTTCAATTTCATATCTATAGATGGGCCTGTATGTATGCTTGTTAAGTTTGGACATAATCAAGATCGTATTATGCCACGTTTTTGTTGATTTTTCTCTATAAATAGTATATTTGTTCGCATGAAATTGATAAAATTTGAATGTGTTTGTGATGATCAGATTGCTTATTTTGAATCGCATGTTTACGTTTGAGGTTTGGCGCCTCAAGTTCGCGCGATTTGCTTGAAATCTAAGTCAATGTTTATTCTGAACATGTTCTTTTAATAAACATGATTTGTTTACTTATATGTGATCGTTGCCGGTTAAGCTTTTAAATCTTGTATTATTTATCGGAAAAAGTAAATTATTTCACATATTTAATTTGAAATAGTGCAATATTAGTTTGAAAGGTGCCGCAGAGTAACAATATTTTGATGCAAGAGCAAAATATTTGTTGCCCTATAATATTTTTACTTTAATTTATTTTTATAAAATAGCTATATTATCACCTTTTTGCATTTTGTTACATAATTCCATTTTATTTACTAAGTTGCCTCGTTAGATTGCAGATAAATGTTATATCAATCTATTAATTTAGAATTTGTTACAAATTATGTAAAATGTAGCCGAATAGTTTCGTTTATAAATTTCTTTATCTTGTGATTTTATACTAATATAACTAACTAATATTTGTAATCATATATGACTTCGTAAACTCGTGCATAATTAGTAAATAATTTCCTCTGAAATTGAGATATCGAGTGTATATTGAAACAAAATTAATTTTTTGACACATTTTATTCCAGAATTGGTAAATAACAGCAAAGCAATTTAATTATACGATATTTTGGTTATTTATATATTCATATTTCATTTGCTAAAACATTCAGAATGAAATAAAGTAAATATAAATGCATGCTTCACTTTTATATTGCATCTTAAACGCATGTTCTATGGAAAATTTATGTTTTGATTGTGTTTTCTGAAAATTTTATTGAACTGTGTTAAGGATATGATAATGTTGCTTGATTGTTTTTGCAACTTAGCACGTCATGTGTAAAGTTGTGATTTTTAAATTAGAGTGATATGCATGTGTTAGTATGATAGAAATTGTCTCACTGCTCTGTGAAAAGGCATCCCCCTAGGCAGTATGGCCATATCTGGCCCATGCATAATAAAATATATCTCCTAATTTTATTTAAATTGCTTATGAAGTGGATGAAGGATGCATGTTTTACAATTAAGTAATATAGTACAGTTTATATAAATAAATAGCAGTAATGAATTGTAAACGTGATTTCCAAATTAGATGTATTTAAATATTTATTGCTTTTAAATAGTTAAGTACTTTCCTGACCATTCTGTTTAGATTGATTTTGACATATTACTAGTGTTAAGATTGTCAAAAACTAATAAAATATGAAGTTAGCTTTCATAAAACCATTATTTTTAATACAAAGCATTCTATCAATTAAAAGTTTCCTCTAATTCTGCATGTATGATTTTAATTTTTTTATGATATTGTTAGATTTTTTCCTTAATACCTGTATCTTTCATTTTTCGTATTGGCAATAGGTAAAACACTTTTAATAATAACAATTGCATGCTTGGTTTCTTTTACTTGAACTCTAAAATATAGTGGATAAAAGTCTAAATTTGTATTCTTATATTATAGAATTATTTGTGAAGATTATAGAATTTTACTTTTATATATGACTTTATTATAGAATTATTAGAATAGCGTTTTTTAATTTTATAATCCAAAATAAATCTTCAATCTAATTACACATAAACTATAACATCTGTATTCTTAAAATGCTATAATTTTTGGTCTTCTAAAGGTATTTTACTATATCTCATCCTGTTCACTGGCGTTTATACTCTCATACATGATAAATTTAAATTTATTAAATCTCATAAATAAATATTGAGTTTTAGTGTATGGTTGATTGAAAGCTTTCACATATTATATCTGGTTTTTCTTTTGTCTTCTGATTTTTCTTTTAATATCATCTGTTTTTTTTTATATCTTCCAATTTTCTATTGATATATAGTAAGTTATCAAATTATTAGGTACTTGTTGATACTATTCTTTGTAAACCTATGCTTGATACATGCCATATTTAAAACTGTAATGCCACTTTTATTATTTCAGTTTTAGGTTAATCTATTAAATTAATTCATTGGCGATTCTTATCTGTATATATATTATAGAAGACCAATGCATTAAAATATTGCTTGTAGTGATCAACTGCATTTAACTAGACTCCTCCTCAATATAAAACCATGGATCTCTTTTTTTGCTTCTTTGAATTTTTTTTTTTTTTTGCTTTCCAAAGAAGCAAAAAAATGGAGACACATGGTTTTATATTATATAAGGTTTATTTTATATCTTTGTTCTCGATTAAATGTCTTAGAAACAATCTAGGTCATAATTCTTTAATGCAAGGAGTAATTAAAAATTTCATATAAAAACAATATGTATTCATATCCATTATAAACCTGTTATATTCAATTGTGTGCCAAAAAATTTATGTATATAGCATTTTTTTATAAAAAAATATCTTGTATAGATTGATTGTATTAACAGTTTTACGCTCTAGTAAAATTTTACTACAGGACTTAGATAAAGGAAAAAAGAAATTAGTATCAGTAATTTTATGAATTATAGTTTTAAAGTATACATGGCCTTATTCCTTTCTTACTTTATACACTTATGTGTGAATAAAAAAATTCACAAATTTCTTTAAAGATCTGTTATAGATAATAGAATATCATAATGAACAGCAAGAATTGCATATTTTATATAGCTTTTCTTAGAATGGTGATTACCGATTCTTTAGCTCACTAATTTAAATATATATATATATATATGATTTTATCTTATTTGTAGTGAATATGTAGTTAATATTACTATAAAAATATCATTTGCTTGTAGTTAAAAGTATCATTTGCTTGTAGCTTCAAGTAGTTAAAATTAAAAGTATAGTTTGCTTGTAGTTGTCTTTCTTGGCAATACAATTTTTCTACTAAGTAATGTGTAAGCAATAATATATATTTAAAACATGTTATTTTTATGTTTTTGCTTTACATTTGTCCTCAAAATTTTGTGTATGTTAAATAGGATACATTATAATTATATCAGCAAAGGTATTGCTTTCTTCCTATTCTAACTTTACTTTTATCTGGATCTTTGGTTTTCACAATGTGCAATTATATTAAATCATATCCTTTAGTAAAACTTTCGTTTACAAAATATGTTAACTTCATGCAAATAAAGTTTATATTGCTGCCTATTCTAACTTAGTTTTTGTATTGCTGCCTATTCTAACTTAGTTTTTGTATTGCTACCTATTCTAATTTAGTTTTTGTATTACTGCCTATTCTGAGTTTTTGTATTGCTGCCTATTCTAACTTAATTCTTATCATGTGCACAACTTTTGTTTACAAAAATGAATTAACATTATGTAAATAAAGGTTGTATTTCTTCTTGTCTTCAACTTTTATTATCTGCATAACTTTTGTTTATTTAATTTATAATTCACCAAATAATATTACAACTTTTTTATATAACTGATCAATACATATTTTTTAAAATGCTGCTTTGATTTTTGCCACTTTATCATCATTCTTTTTAGTGTAACTTTCTTCCATTTATGTGTCATTACACTGTTATAGAAACAGAATATTTTAGATTTTAGTTAAATTTCATTTTAAAAATGAATAACTGTCACAAAATAATTTATTTTGTATGAATAAAACAAAGACCCTAAATTATTTGTCTAGTCTATAGCAAAGAAATATAATTAGATTTTAGCGCAAATTTTGAGTTTTCTTATTTCTTAGAGAATTAGAAATTAATTCTTGTTTATTTTATTTTCAATGCCACATGGAATTTATCTTCAGCTTCCCACCTATTGAGCAAATTCGATTTTATCTCCTTTATCCCCTGATGTTAATTGTTATCAACTGTAGATAGTAATTTCTGTGTTATGAGAAGCGTGTCTCGAAGACACCAATCCCTCCAGGTTCTTGAGGATCTGAAATCTAATAAATATAGGAAACATCTATATTCTGGTGTTACAAAATACTGGGCCCCGCGTTCTTGTGTTGTTTTTTTATAATGAAGGGAACTTTTTTATCTTAACAAACGACTTCCTTTCTTGTTCCCTTTCCTGTATTTTTTTTTCTTCGAGTTCTCTTTCAGTTGTGTTTAATTACAGGGCTTGTTATTGCACTATTCTGTTTGGATCTAGTTCCATTAACAGCTGTTTGGGGATCGTGTTATAAAGATCAAAACTATCATTTTATCCCGTAGTAAGCAGAATAGATTTCGTCATTGAAAAGCGCAGCATTGCTTAGCATAACAATGGAAATGATTCCAAAAATCTTTGACAATTTTATCAGGTGTTCAAAATGAACACATCTAATACAGTCGAACCTCCTTAAAGCGAACACGTATATTACGTTTTCAACGAATTACTTTTATATACCCCTTCAAATTTGCAATATTTGCAATATTTTTTATTTTTGCTTTGATTACGCGGACATCTTTTCGATTTTTTGACAGTGCGTGCTAACGGAACTTCGACTGTACCAAAGTTTTCAACGTTTTAGCTGTCTGTCACTTCTATATTAAATGACATTGAATTTACGTCGGTCCAAAGTTGTTACAAATTAAGTAACATCTTTTTAACAACTTCCTTGAAGAAAGCAGACACAAGCTAAGCAAATTTGGTGACTACAATTATTTTGAGATTGTTATGAGCCCGCTTCCTCAGGTCTAAAACAGTATGCTCTTACCAAACGCTCTTAAAATTTGTTAAACTTATTTTGGTATATTCGTTTTATTTCCTATCTTATTCACTGTTATTTATTTTTAAAGCAATTTAATCTTACATTATTTGGTTAGTTGATATAGTTTCCGCAATCGACCACTTCCTTAATTTTTTTTGTTCATATTCTTCTTAATTCTAGTATCATGCATCGGTACTTTTAAAGCAGTTTGATCGTATGTTATTTGAATATTGTGGCTAATGTTGGCACCACAAAAACTATTTTTGTTATTTTCTTAATTTTCGTTTTTTTATTAACTTTTTTTTTTTGTGGTTACCCCGGAAGAGCTTGTTTCCTTCATTTTGTTATATACTACATATTTTCGTAGTTTTTGCTTACGGTTAACCCAACTTTTTATGCTTTCAGAATATTTCAATCCTATTTAGTTACTATTTTCGATATTTTGCTATTTTCTTTCTTTACAAGGGTTTATCTATCGTCCTTAATCTTATTTTCACCATTCCCTTGTATTTACCAGAGTAGAAGATTTTTAATTTTTCTCCCAGTTTTATTTTAAATCTCATATCTATCTGCCTGAGTCGATATATTTATGGGTGGGTTCCGATTTCAATATCTGTTACCCCTTTAGTATCGAATTCTCGTTTTGAGTGTTCTAATTCTATCCATTTGATTGTTCCGTTGCAGGTAAAAAGTTGTATTGCAAGCGAAAGTTTTATTGTAACAAATGACGTAAATTGCATTTAGTCAAACTATTATAAACGCTGATTAGAGTAAAATGGCAGACTGTTATGCTTTTATAGTTTTCCTTGTGTGCAATGTAAATACGTCATAATTTCGTTTACGAAATTCTGCATGAAACACATCCTTCCCTTAGAAGCATAATATAACATTTGTCATTTTGTCTACTCAATTTTCCTCTTTCCCAGTTGCAAAAGTAGTTATTTTATTCTATATTTAACTTTAAGAAATACACAAAAGAAAATAATTTGTAATTTTTTATTTTTATATCTCTAGACCAGTGAGTCTCAACCTTTTTTTGCTTGGAGGTATTTCGTAAAATATCGCGAAACCTCAAATTGTCTGACACATAGGTTCGACATGGATAAATTACAATATAGACGTCTAAATCCGTAGAGTTCATAAATAACAACTAAATCATACTTTTGAATGAAATATTATAAGAGTATTTATTGCTTATTTCTATTTATTAATTGCTGTTAACAAAAAAAAAAAAAAAAAAAATGTCACACATTTTTGCTTTGCATTTCGCTTACTAGTTACAAATAAATATTGTGTATATATTTTGTAATGATTTTGTGCTTATATAAATTTTTTTTTATAAAATTGTTAACAAAAAACAAGTTACATTTTATTGTTTTATGATACATTCACATTTTTATGTGATATGATTAAGAAAAATATATTTTAAGTAGTTAGGCATTTTTCTATTGCTAACTCTTTTTTAAAATTTTATCTGGCAACCCTATTAGCGGCAGTACTGGTAATGTTCATTATACTTCCAACTGAATTCCTCGCCGTTGCAAAATTTCCTAGTTTCAACAAAATTTCTCTTTTTCTAAGTAAAACTCTCACTGCTTAAATTTTTATTATCATAATGATATCTAACAAAGTTAAATTTTTAAAATGCTTCATTGTTTTATTAATTGATCACGTTAGAACTTAATAATTTTAATTTGTGTACTCAATTAATTGCAAAAAGTTCGATCTGTTGTACTTTTTTTTTCGTTATATTTTGCAAGTTCTAGTGAAGCCCTGGTTGGGAATCACTGCTCTAGACAATTAAGAAATATATATATATATATATATATATATATATATATATATATATATATATATATATATATATATATATATATATATATATATATATATATATATATGTATATATATGTGTGTGTGTGTGTGTGCGTTAAGAAGTCAAACACTGAACTTAACTGTTAAAATTCGATTTTCAGGCAGATTCGCTTGAATATACTAATTTTACTCGTTTTTATAGCATGTGGTGATGCAGATACTATCTTGTTTCCATTTGAAAGTCCCCCAGGAAAGCATAATTCCTTGAATACTTCATATTTCTGAAATAAAACATTTTTGTCTTAAGCAATCATTTTTACAAGTTACATTATTCGATAAAATTCATTTTGATTTGATGGAAAATGTTCTAAATCCTATTGAGTTAGTAACTAAAGCGAGTGACTTTGCGCACAATCAATAATGAACTGGTTCACAACGTAAAAGGCAGCGTCTGAACCTGAGCACTCGCTTATTTGGGCGTTCTCAGGTTCAGATTTGTTGCACTAAAGAAGGAAATACAAATGATTTCCGAAACACGCTTATTTATCTTTATTTGCGCTGCATTTTTTTACGATGTGAACCAGTTCGTCATTGAGCGAGTAGAATGACAACTGTCCCAAAATAACACTTCCCCCGAAAGCTTCATTCTTTCTATTTCAGCTCCAGAAATATTAGTTCGTATTGATACCGAAAATCTTATCTAAGAGCTTCTTATTTTCTGTCCTTGAAACAAGGTATGTAACTCGATCATTGATTGTAACTTTGAGAAAAGGGAAAACAGAAAAGAAAAAGGAGAAGAAAACCTTTTCTCTCAAGGTAAAACAGAAAGGTCGTTAACCTTTTGCACATTTCAATTGTTCCAAATCGACTCTGCATGAGGATTGTTTCACTGCATATATCAAAGACTTTTGTATGATTTGTGGAAATCTAACTGTTGACAAGCAAGTGTTTATCTGAGATTTTTGAAAAAAAAATAAAAAGAGTTTGGTAAGTTTAATTGGCTTTCGCTAAAAAGCTTTGAAAACTAATGTTAAACGAATGAACGCATATTTGTTATTAGCGCGTTTACCGCTTTACAGTGCTCCAACTGCGTACCGAATCATAGCTCTCTCTGATTTCAGAATCATATCAACTCGAGCAGGTTGAACTCACGCTGTGATTCACTGTCTAGACCTAGATGATAATAAACAACTGCGCGTGTTTAGATTTTCATGATTTTCCTACGACAAAGAACCTAAATACATTATCTTAGTAATATGATTATATTTTCCCAGCAGCGTCGTCAAAAATAAAAATGGGTCAGGTAACCAAATATTTTGCTTTCCATTTTTTCAAATATCATTTCTCCGAACTTCAACGAGTCCCAATAAGTTCCTGCGTGTGGCTATTACCCCAAAAATCCTCCCCTTGGCGACGTTACTGATTTTGCCCATTTCCATAAAATATCTCTAGTGGTAGTTGTAACACTGATTCCTAAACCATAAAAAAATGGCAACATCAGCAAGGCGAGAGTTGTCTTCAACTTGGGTGTTTTGACCACGGACGTAAATATGTATGTCTTATATATGTACATGGTTTGGATGGGCCGTACTTGTTTGATTTTCGTTGTTGTTCTAGCATGTAACGTAAATTTAGCAGTTTTCTAGAGAATTCCCTCCACGTAAAGTTCTAACATCGCGACTAAATGCAGGGCACAGATTAGATTTCCACAAATCATACAATCTGTGCTCTGTAAAAATGAAATCTTCTTACATGACAGTATGATCGTACCGCTGGTTCCTCCTTTTCCTAAAAATACATATGTAAAGGCTAAAAGTTTAGAAAAGTTCTATGGATTTCTTCTCGGGTTAACAATTTCATTGTCCCGAAGATGTAAACAAATTTGAATTAAGTATTTTATTACGCCAGTCGTGCAGGTTTTTAAGAAATTCAAATTTATTCTCATTAACAAGTTTACTCTATGTAAAAGATGCGTTTGGTTATAAATTTGGTTTTCAAATTAAATATACTCGTATATATTTAATTTGCAAGATTTACCTCTTTAAATAATTGAAAAACCAAGTTGTGTATTTATTTGTATATCTTTTTCGAACAGCAACAGCTAATACATTGTCTCTTTCATTAGAAGATACATACTATTTGTTGCAGCGAAAATATTTGAAATTCAAGAATGTTTAAATCCCATGGGTCTGATTGCGTCGGTAGAAAACATCTTTATTTTAAGGTTCTGCTCATTTCGCGCCATGCAGAAAAGGATAGATAACGGAAGATTCTGCGCACTAGTTGAAGAGAATATCTTAACAGAGATATTCAAAGAATGTCAAAATAAAAGAAAAACAGAACCACGCAAGAGCGTATAGTTGAACTTTTGTCTGATAATGTTTGTAAACTGAATTTCGATGGCGTTCGGAAACGTAATATCTCTATTTTAATCAAATATACTTATAAACACAAAACTTGCCAACGGGTGAGTTCCCCAAATTCGGAAGACACTCCCATTGCAGAGACTAGCATCCATGGACCGGTTTCGCTCTTATTATGCAGTCGTCAGCATGAAATAGTCGATGATTGCAATGTCAATAAGAAACTTGGCTATAGACACAATTTTTGCTAACTTCTATAGAATCTGTCTGACAATTGCCGTCCTTCACCGTAGACGGCATCGTGTGGCCTAAGCTAAATTGAAAATGAATTTTATACCAGTCACGTGGAAACACTGAAATTGTCAATGCCCATGGAAATTCGCAAAAATTGTAGCTATAGCACGTTTTTTGCTGCCATTGCAGCTATCAACTCTTCGATGCTAACGAGTGCATAATAAGCGCGAAACCGGTTCATAGGTGCTGGTATCTGCAATGGGAGTGTTTATACTTATTCTGTTCTGAAACAAAACCCCCACAGATTAGAATATATATATATTGAGTCGGTTGTAAAATATTTAATTAAATATTAAAAGCACTAATACTCATTAATTATTCATAATTATTAACATCATAGAGCAGGTCCGCCCATGCACATTGTGGGTTTCCCTACAAATATTTACCACGTTTTCCCTTCCCTAAAAAAAGGACCAGATGGAAGGATTCAAGTGGTGTTCTCCCAGGGCTTAAGAAATATATAATTAAACATATTTCTCAAGAAATATGAAGCGGCCAAATATCACAACAGCCCGGAAACGTTCGAACAGGGTTCGTTCTCTATTTGATTCTAAAAATTAATCTACATATTTCTTAATTATATGCCTTGTACACCATAATTGTAAATTTTTACAGTATTTATTTATAACATGTCATGTTTGTACTATTTTCTACTGAAAATTTACGATGTAAAGCTGAAATAACGCTCCAAATTCACAATGGAATTGGTTCCCTTTGTCCCCAGGTTTACCCATTAGTATTAGTTGATGCAGAAGAACATTAATACTAGTAACTGGAATCCGAAAATGAGGTGAAATAAAGCATGGAAGGGAGAATGCAAAGCCTACAAGCATGCTTTGTAATTCCAGCTCTGACTGACAATGCCTGTCAATCACCACCAAAGACTAGCTTACCATTCGACGATAAATGCTTCGAGTTCAGAGATATACATTTGCCTTATATATGTGCCTGGTTCTGAAAAGTAAAGAAATTAAACTGTTTTTTTCGCTCCTGGAAAGTACCTGAATTTAATTTTGCTTATAGGACACAGAAAGTATATTTGTAAGGTGTAAAGACTGTATGAATTCATTGAAATACTGTTGACATTTTTTTTCTTCTACGCTATGCCAGTGGCATTTTTAGTGGTATTTTCCGGTTTCTCATGGGAAATACTTTATTGTTAGAAAACCAAAAATTATAATGAATGAGTATTTAGTTTCTAGCTTGTAACAAATCTGTGTTTAATTTGTTACAAGCTAGAAACTTAAGTCAGAAAAATTTTAAATTGGGTTCTTGAAAAAGAAATATTTGCTTTCTTAAAAATAAATTTTCGCTTTTTAATAGGTTCTTAAATATTTTGAAATGTAACAGGAAGAACCATGTTAACGTCAAGTTATGTGTTAAAATGTATTTCTACATTAATGTATGTGCATGTTTTCTGATAACTAGATTTTGTTTTTTAAATGTTGAAAAAATTCCCTAAGAATCCAAATGAGCATCCTAGTGTTCATCCTGTGACTGGAAGAAAAAATTTTGTTGATTAAAAATATGTGGAGCTCTGACATGAAACTAATTTTTCTTGGAGATATGCAAAGAATGTGCACATTTTGAAGATTTAAATAGTGCAGAAGATAATGAGTGGAAAATCTCATTTTTGTTTAAGCATTTTGTCCGCAAATTAGAAATTTCTAATTTTGACGAAAGCAGTGAAATATTGAGACAGAAATACTGCTGTAAGAATAATTGTCTGTTTTGATTGTTATTTCAAATTATACAGTACATTTTTTTATTACTTTTTTATTATGCTATTACATACTAAACTACTTCTACAGTTGTGAATAGTTATATATTGGAATTTTTAAACAACTACCCCCGCCAAGTATGCTACATTTGTAAAGACAGTACAAGGTACTGCTTATAACTTTTGAACCATTAGTGTTAGACACACGGGAAACTGTCTTTCATAACAGCTAAATAAGCATTCGCCACAGGTCGATCAAACCAATGTAGATTGGCGATTAAATGAAGCAACTAACCATAGCCCCCCCCCCCCCCCTCCTCGATTCTACTTTAATCGAAAAGCTGCCCAGAAATTAAATAATTGTACGTTTTGAGCCTCCCCGATTCTTATTAAACGGAATAAACGGCTTGAGAACAACTCATTCAGCGTGAGACTGAATGGTTTATTATATTAACAGTTATTCAAATACTTATAGATAATTAAAACTGCAGATTTTTAAAAAACACTATTATTTTTTAATTTTGTGTATAAAATCAAAACGGATAATGACATAGCTCCGCTGAAATAGTGATGTAACCGCTGGTTTCAATAAAATCTTTAGTATTTTTTATTTCTCAACTTATTTTACAAATTGATTGCGTGCCATTTTGACCACAATTCCCCCCCCCCCCCTCCCATCAATCCGACCTAATAATTTTCTGTTTGATTCTTCCGAAGTGTTCGTTTCGAATGATTCCCGAAAGTGTCTCAAGGCCACTTCATTTGGGCGACTCGGTGGAAAAATGGGTGTTTGTTATGGCCAGGAATTCATCCTTATTACTGGACCCAGTGGATATTTAACGGCAGGATATAAGCCCGAATGACGGCAATTTATTGAGATCTGCAAGTCGTTTCTAGATGAATCTTCACCATTTGATTCCATGCCCTGTAATCTCATTTGTCGCCAAGATTTCGATTACTTTGGGAAAGAGAAGGAATGCTGGGTTTATGGGTTTAATTTATTTTGGCTGATAGGAATGAAAATGCATTTTTTTTTCGATTCTTAAATAAGAGCCTAACAATTGACAAATGTTGAGTATGCAGGTACAAAATTTTACTCCCAGACTCTTGTTATACACTCATGTCCAAAAGTTAAGCATAATTCGTAAAATGCGAAAAATTCGGAGTTAATATGGATACAATGGTTCACAATCAGTTGTGGAGAATTGTGGGACGAAGGTAAATATGCAAAACAGTTATGCATATGCAAAACAACAGTGCATATGCAAAACAATTCAGTCGACTTCGACATGCGCAAAGCACCGGCGCACGTCGGAACGAGTATAGAACGGCCTCGAGCGGCATGGCCAGTTGAGACAGAATTTCGCAATTGATGTGGTACGGAGCGTTGTTAACAATCAAAAAGGACGAAAGATGTCACAAAGATGCCAACTGGGCATGTTTTTGAAGGGACGAATTATTGGAATGCTGGAATCTGGTCGATCCCGAACCGAAGCGTCTTGAATTCTGAATGTGCATCAGTGTGTGATCTCCAGATTGTGGCAGAGATTCCAAACCACTGGAGATGTTACTCAACGGCCAGTACCAGATCGACCAAGGGTAACAACCGCTCGGCAAGCCCAATATTTGGTGATAACTGCGCGACGTCAGAGGAACCGTTCTGCCAGACAACTGGGTTCAGCCCTGACAGCCGCCACAGGAATAACTGTTTCAACAGGAGACAAACTGTTTACAGGAGACTCAGACACGTTGGTCTCTATGCCAGACGACCAGCAGTTTGTATCCCCCTGACGTCTGCACAGAAACGCGCATGTTTGCAGTAGAGTTTAAAACATCGGCAGTGGAGTGGACAACAGTGGGGCAACGTCATGTTCAGTGACGAGTCCAGGTTTAGCCTGCAAACTGATTCTTGTCGTACCACGATCTGGAGAGAACGTGGAACGTGTTTTCACCCGGAAAACATCACGGAAAGACATTGTTTTCCGTTTGGGGGAGTCATGGTCTGAGACGGCCGCGCAGACCTCCACATCTTTGACACGGGGTCGGTTACCTGTCAAAGATACAGAGACGAAGTCCTTGAGCCTACCATTCGATTGTTTGGAGGTGCTGTTGGTCTTGATTTCATATTCATAGTGATAACGCGCCTCCTCACAGTGCGGCCTTGGTCGACGACTTCCTTCAAACTGAAGATATCCTGCACATGCAGTGACCTGCCAACTCTCCTGATCTGAATGCAATAGAGCATGTGTAGGATGTGCTCGGGAGACATCTTGCAGCCCTCCGCTACCCACCCAAGCTTCGTTCCGGGATTGAAAACTGCTCTCCGTGAGGCTTGGAACTCTTTGAGCACACAACTCATCCAAACCTTCATAGAAAGTATGGGAAATCGTTGTGCAGTATGCTTGGCTACCTGAGGTTCCCACACACCACCGTATTAAACTGCAGCATCACATTGTTTTAATCATTCTATTGCACTGAGGTTGACACTTGTATATTATGACCTATTTTCTTTCAACCCTTTTCTTTGGATAATAAAAGTCGTTATTATCCTTGTTTTACATTGTTTTCTTCTATAACCCTATTACACCCGCATACCGCCTTTCTTTCTATTCCCATGTAGATTTTCTGAAATTTTCACATAAACAGCAGCAACTATGCTTAACTTTTGGACATGAGTGCATACAGGGTGAGTCGGAATTGTTTTAACAAAAGCAGAGGGGTGATAGAACACCACCAGACGAGCAATAATTACCATGGAACATAGGGTCGCATTGCACTCAGAGAGGCAGAAAAGAGTAAAATTAGAATACGAACCTGCACGTACACCAGTGTTGGGAAAGCGAATGAACGATACCAAACGTTGCACAAACAGATTTATTGTGCAGCGACAAACTCACAGAAAGTGCTCAAAGTGGCGACCACGCGTGTCGTTGCACCGTTCACACCGGCGAAGGAATGACTGACGCACCGTCTCGAAGATTCCGGGTGTTGTGTTAATGTGGTCTGCGGCAACAACGATGCGCGCTATGAGATCTTCCGCCGAGTCCACAGGCGTCTCGTACACTAAGGATTTCATGTGGCCCTAGAAGAAAAAGTCCAGTGAGAATAACTTGCAGCGTTGAAGTTGTGCCGGTTTTTAAAGGGCAACGTGTGCTCTGATTGGCTACCGCCGGAACCTACTAGGAGCCAGTTATGCTGATTCTGCTCCCTGGACATTTGCATACGGTAACTGCGTTCGTGTCTGGCGTAGGAGATACTACGTAAGCAGGTACACTAAGGCTCCTCTATATACGAGCTGACTCATCAAGCATATTGTAGCCCACCATAGTTGGAAGCGCAATCCATTAGCATTAGCTCTATTCGTATTTTCACTTTAGGAAGTATAATTGAAATAATTATGGGTGGTTGATTTGCACCGAACTGCTCTTAATCATTCTAGAAATGGTTTTAGGCGATTCCGCTTTCCTAGAAACGAAGAAAGAAGAAAACAATGGCTAATAAATAATTGGATACCCGATACTGGAGCATACTTGTTTGAGCTAAGTTCTACAATATTCTAATTGAAACTTCTTTTTCTATATAAAGTATTTATTTTAAGCACTTATTTTATAATTTCTGTAACTGTAGTATGGAACCCTATGGGCTTCAATATGCTTGATAAGTCAGCCTGTAGTAGAGGAGCTCTAAGGTACACAATGACGTCCGAGGCGCTGACTGCGTCATGCTCGACGCGGTTCGACGTGCCTCTTTTCTGCCTCTCAGAGTGCAATGCGACCCTATGTTCCATGGTAATTATTGCTCGTCTGGTGGGGTACTATCACCCCTCTGTTTTTGTAAAAGCAATTCCGACTCACCCTGTATACAGGGTTTGAAGGAAAGCCATGGATCAGACAAATAATTCGTAAGTATTGGAGTTATCGCATATTTTTTATGCAGTTGTATAGGAAACCGGGCGCTACACGATAAGACAACTTTCGGGGGGAGGGGGGGGGGGGGGGGTCCTTTTTAAATAGTGTACAGTGTATCTCTCATACTGTTAGAGATAGGAAAAATGTCAACTACGAAGTTGTAGAGTGTTACAAAATTAGTGCAAAGCATCCTTGTTAATTTAGCATCATTTTTGCCAAAGTTTCCAAATTTATAGATAAGCATACTTGACGATACTACTTTTTAATTTTATGTAATTTTATATACAAATGTATTTCAAAAACGGTTCAAGCTAGCGTTCTAAAGTTTATACTATTCGTTTTCTAATGAAAAATTACGTAAAAAATGAGCATTTATTTAACATTATTGAATGTTCTGATTTTTTAAACATTTTATTTCAAAAATTCATTCGAAAATGTGGGGTGTTTCTGCATTCTATCGCATTTAAAATCAATAGGGTTCTAGAATTCGCCTATTGTAATGTAATAATCGTACCAAATTACGTTCGAAACCCTCCATTCGTTCCTGAGATATCGCATCCACAGACTTGCACACACCATACATGTAGATATCATCTGATAAACGTTCAATTTAAGCTCAGGAATGCCTTAAACGTTTTCTTCTGTCGAAAACTCAAATTCGAATTTTCGACCCCCTCACAATACTTTCCATATACATTATACTATGTATGAAGAAAAATCACAGTATTTTCCCAAAGGATTTCAAATTCAATACTTTGGTGGAAATGCATGGTTTTATGGGAGTCAGTCCCTAATTAATTTAACAATTTTCGTGTCGGTGGCCATCAGTGTTGAAGACCCAGACCGTCCGACTCGTCCGAGGACATGAGCAGCTGTTTGGACGGCCGGGTTGACCATCAATAATTCAAAATATACACGTTTTGCTCTGATATTTTTGAAGATTTATGCTGTGAATAAACTAAAACTCTCATTCAATATATTTTAGTTATAGTATTCGCTAGTACGTACTTAGATCAAAAGTTATGAAATATTTGATTTAGAAATCGTTGAGCATAACGCGAAAAATTAGACTGCTCAAATTGAGCATGCGTATGTTATGTTTGTAATAGTGAGTAATATTTGCTGGTACCGACCTTCTTAACTGCTTCTGATTTATAAGTCTTGACAAAACTGTTGCCAACTTGAAAGAATAAAATTTTAACATGACTTTAAAAATTATTGGCGAATGAGAAACGATTGTGCAGAACTTTTCGATTTTTAACCTTGAAAATTGTAAGAAAAATTCAGATAACGCTAGAATTTTTACAAAACTGTGGTAACTTTCATGTACAAGACGATTAAGATGTAAGAGTATATGGTCGAATCCACTTATAACGAGCTCTCTTTTAGAGGATAATAGATTATAACGATATTTTCGGCGGTTCCCTTCGCAGCAATTTATATCAGTGTAAATTGTTTACAGCAAAATAGTGATATAGAAATTACTTCTTTTTTTTGTTTCTTTACATTCGTTATAAACGGGCTCGACTGTATAATCATTCTAAAATATGTTTGCAATTAAATTTAACAAAATTAAAACATGCTTTAGCACGCTGCGAGAACTTCTTTATGTACAGTATAATCCATTTAAACAAAACGGAATATGGTCAATACCGTTTATACGAGCTCCCTTATAGTGAATAATCGGTTATAACGATATTTCAGATGCTTCGTTTAACGCTACGATGCAAATGAATATATTCATTTATAGTAACATAGCGTAGGCCCCCCTTCATGTTCGTTCTGTTTAACCGTCTTAATTGCGACTAATTTAAAGGTCTGACAAAGTGGTTGCCAACTTGAAAGTTGGTTGCCGTTTCACAATATGGATATATGTGAAAGTCGAATGGAACCTCACCCCACTTATATTACTGAATTGAAATGATTCAGGTAATGTAAGCTACTGATTTTTGCCTGACGAAGTTTAATGAGTCTTGCTGTCGCGGCTTTTAGCAAAATCGTTTCAAATCGAGTGTGAAAATAAAATTTTCTGTACTTATCTTCCATATCCAAGTCCCCACAATCGGGCAATAGGTCGTGCGGTTTACGCTACTCAAGGACTTGAGCCTTATCTTCTGCTTTCAGCGTGGCCTATCGATCTTTCTTCCTTTTCCTTTTATGAAGTGCTTGCCTGCACTATTTGGCCCCGTTAATTAATGAGTGGCGCCGTATTAATGAGCATGAGCGCATTCTCTTGTTAGGAAGTCTGAATGAAAATATGACGGACGATGTGTTTTTGCGCAGGAAGTTGTTGGCGAACGCGCGTTCCGTCCTAATTGGGTTATATTGCACCGGATGTTTGATTTGTCCAGCTTTGTAAATAATTAATTGTCCACGTTAAATGTTTGCCATAATGATTATGGGGAGCATAATTTTATTGCATTAATTTATCAAATGCAATAAAAATGCAATGTTTCATTATTGTATTACATTTTTACGACAATCCTAGCATTCATTGAATTAGAGGCTTGTATGTACTACCGCAATTCCATTCGGGCTTCTGTTAAGTTTAGGGCAGTGCTGAGATTGGGCTGAGTTTCAAAAAGTTAACGCCGGGACAGAGCAAACGCGATCTACTCTTTAAAAGTCAGAAATACACATCAACTAAAATTAAATATGAAAAATTATTGTTAATTTCAGAAATGGCGAAAGTTTTTACATAATTCTGAGCTAGTAAATGACTCCGATTTTAGATATCTATATAAAAATAAGCAGTTCAGCAAAACTGCTAATCATAACCAAATAATTTATTTTATTATAGTATTATTGGTACAAGAATATGTTTTATTATATTTTAATAATTATATAATAAAATAAATGTAGATTATTGGGATCAGAAGCACAAATAGACCCTCTACAAATGGAAATGGGACTACCGTCCTGTCCCATCGTAATGAAGCCAACTTTTAAACTTTTGTTACTCTTTTTAAGGAACCAATGCTTTTAATTCTATTTTATAAAAATAGAAAATATTGCACCCTGTTTAACGTCATAAATTAATCAAATATTTATTTATTTGAAATGCACTTCTCAGCAAGCAAGCCCAGTTATAGAGTAGGGTAATAAAATTTACAAATAATACAAAGAAAAATGCACACAATTACAATAAAATTAAAATAAATAATTTCAAGTCCTATTACATATTATAATACAATGATCACATTTTTTACAATCGGGCAACTCACAACATGAAATCTTTAAAAACATCCGGTGTGTTATAAAAAATGTTAAAAATTGGAGGTATTTTAAATGGTAAAAATTGAAGGTATGTTAAAAATGGAGCTTCCTGACAAATTATTCTATTGGTTAATTCCTCAAGAAATGTTTACTATGAAAAGTTTCATTAAATACAACCCTATTTCTAGTATTTTAAGTACATTAATATATAAATCTCACTTAATAAGCTGAGACAATCTACTTTATTTCCGAAAAATTAAAAAACATGAAAATAATAAAAAAAATAGTCTGCTACTAAAGAAGTATAATATTATATTTTGATCTCAACAAAGAACATGATATGAAGCTGTTATAGAACTCATTTGATTTGTAAAAAATATATCTATTTTGTACTCTCAATATTATTAGCAAAATATTTATAATATGTACGCTAGACTATGCATTCTACACCAAAACAGGTCACACAAAAGAATTAAAAAGACATATAATCAGTAGTATCTTTAAAATCTTTTCACATTCTCTTCAAGAAATAGAATGAAATAAATGAAGATTATTAAGAGTAGATATATCCTACCCCTGCTCGAATGGAAATATGTCTAGCTTTGTTACTGGAAATAAATATGCGAGATATAAATTTTGAAAGGACCATGTAACAATAACAACTATTTTTTCCCTCAGCTTGCTATGTGTTATTTAATTGACTCGAAAAGGAGCGACTCCAAAATTATTGAATGCCTAAATATTCGAAATTTCCTGTAGCTTATCCTCTCGCAATTCTCTGGCATGCCGGTGAACGCGTAGAAGTACGGCAGCTTAATTTCTCTAATATTTGCTTCACGTTGGAAATATTTATCATGCAGGAGTTTGAAATGGTTTTCAAATATTTGCCTTTCTCACTAAATCAAATATTTGAAACGAATCATCTGTCTATTTTTGTTGCAAGTACGTTGTTAATGAAGAAAAAGAATACCATGTTTTTATTTATACCTATTTTATAATTTCACGCCAAATGTCAAATAAAGATTTGTTTGATCCGGTGTTCTACATTTCTGTTGCACTATCTGTCTTAGTTCAGCGGATATTTCCCCGGAGGGGCCATCTAAATGAATGAAACGGCGGTGAGTTTGTTAATAGGCCGTAGGGTTAATGTCAGTAAAGATCTTGAATTTTATTTATGGGTTTCAGTAAAGCCTATCGATCCTCATTTCTATTCATTTTGTAAAATGAAAGTCTGCGCTTATGCAGTAGTTAATTAATGCATGGGGAAGATAAAGTTATAACTTAATGAATATGAGTGCATATTCTGTTGTTAGGAGGTTGGGGGGCTTAAGAAAGAAAAATATAAGTGATGACTGGTCTCTTCAGGGCAAAAGAGACTGTCTTATGCTTTCTGTGGTAATTGGATTTTATTGCGTCGGATGCGTTAATTAATGTATTAATGTATTGTGACCTGCTAAATATATGCACACGTTCAGCTATCCTCTTTCCTTTTAATATTTTAATTAGAGTAAGACTTGTGTTTTAGTTTTAATTAATGTTTTGTATATTAAATATTATGGCAGACGCTTGTTCGAATTAATAGAACGTTATTTTAATGTTTGTATTCATTGTAAGTATATTATTTTCCCTTGTCTTTCAGATGCAGAATTTCTTTGGCAAAAATTTTCAATATTGATTGATTTTAAGATGTCACATGCTTCTCACGAAAAAATTGTTTAGAATGACCTGCTCGCAATGCCGTATTTACAGTCCTTAAATCACGGTACTAAGCGGTGATACGTATTGGTGACTACTATCCAGCTGGCTAATAACTCTTAATTTCAGCTAGTAAATGCTAGTCTTTTACTAGTCATTATAGATTAGACTTATATTAGCTAACCGATTTGTCTTTGCAATTTCTGTGAATACAAATGCAAACAATTTTAACTATTTATTAGGAGTTTAGGCTGTGAAATATTTTAATAGCTATATACGCTAAAAGTGGATAGTATTGGATGGTATATAGCTAGTAGAAAAATGCGCCTGGTACCAGTGGCTGCTGTAGAAAATAATAATTTAAGCTACTGGTGCTCCATCCTAGTGCGAATTAATGGTATTCTCATCTGCCGCAGCAATAAGCTGTCATTCGTTCTATGTATCAGTTAATCAGCTGCTGTTGTGCAACAATTTGCCACTTTTTCAGTAATACTATTCACACATATCATCAAACCACCAAATTCTACTCACGAACAGAGAAAGTCGAGAGAAAACTCAGAAATCTAGTCACGACGTAAGCGAAACTGTTTTAGGCAAATGTTATGTTACGCAAATGTAGTTTTTCTTCAGAAGCATTTTATTGTAGGGCGACTTTTGTTTAGTGAGTTTTTAATAAAGTAACTAGCAAATAGCTATTTATTATCTGCGGTGGCAATAATGTGTGTTTAAATGCCACGCTTTATGTTAAAAAAGTATTTTATTTATTTTTTAATTACTAGGGAGCTCCTCCCCCTGCTCGCTACACCTGTACCTTGCTTCGTTTCCTACTCTCTGGTACTGGCTGAATTCGCTTTAAGCCAAACTAAAGTTTAAATCAAAAAACTGTTTCAGCGTGTTACCCTACTATGTCTCTAGAAAGATACTAAATTTCTTATTTTTGTATGCTATTGTTTTTGCGACACAGAAATTCGAGGATTTAGCCCATATAGAAGAAATTTTTTCTTTTCAAAAGTGCATAAAAAGTAGAATAACTTATAAACTGCTTTAAAATTAAAAAAAAGGACTCCGTCTGGCAAAAATTCGTGATCTTGCTGAAATATTTTTGACTTTGACATTAAATATTTTTTAAAGTCCAATATATATCGAAAAACGGTTTATTTTAGCGTGTTTCACAAATCTTTCTCTACAAGTTCACCAAATTTTATATTTTTGTATGCTATAGTTTTTGGAGTACGAAGCAGAGGAACGAGAAATTTGTCAAACGGCGTTAGCTACCTTTTTTTTTTTTTTTAATATAGAGAGATAGAGAAACTTTTCTGAGGATTAACACGCATCCTAGAAAATTTTTAGTATCTGTTGCGTTTCTGAGTATTCAAGTTTTCTTTCCATTGAACGACGATTTGTAATGAAATATTTTTTTTTACTGAAATCATTATTACAATGTTTAAATTATACGGTTAAATTTGAGTATAAATGAATCTTCTAAATACGAAAATTTTACCGTTCCGGAAATCAGCATTGGAGGTACCACATTAACATCTCTGCGCAAGGCCTAATTTGCTTAACGAAAAAACAAAAATTATTCAGACAAATGAGCAAAGAATTTTCTATGAAAATTTTAAAGCTTGCAAAAATTGTTAAAGAAGAAAGCTATGATTTGATCTTAATATAATATCAAATAATCTGTAGTTAGCATCTGAAATAGTTGTCAGGTGGTCTCTGATTTGACCGGAATGGTGTAAAGTATGCTCACCCTTCGACCGTCGGAATCCGAAGACTCGATTGATTGTAATTTTTAAATGAACTGACCATTTAAGAATTATATTTTATGCTGTTCAAGGTACTATAGAGTATAATTATTTCAAACCCCTTATTTAGTTCCAAGGATTTAAAATAAGGCAGCTTTTAAAAATAATGCTTTTATCAATTTAATAATTTTTCGTTGTATAGAAATTTTATTATGAAAGGAAAAAATATATAAACAAGCTTTTATAAATTTGGCAGTTGTAATTTTATTGCAGGATTTCGAAAGTAATTTAAGATTTCCCTGTAAATAGATGTTAGATGATGGACGTAATAAAATTAGTATTATTCCTTTTAGACGTTTAAATAATACATTTGCCCAATATCGGTTTTGTAAGGTATATATATATATATATTTTTTTTTTGTAATTTGGTTGATGAAGTTAAACTGGTCTTTCGTATTATATTATAATAAAATCTGAGTAAGACAGAAGTCTGTCTAAGGAGGAAGTTTTTTAGGTCTCCTTGGATTCTGTCTTCGAATGTACTGTACCTACTCCCTCTGAAATATTTTCCTGTGAAAGCTTTTAAAACCGACAAAAAATTTTCTTTTGATGTATTTCGCTTAGAATATTTATTTGAAAGGCGTTCAAACAGAAATAAGATTTTTTTTAGAAACTTTTACAAAAATGAATGATTCTTTTATGTAGAGGGATTTTAGGTACTTTGTCAAAGTTGCATAATATGAAATAGGATTTACTTCTAGTGTCAATATCGAGCAATAAACATAAAACTGCTTCTAAACACTGACTACGCTGTGCAGCTTGTCTTACTCGAATCGTTGCATCAGCGCTTCCTTTTAAATGCTGGCAAAAATTGATTTCAATGCAAAATTGTTTATTTTCCTGATACTTTATTAGTAACATATGAAGTATTGTATTTTTGTTTTATCTTGCAGTGTGGCAGTAAAACACAATAATAAGGACGAGGTTAATTATTACCCAATGGTACCCAATGAAACAACGGAAAAAAAACCTGATATTCGGAGAAATGATCGCAAAAGTGGTATTGCATAATGCCCGAACCTCCTACATTTTTTATACTCTTATAATTGTGTCAACCTTCTGCGATTGAATGTACCCATGATGAATATTTTGTATACGGATTTATGTATGACGAACGAGTTAAAATGCTCTCTTACCTTAAAACCCTAATAATATTTGTAGTAATAAATTGTTTTAAAGAATGGATTTAATGTGATTTGAAAAAATTCAATTAGATAAATTTTAATATTGTTATATTCGCAAGTCGTGTTTGGCAGTATATATAGTTAACTAATACAGTAACAGAATAAATCTGGTAAACTATATTTTAGTGGCCCCCAAAGCTTTACTATATCATCTTATATCATCAATCGTGGTATTAAGGCACAGTAATGCGCAAGAAAAGCTTAAGAGAATAACGAAGTAAAAAATATTTTGAGATCCTCTTAGACAGTCTTGGACGTTATTATATTTATACAACGTCGCAATGTATTGCTTTGTATCACGATGCTATGATAAAAATCTGTTCAACGGCTTTATTTTATGTTTATTTTATAGCATTAAATTTCGAAGAATTTGATCTTGTCTTATGATGGGCCTAGTCTGAATCGAAAACTTTAATATTAGAATTGCTTACCTCCTCTGTGTACAAAGCGAAATGAGACTATATCTTTTTTATTTTCCCCATAATACATGCGATATAAAAAATGTCCTTGATATTTTTCCTGTAATGCTAGTTATTTTATTTTACGAGAGATTTCCAAGTGTGAAAAACACATTCACAATCCACAGGGACGTTTCTGTGTAAGCTGTAAGACCCACCTGTGGTCAAATAGTTCACTTTCTGGCTTCTAGATCCATAGGAGCCGGATTTGAATTTTGAGTACGGTTAATGCGCCCGGCTCGTAAAGATGTTATATCTTCATGCACAGGGCTCATTAACTGTATGCATGCAAACACTGTGCATGCATACAAACTCTTTGAGGTTTGGGATCTCCAGTCAAAGTAATCTTGGTGTGCATAAAAAGAGCAGCAGAGCACCAATTGAATCCAGTCAAGAGATGTAAGCATCGACCAAAGAAAGTTATTTTGTTACATTTTTTATGTAATAAGACAAATTTCTGCTTCCTACGAGACAGTTGAATTTATTTTATCTATAGGACGACTGGGTTGTGCATAATTTTACAGTGCAGTATATTGAAAGTGGCAGTGGGGAATCTGGCTTTCGGATTTTGATGGATCTACTCTGGAAACCATCATAAAATTTTGATCCTTCCACACGCAAAATCTATGGTAAAATTTGAAATATTTGAAGACAATACCCGGGAACGATTGAGGCTTCCTTTAGCGTTGAAAGACTAGGCAACACATGGCCACTATGATTCGCTCTTGCTTTGATACAGCTTACGAACATACATTAATAATTTCATACACACGCGTTATTTAACGGTCTTCATATCAGTTACTGTGGTGTGCATTACACATAAAGAGATTGCAGTTTCCTTTAGTTTTCATTTTTTGCAAAGATGACGTAAAGGAAAGGAAATCCCTTGGTAATTTTTTCCCGCCGGAATATATTTTTAGAACATTTTTTTTTTATTGCAATTTTCTGCTGAACATATTTTTCTTTCTATTTTTTTCTTCTTCAGCGTTACTTTTCTACGCGTCAATTTATCTTTTAATTGAATCTCTTGACAGTTGAGTGGAGTTGCAGATTTGTTTTCTTTCTTTATTTTTTTTTTATTTATCTAAAACTGACTTTTTTAATAGTGCAATTATTAAATTTTCTTTTCATATATTTCCTTTAAAATTGGTTTTAATACAATAGAAATGCACTCCAATTTAGTAACTAGTTTGTTGGATGTTTTATGCTTCACGTTTCATGAGTCAGGCGCACCTAAATGATTGCTATAAGTACTTGATTGTTTTTTCTTTGGTTCAACTAGGTTTTGAAAAGACGTACATGATTGGTTTTTGAAAAATGTCTCTTTCTCCTGATACAGTAAAATTCTGCCTGTCTAGATCAGGGGTCGGCAAACTTTTGAGGCGGAAGAGCCAAACCTGTCCCTCACAACAAATTATTCGAGAGCCATAAATATATTTTAACAAATAAGGAAAATTTAGATTAATATTATTATTACAAGTTATAATATTAATTATATCTTTATTAAATGAAAAGAAAATCACACAAAAAATTGCTCTCATTGATTTTAATAAGACTGAGCACTGAGTTCGCATTCTCTTAAAAGAAATCTGTATGTTCGGTTTGTAACTAGTCAATTTTAATTTAAGGCACGATTTCTAGTCGGCATCAGTAATTTGGCTCCTCAATTTACATTTAATGAAATTCATGTTAGAAAACGATTGTTCACATAAATACGTAGACCCGAAGATACTGAGAACAAACATCAAATGCAATTTTTTTCAAGTCATGATATGAATTCGAAGTATTCCAAGTATTGAAAATCATTGAGTCTGCCTTTTGTAGGTCAAAGCATAGTTTTACCTCAGTCTGCTTGTGCTGTGAAATCAGACTGCATTTTTCTTTTCCCAGTTCTATTTCAGACGTACAAATTTTGAATTCCATAAGTTTTTGCTTGTCGAGTCCAGGGCCACGTGTACGTAAAGCCACATGTACGTACCTAAAGAGCTGCATGTGGCTCGCGGGCCGCAGTTCGCCGACCCCTGATCTAGATTATACGGGAAAAAGATGATACTATAAAATGAAAATCGGGAAAATGAAATCATAATGTAAAATAGGATAATTAAGGAGTATTTTCACTTTGACATTTCATTTAAAGAAAATCATAAAAATTGGCAGAGTAAATATCGAGAACTCTCAGGGTTCAGAAATATCTTCAGAACTTAAATATAGTGTACATACTGTTCAATTAACCCATTATTCTCAGTGGCTAGTGGTCATAAATGTGATACCTACACACTTAATCAAAGTTGTCAGTTTTAATTGTTGGGGACGAAAGGATATTAAATTGTGTATTTAATGTTTATGAGAGGCAAAGTGGTGTGATTTTTATAAAAATCCCTTTGTATTGTCACCCCTAATTTGAATTTTCGGTTTTTTTTCTTTATCTGGAAGTTGAGACGTACTGAATGAGATAAAAAACCGAGATTCTAGTTGGAGTGAAAGTGCTCGATCTTTTTGAAAACAGGTTTTGAATTTTTAAATTGTTCCGTTTTATCATCGAATTTTAGAGATATTAGATGTTTTTCGTTGACCTGGAAGCTGAGACGGATAGAATGAGACTAAACTCAAGATTCTAGCTAGAGTGGAAGTACTCGATAATTAACCAAAGTGGTTTTCAGTATTTTCATTATTCTTTGGACCGTCACCCCAAAATTGAAGTTTTGAAATTTTAGATTCCTCCTTTGGTCTCGAAGCTGAGACGGATCGAATGACACCGAAACCAATATTCTAGCTAACGTAATGTAATAAAATTTAACAATACATTTAGCAATTGGGGAATATTTTACATACGCTACAATTATTACATGAGTAGATCGAAACATAATTTACTATTAATGTATGAATAAGTCGAGTGGAGATCCTGACTTCAGTATTTTCATTATTCTTTGGACCGTCACCCCAAATATGAAGTTTTGAAATTTTAGATTCTTCCTTTGGTCTCGAAGCTGAGACGGATCGAATGACACCGAAACCAATATTCTAGCTAACGTAATGTAATAAAATTTAACAATACATTTAGCAATTGGGGAATATTTTACATACGCTACAATTATTACATGAGTAGATCGAAACATAATTTACTATTAATGTATGAATAAGTCGAGTGGAGATCCTGACTTCAGATAGTTTGCATTCCAATGTTTGAGAGTAATCTAGCAAATAGTAAAATAGCATAAAACAAATATTTCAATTGTATCAATCGTTTACGGAGGTCAGAAAGATCTTTTTTTGTCAGAATAAATTAGAAAATTAGTCAGATCAGTAACTCCAGTAGATGCAAGAATACGTGTCACACGTAGGACATGCATTTTTTTTTTTTTTTTTGCTGAAGTAATTTATTTCTTCTGACGAAGGATGCTGTCTTTTGCTTGCAATATTGGTTGATGCATATATATATATACATACACACACACACATACAGAGTGTCCCAAAAACATTGACCTCGGATTTTATTCCTTAAATATTGATCTTAGACATATATAGTAAATTACAAAGTTGCGTAAAAAATGGTACAGAATTTTATGAAATCGATAAAAATTTTGCAGATTAAATTTGAAGAAATACAAAATTTAAATTTTTATACGGCCCCCGTACAAAAACATTTCCAATGAGTAAAATGTGCCCCATACACTAATAAGGTGATGTACAAAATTTCAGCATTTTATCATAAAAAGTCCCAGAGAGATGTTTAAACAAAGTTGGTGAGGGAATTATCACAAATTAAAATGTAAATGTTTACAGCAAGAGTGCAAACGACGTAACACAGAAATGCATCATAGGCAAATAATATCTGCCTCTTATCTTTTAATGGACCTTTGGCATGGACGGAAAACAATTTGAACAAGCTTTGTAATCTTTGTGTAAAGTTATTATTTCTACACAGTGTAGATACTTTTGTACCAATAAATAGCAAAATTATTATTTATTTATGTAATCATTGTTTTCTTTCGTAATTTGTGTATGACCCCTGAAACGCGATCTGCCTACATGATTTTCCCCCTCTGAGAACCCATGTCGATGCATCGAAAAGTGGTATAAGTCAGCATTTTTTCTTTTCATATCTCTTGGACTTTTTATGATAAAATGCTGAAATTTTGTACATCACCTTATTAGTGCATGGGACACATTATACTCATTTTGAATGTTTTTGTACGGAGGTCGTATAACAAATTTAAATTTTATATTTCTTAAAATTTAATTCCCTTGAAAATGTTAATCGATTTCATAAAATTCTGTACCTTTTTTTACGCAACTTTGTAATTTATTATGTATGTCTAAGATCAATATTTAAGGAATAAAAGCCGAGGTCAATGTTTTTGGGACACCCTGTATATATATATATATATATATATATATATATATATATATAAGGTTTTACCAATGAAGTGCTCTAATTTTCAGTTATGTGGAATTCATTGCATTTTCCAAACTATATTCATAGCATCTCTAAACTGTTTTAAAAAAATTTCGGCAACTTATTTAAAGAATAAAAATGTGTATTCTATGAAAATAAATGTAATTTCCAAATGAGAAATGTACGTCCTATTTCAATTATTTTCGTCCATTTGTCACTTCATTCAGAACAAAACTGTGCAATATTGCATATATATGTACATACAAACAATTGCAGTGAATGTCATTGTTGCATCCCAATTCCCTTGAATCCTATTTTGTGAATAAAGGAATTCTGGGGAAGACTTTTCAGTTTTCTAGAAAATTTATTTCCTGAAATGTAATCTTGGATTGAAAATATAACTTTTTCATTTATTCTTGAATGTTTAATTTTTTTTTTCAGTTTTATGCATTGTTTTTTAATCGTATCAAAGTTTTGCACACACACACACATATATATATATATATATATATATATATATGTATACATACACACGCACACACATATATATATATATATATACAATTTTCCCATTTTGGTTATCTTTTTATTTATTTTTATTTTTTTTATTTTATCTTTATTTTATCTTTACATTTGGCTTTTTAACACTTTCCACGATAGTTTTCTGATTTTGTTCATTCTCTCTGTCTGTCTGTCTTCCTGAGAAAAGAACATCCTAAGTTAAGTGAAGCAACTTTTAATAAATCTGTGCTGCCCTTTAATGTTTTGATACCAGAAATATAGTTTGCACTTAATTAAAATGATTTTTAAATAATTAAATAACATATTACGTGATATATGTGGTAAAATGTAATTACTATCATCGATTACGAGCATATGTCCAATAATGCTTATTATTGCAGGGCATCAATGCATTAAAACCATCGAGCTTAGTATATGACTATATTTTGCAAAAAATTTTCTGAGATAATTTTTGAGCACTTTTTAACGTGTTAAAATATATAGAAAAGAAATCCTGGTCAAAATGTTGACTTGAGTATATAAAACCTATCGGGAAGACTTGGATTGTAATGTAATCGCCCTGATAATGATCATCTGACTGTAATCAACGCAACTGTCAACGGCATTTTCTTTCCAGCATAACGGTCGTTATCGTAAGGCAAATCTTAAAGTCGCCTGATTATAATAAGATTTGGAACTGTTACACAGAAAATACTTTAAATTTAAAAATGTGAATTGCGAAAATTGGGTTATTTTATGTAAGCGTTCGTGTGCAAGTGCTTTTTGAAGCAACTTCCCTTTTTTCTGTTGTAAGTGGCTGACTCAAACTGATAAATTAAATGCATTTTTTTTAGAAGATATGGGTAATGGCATTTATGCACAAGAAACCGTTTTACCAATAGGTTAATTGTGTTATCAAAATCTTAAATCGGTATAAATAAAATTGAAAATCTGTCTTAGGTTTGTTTGTTTCCCCATCACGGGAGAACTGCTGCCTCGAATTTCATGAATTTTTGCGAGTAGTCAGGATTAGCTCCACTTAAAATTTAGTCCATATTTTGAGTTTCTAGGCCTAGGGGTAGTTGACGCACAATTGAATCTTCCATAGAAATAACATTATGCTGACGATATTATTTCCGCAAATTTATTTGAAGAAAATTATATCATGTTTCGTAGAAACGCGATCAAATCAAATGTGTTTATACGGTAGACGATTTTTTTATTTTTTTTCCCGATTTAAATAATAAAGAAATGGATATAAATATACATTTTATATAAATGAACTGTATTGCATTTTTGACTGAATTATATAGAGTCTTCCGGTTGTTTGTTTGTTCGACCCAGACCATTCGATCTACCTAAGATGTAAGATATCTGTTTGGACAGCTGGGACTGTACCACCCAATTTAGACGGGAACCTAGTGGGGGCTGCATCTACAGGGACCTTACCCACATATACAACCCTCATTCCCCTACTACCAACCTCTCGGGAGGACTTACTGACTCACATATTTAACGTGCCCGTACTCCGCGTGAACACGGAGACAGATTGAGCAGAGCCGGGTTGGTTCGTTCGAGTGCAACCATGCGCTAACCTGATATATTTTCCCTATATCATTTTAGCGCTTTTCAGATCTGCCTGTGTAGATAATTTTGTATAGCTAGAACAGAGACTCTTATACTTCATTTTAGGAGAATTAAATTAAATATTTTAATATAATGCTTTGAATAGCAATGCCATTTAGAATACTAAGTTTCTTTAATTTAAAAGTTTCTTAATTAAGTTTCTTAAGTTAAAAGTTTCTTAATTTAAAGTTTCTTTACATTATGTATTCCGTGCGAAGAACGGGTATAATGCTAGTCGGTAACCTTAATACTTTTTGATTATTTCTTTATTTTACTTTTAAATTTGTCGATTCAGGTTTCAAAAATCGTTTGTTTATTACCTTCATAATCTCAAATTAAAATATCTTTTGAAAAGCATATGGTACAATATACATACGCATAATCGTAACTTTTTATGAGAGTGGGACATAAAATTATATTTTAACTTTATTATTCGTAATGAATTATATCCAAGAGTAATTGTTTACTATTATGTATGAATAAATTATATCTGGATTTTCTAATTAATTACGATGTATTGAATAGGCAGAATAAATCGATTTATCACATTTTTAAACTAGTGTGCTGCATTGATATGTTTAAGAATAAAGTAATATAACGACTTAAATCTGTATAAATAAAAGTAAAGTTGAAGAGCTATATTGCTAAAGGATCAATGGTCTCACACATAGTAATTAAGTTGGTTATCATAAATTCAAGTTAGAAAAAAAACATATTTTGGTGGTGAAAATCAATTTATTTTCATATCAAAATAAAAAAATTTCTTGTTTTGAAGTAACAGTAATTTATAGTAAATAAAAAATTAGTGTGGGATGTACTATGTACACCCATGCGAACTAAGGCTCCTATATAGACCTATAGTATATATAGGAGCCTTAATGCGAACCATTTTCGTATACGTCACTGCTACAAGATCTGAAAAAAAACCAAAAAAAAAAACCATCCAAATTAAACGAAGTGTTTGATTCTTTTCAAAATGTGCATATAGTTCCGTGATTCAATATATGTTGAAATACAATGAAGCTAAAGAATAATAAGATTATAATTGTAACAGAGTTATTTTGCTGTAGTTATAACTCTTTTAGATGTAATATTAATTGCGAGTTTGTAAAGAAAACCATTGTATTTCATTTTAATGTCACTGTAATATTAATTGCGAGTTTGTAAAGAAAACCATTGTATTTCATTTTAATGTCACTGCAATATTAATTGCGAGTCTGTAAAGACAATCACTGTATTTCATTTTAATGTCACTGTAATATTAATTGCGAGTTTGTAAAGAAAATCATTGTATTTCATTATAATGTCATTGTAATATTAATTGCGAGTTTGTAAAGAAAATTATTGTATTTCATTTTAGTGTCAGTAATAAAGATCTCTTAAAGATAGCAAATTGCAGTTCTCTGTAATTGGTTCGCCGCATGCATTGATGCATTATAATTCCAGTATTTGTAAATAAATTTAAGACTCTTCTAAAAATAGACCATTTTGCCAAACAAGAAATCGATTATTAGCTGCTTGCAGGCTGTCGCTTGAAAAAGAACCGCGTCTTTAAATATATGATACTCACGATAAAAGATTGCTTCCTGAAGTATTGATCTTTCTATCCAAATAAACAAATTTTGATCTCTAATGGGGCGTTGAAGGCTCTCCAGGAGCGTTGATTAAAATCAAAATTTGAAGTTATGGCTTTCAAGTTATCGATGTTATTGAAATAGCCGTTATTGAAGAAATATTAAATTTTGTAAATGTGGAGTTATTTTGTAATTATCACGAGTGTTCCGATAGTACCAGGTCCATAAATAATAAAATTACACAAATTGCGGATTTATCATAACTCTAGGTCGTTTAAAATCGATAGTCTTATTGTTACTTAATGAATTAAGTATACAAAATTCTTAAGAAATCGCTCGATTCTTTCGCGAGATACCACGCTCCCACATAACCATTTTCTCATATATTGAGCTCTGGATAAAGCTTAAACGAAAGGGTTCACCTATATCTGGTTAATTGATAATATAGAAGGCATTTAATTTTTCCAGTTTATCTCAAGACGTTAGCGTCTTATATAACAATGTCATTTTAAATAAAAAAAGGACATATAAAAGGCTAAAAAATAATAAGGCTTATGGCGATTGGGAGTCGCCGGGCCCCGAACCAGGGACCCTTTGCTTCGTAGACCGACATTATAATCACTGAGCAAAAGCTAGCTTCTCCTCTGTTCTTATAATTCGGGTTCAGGCTCCAAGCATCTTTGATCAGATGTCTTTGCTGCCGCACACTCCCTCCGCTGATGATGAAGGCCGGGAGGCGTGTCGCCTCGGCGTGACGGTCAGTCGTGGTCAACCAGGAAGGGAGTGTCAAGGCTTCTGACTCCGTGTGGTGCTGCCATCTCGTGTTGAGATGGTGGGATCGTTGGAGAGGAAGGTTGCGTGTTTCGTATGTCCAGGGTAACTACTGTGGCGATTGGGAGTCGCCAGGCCCCGAACCAGGGACCCTTTGCTTCATAGACCGACATTATAATCACTGAGCAGAAGCTAGCTTTTGCTTGGTGATTATAATGTCGGCCTTGTAAGCAAAGGGTCCCTGGTTCGGGGCCCGGCGACGCACAATCGCCACAGGCTAAAACGTTTTTTCTTTTTTTCTTTTGCATATTCGAAAAATTAATTACTTTTCTCTGCTCCGGTAGATTACTTATAGCGATTTAAATAAAATATGGTACGATTATTTCGTACCATATTTTATTTAAATCGCCCTACTCTTGCCCACAGGATACACAAACTTTGTAAAAATGGTTAATTCTTAATCAGGGATGTCCAAAACGTAGTCAATATAAAATTTTAATTTGCTACCGATATCCTAAAGTCGGATAATTGTGTCCTTAATACTCTACCTACTATTGTTAAGTAGAAACTATACACGTTATACTTATAAGCAAAAACTGTACACTTTTGGATACCTAAATAAGTTGGCTAAATTGACTAGGCAATACGGAGCCGTATGGTGGCCAGTTTAGTAGCTTTCACTGCAGATGTTTGGCATGTTGGAATTTGTTTGCATTCATTATGTACTTCAACTTTTTTTTATGCAAGTAAGGAAACTTGCAGCATTATCCGTTTTATCATGCATTCTATTTCACCTTTCCTGTTAAATTAGTTTTGTCATATTTAACATCATTTGGTATTTCTATACTTATATTACAGAAAGTTTGATGTGGGCAGTACATAACTTTTCCTGCATAATGCAATAACTGTACTTCTTTCACAATAGAATTATGATGTACAAGATCCACAGCACAATGCTTTTGGCATTAAATTAACATCACGTAAATTAAAACTCGTCGCTTCTGGCGATTTATTAGTCCATTCAAGCGGAGTGGCTTATTCATACACACGTGCAAAATCCACATGAAAATTGAGATGGCGTTTAGTTAATATCCTACGAGATAAATGACTATTAGCGAATGTTCTTACGCCAAAATATAAAACTACTACAAAAAAAAATCTCTCTTGTGAATGGAATGAACTGGAGTCACGAGAATGATGTTAACAGATTTGTTGCATGTTATTGCATATGGAAAGTGAACCTGTTTGATAATACTGACTACTTTTTAAATTTTTTGTTAATTGTTTTGCTAAATTTATTTGAAAGACGTGCAATATCTCGAGAATAGTTCATGTTAGCGTTCTAAAGTTTGCGTCATTCTTTATATAATAAAAAATTACATCGAAAAATTATTATTTATTTTTGATTTTTAATAATTATTTTAAAGATTAATTCGTAAATTGTGCAATATCTTGAGAAGTTCATTTTAACGTTCTAAAGTTTATTATTCGTTTTCTAAGAAAAAATTACTTCTCAAATGATTATTTATTTATCAGTATTGAATGTTTTCATTACTCGTTTGAACATTGTGGAGGGAGATTATGAACATTCGTTTACGTTTAAAATCAATAGAGTTCCAGTATTCAGTATTAAATCATATCATACTATTTTCGAAATGTTCCATTTGTTCGTGAAATATCGCGTTCACACACACACATATATATACATATATATATATATACATATATACACATACACTCACATAAACACACACTAACATACACACATGCATCCCCTCAAAAACGTTCTTTTCGAGTTCAGGGATGCGTAAAACGTGCTCTTCCTTCGAAAACTCGAAATCCAAATTTTCGACCCGGCCGCAAAATTTTCTCCAATGAAATAAATATATATAATTCATTGATTCATTCAACATTCTTCCGGTAATAGCATTAAAGATCCCGAAAGCTTTATACATTAGCTGTGTCAGTAAATTTGGAGACTGGAATAAACGTGTATTACTACTTAAAACTATTGTTTTATGCATGTGCATTTCCAAAGCTGCTCAAGTGCTCCAATATCTTTAATCCTCCAGACTCATTAGCATCAAATTGTAGATTCGAGTGTGTACTTTCTTACGATGACACGGAAATGCTTTTCAATTTGTTGTACTATCTTTCATTTGTGTTCTCTGTTTATTCTAAAAGTGGAGCTACTGCTTGGGTTTTAGTATTTTTATCCTTGCGTTTTGGGATTGTATATTTAAGCCGTCGTTTGAATTAAACTTTGACATTTCCTTTGTGCTAATCATATTTTTATATTTTTTATACTGCTCGCAACGTTTCCATATAATGTTACACTTTTGGTGGTTTTGAATCAAATTATAAATCTCACCTTAATAATATACAGGTTAACCGATAAAGTTGTAAGTAGACCAAATAAGTTTTGAAAGATGGTGTCCTAATCCATAGAAATGAGGTATCGATATATTTAAAGTGACCATATACTATCAGATGAGACTGACGAAGCACCTCTAGTGGCAAAATTGAGAAGTTAACACTTCTATTTTGTAAGCTAAGAAAGATTAAAAAAAAAGTCAATTAAGAAAGTTGCAGATCATAGTCAAATTAATAAATGATATTTTACAGAAAATAATGTTGCGGAATCACAACGCGTTACATATAAACATGTATAGTGACAGACGATAGGCCTTAACCATCCTGCCCTTGATATGAGCATATGTTTCCGCATCCAGTCCTTGCATTAATTTTTCCCCTCCACCAATTGTTTGACGGTTTCAAGATCATTTATTTATCTGAACTTGGAATAATAATCCAATATCGATCTCATCCGGATCACAAACTACAAAGTTCTCATCGTAGGCGCGCCTCTCTTTCCTAAACTTTTAAATACAAACTTGGGGTGAATGCTCTTAACATTGCCCTTTTTTTTTTATACCCCCATATACCCCATATTACTTCTTCAACTCAGTTTGCAAATTCGCACCCATGTTCTAACAAGTTTCGCAGGAACTGTCTTGAGAATCCCGGGACCCTATTGGAAGTATCGTATCATTTACGAAACCCTATTAGAAGGATCGTATCATTTATGGGGTCCTGGTATCTACTGATATTTTTTTTTTAAGATTTTCATGTTTTAGACAGGGTGTTTATACTTTATGACTCTTAATTTGAGTGTAACATTATGAGAAACCGTCTTGTGGTAAAATTGTTTATGGTTGTATTATTTTCTTATGACTATAGACTGAATGATATACAAATTACAGTATATTAATATTTATGTTTGAAAATATGAGATTATATAATAAAAAACATTAATAATATATATGAAAAACAAAATATTGAATAGAAAATCTTCTTGCTTTTTCTCAAGTTAGCAAGAATACTTTCAAATTTAATGTTTCTTACGTCCTTGCATTCTATTTAACGAAATTGCTAGATTATTCGATTGTTTTTGTGGTTGATCTCAAATAGGTTATCATTAATTTAAGTTTTGAGAAACGAGACCCTTTTCAGTGCAGGATCATATTGAGTTCAGTCGTCCTAAGATCGGCTCTGCCTAATATTGCCCAAAAGTCCTGTGGGACACTTGCTGTCATACGCCTTCTCTAGGCTCAAAAAAATACCACAGGTTTGTTCTAAAGAGCTCTTATCAGCCTAAAGAATATCCTAATCACTCCTCTATGGTTGTTCCATGTAGCCACTTGGACCGCTAATAACTTACTGTTTCCTCAATGGATTTGAAACGCAGGGATCTCTACATCTTCCCCTATTGTTGGAGGCCTACTAACGCTCCGATTTCCCAACCGAAAGGTGGAACTAGTTCCACCTTTTCCTTAAATTCTTAATTCAATTTGTATTCCTTGTGTTCCAGCCTTAGCATAACTTTCCTGCCCTCCCTTTTTAATTTTAGTTTATTTTCTCATTTTTTGACCTCGAGTTTAAATTTCATTTCTCGTTCTTCTTTCTCGACCCTTTCCAACATGATAGTATGAAGGATTTTCTTCGCAATTTACCTTTCTCAATTTAGGCTGTCCAAAACAATTTTTCTCATCAAACACTTTGTGGTTCGGGCGAACTGTCGCGATATATCCTTCGCCAAAATGGTCAAATCGGCTTTTTTCGCTTTTAAAAAATATGCTGTCACGAAAGAATCAGAAAACTGCTACCAAATAACACTTTCAAAATTCTTGTTACTAGCACTCCTCTCTCTATGATTGTACAAAAATACCTTATAACTTAGGTTCATCCCAAAAATAAAATCTTGGTCATACATCAGTACACAAAATAACTCCCAACATTGCAGATCTTAGTATTTTAATTTCATAAGACACTACAGATAGATCCTCCAAAAAGTTCAAATCTTAGCTAAAAAAATGAAACTTCACCCCCCCCCCCCCTCCAAATTTTTTTTTTTTTTTTACTCTTTGCAATTGCACAAATAGAAATACTGATAATATACCATATTTCATCAGCTTCAGAGAAAATTCTGAATTTTTTACCGTAAAGTTTATACTAAAAACTCATTCAGAGCTTCACGAACAGAAAGCTCCGCGAAGAAGAAAAAATAATCTTCTGTGACATCCCAAAACATTTATCAAAAGTCTTTCTACTAAATACCGAGTTGTAATTTGAACCCGTCTGAGATTTTCACTGCGCAAACTAGATAATTCACTGAAATTGCACATACCTCCTCCTCTTTAAACATCTGTGCGTCTGGCTGTTCGGATGGGTTCAGCTTGAATCTGGGATGGAATGACCACCGACGTCATAAGAGCAGATGAAGTATACAAACAAAATGTACCCAAAACGTCTTGTTAAAATTTTGGTTAAGTTTGGTTTTAATGTTTGGGTGTTTAAGACGCCTTTCATTTTTTTTACTGTATGCTGTAGTTGCACAAATATGTTCTATAAAACCTGGAAGTATACAATCTTAAAAACCCCGATCATTTTCACCACGTGATTCTACGATCGAGGAGGTGGGGGTCTCCGTTGAAAAAAGCGTAGAAACCCTAGTTCAACTACTATTAGGATATGCAACTAGGATATCTACGTAAAAAGGTGGGGTGTTGGAAAAGGTGTAAAAAACTCGAGAATAGAGAACTAACACTCGATGAGAACTAATTAGTAGGCTAGTTAATAATGAATCAGTGCTTACGAATCAATGTCACCCACGTCACGTATGCTTCCTCCTTCAACTCAAGAAGGTACTAACAACAGAAGTAAGACCAGCTGTATTACAATCTGTATCACGCGAGTTTATTGTATACTTCGTCTACTCTTACGACGTCAGTAGGAACACCCATGTCTCAAAAAGTGGATGAAGTGCATAATGCCGAAATCGCTTAATGCAGATATATCGTAATCACGTGGTCTTCTTTGCTTCTACCATTCGTTCCCAATGTTGAAGGAAGTGCCATTTGCTCCTGTTATTTGTCCCTTCTAATGTTGAATTAAGGTCGAGACATTGAGTGATTGATGGTCAACCAGTCTACTCATTAGATCCCCATTCTCGAGCACCCGCAGATATCCTAAAGAGTATTAGTAGGATATATCTATGCAAGCACCCCTAAGACCTATTAGCACTTTGGAGCACCCATGTAATCAAAAGCATATTTTCCGGGAAGAATGGAATAAGATTGAAGCCTCACCTCAGAACGGAATCAAGAGGTTAAAATGATTACATTCTTCCCTATGGTACACTTAATCTACTCTTAAGAAATCGATAGGTAGGAATCATAGAGGAGCAGTTAGGGCTCTTTGGGAGGAATGACAAGGGCTAGTGTCGGGCGTTTTTCTACTCTACCGGATCAACCCAAATTTCTGAGTTCAGAAATAAAAGGGGCGCGTTAATATGTACGCTTAGCCTTGGCGTGCTCCACTCTGAGATAGAAAATCAAAAATGAAATGTCTGCCTCCTCCTGTGTTGATATTTTTCTCCGTCTCTTTGGCGATGAAATGATAAAGGGGTCAAACCTCTCTTAATCTCTGGGGTCAGTGGGGTCAGTCGCCGTGCATCATATGCTTTTTCGTTGCATCACAGCTATAGATGTCATACGTCGTCACTCAAGGGTGCTAACATCAATCCTTTCGCCTTTGCAAATCTTGCACTTGCTGCCGCCATAATTGTAATGCCTTCGCTTCTCGGATGACCCCTTTCGGTATTCGAGATCGTTGTTTCCCAGATAACAGATATTCTCCTCAAATAAAGGGGGTCGGGTGCGTTTCGAATCCTTTAAATTCGTTTTTCCGTACGGTGGCGTGTACGGATAGATTCGTATATGCGGATGTTGTTATTATGCAAAAGATGATGCCTCTAACGATACTTTTCTAAGTAGGTTTATTGAACATTTAAGATATGCGATACAGCAATGTTACTCGTTTGCAGAATGGGACCCTCATGGGATGTCAGGAGCGATATCATTGACTCATGATGGATGTCGGGACTGAAAGGTTTCTTTCGTTCCTCTCAGTTATCCCAGTCCTCCTCATATGCCCTAGAAGTCACAGTCTTATCAATCGCTATTATCGTGCGATTATACCTATGTTTATCCTGGGCAACGCTTCTAATGGACTGTTCCAAATGCTTGAGAGACATTTCAACTGACCGATGTGTGGGCTCTATTTTCCTCAAACTGATTTTCGGGAATCGTCTGTGTATCCCTCAAATCCATTGATAGACTGACTCATCGCCGTATTTTCAAATTCCATGCCTGCTTTACCACACACTGTGGTTTAGGTTTTTGAACTCTGAGAACTGTTCGTAGAAGTGTTCAATTCTTTTATGCAGTACCTTAATGCGTTGAACATTTTAATAGAAAAGTTTATTAAAATATAGTGACATGCTTTATTATTTTGCATTGCATTAAAAATGCGTGAAGTGTGATCAAGCAGGGCCGTCTTTAACAACAGACTCTTGGAGCCCCGAAATAAATGGGGGCCTCCAAGTGATATTTTAAATCGTAGTTATGTTATTACTGACAGATATGATACGAATATTGAATGAATTCGCCCTAAATATGGCCCTGTACTCTCAAAATAGCAAAAACGGCTCTAATGTATTCTTGGTCGTTTAATTTGAAAGAGTAAAAACTCTTATTACTTACAGAATAATTAAATAATAAAATGGCCAAATTTGTAGCAACTTAATTCATATCATTAGACGTATTCATATCATTAATTCATATCATTAGACGTATTCATATCATTAATTCATATCATTAGACAGGGCGTAAGTTGACGAATGCTTTATAGCTGTCCTAAATTATTTTTATATTTATTCTGATTTGTTGTCACGGTTTATTATTTTCCTTTCATCTATATTGAGTTTTTGAGGGCTGATTTGTCTTTGCTGTTCTTGGCGATTTCTAATCTACTCTTCATTTATAACTTAAAAGTACAGTCTGTAATTTAAACTATTGTAAAACAAGAATTGTTATCGCGCCTATGACCACTTGGTATAAATAAAGCGCTTGAGTACTATTGAGAGCTGTCATATTTAGTAAAGCAATAGATTTTTGTGTTATTTTTTATTCATGCGAATTGTTAAAAGAGTGCGTCACATTTGAGATCCTTAAGTGTTTTAGTTTAGCATAAAAAGGATTTGCTGTTTAATTCCATTGACAACGATTAGGCATTTCCCTAGAAGATTTTTCACTGACAGGCGCGCACAATGACAATTCCTGGCGCAAATCAAATTTCTCTTTCCTGTTTATCAGTTTTCAACTCGATTTGTTCTGCATCTTGGAATTTTCTTCTTCTCTAAAATCTCTAGTTTCGCTTCAAATATCATAACTTTTGCCTTAAGATATCCGATTTTTATTGCATTTATCTGGACCCTTTCAGTATTGACCGGTCTGTATTGATTATTTTTGCTTTTACCCGCGTATCGATCGATTTTCCCGGCAGAGGGCGCTGGAATCGCTGATATCTACGGTATTTTATCATCCTTTTTCTTGTAATGACTGATCCCACCGTTTCAGGTTCGACTTGTTACGTTTGGTCTATTTTAGGTATTATGAAATAACTGATTAGGTTGTTCCTTTATTCTTCTGTGTATGGTTTTCGGAGAATAATAGATTGGTTAAGAATAAAATTTGCATTTTCGAGGAAAATTGGTGATCTAGCGAAATAATAAAGAGATGTCAAAATGCATAAGGACGTGGATGTTAGATTAGCAGAAATTACATAAATTAAAGCGTATTTTAACATTTTTTTTATCATACACAGTATCTGCAAAGGGAAAGTATAGAATAGAACTCTCGGCTGTTAATAGATCTGCGCGTTTTTATTACCCTTGAATACGAATCAACCATCTTTTCAATGATGTCTCTATCAATCAATGTGTAAGATACATCGAATTGACTGAGCGAATCGAACGAAACTTGGCATGATTTCAATCAATAAATGTTAGCGGTCTCATGATTTTCAGGGTGAACGAAGCAGGACTGGGCCCATACTTTTCGAACATATTTTTACTTTATTTAGTACTTTATTTATTTAAAGGCGAATGACATCATTTGCAGAATGTTAATATGCCCCGTTTCTAAGATATGGCATATTTTTTTTTCTCAAATGAAAATCAAAATTTGCTCACAAAAATTAAATGCTTTGTGAGTACTTTTAACCAGAAATAAATGAACCGCCGTTATATAGTAGTTATCACAGACCGCTCTTGGGGCAATAGATTTTATGCATTTTTCTTTTCCACAGGGAGCGCAACAAGTAATTTCGATGATATTTGGTATGTTAAAATAAAAATAAGCAAAAATCAATAGGGGGGGGGGGGTACAAGAGTCTATTGATACATAACAAACCTCTAATTTGTTATTGTTTCCAAACATTATATAAATTTGTTTTTGTTTACTGTTGGAAAAGTTATTTGTTGAACGCATTACATTTTTGAAACATTTCTTTTTGCTACATTCCCACGGTTCAAACGGAGACACACACGACTATCGAATTACTTGATAAATATGTGGTCGAAGTTAGGAAAAAAACTATATTCCTCGTTATAACGTCCCCGTATAGATAAAATTAACTGAAAATCGCCTACCTTTTAGATGGCTATCGAATTAGGTGACTGGGATACCCAATTCATTGGATACTGGGTCACCATCGGGTACTTAGCTCCATTATTCTAAGAGCGGATTTACCACTAAACGGTGGAATCAAAAAGATTTCTCAATACTCTATTCAATTTGAAATTAAACATTTGCACTCAGTTAAGGTAATAATAATTCTTGCGTATGTTTTCGGAATTAAAAAAAAAAATACTGAAACAATTAACAGAAATTTCGACTGAAAGGCCAAAATACTGAAACGGTCAAAAAGGAGTTTCGACTTACAAGACATCCAGGAAGTTTTAGTGGGTACCTATCCTTACAAAAATGTCAAAAAAAATATTAAAATTGGACCTACGGTGTTAGAATGCTGCTGTCAAAAGCAGTGCCTGATTAATGCTTCAGAGAGCCCTGGCCTACGAATTAGGTGCCCACATGGATACTATCATATAATAGTGAGCCTCAATCTAGGCTGGATCGTATTTCAATATCGAGCCCGTACCCTTTGTTCCAGCCCTTGTAGCCTCTCTACTGTGATAAAAGTAAAAGTATGGAAACCATAAATATATCACCACAGATAGAAATTTATTTTTAAAATTTACTTTAACATTATTTCCTTTTTAAATAAATATTTTTATTTATTAATCATGTGTAAAATTAAAATAATGAACAAGACTCATGTATCACGAGGACTCAAAATATAAAAACTTCACAGAGACCTCCAAAAAGACATCACCACCTTAGGCCCCAGTCCATATAAATCCACCCTTGCTGGGTTCCATTTCCAGATATGGTAATTTTTCGGAGTATCTGTGGATTATAGATTTAATGAATTATGACTTTAGAATTTAGCAGCTGACTGTATAGTGGCTGCCAAATAATTTGGCCAATCATGTCCTTGGGCGCATAAAACAACCATAGAAAAACTAGTCATTCCAATCATATTACTTTAGTACGGGTGGTCCTGCGCAAATGTGTCACTATTGGTCACATAATATAAAATTTCTTCTTTGATTAGTTGGCCATCGAAAATAGTAGCCAACTTTCGTTAAAGTCAATTAATGTAAACTTTTAATAATAACACTTATTATCAACCTTGACCCCAACAAATGAAACGGCGAAAATATCGGTTTCAGGGGTCGTACAAAAATTCAATTTCGTTAGTCAAAATTATCATTCGAAAACTTACATGCTAGCCTATCTTTAGCAAAAGTTTTATACAGTCCCCAATTGTCCACCGAAAACTTTAATTAATAAGATCTTCGGTGTAATTTTGATCGCATGACAATGGAACTTTTTATATTTGACTAATTGGGCTATTGGAAATATTTTTCTTATTGAAATTTTTTTTCTAAGGGCACTGTATAAAAGCTACATTTCATATTTTTTATTGAAAAAATTCACATGATCAAAATTTGCATACGGTGATAGTCTGCCTTAATTAAAGCATTTATTAAATTAGAACCATGGGTCTACGACCATTCTTTCAAGAGATAGGTAGTCGTGCAATATTTTTTAAACACTGTATAATTAGTTTTATGTGATTTTTGGTATCAATTGTTACTTAAAAATGCTATTTATGTCATATACTAATTTTCTATTATTAGATACTTTACTCTTTGGGTAAGTTGATAATGACATTTTCTCAGAAGACACTTCCGCCGTATACGTAATAGACAATTTCCAATCTTGGCTTCCTGACGACTGAGCAGATTTTATCGTGGAACTATGTAAAAAATCCCCTTTTCAGCGAATTTTGAGAGAATGTTTGCACGTTTCCTTTGAGGAGGAAGGAGGAAAGAAAAATACTACAAGTACACTGCATGGAAGTGATAAGATATTTAACTAAACAGATGGGCTTCGTTTTTTAAGAGCACTATACAGATGAATATGTACCGTTAGTCGTACAGGTACCACCGAATACATTGGCGTCTACATTATTTCAATAAGTAATAAAACTTCAATGCATTGTTATTCCCCCTTTGGATGAGAAATAGAATATAATCGATGCAGATGGAAGTAGCTCTCTAAAAATATAAAAATGCAAAATTAAGCTTTGGATATGAAAACAGGATATATTTTAATGAGAGTAACGCTGAATTTAAAAAATTGTACAAGGTGTTGTAAAACCTCGGATGCCGTCCATGAGTAGCATTTTGATAAATATAATTTTATTATATTGTGCAGTGAGTAAACCCCAATCAAGCTTTGGTTTTCCACTGTGTTGAAAATGATCACCAATCAAATCGCACGATGTTTGTTCTCCAGAAGCATTTAGATGTCATTTTATGTACACGATATAGATTTGATAGGCGCCTAAAGGTAAAAACTCGGAAATTTAGTTAGTGGTCAGCAGTGCCCCTCATCATCAGTGACCAACCAATTTCACCAAAAGCAATTATGGGCGCAGCAAATGCTATTAAAAAAAAAAAAAATGGTGTACATTACGTTCTTTGATTATTAACTGTTGTATTTAATATCGGTTTAGAAAGTACAACATATCCGTTAGAAACTAAAATAACTGCTGCTATGAAAAAGCCAAAAGTTTATAGAAAGTGGCCGGCAGTCAAGCAAATGCCGTATTATAATGGATTGGTAGTCAACTAATTGTTAATCACTACGTTCTATTGTTGTAGTGGGCGCCATGATTTTTAACATTTACTGCGGCCTATAGTTTAACGTGGTTTCTGAACTACTATGAACATCCATGTATACCTGGAGCTCTCTCGTACCCAGATTTCAACCCGGGAAACACGTATCTGGAGGCCAGAGCATGCATAACAAGTGGGTCCAAAACGCTTGAAAACACTGCTGCAGATAGTAATTTGTTAAACTAGAAAAACTAATTGAGAATTTTTCCACCTTGTTATTGCGGGTAAACATGTTTAGAAACTTTGGGAAATTACATTGTTATAAGTTTCAATTTAGGAATCTTTTTCAAGGAAGTTACGTGCAATTAGAGGGTAAAAACCCTGTTCGTTGCGCAAGCCTCTTCTATCCCAAGTCAAGTGAGCATAGTCCATTTGACCTTCACTTGTTCGAGATTTACCTTTAGCATTAATAATGTGATAAATAGAAACTGAATGTTGCAGCTTTTGCCCTCGACCTGTAAGACAATATGGTAATGGGTATAATTTCTGTTTAACTACATAACACTTTTTTATTTTTTTTTATCAAGGACCCACGTCTGCTTTATTCAAACGAGACTAACTTTTCCATCTTGCGACTGTTGATTACTGTAGCCTCGATTAAATTTATATCTCTAAATGGCACGCAAACTAAGTAGTAAACGGGATTTTCATCTGCACAAATCATTAGAATACACGTATGCATTGGTATTTACACAATAAATATCCATTACTAAATTATTGAAATGATATCCCATATTATACTCTAGGAACTGTGAAACCTTTTCGGCCGTTAACCTTCAGGACATTAACATTTATAAAGTTGTTGGAAATTTTCAGCTTTCATCAGAAAGTAAGTCTTTTCATACATCCCAGCTAGAAACTTGTTTATAGTAAATATAGTGCAATTTTCTCCAGAAAGTCGTCCATGAAAGGTAATCTCCTTATGAATAAACTTGGCCTTAGCTTATTAAAAATCTACCTCTCTTTCTCCTATCGAAATCTATCTAATCAACTTGAGTGAAGAACTTGGAGTTATCAACAGCTATCTGAGAAAGGATTTTTTTCTGGTTCAGCTAGCACAATTAACTTTTTATCCGACCATACTCGGCAACGAATGCAGCCTGTGAAATATAAACTATACATCATCCTCATTAAAACAAATTGACTGCATTTTCGAGGAGTTATCTTTTGATATATGTCTGCACAAAAGTTTTTATCACACAGCTTGAGCATTTTTTGTTTCAGATTACGTTCAACAAAAGTTAATAATACGTGCAAAGTTAAAAAGTAAGTTGCGTTTTAGATTGGGTAGTTATCGTCGGAGAATATGCATCAACTTTTAGCGTAGAGCTTCAGCAATTTTCATCTTATTTGCGCTGAATTGCATCTGCAAATTTTATCAAAATTGGTTGCGTTTTCGAGGAGTTATTGACGGACATAGTAGACAGACGGACAAAAAAACTAAAATTCAGCTCAATTCTAAAATAAACTCCATTGCTTCGCCTCATCACTTCAATGAAAATTAAAATATTTGTATGTTAAAATTGAATATCTTTGATGTCGTGCACAATCTTGATGCTACATTAAATGAACTGTAATACATAATTTTATCACAAGTTTTGTTGTGCATCTGCTGACATAACCCGCATTTATCTTAAACACAGCATTAAATGAATCTTAAACACAGCATTCAGTTCCATTCTTCTTCGATCCAGACAGTCCAACCTACCCGAAGGTGTAAGGTATATCTGTTTGGACGGAAGTGCCACCCAATTTAGACCGGAACCCAGTGGGGTCGGTATCCACAGGAACCGTACCCCCATTCCCCTACCACCAACCTCTTGGAAGGACTTACGGGTCCACATATTTAACGTGCACGTACTCCGCGTGAACACGGGGACAGTTTGGGCAGAGCCGGAGATCAAACTCGGATTCGAGTGCGATTCTCGCGCTCTAACCACTGAACTGTCCTACCCGTCTTTCAGTTCAATTAAAATTTTATTTCACATTTCGCGCTACCAGCTTTTATATTTTAGTTCTTTTAATCAAGGTTCAGACAGTGTGTATTAAAATTCAAGCCTTGATTTTCTTCTAATATCTACAGGATTCGTAGGAAAGTCTAAGTACTTCAATAACTTCAAGGAGGAAGGTCTTCGGGTGTACACGTTAGTTCTATATATATAGTAAACTCACAAGGCCTGGTTGAATAAAAGTAATTGCTGTGCCCTCAGCGGAGAATTGAAGAATTTGAAATCGAGAATACAAGAAAAATATCAGTCTAATTAGTAGGAATCTATGTTACAAAAGGCGTACATATGGAAAGTAATAAAGACTTGTTATTCTTCATAGCTTGCTAGATGCGTAGCCACGTTGCAATACCATGGGAGCAGTGGTCAACGATTCATTTATAAGCGTATGCAAATAAAGACATAGTACTCATCTGTGATATAAAATACAGATTCTACATTACATTCGTGTGCATGTAAGTGTTATTTATTTTATCATTTTTGAATATGATAGCGATTCGCCTATAACCATATTGTGTCGTATGCCTTTCATAACCGATTTAATGTCGATTCCTACTAATTCAACAATGCTCTACAACTTGAATCTAGTTACCGACTTTTTATCTTCCATCTCATTTTCTTGCAGAGTTCGTTTTCTTGACTTATACAATTCCCCGCCGAGGGCGCTTCAATCAGTTTTAATCGATCAGGAGTGATCATTTTACTAGATAGACCTACTATGTCCTTTCATTCCGAAGTTATTGGGGTGCTTAACAACTTCTGTAAGGAACATATATACATACACTTCTACAAATACAATACACACTTAAATAATAAACAGCCCACCCTTATGAAGATTTAGAACTTTTTCTTTCTATCTTCCTAGATTGAACCCACATATAACAAAATAATAATAATAATAAAAAAAAAAAAACGTGTAATTTAAAGTTGTAAACATTTTGCAAAATGTACGCAACTCATTTCTTTTTAAATAACGGGAAATTTTTTTTCTTTTCACGAATTCCCCGTATCGGAATTCGTTATAAACAGGTAAATGTATCTTAAGATTTTCTCTGTGCGACTGGAAGACGTACTTATACCACTTTTGCAAGCACATTTACTCCAAATCCATAAACGTTGAACTTGTGGCTATTACTGGTTTTATAAAGGTCGTAAAAACGGGAGTTGGGTGTTTCTTATTTGAACCTGATGTCCGTCGTTTCGTTAATGTAAGTTTTGCAGTTTGTGTTCTAGTTTGAAACATAACTTGCATCCTTGTAATCGGTGGAGAATGTTTTATTTTTCTTCTTGTTTAGAAGTTTTATTGCGATTTAGAAATGTATAATCATCGCCATTATTTTTAGTTTTATTTTGTCTACTTACGGCACTTCAGGAAGGTTAAATTTATGTATGTATTACGATCACTTTTTAGATTGAATGAAAATGCTCTAATTACCGAAATTATGTTGATGCCTATAACGAACAATTTTTGAATCTTTGAGTTCTGAGACGCGGAGAATTAAAATGATAATAATGTGGGCAGAACACGACTTTCCCTACGTTCTTACATTAATTATTTCGTTTTTTATATTCATTATAATGTGTTTTATCGCACATAATAATTACAAGGTGTCAAGAGAGGCGCGATAGCTCAGTGGTTAGCGCGCGCAGGGATTGCATTCTGGCGACCCGAGTTCGATTCCCGCCTCTGCTCAAACTGTCGCTGCGTTCACGCGGAGTACGGTCACGTTAAACATGAGGGTCCGTAAGTCCTTCTGTGAGAAGTTGGTGGTAGGGGAAGGAGGATAAGGTCCCTGTGGATGCCTCCCCCACTGGGTTCCGGTCTAAATTGGGCGGCACTTCCCGGCCGTTCAAACAGATACCTTACACTTTCCGATAGGTCGTACGGTCTGGATCGAAGAAGAAGAAGGTGTCAAGGAAAACCATGGACGGGGCTAATAACTAGAGAAATATTAGGATTAGCGTATATTTTTAAGTGCAGGTGTATAGGAAAAATCTATGGCGCTACATGTTGAGAAAACTTTAAGGGCTGTGAACCCCTTTTTTGGAGAGAGTCTGGGGGATATCTCTCTTCCTGTTAGAAATATATAGAAAAAAGTCATTTACAAAGCTTAGAGCATTGCACAATTAGTACTAAGCATTTTTGTCCCAGAACGAAAGCTGCAAAATAATTCTCAAAATAGCGATTTTAAAAGAGGCAATTTTATTAAGCTGCATATAAACGTAGAAACATTGGAAAACACGCGGACACATCGTATTTATTACACCTGTACAAGTGTGCATTGCTGCTGAAGGTAAACATTTTGTATTTTGTGCACAATAAAATCAATTTTATTCCGCCACATTGTCTAAATGTTCGATTTCGAGGGGAGTTTAGATTGTATACATTGGTTTTATTTAACTGTCCCTTTGCATAGATTTTTGCGAATGCAGAAGAATACATAGAACTAATTTTGTCCACTTCGACAATAAGAGTTTGCAATTTCGTCCCAGTAGCTCAACGGTAGAGCGTCGGATGCCCAGTTCGGAGATCCAGGGTTCGATTCCCGGTTGGGACAGCAAGGTACTTTGTAATAGCGCCCGAACAGATCAATCCTGTAGGTTAGTGCAAAGATGTCGGAGGTCTGAAAGTGACACTAGTACGGATTCAGTGGACTCTGGAAGATTGAGCTCTGGTTTCAAAATGGAGAGGATAACGACCACGCAGGATACTAAGCTGGGTAAAAATAGTAGTATCCGGAGGCTAGCTTGAGGTAAAAATAGCAGGAGGTGGTCAGTCAGATTGTCAGTTGCCCGCCAATCTGACATTAGAGAGTGGAGAATGCGGAGTCCACTTCTACAATAAGAGCTTGTAGTTTCGTCCCAGTAGCTCAACGGTAGAGCGTTGGTTGGCCAGTTCGGAGATCTAGGGTTCGATTCCCGATTGGGGCAGCAAGGTACTTTACACACTCTACAGCTTAGTAACTATTTACTCTCTCTCTAACTGGAAACGAGATAACCAATGTACTCCCTAAAAAGAGGCGAGTCCCCTTAAAATTGTCTCATGGTACACAGCCATTAGGGTTTTCTGTACACTCGCATAGAAATATCCGATGATAACCCTAATATTTCTCGAATTATTGGCCTGGTCCTTGACTTTTCTTGACACCCCGAATAAAAATCAGGCATATGAGTTTAAATTAGATCCATGATCGCAAATTATATACTTCAAATAAAATATTCTGCTACGTAAATATTATAATGTATTAGAAATATTATTTATTAAAACATTTCACATATTTTATTTTCACTGATTTATATTTCTTCAATGTTATATTTAAAACGCTCTAAATATATATGGCTGATCATCATTAAAGTCTCTCAATGCAGCAACAACGGCAGTGTAAAAGTAAAACTCAGAAATTTCATTAGTAGCCACTCGCCAGTAGTGTTCATCTTATTACTTGCTACTTCAGTAATCTTATTGCCCATTTTCATCTAATTGCTGGCAGTAAAACATTTATTGTGAAATCTGCTGCATATAACACTCATAAATATTATTAATTGCAGTACCTATTACAGGCACAAACAAATGTCTACAGGAAGTGGTTAGTAAATGGTAAATGTAAAAATGCAGTTAGCCCAAGGGAAATTCATAATTACCATCTTCTCCTTTTTACTCGGCTTGTGTCCATTATAAATTTTTACCTTGTAGACAGTGTGACCATGGCGAGACGTCGAATGAAATAAGTCTTCCGTAAAATATTACTTTGAAGAATTCCAAACAATTTTCGATAATCTTTCGCTGTATTTCTTAGTATTCCGCATCCATTTGAAGAAAAAAAAAATGTAATCTGATCTCAAAATGTCTAATAAAGTGTTAGACATCATAGAAGCTTATTTCCTCCTACTGCAATCGTATTTTCTGTTTTCATAACTTAAAATGTTAAAACAAATGCGGTGAACGATGGAACATATATTGGAATCTTTACAGTCTGACATTTTCCTATTTCTACTATTTAGAGGCAGTAATTATGGGGAGGTTTTGAAGTAAGGGATGACATTTTTCATTGAGCTGAGGCAGGGCTGTATTTACGTATAAACTAAATAAGCAACAGCTTAGGGGCCTTAAATACCAAGTTGCTTCACGTTGCTTTTAAAACAATCAAAACTGTTTAGTAGCGGACATCTTTTTATGCATCTTTTGCGTATAAAACATGGAATTATACAAGATGATCTAAAGCTTACACAACCTGGGCGTCCGTTGTAACTGCTTTACACTCTTTAGGAGAGCTGGACAACAGAAAAAAAAAAGCTTGCATAAGACATGTTGTTAAGACCCAGACCGTCCGACCTACCAGAAATGTGTAAGGTAACTGTTTGGACGGCCGGGAAGTGCCGCCCAATTTTAACCGTACCCTCCTTCCCCTACCACCAACCTCTCGGAAGGACTTACGGACTCACATGTTTAACGTGATCATACTCCGCGTGAACACGGCGGCAGTTTTGGCAGAGGCGGGAATCGAACCTGGGCCTACCGAGTGCAATTCCCGCCTGCTAACCACTGGGCTACCGCGCCCTACATAAGACATATGTATAATCTTTAACATAAGAGTGCTCAGGCCTACAGAGCCTTAACAGTTCCTGTATTCTGGGTATGTGCCTACACGTTTATGCAGATTCTGAAACAGTCTCTATGTATTCAAATTTATATATTTGAGGTGTTCAGCTTCAATGTTGTTCTCTCCCCTATACGAGTTGTTTTGATCATGATTACTAAAGGGATGTATGTATATTGAGTATTTTTGTTTCTGTGTATTATGCCTTGTTATTAGATCAATTTTATTAATAAATGTATAAAAGTATATTTTGAATTTTTAATACAGAGCGGATTTTTCATGATTATAAAAGGTTATTCAATTATGAGGTTACATTTATTCTATAGTTTAGAGTTTCCACAACAGTAAATTTGGCCCTGAGCTAAGTGCATAATCATGATATCACAATAAACGTGTACTCTAATATTTTAAAACCATTTTCCATACATAATTTAAAAATTATTTCCTTACAGGCTCGCAGTTCTATTAATATACGTCTTTGTTTCCCCCCAAATTCACAGTATTTGTAAAGGGAAAATATGTGTTATTGTTATCCTACAAAATCATAATTTGTTAATCTGTAGGAGAAATCATGCCGAAAGATCAGATTTTATCTAAAATCAAAGCCCCTGTGTACAATTCAAGAAATTGACCATTCAAGTTTTGGCCGTTCAACTTATTGAATATGTAACTTCTCTGCTGTTCCTAACAGTTTGCGTGTTATTAAAGTTTGGTGCACACATATAATTGTTAATTTATAATCTTACTGTAACTCTTTGATTAACAGTTTGTTATTTTATGTTAAATATTTATAAATATGTTTCTTTGTTCTATTTGTGAATATATTGCTTCTTTTATATATAATACAAGTAAAAAAAATTCTTCAATTTATTTTTATATATATATATATATATATATATATGTGTGTGTGTGTGTGTTAATATTATACATTAAATTTATAAATACGTTTTTTTCGAACATTTGACGACGTTAGACGACATAACTTGATGCAGTAATAGTTACAGCAGTTGCTTTGAAAAAGAAGAAAAAGAGAAAAGAAACTAAGAATTTGAACAAGAACATGGATTAGTAGATGCGCTGAAATGGGAGTTTACCATGCTTTATGATAAAAAATACAATTCTTTATTTCATTTAAATTCTAAATGCACTTTACATAAACATATGAATTAAACATTAAAATATTTTAATTTTAATTAAATTATTTTTATTTAATTTATATAATTTTACTCACTTGTTTTAAAATATAAATATTAATCAGCTTATCAGAATGCATAAATTATGTAATAAAAATATAATATTCATATTAAAAACCGTGAGAATATAAGTAAATTATATAATTATCCAGTATATTTAGTATTGTAAAAAAGTTTAAATTTCTTTAAAATCTGTTCACAAGATATTGCAGTTTGAAGCTTTCACGAAATATTTAGTTTGCTTCACCCAAAGCCAAAAGCACCAAAGAAAAATCGCTGTATTAAAGTATTTCGGTTTTTATTTTATATGCCACACAGTAAGATAAAACGAATAATTCATAAATTTATACAGATTTCGATTTACTATAAACGGATTAGGCGGTTGCTTAGCTTCAAGAAGTGGGGGGGGGGGGGGGGAGGGGGAGGGGCTTGAATTTCTCAACACTTTAAATTGAAACTACAAATTTTCACCCAACTATGTAATTTAATTCATTGCTATATTTCCGGAAATATAAAATGTAAAAGTACCGAACCGGTTAAGAAGAAATTTCAAGTTAGTAGACCTCCAGAAAGTGTTAGCCGGCAGATCACCATAAAATAAACAAGATCAATCGTGCATAAAGCATTGATTATGAACAACTTTCCACCTGAAATGCAATTTTATTTAAACATCTCTAAAATGCGATACATTCAGCTCTGATAGATTTTAAATTATCACATCACTACAATAATTTATTATATTTGAAAATTTCAAACTTCATGGCATAAAATGAACTTTATTCAAATGACGTTATCGAAATATAAATCGTCTGGCTCTCTATGCAAAAGCAATGAATGTTTCATTCATATCATTTTTATTCCAGACTCCAGAGCTAAATAATTTTGCGTGAAAAGTATTCAGCAATTTTTATACAACTCATCTTACAATCACTTGTTTACATTCTGCATCCGTTAAAATTAGGCTTCGTTGTAGAAATAATCACAGTTTGATGATCATTTAAACTCAAAAATATTGTAATTGCGTTGGCACAGAATATAGATGCACAGAAAATAAGCAAAAATAAAGCGGTGTTAGGACGGACGCAACACTACATGTAAATTTAAAAAAACTTTAAAAATCATGATTTTTACACTAGGAAAAAAAGATTGATGCCGTATTTTATTTTGAAGCGGGTCACGTGATCTCTTCATATTATATGGATGTAATTATTATTTTAATTTTTATTTAAAAACTACCTGTCATATTTTGCTAAAAAACTTTTTTTATATATATATTTTGGGATAATTTGAATATTTCCTAAAATTTTCGAAGCAATTTGTGAATTTTAACTTAGCTTAAAACATGTTTGAAAAATTAGGTTACATAGGGTTCAAAGTATTTCACTTTTTCAACCCGGGTTCAATTCGAAACTAATTGGGTGATGTTGTTCATTTACATTCCCATATGTCCCACGGACGTTCTCAAAAACATACTAAAATTTCATTTTGACAAAGTCATTTTTACGGCAGTTATCGTGCGAACGGACAGACAGACAGAATGAACAAAGTCATAAACACTTCAACTATGTTGAATGAAAAGCGTTAAAAAGGAAATATTTAAATGTATTGAAACTTCAAGTATTTATAGCTAGAAGCATCTTCAACCCTGTTAAAATGCTGCTCTTGCAGTGCTCGATTATGGGCCCAAGTCATGAACTGGAGCCTCTACATGTGGAGTGAGTATCTGGTAATAGTTGTATTGTACCCTCCACCACCCTTTTTTATTATCGGGTCCTCCACGAACTACAGCTCATGTAGCCCCTGATCTCTATTAGGAGTAAAGAAACGACATATATTGCTCAATATTTCTTTTAATTTCTCGGAAATGTATATTTATATTATAAAGAATCATTATTGGATGTGTGTAAATTAATTAAAATAATGAAATATAATACTATCTCAAAAATACATCAGAAATTATGCTACATCAGTGTGACGCTACCTTTTCTTCCAGCTTGGCGGACAATTAAAAAATTATGATGTGCCATAAAATGTAATCACATCATGGGTTCCCCAATAGAGTTCCACTTAACGCCCCCGAGAGTATAATTCCGTCTCTATAGATTCATAACCTTGAAAATAAAAATAAGACTGTACAGAAATATTTAACTTAGCAGCGAAAATCGAAGAAAGCTTATCGGCCCTTTCCATTGCTGATACACTTTTGAATTTAGGGCAGTTTTCAGCTAAAACTTTAAATGCATATTTTCTCTTTTCCTGTCTTATCATAACTTTTATCCCATCTTTCCGCTATTGATTTTGAAGCAATGACTGCATAACGCCTTCCTCTAGGTTGCTGACCCTTTCAGTTACGGTCATCTGTTTCTGGTCTATCGCCAAAGCTTCCGCTTAGACAGGATTAGGAAATAAAACTGCTTAAATTTCAAACTGGTACTTTTTATAGCCAGATCAGTGATCTATGAACTTAGATATATTTTTCAATGTTAATAAATATCAGTTTCCGTGACTTTTATCGGTTACATTGCCACACTATACACACTGAATAAAATGTTTACGTTGTGTGCATAAACCGAATAAATGTTATATTTATAAAAGTTGCGAAATTTTCTTACTATGGAGTGGATAGGACTAACTAGCGGCGTTTACTTTCTTTACAATAGGTAGTGGATGCAAAGGGAAAGTCTGGTGTGTGTGGGAGGGGGGGGGGGGGGTTCAAAAATCCGAAGAATAGAAGAAGAATTTATAATTGAAATATTCATTTGAGAAGAATTTGAGTTTTCAGAAGGCTTTAATTTTTACTTTCCTTATAGACATAGTGCAATTTATAGGGAAAATATTGCGATGGGGTAACTCGAGTTTTTAACGGAAGAGCACATGCCAAGCATACCTGAACTCGAATGGATAGAATTTTTGAGGTAGTGGATGTGGTGTGGGAGGGGGAGGCGATATCTCACGAACAAATGGAGCGTCTCGATCGAAATTTGGTAAAAAAAGTTTCAATAGCTGAATATTGGAATCCTATTGACAATCGAATGTTCGGAAGACCCCCAAATAATCGAATTAAATGCTGCCCCCCCCCCCAAAAAAAAAAAAATCAGAACCTTCAATGCTACGTAAATAATCATTTCTTATGTAATTTTTCATTATAAAACGATTGTCACAAATCTTAAAACGCTAGCATCACCCATTCTCGGAATATTACACATTTATCAAATACATTTATAAAAAATCACTTAAAAAAACGTATTAACTCTTGTGAAATATGTTAACTTTTCTTATGTACTATTATGCAATAAATTTCTTAATATCATTTCCGTGAATCCAGTTCATTCCATTCACAAGAGAAGATACTTTGAGTAATAGTTTTGTATTTTGACGCTTAACAATTCGCCAACAGTCATTTATATAGATAAAATGTCCTTTTCTCCGTTTGTTTGTATAACTCTTGGCGAACATAGCGTCTAAGTTAGTGAAAAACCCAGACCACACTTCTGACCCCGAGGGCTTACAGTAGCTATTTGTGTGGCCGGACGCTTCTAAGTTAGTTGAAGACCCAGACCGTCCGACTCGTCCTGAGGACTAAGAGCAGCTATTTGGACGGCCGGGGCTTCTAAGTTAGTGAAATATCGCCAACAACTTGACGATATTTCGCCCCAGATAGACGAAAATGTAGTCAAAATTTCAAAAATAACGTCAAATGGATGAATTAATTAATAAAATATTTTAATATATGGACTACATTCTTTATTGTGGATGCTAGTGATAATTGCATGAAATATAAGTTAATTGGGTACTTTGAAATAGTTAACATGTTATCATCCGAAAAAGCGCCAAATGCAGAATTCAACATTATAAACATTGATCTTATCATTGTAGATCTTACACATTTTTTCACTGTGAAAAGAGCAAATCTTTTGCATGATAGTGAAAGTTATGTGCTACTTAGATCAGACTTTTGGTATTGTTTTACGATAATAATGAAATTTGTAGAGACATTTATGTGTTTGACACATACATTTTTCGTTATAATATGTTTAAAGGATAATTATTATATAAACAAATCACATACACATATATATATATTAGCCTGAGTGCTTTCGAGCGTAAAACAACCTTCATCAGTGACATACATTGGCGCTTTTATATTCAGCCAACCTACAAACTAAATTTGCATATTACAAAGAGTCGATTGGTAAAATAAATTCATACGAAGTGCAGAAGCACAAAATTGACATATTATATTTGTATTATTCAAATTCAGTTTATTGGTTGGTTAAATATAAAAACACATGCACGTATTTTGTCATATGCCTTTGATGAAGGGCCTTTTTACCCTTGAAAGAGCTCAAGCAAATGTATGGTACGTTATGTATGCAGTAGTAAAACTGTTAAATTATTTCAAAGATTTGTTTATATTGTAAATTCGGGCATGTTGCTATTCTAAATCAGGTAATTATTAGCTTAATTTAATTTTATAGACTAGTGTTTCTAATAAATTAACTTGTCAGTGGACATTTTTCTTTGGGATTCTGTGGGTTCAAAAACTTAATGTTCAAGTTTAAATAGTTGTTCGATGTGTGTGTGTGTGTGTGGGGGGGGGGGGGGGGATATGATATCTGTCACTAATTTTGTGATTGTAAGTTGTAAAATAATTGTGCAATTATGACATCCAGATCATTGGTCTCATCAAGGGTTTGTCAATAGAGGTGAAGGATGGATATTTTACATTTCTGCTGTTCCACCCTCTTTTCTCGTTTAAATTTTTTAAAATAGAGGAGATGTATTATTTATATGCGAGTATCTCGATTAATTTTATTAGAACTTAGTACAAATTTGCAATTCGGTATGCGATTAAGAAAATAAATAAATAAACATGAAAACTTCTCTCAAGGGGGGGGGGGGGGTTGTTGGATGGGGCCCGAACCTTTGGTTTCATATAAACCCTAGTTGGGTAGATGTACAAATTCATTTTCGCAGATGATTTATTTTTATACCTCGAGCACTTCTCATTTTGATCCTTCTACAATGGCTCTGTCACCTAAGCTTTCTGTTAAGCTTGTTTTTCCAGCTGAATTCATTGCACGTTGTAGAGCTTTAAACCTGCTAAACTCAAAAACGCTGATAAAAGTGCATATATCATGGTGCAGGCCGTATTGTGTCTCTTGACAAGTTCGATAAGAAACTTTTCAAGCTATTTTTCCTGTGATAAATACTGGTCTTTAATTGAAAAGAGGATATTCTAATAGCATTGTTCATTCTGAAGTGTCTTAAGGGGAAGAGCACCTTTTAAAGCTAATTAAAAACATTAATAAGCAAATAAATAAATATAAATTCTATATTTATTGAATAAATTGTTTAGAATGTTTAAAAAATATTCACTTAGAACGCGTTTTATAATAAAATTGCTGAAACAATACATGCACAAAAATTAGGCAAGCCTTCCTCACTTTTAGACCAGTTTCTTTCAAACCTGTTAATTTGAATATTGCGCGCATTGTAGCCTCTAAACTAATTAAACCAGAATCTTGCAACTATGTATGCTATTGTGTTATGTGAATATATGGTACTCCACCTAATTAGCTATCTGTCAACAAATTTTTATTTAAACTAAAATTCTACAAATTTTCTTTTTTTAGCATTGAATCCTAAAGCTACATTAAAATTAATTTTTTTTTTTTTGCAAAATTTAATATAATTTTAGGTGGAGGTTAAAATAATAACCTCTTAAGAAATTATATTAAAAAATTGGCAATGGATGTGTCACATTCAGAAATATACACGAAACTTGCTTGCATCGAAAGAACAAAAATTGTCATTTAATCTATCATAAAAACAAAATATTCTACCAAACTTTTATTAAATGTTTTTTCTGTTGTAATAAAGTGTAAAAAAATAACAGGATAAAATTTCGAATATTCCACTACAAACAATTATTTTTTAGATGGTAAATGGGATTTCATACGCCTATAGAGAAGCTGAAAAAATAATTTTTTTTTCTTTTGAAAGTACGATGTTTAAAAACATTCTGTTTAAATTTCATAAGAAAATACAAAGCAATGGCTGAGATGCCTTTGGAATGAATGAAGCGATTCGAATGAAATTGGTAAGATTACTTCAATTTGCAAATATACGCGGTCTATTGATTTTCGAAAAATCGCACATCCAAGGGTAAAATTCTGAATTTTTCAAAATTCAAAATACATTCTAAAATAATTATTTTATAAAATGTAAAAATTCATGTCATATAATTTTTGTTTGAAAGAGCGAATGACATTTACAGTGGAGTTATATTCATCGTTCTAAAGATTAGCATGTTTTTAATCTAAAATGAATATATTTAACCAGAATTTAAATGACATTTTTGCTTAATTTTTTGTCTCAAACTATTAGGAAGCCTAAAGCAAAAATAAAAATGAAATTTGTTTTTTGGAATTTGTGTTGAACATATAAGCTTTTTTCAGTTGCTTTTTAATTTTTGTGACACCCCTCAAAACTACCTCATTAGGACTTGAGTAAAAAAATGTGAACAGACTTGACTTAATTAATTTTTCTCTCGACTTTAGTTTCCTTTCTATTTCTTCAGGCGCTCCATTAATTTGTATTATTTTTCTTCTTAAAACTTGCCTTCTTTAATTTTCACTCTGGAACTTTTGTCTTGCACGTAACACAATTCCTAATGTCTTGCTAATGTAAAGAAAATTTATGGATGCATTATCACGTACACGCAAGGGGGAAAAAAGTCTTGGAATTGTTCGGATTTGTAGATACCTGATACTTTTTTTTTAATTTGAAGTTAAACAAATCTTAGGGTTGTTGTACCGAAGAACAAATATCTCCCTCCGAATTAATCCGCCAAAGTGCAAATAATGGATTTGAGTTATTTTGGCAAGAAGAATAGAAAATATATTTTTTTGCAACTTTTTTTTTTTACGACGTTTCTTTATACACCAGTAAATATTTGTCTTGCTGCCAGACAGTTTTTTTTTATTTAAGGAATCACTTTCTACCCTGTAAAGTTTCACGTTTGGAATAATATCTAGCACACTTTTTTTAACGACGAGGGAAAGGTGCTCTGCTTTCAGCACGGATAACTTCTCAGACTGATATAAGGTCCTTGAAATAATAGTGGTATAACTCCATTTTTCAAAGATACTGATTTAGACACATATTATCTAAGAAAAACTTGACTAGCGTATAAAAGCACAAATAACAAAATAATGCAGCATACAGGTGTTTCGAGGATACGTTGAAACCCCTTCATCAAAGCAAGAGAACTAACAAACCCGAAGTCCAAAAGAGGGGGGGGGGGGTGACCTCTTTTGGACAAACCCGAAGTCCAAAAGAGGAGGTTCCACTTTAGGACTTCGGGTATGTTGGTTCTTTTCCACTGACGAAGGGCATCCAGCGTATCCCCGAAACAACTGTATGCTGCATTATTGTGTTATTTGTGCTTTTATACGTTGCTCAAGTTTTTCTTATCCTTCGTACAAAATGTATTGTACTTATTACATATTATTGTAGTTTCCAAAAAGAAAAAGTCTGGTGTGGGCAATGCATTATTTTCTTACATAATGCAATGTTTTTATTTCTTTCACAGCGAAATAATGGTGCATAAGATCCACGTCACAATATTTTTGGGATTGAATTAACATCACGTAAATGTAAATGTAAATTGAGCACTTTTGGCAACTTAAGAGTGATTGTTACAGAATGATTTAGTCTTACGTGCAAAATCCTCATCAAAATGCAATTGCCATTTGTCCGTAAAATTGTCCCGGGAAGTTAATGACTGACTATTGGCGAATTCTTTGACGTCAAAGTACAAAACTATTATAAAAAATCTGATGTGGGCAGCACATGACTTTCCCTGCAGACTTATATTCACGTTCTATTTATTTAAATTAAATTTAATTCATTTTTAATTCAATTTTCGTTCTCATTTGAAAACTGGACTTATTTTCAAAAATGGTGTACGAAAAATACGAAAAACTAAAATATCTCGAGAACGGCTAGTCCTAGTGTAATGGGGTTGGTCTTATTCTTTTCTTCGCTAAGAATTACGTATTAAACAAGCATTTAAGGGCTATATTTGAGCATACGTAGTTCTTAAGTTTAGATTTTGATGATTTTTGCGGGCCATTTTGCAAAAAAAAGGCAGGTTATTTTTTTTCGAATTATATCAAAATCTAATCAGCACCAGGGTGGCCTACAAGCGACTTAACTACCAAATTTTGTGAAATTCGGTCCATTAGTTTTTCAGCTAGAGTGGATACAAGCTTTTGCGGGCCATTTCGCAAAAAAAGGCGGGTTCTTTTATCCCGAGTCATACCCAAAACTAATCAGCACCAGATTCGTGCACAAGTGACTTACCTACCAAATTTTATGAAATTCGGTCAATTAGTTTTTTAGTTAGAGTGGATACAAAATCTGCACATACAGACAGACAGACACACACACAGACGTCACGCTAAAAATAGTTTTTTCGTATTCTAGAGGTCTCGAAACGTGTAGATCCGTCGAAAACTCGAGTTGCGATTTTCGACATGATTCCAATACTTTCCCTATACATTACCATGTATTGCAGGGAAAGTAAAAAGTGTCTTCTTTCTTGAATGAAATGAACTAGATCTACTACAACAGATTTGTTGCATAATATTGGGTGTGAAGAGTGAACGCATTTGATGATGCTACTTTTTAATTTAATGTAATATTTTAAATAAATTTATGTAAAATATGTGCAATATCTCGAGATCGATTCATGCTAGCTTTCTGAAGTTTGTGTCATCAGTTTTCTAATCAAAAATTTCATATGGAATGATTATTTATTTAACAGTATTGAAGATCCTGATTTTTTTTTTTAATTCGTTCGAAAAGTGTGCAATACCTTGAGAACGGCTTATATTAACGTTCTAAAGTACTCATTCGTTTTATAATTAAAAGTTGCGCCTAAAATGATTATTTCCATATCATTATTGAAAGTCTTGATGTTTTAATGATTTTTTCATAAATTCATTCGAAAATTAAGAGATCTTCCGAACATTCGATTGCGTTTAAAATCAGTAGGTTACCAATATTCACTGATTATAATGATCGTTTCAAATTACGTTCGAAACTCTCCATTCATTCGTCAGATATCGTATCCACAGTCTTATGGACACACACACTAACATACGTACAGACACAGAGACATCACTTCATAAGCGTTCGATTTGAGTTCAAGGATGCTTGAACTATACTCTTCCGTCAAAAACTGGAATTCAAATTATCGACCTCGTCACAATACTTTTCCTAAACATTATCTTTATTAATAACATAAGAATCTTTATTAGTAACATATTCTGTAACAATTTTATGTTTATTTGCGAGTTCATCTTTCTTATAACTATATAATTAATTACTTTCCTTATATACATAAGGTATAAGGAAAGTATTGTGACGGGGTCGAAAATTCGAATTCGACTTTTCAACGGGAGAGCACGTTTCAAGCATCCCTGATCACGAATCAAACATTTTTGAAGTGATGTCGGTCAGTGTGTGTGTGTGTGCGTGTCAGTGAATCCGTGGAGACGATAACTGACAAACGAATGGACCGATTCAAACGAAATCTGGTACAAAAGTCACAATCCGTAAACACTGGAAGCCTATTGTTTTTATATGCAATCGAATGTTCAGAACCCCTTAAATTTTCGAGTGAAATTTTGAAAAAATCGTCAAAAAATCAAAACCGCTAATAAAGTTACGCAAATAGACATTTCTTATGTAATTTTTCATTAGAAAACGATTGACATAAATTTTAGAACGCTAACATGAACCGTTCTCGAGATATTGCACATTTGTCAAAAAAATTATCAAAAAGTCGTATAAAAAATATATATATATTTCCTATTGAGAAACATGTTCACTTTTCATATATAATACCATGCGATAAATTTGGTGACATCATTCTCGTGGATCTAGCTCGTTCCATTCACGAAAAAAGATACTTTGAGTAATACTTTTGTATTTGAACGCCAATAGTCATTTATCTGCTGTAAGAATAACTTATATCTTCGTCCATAACGCTTGGCGAGATTTAACGCTTGGCGAGATTTAACGCTTGGCGTGATTTTGGCAACGAATTTGGTGGAATGTCGCCAACTTGGCGACTTTTTTAAATGTTGCTAAATTAACGAAAAACTCGCCAAATGGATAAATATGACGCTAAATCAATGACGACTCATTGATGATGACGACATGAAAAATGACGACTCGTTGACGAAAGTTCAATATCTTGGAAAGAATATAAATAACTACTATAAAAATAATCTATTTTTTTTACTGTAAAAGTAGTAAATTCATTTCATTATATAAGGAAAGTCATGTGCTGCCCACATCAGATTTTTTTTTTATTGTTATATATCAAATTTTTAAATATCTCATTTCAAGGAAAAGTGGAGCTGGACCATTATTATTTCATGGCCCTATATTTACTTAGGAATTAAGAATAAGATATAAAAATACTTTTGGTACTAATTCTCATATGCCTGCTTTTTTAAAGAAAGTATATGAAACTTTTATTCTCACAAGCAGCAGTTTTATTTCTTCTAATTTTAATAGACTGAAATAAAAACAGCAGTTAATAAAAATTGTCTCAAACTGAATTATTTTATATAGTGTAAATTTTAATGCTAGATTGGTTAGAATTTTAAATACAACATACGAGAAAAAGCGTTATTAAATATATCTGAATGTAATTTTTACAAACTAAACAGATGTGCCTCAAGTGGAGCATTTAGTAAACTCTAAAAAGAATTAGAGATCTACAAGATGTTTAGATGTTTGTTTTGTTTGTCCAACAATGCCTTTGAGTGGCAGTGTTGGACAGTCATTGGCATTGTTGGATAGATCTAGTTTTAAACTCAGTTTGATTCCGATATTTTAAAAATTATAAATCAAACAGTTCTTCGAACTGAAAACCACAGCCTTTCACTCCGAGTTTCTTCAAAGTATTGAATACCACAAAACTCAGCTCTCTACATGCTAATCTTTTACGCCAAAAACATTTATAAACATTTTTCTAGATATACATAGTATTTTTAATTTTGCTAAAATTCATTTTGAACTTATTTATAATGACTTGCCTGGCTTGTAATTTTTTGAGAGAAGTACAGCTTGAGGGCGTGACCTGTTAGGTAACATGTAGGCATAATATGTGGCATCCTTAATATTAAGACCGAGGCAGCACCGACTCTACTCCTGCAAAGACATCTGATCAAAGATGCTTGGAAACTGTACCCGAATTATAAGAACGGAGGAGAAGCTAGCTTTTGCTCAGTGATTATAATGTCGGTCTACGAAGTAAAGGGTCCCTGGTTCGGGGCCTGGCGAATCCCAATCGCCACAATGATGACTGGACGTCTGAAACACGCAACCTTCTCACGTCAACGATCACCTCTCAACACGAGATGGCACCACCACACGGAGTCAGAGGCCTTGCCACTCCCTTCCTGGTTGACCATAAGGCTCCTCTATATACGAGCTGACTCATCAAGCATATTGAAGCCCACCATAGCTGGAAGCGCAATCCATTAGCATTAGCTCTATTCGTATTTTCACTTTAGGGAGTATAATTGAAATAATTATGGGTGGTTATTCTACACCGAACTGCTCTAATAATTCTAGAAAGGGTTTTAGGATATTTCGCTTTCCTGGAAATGAAGAAAGAAGAAAAAATTGGGTAATAAATAATTGGATACCCGTGGCTGGAGCATACTTGTGCGAGCTAAGTTCTACAATATTCTAATTGAAACTTCTTTTTTTATATAAATTATTTATTTTAAACACTTATTTTATAATTTCTATAACTGTAGTATGAAACTCTATGGGCTTCAATATGCTTGATAAGTCAGCCTGTAGTAGAGGAGCTCTAGTTGACCACGACTGACCGTCACGCCCGAGGCGACACGCCTCCCGGCCTTCAGCCCCTCAACTGCATTTTTGGGGGACACGCGGGGTTTTTCTCAGCGGCCCCCTCCTCGCCGAAATTAGACCGGGGCCTTCTCATCAGGTGAGGGAGTGTGCGGCAGCCAAGACATCTGATCAAAGATGCTTGGAACCTGTACCCGAATTATAAGAACAGAGGAGAAGCTAGCTTTTGTTCAGTGATTATAATGTTGATCTACGAAACAAAGGGTCCCTGGTTCGGGGCCCGGCGACTCCCAATCGCCACAAGACCTTAACATTAAGAAATATGAAAATGTTGGCGCTTGAAATGTAAGAGTTCTGCACGTAATTTGTTTTATAATGTATTAACAATAACATTTCAATATTTGTGATGCACTCAACATCTCAATGGGAAATTCAAATTATATTTAATTTCTAACCTGACACCTTAACTGACAATTTAATAGCATGCCTTTCTTATATTAGACTGTAAAAGAATTGTGAAATGTTTCTGACAGTATTGATTTGTATAAGAATCTTTATAAATTTTCATGAATTTCGGAAGAAAACTGGAATCTTTCTTAAAGCTAGTGTTAAAACAAAAACATGACACTTTAACACAAAACATGACAATTGGGTCATGTAATCACAATCTATTGGCTACTCAAACCACAATAATTACATGCTGTTTCTGGTGATACTGGCTGTCACGTTAGTACAAAGTAAATTCAGAAAAGTTTCAAATGGATGGAGACACGAAGTTCTCGATGAAAAACTACAACTTCTCCGAATATATTTCTGTATGTCTGCTTTAAAACGAATAAAATGTTTTGGTTGGAAGTAAATTCAATTTCTATGAAAACAAATTAAAACAATGCGTTTACTGCAAAAACTAAAAAAGTTCAGGTTTTCTTCCAGGTATCCGTACCCGTCTAGAACATTTCTAAAAAGTCTTTAGAGTTTGTATTCTGTTTAATTTTCTTTTTATTGTGGATTTAGGGATTTTATTTTTCATTGAGCCTTGTCGAACTAGCAAATTTTTTTCATAATACAGACTGTAACGTACTATCGTCATATACAGAGCGTCAAGGAACGTAATAGACCAGGCCAGTACATATTAGGGTTATTGTATACTTTTTTATGCAAGTCTATGGACACCCCGAATAGCGCTACATGATGAGACTATTTTAGGGGATCTGGCTCGTTTTTAGGGGGTACTGGAGGCTCTCTCGCTTCCTTTTAGAAATAAGGGGGAAAAGTTAATCGTAAAATTATAGAGCATCGTAAAATTAGTATTAAGCCTTTTTGTCCCGCTGCAAAATAACGATTTTAATGGAGACAAGTTTATTAATCTCAGTAACGCTATAAACGTTGAGATATTGAAAAATACGCGGATATATCTTATTACACATTTGCATCGTTGCTGAAGGTAAATATTTTGTATTCTGCATAATGAAGTAAATTTTATTTCGTCTCATTAAATGCTCGATTTCTTTTGGGGGGGGGGGGGGACTGGGAGGAGTTATATTGTATACACTGGTTTTCAGGTTTCCGTTCCTTCTTTTGCGGGGGAACAAAAATGCAACGATCTACAACTTTGAAATTGATTTTTTCCAATATGAAGCGAGATCATCCCTGAAAAGCGGGGGGGAGGGGGGAGGTCAGCTCTCCCTAAAATTGTCTCATTGTATAGCACCATTGGGGTTTCCTATGCACCTGTATAAAAAAATATACAATACCCCTAATACTTCCTTGTCCATGGCTTTCCTTGACAGATAGAAAATCATTTAAATAAAAATGTGTGTTTCAAAGTGGTAAGAGCCATTCTTTAGATAATGATCTGGATGTTATCTCACTTGCATCCATTTCTTCGTTATATGTGACGCTTCTAAACCCCAACACATGCAAAAATCTGATTAAGTAATCATAATCAAGTATGGATGGCAGTGCTCTCTTGTCTGGTTTCGGCATCTGGGTTGATAAAGTTGTCATTTATTTTGAAGGTGATGACTGCATGGAACAGATTGAGGAAAAACATAGTGTCTAAATTTCACTCTCGTAAATTTGACAACTTTTTTTTTTAAAACGTTATCTTATTTTTTAATTGTATTTAAAAATAATCGTTAATTACAATTTTGTTGATTTTAAAAATAGATGGACATTATAATTGTCAGATACCTAAGAGTCCGGTATCCTTAAATATTGAATGTTTAAATCCATCTTAGTTATTTTCAAGGGATTTTTGCTTTTATCATAAGAATGTAAAATTTCATAACACTAAATTTTACTCCATTTGTAAAATTTCGTATTTATAACATTTTCGTATTTATAACGTTTTTCAAACATTTTGCTTTGGTCTAGTGTTTAAATGAATCTTTCCTTCATTTTTAATAAGTGAGATTCATTAAGATATGCGGTTTTTGAATTTTCAGCTGAATCCTGTTGATTTTAATCTACTAATTTCATTACATACTTTTTAACCACGTTTTGATATTCATATTCCCAAAGTTACAACGGCGTTTCATTAAATAAGGCAACAAGGTCTGCAGTATGAATACATTTATTCTTATACGAATGTAAATATTTCCAGTAACTACTTTTCCATGTAATTTCCAAAGTTGTCCATGTATTTGTTCCATCTGTACATCAAACACTGAATCCTATAGACCTGAATCTTGCATCAAATGCTGAATACATCCCTATAATGATTTTCACGCATGTGGAAGGCTTTGTTATCTTATTCATGAAACGTCCTTGTATTTTGGGCGATAGTTGGAATAAAGCTACAGTATATTTTATGCAAAACTGTTGTCTCTTGAAGGTTAGCATGTAACGCGAGTGAAGGTTTCCAATACAGCGATTCCAGGACCTCCTCGAAAATTGGCATTCCGGTTATATTTTGTCGGTATTTTAACACCGGTATTAAAACGAAAGTACTGGTATTTTGGTATTGCCAGTTTTCATATGTATTAAATTGTTAGATTGAAATATAACTATTATTCTCTATACTATTCTTTATTTTGAAGTTTTGAAGAACTGTAAAAATTACTGCTCATTGTATCATTTTGTTGAGTGTAATTACTTTTACAGTCATTCCGTTCCTTATCGTTAACCAACTTTTTAAATATGTTTGAAATTAAATTCCTTCAATAGAAAATGTTTAATCCGTTAAATTTTTTATCCTATATTTTTATATTGCTTTACATACATAGGGTATTTAATCTATTTTAATCAATGTCTATTTTTCTTTGTATATTCGTTTTCTTTTCTCTTTAGCTACTAATTTATTTTTTTACCGGTTAAGATGGGTACTAACGCTGTCTTATTTATTTAAGATTTTTCTTTGCTCGTTGTACGTCTACGTTTATTTAGATATGCAAAAGAAAAACTCTTTCAAATTGAGTTACAGCATCTTTGCCTTTCCCCAAATTATTCCCTTAATAATTTAATTTTGGTTTTTAATTTTCTTCCTGTTTTAAATGAACTGACCGGAATGCATCCCAATTTCCAAGTCTCCAGGGTCAATCAGGCCTCATTTGCAGTATGGTAATTGTTGTAAAATTGTCTTCCCGTTCTCTGTCTTACGATGTCCATAAAAATATTACGATTGCTGTTTTTAGTAAAAATCTTATCAAAAAGTAGTGTTTGATTTATCCATCGCTTTCGCGAGGACTAAAAATAGAGTGTGGATCAACTCGACTTCCTCATACCAGAATCCATTTTTAAATATCTTGTTTTTTGCAAATTTTTCAAGAAAATTTTTTGAAACATATGTGTCGTGGGTTCAAATGATCACAATTATACATGTTACCCTCCATTTTAAAGTGCTTGAAAACATCTATTAATTGATACCATGTTTGACAATGTGAACACAAATTGTATTACGGCTATTTTTCACTACAATCATTGAAGCTGTTAAGTCTCGTGATTATTGAGCCATAAATAACCACTTTTACGCATAATTATACCAAATGTTGTCCTATGCTGCCATGTTAAGAAAATATAAAATTTCGAATAAATTTCGAAATATCCGCTCTGGTTCTAGATTTCCTGTTAACAAAGTCGGGTGAAAAGTTTCGTGAAAATCCATTAATATTTGTGGCAGCTGGCGTGCACGCAAGAAATGGAACAGATACAGACAGACAGACGATCCAACATAAAAAAAATACTCAACGAGTTCAGGAGGTTCTGAAATATATATTGGCATCAAAATCTCGAAATCGAAAATTTTCGTGAAAACAATACTTTCTCTTTGTTTCAAACTTTTTTGCTTGCGGGAACTCTTTTGAAATTCAGTTTGTTGGTGGAACCCCAAAATGAGAAAAAGACCATTGTAGTCCAAATCATGTATTCAAATTTTACGCGTTTTCTCAATTTTTAAGATAATTTATATGACACTGTACGTTTTGGAACCTTTAGAATGCTGTCGCGGAATCCCAAGAGTTCCGCCGAACACACTTTGAAAAACGCTGCTATTAATATGAGAAAGTAACAAGAAAGATCAATCATGCATAAAGCATTGATTATGAAACACTTTCCAACTTCAATGCAATTTTATACAAACATCTCTAAAATGCCATACATTCCTCGGTAATATTTTTAAAATTATCACAGTACTACATTAATTTATTATATTTGAAAACTTCATCGAAGAAAATGAACTTCATTCAAATGACGGCATTGAAATATAAATTGCCCGATTTAAACATCTCTAAAATGCGATCCATTCCTCGGTAATATTTTTAAAATTATCATAACACTACAATAATTTATTATATTTGAAAACTTCATCGAAAACAAATGAACTTTATTCAAATGACGTCATCGAAATATAAATCGCCTCTATATAAAAGCAGCATTTCATTCATAAACATTTTTCCAATCGTTTCATTCATCACAATACTATAATAATTTATTTTATTTAAAAATTTGAAAAATTGTTATCTACCATATTTATTTTAAAGTGTGAAACCTTTCTCATATATAAAATAATTAAACTCTTGGAAAGATATTTATTATATAATATATCTCTTTTTTCTTTCTGGAGGATATAACGAGAATCAGAATTTAATTGAATTTGTTTTTCTCCCTATATTAAATAATTTTTATTTAAAAAAATACCTAACATATTTTACTGAAATTTTTTTTATATATTTTATGGGATAACTTGAATATTTTCTAAAATTTTCGAAGCAATTTGTGAATTTCAAATTTGCTTAAAAAATGTTTGAAACATTAGGTCCCGTAAGGTTCAATGTATTTCATTTTTTCAACCCGGGTTCAATAAAAAACTAATTGGGTGATATTATTCATTTATATTCCCATAGGTCCCACAGACCGTCTGAAAAACATACTAAAATTTCATTTTGATAAAGCCATTTTTACGGCAGTTGTCGTGCTAACGGACAGACAGACAGAATGAACAAAGTCATAAACACTTTCAACTATGTTGTAAAGTGTTAATAAAAATGGAATAATGTGTGTATAAAATTTTTCCAGAAACTTTGTAAATTAGACTAGGAAACTTACGAGATAATTTGGGAACTTACAAGATCTTTAAAGATGATTCTGTCAGTGATTCCCGTGGTCCCTAAAATTTCTTTTGTGCTCAGGGTCGGCAATAGACGGGTTGCATTGACGTCATGTACCTGTAGCAACGGACGACGCAAATTCAGCTTCCTGCAACTGCGTACAAACACCCCATATGGTGGCTCATCTTACTTTGAAGTTTACTTTACAAAGTTGAATTTTAAGTTCTTATGATCGAAAAATATAAAGGGATTATTGTAGCTTGTACACTGGTTTATTTCGTATTAGTAGTGTAGAATATATTTTTCAATTCTTTATTTTTTAGTGCTGAACGGTTTTGTTATCTAATTATGGTACTACATTGTAGTGAATATATAAGCAATTTATTCACAGTGAATCGCGATTATTATACAGAAAACTGCAAGCCTGTAACGGATTAGATCCCTACGAAATAAATCATAAATCTTGTGTAAAAGACTGAAACATTTTCCCTAAAATAGGGCATAGGGATATATTGCACTATTTGGTATTTTCAGCAAATTCTATCACTTTGTAGAAAATGAAAGCATACAAATCACTGGAGAGGCATAACTGTTCACAAGTGAATGGCTCAACCCACTTATTCATCTAAAAGCAAGACTAGCCGGGAGGGGGGGGGGTAAAATTTCGAGGGGGGTCATACGCCCCCCCCCCTCGAAATTTTCGACCAGCTTTACTTTTAATTGTCAATTATTTTCATTAAGTTTTTATCGTTATAGTATCAAATTTAAAATCTACTGAATTTTATATTTCTTGTCTCACTGTGACCCATCCTCCTCTAAGTAACTAAATTTAGAAAAATTCAAAATCTTGTATTTTACGAGCCAACTGAATGAAGTAAGAAATATTCCCTCCCTCACCCGAAATTTTTTTCTGGATACGACCTTGTCTAAAAGGCATAAATTATGAACTAAAACTGCTGCTTGAAGAGGTAAGTTTCAAATCCTTTTATGTTTTAAAATGTAATATAAGATATTCAGACATGATAGCAACTACTAAATTTAAAATTGTGTTATTTCCTAAATCAATGTTTTTCAAACTGTTTTGGTCGCGGAGCGTTTTTGAAATTCAATTTAAATGCGGAACACCATAATGAGAAATGTCCATTGTGAGCCAAATTATGCATTCAATATTTTACCCCCCCCCCCCTTTTTTTTTTCTTTTCACTTTTTTTTCCAGTTACACGAAATTGTCACTTCCAGGAACTCGTGAAATATTGTCGTGAAACCTCAGGGTTCCGTGGAACACACTTTGAAAAACGCTGACCTAAGTCTTTCTTAAATAAGTAGTACTGCAAGAACATTATTTTAAGTGTTACAAACCAAATTTTATTAAGCATGCAATTGTGGGAGAAAATGTTTTAAAGTTTTTATATGTAAATGAGATTAATAAATGTGCACATGATTATAAACACTTTTAGAGCACTCAAACTACTTTGTTCAAATTGAATAGTTTCTTGAGATGCAACATATCATGTACAGATCATTACTTTTCTTTAACATTTTTATTAGGAGTTAAAAAGAAATAATAAACATAATTTACATAATGATGGGTCTAAACATTGATTCTATTCAGTGTTTAGATCCATCATTATGAATTTGAATTGAATTGTGAAGCAAATAATAAAATTGAATTTCCAATTGTGAAGTAAATAATAAAATCAGTGGTAAAGTCACCAATTTCTATCAGGAAGGGGGAGAAATTCTTCCCGGTTTTAATCTCTGAATCCACAAATATCTTCTTTTTTTTTTTCTCCCGCAAAGCTTTGAGTTTTGATAAACAAGTTGACTTTACAGACGGGATTCTATAAAATGAAATTGCTTATCCTGTTTAGTAGGATGAGAACAACCGAATATAGCACCACAGCCATAGTACTTCAAATCGCATGAGAAGACGATACGGTTGAGTTAAGGCTCCTAGATATTATAGAAGCTGTAGGTTGAATCGTGACTTCACGCGCAACCTTTTATAGTGCCCTTACGGCTCCTAAATATATGTTTAGAAGCCTTAAGTGGCCCTTGTGGCTGAAATCAAACGTGGGGAAATCTAATTCGTACTGAATGTTTATAGATATTTTAAAGTTCGGTACCTCCTGTGGAAGTAGGGCCAACAGTACAGGCCAAATGTGCCCGTGTGATAATCAGGCACACTAGTCGTACTCAAATATTTCAATGCTTCTGCAAATTTAAAGAAAGTTCAAATATGAGTAAAAGTTGTAAGCAATGTATCACCTCGAACCAAAGTATAATGGTTCTTCAAAATATAGATGATGCATTAAAAGATGGTAGAATAATAGCAATAAGAGAATAAGCAATTAAATTGGGAATTTTGTTCAGTTTAATTAAAGTTTTTCTATCCAAAGATTTGTGTTTAGAACGTGACTTAGCTAATGTCGTTCCACATTCCTTGACCGATGAGCAGATAAAGATCAGCTTGACGATAGCCAGTCACTTGCTCCTGCTTGCAAAATGTGACAGAAATTCTTAGAAAAATATTAAAATTTCTTCCGTACGATTTTTTTGTTTTCCACAATTTAAATAAAAGGAACTTTAATGTAAACATTAATGTAATAAAGCGTAGTTTAACGCAGTAACTGAGAACATTTTCGAAAAGTGTGTTTTACATGTGCTTCAATTTTGTGTTTTACATTTGCTCTAACTTTGTGTTGTACATTTGTTCTAACTTTGTGTTTTACATTTGCTCTAACTTTGTGTTGTACATTTGTTCTAATTTTGTGTTTTATATGTACTTACAACTTTGTATTTTAAATATTCTTTTACATATGCTATGTCTGATTGGACATGCTTGTTCCAATATAAAGATCGTTAGAATAAGTACATCTCACATGGAGCTTATTTTGAAAGCAATTAATCTTCCATTTCTAAATATATATTAATTTATTTTACATACTGAGTTCACATATTATTGAATAAGACCAAGTATTTCATACATCTTAAAGAAATTCGCATATTTCCCCACACCATAAAATTTTCTTATGTTAAGTAAATATAAATAAAAGTTTATGATATAATAAAATTGTGATTATATAACTGTTATTATATAACTTTATAATGTATAATTAAGAATTTATCGTTACTGTTCGTTGCTCAGGTTGCTTCTCTGTGTTATTTCAGTAAATGGAAAACAAGCTACATAAGTGTTAGCATTTTTGACAACCGTATATAATGTTTATTTACACGGGTGTTAGAAGTCTTGGGGTAGCAGCTACTTATATGTATCCCCTCTTAGTATGCTATATAACGTAACTTTCACGTTTAAGTTGAAGAAGCATGCATTAAATCATGTTGAGCAAAGTGGCTCTTAAACGTGCGCTAAACGAAGTTAAAACGATGTCTTGCAGAGCCATTGCCAGAGATAAACCAACTAACTCCGTTTGTTTGCCATGTTAAACGTATAACAACATACTGTAACTGTTTTATCACGATCTCCAAGTTAAAAAAAAAAAGTGTTTACGTCATTTCTGACGTAGTATTTTAAGAAATAGCGTTTTACTGCCGTTATCTACAGTTATGTTTATTTACGTAGGGTTCTTCGTAATATCTGTGAAGTGTTTTAGTATGACATATTGAATTGGTTGCGTTTTCATTGTTTACTATTCAAAAGTAGATTGAATTTTGGATAAAGTGGGCTATTAAATCACTGTATCACTCGCTTTCAACGGTGTTTTTTTTTATGGTTAGCTGAGTAGATTAATATTTCCCTTGTGTGTTAATAATGAATAATTCATTTTATTATGAACTTAGGATTACCCGATGTTTCCCCTGAAAAATTAATGCATTAAATTATTAATAAATTAATTTTTATGAGTGCTTTTACTCACTGAAAAATTAAATTTTTTTAATGCTTTCAAGATTTTGGAATACTACTATAAAAATACAATAGTCACCACCATTTACAACAAAGTTGTTAGTGGTTTTAAGATTTAAGAAACGTCCTATGTTGACGATTGTTGACAGTCACCTAAGATTCGCAATAAATGGAGGAGACTATTTTATGCTTTTTAACACTTAACAACATAGTTTAAAAGTGTTTATGACTTTGTTCATTCATTCTGTTTGTCTGTCTGTCTTTTCGCACGATAACTGCCGTAAAAATGACTTTATCAAAATGAAATTTTAGTATATTGTTGAGACGGTCTGTGGAACATATGGGAATGTAAATGAATAATAGCACCAAATTAGTTTTGGATTGAACCCGGGTTGAGAAAATGAAATATATTGAACTTTATTAGACTTAATTTTTCAAACATTTTTTAAGCGAATTTAAAATTCACAAATTGCTTCGAAAGTTTTAGGAAATATTCAAATTATCCCAGAAAATATATAAATATGAAGAGATCACGTGACCCACTTCAAAATAAAATATGAACTCCATTTTTTTATCCCAAAGTAAAAATCGTGATTTTTAAAGTTCTTTTAAATTTAGATTTAGTGTTGCGTCCGTCCTAAAACCGCTTTATTTTTTTTTTTTTTTCTGTGCATCTATATTCTGAGCCAACGCAATTACAATAATGTTGAATTTAAATGATCATCAAATTTTGATTACTTCTACAACGAAGCCTAATTTTAATGTATGCAGAATGTAAACAAATCAAGCTGCAAGATGAGTTGTATAAAAATTGCTGATTTTTTTTTTAACGCAAAATGATTTAGCTCTGGAGTCTGGAGTATAGCTGATATGAATGAAATATTAATTGATTTTGCATAAAGAAGCAGACGATTTTATAGCATTGCCTTTTTCGATGAAGTTTTAAGCATGAAGTTATAAGCATGAAGTACTTTTACCTCCATGGTTTTAAGTTTCCAAGTAAAATAAATTATTGTAGTACTGGGATAATTTACGAGAATGTAGACAAGTGATTGTAACATGAGTTGCATAAGAATTGTTGAATGTTTTTCAGGCAAAATTACTTAACTCAGGAATCTGGAATAAAAGTGTATGGATGAAATCTTCACTGCTTTTACGTAGAGAGCTAGACAATTTATATTTCGATGACGTCATTTGAATAAAGTTTATTTATTTCGATGAAGCTTTAAGTTTTTAAGTAAAATAAATTATTGTAGTTCTGTGATAATTAAAAATTATCACTGCTGAATGCATCTCATTTTAGAGATGCTATACATTAAGCAGATTACATTTCAGTTGGAAAGTATTTCATAATCAATGCTGTATGCATGATTGATATTTCTTGTTAAAATATTACCGGAGGACTTTGAAGCCCTTCCGAACCCAAATATTTTCATGTACGAAGCCGTCATGTAATATACTTTCTTTCTACTACATATTTTATTTCGGAAAACCTTTTATTACAACAATACATCAGGAAGACACAATATATGCTCATTTTTACTTTTCTTATATAGCCGACGCGGTGGTCGAACGGTCAAGGCGAGCGTTTCCAAGCGATCGTTCGGCCGCCGCGTTGTGGGTTCGAGTCCCACGTAAGGCATGGATGTTGTGTTGTTGAGTGCAGTGTGTTCCGCCCCCTCTGGTGCGCCTGGGGCAACGTCCCAGGACGGCTAAATGGTTCACGTTTCTGGCCGACATATAGGCGAATGATGAAAGTCAAGTGCCTGGCCATTTGATAAAAAAAAAAAAAAAACTTTTCTTATATACATAGTATAATGTATAGGGGAGGTATTGTGGAGAGGATGAGAATTCGGTGTCGGATATTGAAATTCTATACGGTGTTTATTTTTCTACTTTTATTCCTATAAATTTAAAACAATTTTGTGCTGTTTAAGAGGGGCACTGGCGCCTCTATGATAACGTTTGCCCCTCCCCCTCTTCAGAAATTAGTAGATATATTCTTGTTCTGTTCTTTCTCCTCAATTACTGGTGTTGAAGTTTTGATGTACACATTGAAAATATACCATAAAAATTTCAACAAGATATCCCCAATAGAATCTGAAAATGGGGCATAAATGTAGGAAAATGTTTAATCTTTAGAAATAGAGGATAAAAGAAAAGCACGGACGTCTGACTCACATGACATTCGTGCTAAAATTGTTAATCAGAGATGCTTATAATCTTTCAAACTGAATAAAATTAACACCGTTATAAACAGAATATTTTGAAGAATATTTCGGACAGGAAACTCCAAAATGTGAATTTTTTAATTTTTACTCCCGCCATTAAGTGACAAATATAATTTTTGTGTGATTTGCTTTCTTTTTTGCATCACCATATTCGCAAAAAAAAAAAAAAAAAAAAATTAAAATCATAGTGTATTCGCAAAAATCTTTTAAAAACCACTTTGACCGTACGAAATACATTCATCTGGAATCTAGATAAGTAAATTTTATTTTCTCCTAGTCATATTTTCGAAAATTAATCCAGAAACACTTAACAAGGCAAGGAAGTTAAGTCTACACATTTTCGAATAAATTTGTGGTGGTATATATTTTCCAAGAAGAATTTGATATTTTTTTGCGTGAAAATCTAAACCGGTAACCAGATATTGTCTTGATAAAAAATGCTATTTTAATCACAAGACTGCAGAAATAAACTGCTAGGAGGATTCGTGAATGAAAAGATTTTGGTTTCTGCACCCGTATGGAATTTTTAAACTTATGCCCTAGTTTCAGACGTAATGGAGACCATTTTCCAACTCACTTTTGCTAGATTGGATGGCGGTTAAATTGCTGAATAGATATGTTACAAAAATACGATTGATTTTGCTTTTTCTTATAACTCTGACTCTGATTTATAGAATTCGAAAATAATGCTGACGTCAGTCGCAAGTGATTTTTTACGCGCATGAAAATCTGTAGAGTACAGATTGATATTGATTCCTCGAGGGATGAGATTGCTTCCATAAATTGTCACGATATAGCGAAATTATACTGCAGCGTAACGGTTAAATCGTATTCGCTGTAATGTATTTTTGTTTAGAGTCTTACAGCGTATGGGATCTTATAGTAAATATAATATTGGATTAATTATTACATAAAAAATAATTATTTTAGGAACAAGTCTTGATTTTTTTTTCTTTAAATCAGACAATGTTTTGGTTGAGCGTATAATTTGTAGATAAGAGTACAACTACATAAAAGTTTACCATTCAATTTAAGGCACTTTATACTATAGTCGTAGAACTGGCCTGTAAAGAGGGCCAGTTATGTCAATGGATGCGGTTATTTGCAATGGAAACTCAATTTTTTATACCAGAGCTATTCAACATTTTTGTATTTGCGATCTACTTTTTTTTATATAGCGACTTTTCGATCTGCATATATACGGGAAAAATGAGAATCTGATATATAACGTTTACATATATAATGTTTATTAAACATTTCAGTGGGAAAAATAGCGCAAATACAATCATATCATAAAGAACAAAAATTAGAAACATAGTGTCCTGAGGTATCTCCCTCTTTTAGGACACTCTCGTTAAGAGCGCGAAAAGAACAACGCCGCGTGTACATTAACAAAAACATAAATTTATTTACAAAATATTATATATATATATTTACAATTATTATTTACAAACATTTTACCTATATATCAATTCATTGGATTAAAAAAGCAATATAACAACAATTGGTAACCGAGCATATAAAACTGCCCGCCTAACTTTAACTTGTAGCTATTAAAGTGGAGAGAGAGAGAGAGAGAGAGAGAGAAAATGAATGAATATAGAATACATGTTAGGAAAGGCCCCAAATGGGTAACTCACCAATATCATTCGCAGTGGCCCGTCTCGCACCCTTTGATTTTTCATCTCCCAGAGAAGCCGGCCGTAAAAGAGATGTTTACTCTGTCGTGTCCTGGAGTCAACTCCCTCTTCTCCTTTTTTTTCAATTTTTAAAACTCTCTCTCTAAGATTAAACACGCCTCTGAAACCCTGAAAATCCTCTCATTGGTTTCTGGGGCGTAACCCCTTTACCCGAAAGCAACATCGTTGGTTTTTTAGACCCCCTCCGGTCAAACAAGCCCATAGTAAGCCCATAGCAAGCCCATAGTAAGAGAGAGAGAGAGAGAGAGAGAGAGAATGAATATAGAATACATATTAGGAAAGGCCCCAAATGGGTAACTCACCAACATCATTCGCAGTGGCCCTGAATGAATATAGAATACATGTTAGGAAAGGCCCCAAATGGGTAACTCACCAATATCATTCGCAGTGGCCCGTCTCGCACCCTTTGATTTTTCATCTCCAAAGAGAAGCCGGCCGTAAAAGAGATGTTTACTCTGTCGTGTCCTGGAGTCAACTCCCTCTTCTCCTTTTTTTTCAATTTTTAAAACTCTCTCTCTAAGATTAAACACGCCTCTGAAACCCTGAAAATCCTCTCATTGGTTTCTGGGGCGTAACCCCTTTACCCGAAAGCAACATCGTTGGTTTTTTAGACCCCCTCCGGTAAAACAAGCCCATAGTAAGCCCATAGCAAGCCCATAGTAAGAGAGAGAGGGAGAGAATGAATATAGAATACATGTTAGGAAAGGCCCCAAATGGGTAACTCACCAACATCATTCGCAGTGGCCCGTCTCGCACCCTTTGATTTTTCATCTCCCAGAGAAGCCGGCCGTAAAAGAGATGTTTACTCTGTCGTGTCCTGGAGTCAACTCCCTCTTCTCCTTTTTTTTCAATTTTTAAAACTCTCTCTCTAAGATTAAACACGCCTCTGAAACCCTGAAAATCCTCTCATTGGTTTCTGGGGCGTAACCCCTTTACCCGAAAGCAACATCGTTGGTTTTTTAAACCCCCTCCGGTCAAACAAGCCCATAGTAAGCCCATAGCAAGCCCATAGTAAGCCCATAGCAAGCCCATAGTAAGAGAGAGAGAGAGAGAGAGAGAGAGAGAGAGAGAGAATGAATATAGAATACATGTTAGGAAAGGCCCCAAATGGGTAACTCACCAATATCATTCGCAGTGGCCCGTCTCGCACCCTTTGATTTTTCATCTCCCAGAGAAGCCGGCCGTAAAAGAGATGTTTACTCTGTCGTGTCCTGGAGTCAACTCCCTCTTCTCCTTTTTTTTCAATTTTTAAAACTCTCTCTCTAAGATTAAACACGCCTCTGAAACCCTGAAAATCCTCTCATTGGTTTCTGGGGCGTAACCCCTTTACCCGAAAGCAACATCATTGGCTTTTTAGACCCCCTCCGGTCAAACAAGCCCATAGTAAGCCCCAGCAGAACGATACCCTTTCTGGCGCTAATTCAAAAGGCCCGTAAACCCTATGATACCGTCTGACTCGGGCAAAGTTGCATATTTCGGTAAAAATGCGATCTCCAAAGGTCATCGCCCCCTAAATATTGGATCATGGGTTTACCATGTGGCACATAGTTAATACTAATATAAAATTAAATATTAATGAGATCGTTGACATAATCCAGATTTGGCAATATTTTCAAAATCGGGATTATACGTCGAGATAATCGTGATATTTATTATAGTTCCAAGAATATTGTTTTACCGCACCTGTTAACAACTCATTTGATATCCTATATTTTACCATTAAAATACGCACTTTATTCCTTATTGGAATCAATCGGGGTGCTTGCGTTCCATAAAAAATTCTTAAGTCCTTAAGGATTTTTTAGGGATCTGATTTTGATTTTTAAGGACCTTAAAACTGCCCAAATTTGTACCAAAGCCCTTAATTTTCTTACAAATACCACAGTAAATATAATAAAAGTTGTAAAGGATCAAGGTGTTTTATATTTTCCGGTTCCTGTTTCTTCCACTATCCCAGTAGAAATCAAACTCTGTTTCCCTGTTTTTTCTAATAATAGACTGAGTCTAATAATAGACTGCAACACCCATAATTAGGGTCACCTTGAAATAAGTATACCAAGGCCTTTTTGTATAAATATATTAGCGAGTAGTTAAGAAGAATTCATTGAATTTGTTCTTGGGTCTGTAATGGAGAATTTTGGTGTTTCAACTTCAGAAGAAGTTGGATCTGTGTTGCGCAAAGCATTTTCGGAGTGTATCAACAACTTCTCAAGGACGGGGTTTTACGGAGTGCCCAGGAGGGGAAAGAAATCCCCCCCTTTAAACTCCGGACGAAAAGGAAAAGAGATACTAAGAGGAAAACATAAGTGATAGAATTTACATCAGAGAGTTTGCTTGGGGGGGGGGGGGGGGGCTGCGACCGAAGTCGGGCCCTTCCCCAAGTCTACAGAAGGAGGAGAAAGAGCTAGGGCCCAAACAGGCGCCTAGCGAGAGAAAAAGAGAGGGGGCAAGAAGCGCGCTCCGAAGGACGCAGGGCCTTGAGCTTGAGACGGGGGGGGGGGGGGGGTACCGTACATAACAAAAAAAGTTTGAAGGTTCGTCGATGCAACGCGAATTCCCAAAAGCAAGGGAGGGGCACGGTTTTAACTAGAGTTCTGAAAACAAAACAAGAAGGGGGGGGGGAGATGCAAAACAATGCTAGATACGACGACCCCGTGGGGGGGGGGGCGCAGGAATGCATCTTTGGGGCGACGCCATGGCAACGCCCTAGGGCGCTTGCGCGCCTTCGGGTGAGTCGGGTTATACCCCGGGATGCTATCTAACGTGGGTATCAACAACTTAAATGAGTTATTTATTTCCGTTTGTGATAGAAAATCGGCCTCTAAACAGGATAGGGCCAGTTTTGATCGCAATAGAGAAAATGCGCTGAAGATTTTTGAACAAGTATTGGATGATAGGGATAAACCTAGAGAGCGTCAGAGTTCTGATAACAATTTGGACTTCTCGGATAGAATTATAGCTTTACTGGAACTTCTGAATAGAAAAGTACAAGATAATCATACTGACCTGCTTAGGAGAATGGTCAGCATTGAAGATAAAGTATACTCTGATAGTAATGCTATAAATGGTTTCATAAGGGCCAAGGCAAGTGAGCACGGCGTTGATTGGAAATACTGTGGAATCGATTCGAATGTGATTAATCAGCGTTTTGAATCAATTCAAAGAAATAGTCTCAGCGAATGCTTGGGGGAAAATGTCAATGATGGTGTTGAACAGAGCAACAGAGATACGGAACAGTGGCCAAATTTGCAAAAGTTTCAGAATCGAGCTAGTGGTGCTCAAATGCAAACAAACAGTGATATGATTTTGAATACTGTGGGATCTGGTTTTCTAAAGATCGACAAGGACTACTCTAAGGAATATAGTGCTAAGCCGATATCGAAGACTATTTTAAATGGTTCATGTAAAGTTTCAAAGGTAGTGGCGGCTCAGAAATTGCCCCAGAATGGGAGCAGTATTTCTTTCAAGATTGAGTCCAGATACGATAGCTGCTGATATTGAATCTCATTTAAAGAACTGCCTTATTGATAATTTCATATGTACCCGACTTGTTACTAAGTTTAACACTTAACCTTCTTTTCATATTGAGGTCCAGGAACAGGACATGGCAAAGTTGTTAAAGGGTGATATTTGGCCCGAAGGATGTTTTATAACCAAATTTTTTGGCAAACTTAATGATACGCAAGTTTTTCAAGAAGGTGAAATAAATGGCCTTGAGGATAATGCCGAGAAGTGACTACTTGATAAGTCAGCGGTCAAGGATGGATATGTTTCAAATCGTGACATTAAAATTTATTACCAGAATGTTAGGGGTCTTCGGATAAAAGCAAACTATTCTTATCTGCGTTGGCCCAAAACTATGATATAATTTGTTTTACTGAGACTTGGCTCTGTGAAAGTATAAGAAGCTCGGAACTTTTTGATGGCCGATACACAATTATACGTAGAGATAGGGCAAATATGGATAATCGAGAACGTGGAGGGTGTGTGTTGATTGCACTCAAATCTAACATTGTGTTCAATGAGTTATCCATGGGTGAAGATCAGGGGGAATCGGTTTGGATAAAAATTGATCTAGCTTTTGGTAAATATTTGTTTCTCTGTGTGGTATATATTAAACCTGCTTCCAATTTTATTATGTATGACAAATTTTTCAATCTGTTTGAAGCTAATTTTGGTTTTCTTAATCATGACATTATTGTCATGGGTGATGTTAATCTACCTGGTATTATCTGGCCTATGTCATGTCAAAAGAAGTTAATCACACTAATACTGAAATGTTACTTCTGAATTTTTTAGACCTGTATGAGTTGAATCAACTGAATAACGTTTTGAATATTAATGACAGAGCTTTAGATCTGGTTATCTTAAGATATAATGAACGTATTTTAAGTATTAAACGAGCAGGTACTGATGATATTTTACTTCTTGAAGATGTTCACCATCCCTCTATCATTATAACTCTTATTAATACTAAGACTCCAAGAGTCAGGGTTACTGGGAGGCCTCTTTCTGATTGTATGTGATATGATTTTAAAATTACTGATTTTGAACTTTTGTATAAAAAGTTGAGCAATGTTGATTGGAATTTCTTAAATTATTCTAATAATATTGACTATGTGGTTAGTGTTTTTTATCTTCATCTTTTTCAAATTTTCGATGTATGTATTCCTAAAACTTTTTCTAGAAGCAGTAATTACCCACCCTGGTTTAGTCGTGGCACTATACGGAATATCAGACTGAGGGACAGATTTCGTAAAAAGTATAAACAGCGCGGTCTGACTTATGACCTTATACATTATAAATTACTTAGAGCTAAGATTAAGACAGATATCAATCGTGATTATAAATCATATGTTAGATTTGTTGAATCCTCTCTTAAAAGCAATCCTAAGCGTGTTTGGTCTTATAGTAAGTTTAAAGATACGATTTCGTGCAAAACAATGAATTTAAATAATGCTATGTATTCCACTGACAAAACCATTGCTAATGCTTTTGCTGAGTTTTTTTGTGCTAATTTTATTGTCAGTACGCCTTTTGATGCTGATTCGTTTCCGGCTAATCATCACATGAGTGATATCTCTGATGCTGTGAGTGTTAATCATGTAACTTTCAGAGATGTTACAGATGGCATTAATAGACTAAAGGGTTCTAGCTCGTTGGGTTTAGATTGTATACCCGCTTATATTATAAAAGCGTGTTCTACATATCTTGTGTATCCTTTACTCATTATTTTTAACCTGTCCATCAGTTGTAATGTTTTCCCAGATGAATGGAAGAGATCTAGAATTGTTCCTATTTTTAAAAAGGGTGACAAATATCGTATTGATAACTACAGGCCCATCTCCATTATTTCTCCATTTGCTAAGGTTTTTGAGTTTGTTTTGCATAGGTACATCTACAGTCAAGTTCGGTCTTTTATTTCTATCAATCAGCATGGTTTCATGAGAGGCAGGTCTACTGTTACTAATCTTCTTTGCTTTAATTCGTTTGTGATTGATGCCATTAATTCTAGGGGTCAGTTGGATGTTGTTTACACTGATTTTGCGAAAGCTTTTGATTCGGTTGATCACGGTATTTTGATTCATAAATTGAAGAGTATTGGGTTTTGTCCTAATTTGGTTATGCTTTTAAAGTCCTATTTAACTTCCAGGTTTTCATGTGTAAATTTTGGTTCTTGCTTGAGTAGGGGCTTTTCGGCTACTTCTGGTGTGCTCCAGGGCTCTATTCTTGGTCCCTTGTTATTTATTATTTTTATTAATGATCTTGCTGATTGTTTTAAAAATTGCCTTTTTTATGCTGACGATTTTAAAATTTTATGTCCTATTTTTGATGCTATTTCATGTAAAAATATTCAGTCTGATTTGCATGTCCTTTCCAATTGGTGCAGCAATAACAGTCTTCATCTTAATATTAGTAAATATAGTGTTGTGTCTTTTACTCGTAGAAAGGTGCCTATTTCATTTTCTTATGGTATTGGCAACTCTGTTTTTGCTAGAAAGTTCTCCATTACTGATCTTGGAGTTATTTATACGTCTGATTTTTCCTTTTCTCCTCATATTTCTTATATCTGTTCTAAATCCTATACAAAACTGGGTTACATTAAGAGAATTACTCAGGATTTTACGAATGAGGATACCATTATTGTTCTTTTCAATGCCTTGGTCAGGTCTGGACTTGAATATGCGTCTGTGGTTTGGAGGCCTTTTCATGCCGTTCACTCAAACAGGATCGAGATCATTCAAAATAATTTCTTGAGGTATCTTTATTATAGGAAGACTAGCATTCGTTGTTATGCCTTATCCGCTACTTTTCTACGCGGTTTGTTTGGTTTAAAAAGCTTACAGAGCAGAAGGGATTACATTCTGTTTTCATTCTTCAGGAATTTGGTTGGTGGCCGAGTTGACTGTTCCCCTGTTTTGGGTGGGATTGGGTTTCGTGTTCCTCAGTATACAACAAGAAGCATTAACTTATTTGCTGTAAAGAATTTTAATTCGAGTATTGGCTGTAATTGTGCAATTACTAGTTTTTCTAAATTATACAACAATTTCCCTGATAATCTGGATATTTTTTATTCATCGGAGATGGATTTTAAAAAGCATTTGTTGTAAACATTCTGTATTTTATTGTATGTATTCATGTGAATCTGTTTATGAAGATCATTGGTTGTTGAAGGTTTGCTTTTCTTTTTAATGTATTTAACTTTTTAATGTATTTTAACTTTTTAATGTATTTTATGGTATTTTAATCTGTATTTTTTTTAATGTATTTTTATTCCTGCACGCTGTAACTGGGACTACGTCCTGTAGCTTGCAGTCTTTTTCAAATAAATAAAAAAATAAAAAATAAAATTTGTCATTTTAGTTAGCCATTATACCCATTACCGCCTGATTTTCCGATCAGTAAAACTTACTTTTCCCTTTTACAGTTCATTTCTAAAAGTCTTTAATATACTTGTGAAAAGCTACCTTTTCGTACTTTTAATCATTCGCATTAGATTTAAATATTGTTAAAAGAGAAATATTTTGAAATCAGCAAGATCCAAATATGTCAATTTTGCTTATATTTAATTTTTTTTATCTGTGATGGTAGAAATTCTTGTAAGCATTCCTCGAAATTTTTGATAGTGTTGAGATCAAATATTATATTATGTGAAGTTTCATGAAACTTCATAATGTATTAATGTATACTTTTTCACAATATATAACTTTTTTACTGAAGGCCTGAAAAGATGTTTCTTAAAAAGTGCTTAATTTTTTCATTAACGAATATGCAAGAAATCTGTTAATTTTCCCTCCATTCCATGTATTTAATTAATTATCTACTTTATACCATGCTTGTACGATCCTAATGTGATGTCCACGGTAAGAGATGCAAATGCATCGGCTACGATTTTTGCATAAAGAAGAAGATACACCAGATATACAAAATAAATGCCAATAGACAAATAACGACAGTTTCATCCAATAAGTTTGTGATGACAGCAATGCGCGATGTTGCAGACTGTAAGTCATTTTTATGACTCAAAACAAGTATTTATACAGAAATGTTTATTGGTATGTTTTATTTTTATATATGCGTGTTTTATGTTTGTTATTTTATTATTGCTCTTTTGCTAATTATCTCCTGGTATCATTTTTCTGTGGATCTGGTTTTTGTCCGTTCTTGGGCACAGCTTGCATAAATTTTTAACCATGTGGTATATGCAACCATAGAAACAACGGAGTTTAGTATATCTATTAGAATGTGCCCCTGACGACGTTTCTAGCAGATATGCTTTTCACTGTCTTACATTGATTCATTATTTATAAAAATTTTCTAAAGATCTATATTTCTAAACCTCAAATTCTATATGCTCAGTCTACAGTTAGAATGAAAAATACTGAATAAATAATGTATATCAAAAATGGATACTTAACATCTATTGAAAGCTGATTTCAATGTATATGTAAATATTATTCTAGGATTTATGCACTATTTATAAATTTACATACAGGCAACCCTTGAATAACACGATACTTAAATCAGACGAAAATAGATATAACAGGGTCAAAAATTGCACCAACCATCGAATAACACAGTACTTCAATTGCACGTTTTTTTAAAATTTCCTTTTTATTCTAAGAATTATTTTACACATTCGACTAAAATTTTGTACAGTTAACAACATACAAGTACTCAGCAAACAGTGCCGTTATTTATTACTGCTGTCAGCGGTGACTTCATTTGAATTCAGGTTATTAGCAGGGCCAGAGTGAAATTTATTTATTGCAAGTTAAAGTGCGCATTTGTTTTGAATCATTGTGTCCGTATTTAATTTATACCTAATTAAATCATATACATAATATAAAAGTTTGTGAGTAAAGCGAATTAAAAAAAAAATAAAGAAACACCATTTTCTAGTGCTAATGATCTTAACAATCGAAGTTTTTTCAGTGATGAGAACCTTCTACACATTCGAATAAAGGTAATTCGCCTTTTGGATGATGGTAGTGATGAAGAATAATTACAGAAGCGTTATGTAAATATGTAAGTAGGTAATAAATATTGTTTTCCTTAAAAATCGTTTTTCACTTTTAAAATAAACATCTGGAACCTAATGTCCAGTTATGTATGTATCTGGAGTATCGGATAACATGATTTTCAATAACACGGAATACAATCATCATATTTGTATGAATTCTAAGTCTCATATAACACGGTTTTGAATAACACGGAACCAATTAACCGTGTTATGCAAGGGTTGCCTGTATATATATACTAGAAACTGTGCATAGTGTTGCCCGGAATTTAAAGCAGGGATTAATTGAATTCATTCATTAAGGTTTTCGGAAGGCAGAGTCGCCTGTTGCACGAGAACACGCTTAAATTACAAAACACACGAGAGCACATGCTCATCCCAAATAAACGTTTAATCACACCTTAGACAGACCGTTGCTCCGTTACGTAATACGCCTTGGTCCGGGCGCTGGGCACACCGAACGCCAAGCCCTAAAGTTCTTTTGATATGTCCCAAATAAGCTCTTTTGATATGCCATAAATAAGTTCCTTTGATTCGTCCTAAATACGCATTTCACCCTCTGCGGGGGTGTATAATCTCTTTTGATACGCCCTAAATAAGTTATTTTGGTAATAGTTTTTCTAGTTCTTTGCGGTGCAAAATAGCCTCTTTGTTCAATGTAACAAGGCTATATAATGGAAATTACTAGGTTTTAGGAGGGCAAATTGTATGCACTCCGCTGACGATTTTACAATTTCTTTGCTTTCCACCCATTGCTATCCATTTCAACCAATTCCATTGTTCTTATAATTAGTTTTATTGCCTATGTTTTATAGTAGTCTGTTTATTTCCCCCTCCCCCTATTATTTTATTCCCATCAGTCCTACTATCCGATGTTTGTATGTTTTAATGATTTTATATAATTAGTTTTATGTGCACTGCAGTATCTCTTTAGGTTCAATTTTTATATATAGGATATAGATATTTTCATATATCTTTTTAGGTTCAATATATATATATATATATATATATATATATATATATATATATATAGTGTGTGTGTGTTGAAAAATGTTACTGAAATGAGCATTTTATATGTACTATTTATTTGAAAGTGAATTACCATCATTTACAGAACTTTTACATGTATCATTCTTGAGATATTGCATGTTTTTTAATTAAAATGGAAAAATTTATATATATATATATAAATAAAAGAATACATTTACTTTTCCACAGGGCGACAAAGAATCAAGCGATTTCCATGAAAACTTTGTGTGCTATTGTCCCACACGATCTAAATCTATACTGTATGAACAATCACGTGTTCCATACACTTCAAATGGGTCAGAACCCTGCTTGGTTTCTGATTACATAGTGCATTGCATCAATCCTAAGGCGATACCTTAAGTTTACCTATGTAATGAAATCTTATCAGAAGATAATGGGTCGTACTTTATCGACAAATACAAAACCGTTTTAAACTCAACATGTTTTGGTTCTTTATCATCGGTGTTCTGGTAATAATGGCGACTGCGTGGGATGCATAATTTCAACTTTAGTGCGATGGGTTGTTAAACAGCTTTTTCTCTTGCCGATCTCTCTTGTTTCACTCCTACTCGTGCATTGTGCCTAGATAGTTTTTTTTAATGTGTTGTTTTTGAAACGAGATCCTGGCTATTTTATCCCTGTTTTCAAATTAGATGTAATTGTGTTTTCTAATTGTTTCATTCACGCTGATTAGTTAATAGTTTCCAAAGAAACAGGCTACTTACTAATTTCCCTACAATGAATTGTGTATGTAATGGAAAAATATTGTAATGAGGTCAAAATTTTTACTATCGGATTTGGATGGAGTTACATGTTTGAATAATAGTTGAATACGCATGGGCCATTTTTTTTCAATCATGTCTGTTTGTCTGCTCACAATATCCCTAAAAAATGCTAGCAAAGCGTATGACATTTAGTATGATTATTTCAATCGGTAGATGCCAGAGGCCTATTGAGTTTCATCGTGCACGGACCTGAAAAAAGTCATCAAATTTAGCATCCCCCCCCTAGAAAATTAATAAAAAAAAATGAAAGTAATAATTTTTTTAAATGATATCAAAAATACTCATTTTCTATGTAAATTTCAAACTATACAAGAATTGAATAATTTACAAATGAATCATACGGAACGATTACACTAGCCATTATCAAAATGTTGCACGTTTTTTATTTAAAATGGAAAAAAATATTATATTGTTTGAAGCATTTAAACATCGTAACAAAAATATATGGAAAACAATGTTTGAAGGTTTGAGCCACTCTCGAGATATTTGGGGGGGGGGGGGGGATTCACATGGAAAACGATATCTATCGAAAAATTGAGTACATCAAATAACATTTCGATCGGTCATTCCAATGTATAAACATCTCAAAGGCATATTAATTTTGGGATCTTTGAACATATTTTTCGAAAAACAGAAAACAAAATGACAAAATTTGTTGCAAAAATATTCACTTTATACGCAATATTTTTAAAAAGCATGACACAATTTACAGAACGATATAACATGCTTCGTTTTTTAGATATTGCGCGATTTACATCTAAAAGAAAAATATCCTAAAAAGTTTAATAAATTCGCTAATATCTAATGAATGATTTTTAAGTACTTTAAACTAGAAATGTATGAATACCCTTGTTTAAAAGTTATCACGAGCCATTCTGGAGATATTTGAATTTGTCCTTTTCTAGAAGGATTGTGATATTTCTTGAAAGAATCAATTTCGATGAAAAATTTTATCCTTACTTTAATCGGCAACAAGAAGCCTGTGATTTTTCAGTGAGTTCGAATTTAAAAATACTCTATATGTGCTACTGTTTTTCCCATATCGAAATTTGTTAATCTACTTAAAAGTTATGTGTTGGACAAATCAGATTTTCAATTTTAAAATGTCCTTAAACAATTCATTTTAAAAAAAAATTCCACATTTCTTTAATCCTTTGTAGTATAAGGTAATTAGTTTTGGAATTTTAGCAAAATAGCTAAGTAAATTTTAGCTAGTAATTTTACCTAAAAAAATTTTAGCTAAGACAGTCCATACTAAATTTCCATGACAGTATAAAGCAACTTATTTTTTTGTTTTGAAATTTTCGCTGGCTTTGTGTTAACAACTGCTCTTGCACTTTTCATTTGCATTTTCCATTGTTTCAAGAAATTATGGCGTATTTCTTTTCTTTGGAAATATTTTAAGCTTCTCTGCAGATTTTCTTCCAGTAGCACTGCAGTTTTATTGTGCCGAAATATTATTAAAAAAATTGTGATAAATATTTCATACCATTATCCGTATTGTAAGAGTTCATTCTTTTCACGTTATATTTTCTCTTTTATTTAAGAATATAATATTTTTACTCATACCGTAGCAATTGGATTACATTCTTTCTTATATTCTTCTCTGTTCACCATAATTCAGCACTGAAGCGCACGATGACTTTTTAGATTTAAAAATTGATAGTGTTGCTGTTGCCAGGAAGTTGTACTTATATCATCCTCTTCTTTAGCATAATTTTATAGACATGAGCCTAAAATTGTCTAATTTGCTAATGATAGGACTAAGACATAAGCATAAAATTATTTAATATTCTTCCATCTTTTGAATATAATTTACCAACGATAGAGCTTCTGCTGCGATGAAGTTGTCCTTTTCTTTAGCATAATTTTTTAAAGACATAAGCCTAAATGTGGCCAGTATTCTTTCATTTTCTAATATAATTTACCAATGATAATAAAATCCTATATTTTTGGTTTAATTACTTATTGCTCTTTAAAAAATAACATGATTAGGATAGTAATCAAATCAATTACTGGCTGTATCGGTATGGCTAGAAATTGTACTAAAAAAATCGATTGCAAATGCTCTATGATTTTCAGAGTTTTCATTGACCTCTAAAATCCTAGGGATTCAGGGGGGGGGGGGACCCCAATTTTCTAAGGAAGTCAGTAAGGATATCGCGCATTCTTACTAATAGGTAGGTACTGCGCAGTCTTACTAATAGGTAGTCACTGCGCAGTTTTACTAATAGTAAGACTGCGCAGTGCCTATCTAATAGGTAGGCACTGCGCAGTCTTACTAATAGGTTGGCACTGCGCAGTCTTACTAATAGGTTGGCACTGCGCAGTCTGACTAATAGGTTGGCACTGCGCAGTCTTACTAATAGGTTGGCACTGTGCAGGCTTACTAATAGGTTGGCACTGCGCAGTCTTACTGATAAGTAAACGATCTTGGGCTTTACTATAGGTAGGAAGGGTGCTATAGAAAGGGTTCAATAAAGATAAATCTTTAATTCACAAATCTGTGCTTTCAGAGCCTAGTATAGTTAAAGCAATTTCTTTTCTTTTTTTGTTTCTTAAAAATGTAATACTTGCAAATTCTTGTTAGCTATTTTATATTGATTTCTTATTTAATAATATTTTATTTTTCGCAATATATAAAATCCATTTTTCGGCATCCTGCCTAACGTCTATAGTCAAAAGTGAAAAAAATATATACATAAAGATTTATATATATGGGTCTATATATAGTAACTGATATTTTGCATTCCTTAATTAAAAAAATATTAAATATTTGATAGATCCAAGTGAAAACGTGGCGAAACTTGTTAGAAACAATAGAAGTACCATTCTAAGTTCGACTGACTATGAGTAGATATGAGAGCTTTCAGTCTCGAACCCATGGAATACGCATCGGTTACGCATCGTTTCACTTCAGAGCTAAGCGCATGGTCATTAATCTATTAATTTCCCAGTACTTTTAACATTATGATTAAAACCTTTAAGTGAATTGCATGGGTTACATTTCAGTTCATTAAATCGATTTCATTGGTTGATTAAATTATTGTATAAATTTTCTCCCTAAATAATATAGTCTTTTGATCATTTTGTTGCCAAGATAAACTGCTGGATAGAGAATTAATTCTGATCAACTGAAGCATGCGTCTTTATCTGCAATCTTTGTTACTCAAATGGCTAAGCTGACTAAGTGCAGTGGGCTTTAAAATCTAAATGGAACAATTCTTCCCAGCGATTTCTGGACGATCCAAGAAACTTTCTTCTCTATTGTTTTCTCGGTTCATTAAATGGTGACGGTAATCGATACATTGATTTGCAATTAATAAGCATAGATTGAAGGGAGAGATTCTTTGGCACATACACTCTTTGAAAATCTATCGCTTCTTCATTAATTTAACTGTGATAAAATTATGTTCTGTCTCCGGTAAAGTCGAGTGGTAGTTGCATACAGAGCAGTTGTGTACACGTCAAATTTCGCGGCAGTTGTACGATGGGATTTAGGTGTGTGTGTGTGTGGGGGGGGAGAGGTGTAATATATCTACAAGATGAATGAACGTGGAAAAGCGAAGCTAGTGAAACTCTTCAGTACAATAAGTTAAGATAACGAGATCCTAACGATATTGATCTTTAAAATTTAAACGCGCAATATTTATCCAATAATCTTCACAGCAGCGAACTCGACCTGTAAAACATCAACTTACACCATATATCCACATTATAAAAAAAATCTGTTGAGTTTTAGATGCGTTATTGTCGGACAAAGTGTGCAGACAGATAAAATCAAATCGCTTCTAACACAAAAGTAAGTAACTCAGTTCTTTACCTCGCCTTAATCATTTCTATATGTTTAACTAAATAAAATCTTGATAGCACATTTTTGATACTAAGGCGAGTTCAAAATCGCGCAGCTGTGTTAGGCCACAAGAATATTTGCTTTTTTAATATCCTTACTCCAGAAAGATTAGCACAAAATTAAGGAGGGGGGGGGGGTAGATCTGACATTGGTAGTGTGCATATGCACATCATTGATCGATTTTATATTGCATGGCTCTTTAGCATCCTTAGCTATTTTTCAATTACTAGCATTTTATTTTGCAACTGAAATGATTTAGGCTAAATATTACCTCAGTAGAATTTCCGCCCCTTTAGCCTCCCAATAGGACTTCAGCTCCTCCAAACAAATAATCATGTCGAAATTTGTTAAATTTGTAAAGAAGTTTTATAAAATTCTCAAACCAGGAAATTATTATAGTGCCAGTTAATCTAAATTTTTACTGTAATGTATTGCAGAAAAAAAAAAGAACACTAATCTTCTTTTTAATATGTTAAATCCCCAGTCCAACTTCTTTTGTACTGAAGTACTCAGCCTGCTCTCCATTTAGACCGTTTCAGACTTCTTTGATCATCTCGCACCTGTTTTAAAATCCTCCTCTTACGCAAATGCCTCGAAATTTGACTTGTCCGTAATTATCCTGTACGGAATTACCTCACAACCTCCTGTAAGGGGATTACGCTCTTTCTAAGTTTTAAAATATGCCTTTTCATGTGTGGTTATAATAAGTGATTTAAATTGGCGTATTTCAATTCTTTTCTTGACACTCCGAAATAATTGAGTTCTGTTCAGCTTTTGTGATTGCGCCAAATTAATAGGCATCTACAAAGTATTTTGAATCTGAATTTTCTCATTTTGTGCAAGAAGGTTAACGGGGACTTAAGCGGATGAAAATTAATTGCACTGAAAATAGGATTTCATGTGCCGTAAAGCTGATTTTCAAATACTCTTGTGTCAATTCTAACAATGTTTATCATCCTTCCTTCCCAGATTGGACCCCCTCCCCGAGGTACAGATAAATTCCCCTACTGAGATTCACGAAAGAAAGGAAATTCAATTTGGCGATTTAGCAAAGGATTTGAGGATTATGTAATTCTGACGATGTCAAAATAAAAAATCGTGCTATATACTAATCGTAATGTATGCTACTGTGTGTCTTTTACCAAAGAACAATCTTTGAAATCTGGGAATTTATAAATCAAATGAAATTTTTAATGAAAAGTCAAAATAAAATTTAGCAAATAAAAATTCCATTTGATGAAAGAAAATTTCTTTTAGCGAATATATTAATTAGCGAAAGTAGTCAAAAACCCTGTTTTCAGATTGCTCGTTATTTAAGAAATTTTATTAAATGTTGCCACCTCGGCGGGTAGCCCGGGCACATTCGAAACTATTTTTAACTATATATATATATATATATATATATATATATATATATATATATATATATATATATATATATATGCACAGGGCACAGGGTGGTCATAAAGAAACTTCCCCGATATATGAACCCCTAGCGGCCTATCCGCTCAACCAATCGAAAGGAAATTTCAGATATTGTTATTTGAAGGTATACGCTCGAGATTGCGATGATTTCAAACAATAGAGCTCTCATGGTTACGGTTACAGTGAAAACATTTCGAAATTTTCGAATGGCAACACCCACTTTTTTCCTGCGCAAATTGATCAGTGCATTGGGAAACCATAAATGGCGTTGGAACGATTCACGTATAACGAAAATTGGCGGCGTAAAACATTTGCAAAGAAGAGCATTGTAAAGTACCAATGACAACACAGAGAGGAGGTGCATTGATGGACTTTACATAATTCACAGGGATAGACAGTAGAAGTACCAATCACAGAACACCGTGTGCAAAGCATTGCTTGTGGAAAATCTTTAATAAGCAGTGTGGGAAGATTGTTTCTTCAATCAGGTGTTCGAACGTGCCAACAAGATGACACTTACAGGGAAACATCGAGGTGAATTGATAAAGCTGTTTTATCTGAACGGGGAAAATGCCGCCGAAGCTGTGCGAATTTATCGGCGAAATCATAAGCTAAATCGAGGCCCGTGTTCCGTACGAACTGTACGTGATTTGGTAAAAAAATTTGAAGAAACTGGATGCACATGTGATAGACCGCGATCCGGACGACCATTGTTCCTGTTGAAGTTGTTGCGGAAGTGCATAATACTGCAGGTCCATTGCGTACTGCAAGAAGTGTTGCACGCAATTTGGATGTACCGAAAACTACAGTCCTCAAGCTTCTGCGCTGTGTTCTGAGGATGTTTCCTTATCGATTCCAGCGCATACAGATGTTGCAACCTGGAGACGAGAAACAGCGTGTCGACTTCGTGGATTTTTTTCCTCATTAGATATGATGAAGATAGCAGGTGCCCTCTGCGGATATTATGGACGGATAAGGCACATTACTCCTTAACTGGGAACGTAAACTCCAAGAACTGCGTTCACTGGGCTAATGAAAATCCTCACGATGCGGCACTAGTGCCTTTACACGAAGCTAAAGTGACTGTGTAGTGCGGCATCGCAAGCACATTCGTTCTCGGTCCGTACTTTTTCGAAGAGGTCACTTCCAATGGTATGCAAACGTGCTCCATCAGAGGTCCTCGGTATAAAACAATGTTGCAGAATTATGTAATTCCAGAATTGCAGCAGCGAAATGTCGTTAATGACATTGTATGGATGCAAGATAGTGCTCCTCCACACGTATCTACATGTGTTCGACAAGTTCTGCAACAGAATTTTGGTGATAGAGTCATCTCCCATAACTTTGTAGTTTCGTGGCCACCGCGATCCCCCGACCTCCCTCCGATGGATTTCTGGTTTTGGAGTTATCTGAAATCTAAGGTGTACACATCAAATCCACGATATTTGTCAGAATTGAAAGATGCCATAAAATGTGAAGTTATGCAGATTCCTCCTACGGTGTTACGTTCGTCATTGTTGTCAACAATCTCCCGCATGCAATGCGTTATCGTCTGCGAGGGTGGGCAGGTTGAAAAGTCGTAATTTCAATAAAAGTTTTTTTCCCTCTCTTGTGTTGTCATTGGTTCTTTACAATGCTCTCCTTTGCAAATGTTTTACCCCGCCAATTTGCGTCATACGTGTATCGTTCCAACGCCATTTATGGTTTTTCAATGCGCTGATCAATTTGCGCAGGATAAAAGTGGGTGTTGCTATTCAAAAATTTCGAAATTTTTTCACTGTAACCATAACCGTGAGAGCTCTATTATTTGAAATCATCACAATTTCGAGCGCATACCTTCAAATAACAATATCTGAAATTTCCTTTCGATTGGTTGAGCGAATAGGCTGATAGGGGTTCATATATAGGGGGAGTTTTTTTATGACCACCCTGTATATATATATATATATATATATATATAGAGAGAGAGAGAGACTCTTAATTTTTTTCGTTTAAGGTCGCAAGGTAGGGATAATCAAATCTATATGCATATTACCAAGTTCCAGTGACTAAAAGTAACAAAAATTTAATAACCAAAAATATGAAAGTCATTAATTTAATGGCTAGCAGCTAACACATAATTTAAGGTATATCTCACCCACATTTTTATTTAGTTTTCCTCGACTTATTTGGCAATATCTGATTAAATAAATGTTAAAGTTTAATATCTATTTGCACATAACTTACACTACATTTGTATTAGCTCTTCCAAAATTATTAGTCTCGCTTTGGGCCTACAGTTCAGGTCTTTTTGATCAATTAGTAGGGTTATGATCATATGATGCAGTTTTATCAAAAGAAAGTCAGATCTAGAGAAAGTCTCTAACTAAACAGACATTTTGTTTCACTCTTCACTCACAATCTCGGGATAAATGAAGAACGGTGCTGAAATCTCTCTACTCTGATAAACCATGTCACATTTAAAATTTACTATCTCTTCATTTCTTTCCCGTAAGACATACATCTGCTGACGGGATACTTGAGAATTCCCTGCACGTGGAAATGAAACGTCTTCTCTCTACACACCGGTTTTAAGTCTTTAGCATGTGTTTAACTTGGTCCGTTGCCATCTGTCGTGGTTTCCTTTTTTCTTAACTTTGCAATTTTTGGAAACATTTGCGAATATTGTGCTGCCGAGCGCTTAGCGCGATAAATATTTTGTAACAATTTTGAAGTATTTCTTTCTTTTTTTTAATTATTTTGCAATGGTGCCTGGGGTTTTTGCACTGCTATTAAAATGTCATTTATTGCTGGTGTTCGTAAATGTTTAGTCGCGTTTTAATGGGCGAGCGAGATTGAGATCAGGCGATTTTTCGTGCGAAAGATAAGTTTGAATTTATTTTAACCCGAGTGTTGGAAAGTGAACATTTATTCGTATCTGAACCATATTGGCAAATTTGAGCCCCGCAGAAAACATAAATATTGCATCACGTATTTATTTTCATATTTTAATTATTTCATTTCTATTATTTTAATTATTTCATTTCTATTATTTTAATTATTTCATTTCTATTATTTCAATTATTTCATTTCGAATAATATGTAAAACTTATATTGTTGCATTTAAATGATAGTAGCATGTGTTTAAGTCAGTGGCTAGTAATGAATCAAGATTAGCTAGTAAAAATATGGAGTTTACTGGCTACCAAAGTGTAGAATCACAATTTAAGCTATAAAGAGAATCCCGGCGTGACCTCGAACACATTTTGTAATTTAAAGCCCAACTCGGCTCGACCCGACCCGACCCAATCTGAACTGTTGATATTTAAAAAATAAGTTTTCATACATGTTTAGTTAATATTCATTTACAACATTTCAAAGCATGGACCTTGTCCAGCTCGAAAATTTATAAACTCATCCTGTACCTATCCCGACTCGAAACTATAAGAGAATACCCGGTCCTTGGACCTGACTGGGAATAAGCCCGAACATACATGGGCTCTCATAGGGGAACATTTTTCTCCAAGTTCACAAAGGTGGTTATCAATTTAGGCACTGTAAGTAGAAGGATAAGGACTCTCCTTATCCTTCTACTGCTGTACTTGCTTTGAGTTTGTCCCACTGACGTCAGTAGTCCCCCCCCCCCCCCTGAAAAAGGTCTATGCCCTGTGCTCTATTACCCCACAACCTTGTTCATATGGACAGTTGTTTAAAAGTTTATAAACGACGTCACTGTTCTCTTTCAACCCGACCTTGACCACTGTCGCACCAAACCTTCTCCCCGCGTATCTCTGAAGGCTAAATTGTCGTAAAAATATACATGGCTACCGTAACTCTTGCTCCCAAATCCCAGTGACATTTATGTGTGCAGGGTTTGCGTGCTAGAAAGCCCTTAAATCCATATCTTAAGCTAGATGTATTGGAATACGGTCGGGATTGATGATAGTTCGTTCATAAACTGATATTGTATGATGGGTAGCCGTGGTGAAGGTGGCAATATTTGCTTAGGTATGGTTAACATATATAGAAGAGAGAAGGAAATAGAATATTATGATTGTTAGTCATATAATGGATTTCTTTTTTTTTTGTTTAAAATCTACTTTTAGGTAGCGTTGCAATCAATCACTGCCATTCTAAACTCTTTCGAAATATTTCTAGCATTTATGTCCGCAAGTTTTGCGTGATAGATTGCCTTTAGCTATACAATAGCGTAAGATTTGTAAGATGTATTTGATATAAGGATGGGTGACAGATTTTGCATCGTTTATTTTTGCGCATATTACGAAATAGGCAGTTGTGTAATGTGTAGCAATGTTTGCATAGTTATGGTTGTAATATAGCAAGAGAAAAACAAACAGAATAACATGACTGTTACAAGAAAAATTGTTCATATCATATGATATTCATATTTTTTGACGTATTGAAAATCTATTCCTGGGTAGATCTAATCAAATTTAAGAAGTTCCGAGTTGCAATGCTATCGTATTGCATGGCGTCTCTGATAAAATTCTTCTGTAATCCCTTTAATGTAGTTGATTGCCCATTGCCTCTAATCTTTTGGAATTTTTCTAGTGTAAAGATATTTTACGTTTTTGTCAGTTGAAATTTTGATTTTTTATATTTTACGAGAAATTTGATAATTTTATAGAATGTAGTATAGAGAAAGTATTGTTTTCAAGAAATTGTCTTCCTGTCTATCTGTAGTCGATTTCTTGTGTACACAATAACTGCCATAAGTATTTTTCACGGAATTTTGTATATGGCTTTGCTAACGAAAAATCTAGAACTAGATAGAATTGTTTGAATTTCGAGCTATGTATGTTTTCTTACCATGGAATCATAGGACAAAATATGACATAATTATACACAGAAGGGATTACTTATGGCTCAATAATCACGAAGCTTAATAGTTTCAATCATTGTAGTGAAAAAAAGCCGCGATACAATTTTTTGTGTTCATGACATGATTAGTTACCCTTTGGGGGGGGGGAGATGTTACCCCCCTGGGGTACGTTGCCAAACTTGGTATCAATCGAAAGATTTTTTCAAACTATAATTGTGATCATTTGACCAACTGTGCAGATTTTTCAACATTTTTTTTTGTAAAATTTGCAAGATGAAGAAAAATCACAAGTTGCTTAAAATGCGTTCTGGTATAGGAAAGTCGAGTGGAGCCACACTCCTATTAATTAGATATAAAGCATTTTTTTAATGTTGTTTTAGCAACAATCAATTTTAGCAATCCCCAGGAAAAAATCTGCAGACGCCCATGAATGCAGTACAAGAGTCTACAACGTCTTACCACGAACGAGCATCAGAATGAATTCCTTTGGAAATCACCAGATAAAAGAATTAGTACAGTACATAATAGAATTCTAAGCCACTCGGCAACAATAAGGTGTTTGTGAACAATAGATTGAGGATCTGTGATGTGCTATTAACATATTAGGATGTTTAAAGTCCTTAATTTTGTCAATATAAAATGAGTATGAACCTTTATTAACAATGTTTTGCGAATTAAAATATATTTTTTTCTATTTGAAAATGTTAAAATTTAATGTTGTAAACGTTTAGCATTTACCTTTCAAAGATCAGTTTAATTAAAAGCATTTTGTTTTAGTGTGAAAAACAGGCATTCACATCAATATTTTACTTTTAGTATAATTATACCCAGTTTCATTTATCATCTTCGTTTTATGTTCCTCATTTCCATTGTATTCATTAGATTTGTGTTAGTTTATTTTTTTAGATTTGTATTCGCCCCCTCAAGAAATAGGACAGTTTTTCCACTACGTATTCCGTGTCTCGCGCGCCATTGACTTCTAGTTTAATTTCCTACCTGTTATAGTTGCAGTTTGAACTCGACCTTGACCACTTTCTCCGTGAACCTTTTCTCTTCACCTCGCTGCAAGGACAAAGGCCTGACAGTAATTATATCGGCTTTCAAAATCGAATGATTGTGCGAATCGGAACACAGCTCATTTCATTTTCACCCGTGACTGAGTTCATTGAAAACTGTTTTTTAGGATTGAATCTTATTCCGTCTATTATTTTTCATTGTGCAATTTATTTCTCTGATAGGCGTACGTCAAAACAAGGCGTTCTAACAAGAAAGATGTTGCGTTTAATATGGAAATATATATATTTTTAAATGTGGTTTATGGATTTTTCGCTGGCATCACTCACACTCAGCTGATGTTTCACTAATGGTTTAATTTTACTATGCATGGCCGCCTTAACCCTTTCTGGGGCTTAACCTTGCTGGGGTAAAAATAAATTAAAAAGCTCCCATGAAATTTTTATTGTAAGGAAAGGTACATTGAGCCTCACAGCTTCTCGAGCCCCCAGCATTTGTTCCCTTGAACAAAGATTCCCTTCGTCAGTGCAAGATTCCCTTCGTCAGTGCAAGAGAAACAACAAATCCGAAGTCAAATAGAATAAACTTAAGGGGTTTATATACCCCTCAGTCCTGGATAAAGAGTCCACTTGAAAGAACCAATTATAAAGCAGAATAAAGAACACTCCAGCTATCCGAAACAAAAAGTAACACACAAGATTGTCGTGCTCCAAAACACAACAGAAATATCCCAATAAGACGAATAAAGTCAGAGGGGGGGGGGGAGACCTAACAAAACGAAAAATAAGTCAAAACGACACATGAGATTCCCAAAGACTAAAAAATTGGGGAAACGAGGGGAGGGGGGGGGGGGTATTGCAGGGTACCCTGCCAGACTGAGGATAAAAATACAGTACTGGACAAGTCATTAACTAAAACACTAAAATTTTTCTAGAATTTCACGTACGTAAGCACACTGCACACACACAGCTAAAAACGTTCGATTCCAGTTCAAGGATGTTTGAAACGTGCTCTTCCGTCGAAAACTCGAATTCGAATTTTCGACCCTTCACACAATACTTTCCCTCTACATTATACTACGTATGCAGGGAAAGTAAGAACTGTAATTTGACAAATTTTTAACTGCACTTCCATTTAAATATTATAAAATCTTTACTTCTAAAACTGCAATAAATTTGAACTATATTTACAAATTTAAACGGAAAAAATTTATTCATTTGGCAATTTAACGACTATTTTAATGACTATTGCAAAATCTTCTGTTACTTATACGACTTTTCTATTTTAAATAGTTGAATATATTTGTACTTGGAACTTTGGTAATTTTAGATTTAGAAATGCCTCCATGTGTTCATGATTTGAATGTTTATGATAGGCTAATTATTGCTTTGAGTTTTGCACCTGAAGATAATCTATGAAGTTTTGAGTCTGTTCAGAATATCTTCTGTTGTTTGGATATTTGGCTTTTGAAGATTGAATTGTTCTAATCTGATCCATACTCTCAGAACTGCACACCCTTTATTATTGAACCCTACTCACACATTTTCAATAATCTTCCCAGTCTCGTCTATTAGTTAACGTCTCTCCATCCTTACATCACGCACTCATAGATATCGTTATGCACGCACCCATAGATATCGTTATGCACGCACTCATAGATATCGTTGCACGCACGTAGACACACCGTTTACTTGCAATCAATCCTCAGAAGGTTTTGGATCAGCAACCAAACATGGCCATTTTAGCTATTTCTTAAACATTCAAAACTTGATTGCAGTTGTGACCTTAAAATACTGTCCTGTAACTTTGGACAAAAGGCCCATTGAAATGAAGGATAAGTCATTGATATTTCAATTGTATTGAAATTCATATTTCTGTCTTGATTTTTGTCGGTATGTGTACCACCTTTTATGGAAATATGCAGATTTGATCACTCTATTCAACTGTGCAAAAATATAAAAAAAATTCATAAAGCAACCAGCCAAGTGAGTTTCCGCAATATGTCAGTGTTATATGTAGTTTGAAAACGCCCTGTATTGTGAACAATTTCGAAACTGTGGTATTAAGTTATTCTCTTTACGATAAAAGTTGGACCCGCCGTTATATGCAGGGGAAAATTCTGGAATTGACCTGGGGATTTGAAAATTGGCCCAAAATTTAGGAGATTATTAGGAAAACCTTTTCTAAGTTTAAAACACAGAAAAAGACCCAAGGAATTAAAAAAAAATAGTATTAAATTATTTTATTATTCCGTAAGAAAGAAGAAATATTCCGATTTTTTTTTTTTTTTTTTAGTATTCCGGAAAATAACCAGCATTAAAATGCACAGCAAATCCATGCTTAAATTTTTTTCCTCCCCTCGTGTCATCATCAGTGCATGTAATCTTCTTTCAAAGCCTAAAATTTTTAGGTAATTTATCACCATAACAATATTAGGCCCTTTTGCTTCATTAATTTTATAGAAAATATAATTCGTAAGTTTTATCATAGAACCATAGTTCTTAAAGCTATTCATGTAAAAAAAAATTATAATAATAAAAACAGAATGTGATTTAAAAGAGTGCGATTTGAAATAAAGTCTGGATTATGAGGTTACCCAGGATGAGCTGCCAAAATTTTTAGAACTGGTACCCTACCAGACATTAACATTACTATTTAAAGAATGTATAATTATTCACAATGCACGCTATAGTGTAAATTTTTGAATAAGCAAATTGCATATTTATAGTGCCTTTATAAGTTTCTTTCATGTTTGAATCAGACTTTTGAAATTCTATACTCTTAAACTATTTTGATAAATTTCAAAAATTTCTCTGAATTTTATAAGCAGTACACAGACCTTGAAAAATGTTAACCGTGCGCGCCGACTCTAGCACACGCCTGGTACTCGCATAGACATCAAATCTTGAAAATGTTTAACAGTCAGTACGCTCGCCCTTTCTCCAGCACACCGCTGATCACTATACTGACTTTTTTAGTGCTTGCAGTCATCCCATCAAATTAATAACCGGTCTCGATACTGCTTTGAGGTCATTGGATAGAAAATTCTTATTGTAATATACTGATGAGAAAATAAATTATCGTCGTGACATGTGGACTGGAAATTGGTATTTATTATGACGTATAGATGGAAAAGTTATTCTTATTGTGACATACGGATACGTAAATGATGCTCATCTTGGCGCATGTTCTCCTTAAATAATGCCGACAATACTTTAGTAGGATTAAAGTAAAAACCTGAATATAGAAAGGGTGATGCTTTATAGCAAATATATAAATATGTTGATTCTGAAGTTGAAATACCTTTTAAATGCAAGTTTAAATCAATAATAGCTGCAATGTATATGGACAAAAATTCATAATGCAGTACATTCCCTTAGATCCAGTCTCTCCGGATTATACGGACCAAAAGTGGTAAAATTTCTTTTCAGATTTAATATTTAACCTTTGGAAAAATAACTAGCTTACACATTTTTTTTTTCTGATTTCTAAAGAAATTATATAAGTTATTTACTTCTATTTTTTTTTTTTTCTTTTGCCAAAAATATTCAAGATCCCGTTCTTCCTTTTTAGAATTCTGTAAAAGTGATAACGGTTTTGAAGACAACTCCTGTTATGTCGGAAAAGACTATCAAAATAGCTGAATGGCAAAATCGGCAGAAATCGCAATTTTTTAGTCCGTTAATTGTGTAATTTAACAATGCAACACTGATGTTGAGAAGTTCCCGTTACTTCATTAGTAGGTAATTGAAGTACCGTTACATTTTGGTGAAAAAATGAAGTAGTTGTACGTTGCAGTTACAAGTTATCGTTATACATTTTTCTCTTTACTTTATAAATAAAAATATTATACGTTACTTTATAAATTTTAGTAATTTTTCGAATACACAATGCTAACTTAACGTTGTTTTGTAATTTTTAATCTTCAAAAAATCGATTTTCAAGTTCAATTAATAAAATGTGTTACATTTTTAGCAATTTACCTTGCTCGCTACTCTCGCTTCTCGAATCGGGGTTTCCAAAAATCCTATGTTTAAAAATCAGTTAAGTATTAATAAAATAGTAATATTTTTATATTAACAACACGCATATGTTAAAGTAAAATATTTCTATTTAAAAATATGAAAAACCAGTTTCTTTATTTTGAAATCAGTCCTAACAAATTATATGTAATTTTCACCCCCGAAAACTTACATTTTCCCTTTTGAATTACCATTCATAAATAAACTTGTTCCTCAAAAATATTATCATTCATGAAAGATTACTTTTCTAGATTTATGATAGAGGTGTTGCTGCCAAAGAATTAGGAAATGAAGCATGCAATTTGACAAATTGGATAATTTTATCCCCGCTCACTCCATTTATAGACTGTCAAGCAGAAAAAATAAATATTTATTTAAGTTTGCCATCTTATGATATTTTGATTGAATTGTATAAGCCAGCAGAATAATAAATGCAGATTAATGTACACACAATACATTTATGGTTATTGAAAATTAATGTATATCTAAATTATTTACGAGAATTAAAATTAAACAATTGGGAATTTTAAAAGTAGTCTATCATTTTCAAAAGGAGTTCTGGATAACTATTCAGCAAGAATTATAACCATTCATCAAGGTCAGAATGATAACTATTCAGCAAAACCAGCAAGAACCCTCACTGGTCTGTAATACTCACAAAACCTAAATTATGGTACAAAATCAGTTGATGAAACCATTTATAAGTAGGGTCTATGGGTCCAGTTTTTCTTTTTTCAAGTGATTCCATTTCTCTGAAAAAAAAAAATTCTAATTTTGTAGAAAATAAAATCTTGTGGAGGAAAAGAAAACCACCAATTTATCAAACTTTTTTTTTTGTCGAAAATCGAAAAGACATAAATTAATTACATTAAAATATGTTACAAAAAGAACCATTTTATATGCAATTATTTATTTAAATGCAAACTAATCATTTATAAGATGCTATCACGTGCCGTTGTTGAGAAATTACACGTCTTTCATTATCTAAAACACTATAAAAGACAAAACTATGGTCACTATTGTTAGGCGTGAATATTTTGTAAGTATTTTCAACTAGAAATGAATAGACATAATTTTTTAGGAGTTTCCATAAGTCGCTCTCCATATATTATAAATTTTCTACAAAGACCGCGATATCTGTTGAAAAATCCTACAATTTCGATCAAACTATTTTTTCCCCGCAATATTGAAATTTGTTAATCTTGTAAGGAAGGGGAAGTGAAGGGGCTAATCTTATATTTTTTTACTTTGGGGTTTTATAAGGAATCCGAGTTTGAAATGAGGAATTTTGTGAAGAGGAAAAAAAACATCCACATTTCTTCTAAACATACCCATATGTAAAACAAACCAAATTTTTGTGTATATACAATTGCGAGTTAAAACTGCTTTTCTGTACTTCAATAAGAATATTTTGCCAGTTGTGTTTGCAGTGGAACTCGTAACTAACGTACCACTGCTTGTTAATTTTATCCGTGTTTGAAAAGCTTCCTGGATTTCAACCATAAATAATAACGTGAGTCAAATATTTAGGGCTGTCGTCGCTAACAGTTGTGGACTATAATTTTAAAACTGCTAACAGTTTTATTTTGCTTTTCACCGAAATAAGCAATTGAATAATAAACGATTGGAATATTCGTCTCTAAATTCGCTAGAAGAGTGAAAATTTTTTCCCACTTTCTCAACACAGATTAGAAGAGGCCAAATAAATAGTGGTAGGAAAACACAGAAATATTGCTTTTCAACTCAGTAGAAGATAATATTTGATTAAAGCCAGGATTTTTATAATCCCATAATGGATGAATAGTGCTCTTTAAAAATTCATTTCTTAACACTCCAAAACTGTCGTATAATAAAAATATTTGCCATAATAATACATCTTTGTTTATTCATTTATTAATATCCCTGCGTACATACTATCATGTATAAGAAAAATATTGTGATGGGAGGGAGATGAAAATTTGAATTCGATTTTTCGACTAAGAGCGCGTTTTAAGCATCCCTGAACTCTGTTAGTGTGTGTATGTGTCTTTGAGTCTGATAACGCGATATCTCACGAACGAATGAAGCATGTCAAACGAAATTCGGTATGATTATAAAAATCTGTAAATACTGGAACTCTATTGATTTTAAGCGTCGTCGAAGGTTCAGATGACAACCAAATTTACGAATGAAATTTTGAAAAATATCAGTAAAGATCATAACCTTTAATAATGCTATATGAATAATCATTTCTTATGTAATTTTTTATTAGAAAACAAATAACACAAAGTTTAGAACGTTAGCATTAACCGTTCTTGAAATATTGCACTTTTTTCAAATAAATTTATAAGAAAATTACATAAAATGTAAAAAAGTGTTAACTATTATGAAATATGTTCACTTTTCATTGCAATATTATGTGAAACTTTGTTAGTAATATTATCGTAAATCTAGTTCGTTCCATTCACGAGAAAATGTACTTTGTTTTGTAAATAATTTTGTATTTTGATGCCCAACAATTCGCCGATAATTTATGTGTACACTGTAAAACATTCTGCAACTTTTGCTCATTTTTTTCAACTACTTTGTTGATAATTTCGGCAAACTATCAGAAAAGCTGCAATTACAGGTATTCATGAAGATTCCAGCTTAATTTCTGAAATATTTAGCTAATTATCGTCTGCCGAAGCGTTACTTTTGCATTTTTAGATATATATTATTATAACTATCAGAAACCTTACTCCCCATTACTGACAGCTGATTCTCCTGAAACTTTCAGTAACATTCTTGCAAATGTTTTACAGTGTAAGACAAGACCTTCTATCCTACTGTCTGCAACTCTTGACGATAAATTTGGCGACCAGTTTGGTAGCAGATTGGCAAAAATATCGTCAAAATTGCGAAAATGACGCCAAATTGATAAATTAATGAAAAGCTTTTAATATATAGACTATATTGCTTATGGCGGTTTCTATCAATATTGATAATTGTCAAGTTAGAATTGCCCGAAATATGAGTTAGTAAGGTGCTTCTAGATAGTTTTACATGTTGTCATCCAGAAAAGATGCCAAATGTTTAATTCAACATTAAAAACATTGGGCATTTTTTTTTTTAATTTACCTGATATTTTGTAAATTAAGTTTAGAGCTAGATTTAAATATAATATGAGTTTCACAATTGATCAATTACTTACAAAGTTTAAAGATAAAACTCAACTCATGGGGGGAAAAAAATCACGTTTAACAGTATATTTCCACCAATGAAAACATTTGTACTCATTATCAAGTTCATACTCTGTTTAAAAGATCTTCAACAATAATTCTGCAAATTTTAAAATGATCGAGCCATTTTTAAATCACAAGCATTAAATTGAACGCAAAGAAAGATCAAAATTCCAGTTTTTAGAAAAACTCTGGTTGTAAGGCGTGGCTCCGCCAAGATTTAAAGAGACAGCTGTGTGCAAAAGCTGAAAATACAAAAAACAACTACTAGGGGAAAAGGAAGATATATTGTGATGTAGAATATTTCCGAGCATGAAAAACCAACAGAAACAAAAATCTAACGCTTTCGCATTTTCATCAAGTTTCGAATTTCCTGTTCCTTCAAAAAGGAAATTAGCAACATAACCATGTATTGTAGAATAAAATTTGTGTTGTCGATCATTTTCTTTGGACGTTCAGCGTTAATTTTGTAGGATGTTTATCAAATTTGGTATAAATGAAAAACTGATGACTTTTATTTATGTAATATCGATTAAGCTAATTTAACAATTTCGAAATGGTACTTTGCACTGTATAGGGATGAGTGGGGTACCTTGGGACACTTTTTAGTTATTGATTTTTTTATAAATATTCTCCATAATTCAAACTTAACCAGAAACTTAACTCATGTACATTGAACACTTCTGTATAAGACAAAAATATAGTAATCCACTTCAAATGTCATACATAATTATAAGATTCTTTTCAGAGCCCTTCCAGTGTACCAAGGTGCTCCACTCTTGCCGTCGATGTGTAAAACACTGTTAATTGTAAACTTTTCTGAAACGAATGTTTGGTTATAATACTCAATTTAAACTCAACAGTCTGATATTAAGCAGAAAAACTTGTATATTATACAATGCATATTTATTGAATTGTGTGAAAAATCTGAAAAAAAAATCTAACATTTTAACAGATGAACATTTAGGCGCTTCTTGAGCCCATTTTGCATTATAAACAGGAAAATTAAAACAATTAAATACAGCAGTCACGGCTAAAAACAACTCCGTCATTTGTCGCCTCGACAATCTAATTCTTCCTGAAGGCTTTCATACTTTTAGGCCTAAATCTTCAATGGCCATTTTATATATAATTTCACAAAAAATATGTCTGTTTCTTTAATACGTTGTTTCATTTAAGTAAATTAAATTCCAGTCTCAAAGTTTTCGTCTACAAAATTTACATAAAAGGTTTTTGATGTTATAAAAACTAAAAAAGTTCGATACATTTTCATCTATTTGCATTGGAGCTTTTAAAATACAGCAGCAAATGCATCGGGTACATAAAATAGCAACATTTTAATCTCAAATCTGTTTTTTAAAATTTAAGGTATCTTAAGGGTGGGCTGGGCTTCCCTACTATAATTCAGCACATTTTATACTGTGAGTTTTAAAGAATTATGTTTGAAATGCCAATTAATATTGCTAATAAATTTATAAAGGTACAAATCAGTTAAATTAATTGATATTACTTATTTTCTCAAGTAGATTATTTCGATGCGTCCAGGTCTAATCAATGTTTTGAAAACTTGAAAGTACTTGATTGATTGATTGATCATTCATGACAACAATTATGGTCCAATTAAGGATCATAATTGTGGTTATTGCATTTTCGTGGTTCTTGCATCTCATCAGCACAAATCAGATGATCAGTGAGCACAAAACTACTTATTGCAAAGATTTTAGAGTTTTACTGGTAAAAATATTAACTCCAAAATCCGTAACGATGCAAATAATTACTTTAGATCCGCCCACTCTTAACAAAACTCGAAGCGCTGAGGATTACATTGGAAACGACTTCTGTAATACTTCAAATTTATAAAATTCCTGCTTTTGGGAATTTTCTGCTCTCTGATTATCGGCTGCACTGTGCTGATCAGCCTCAATGCCCGTGAAACTATCCAGTGGTGATGGGATCTGTTGAGCACGTTCCTGCCTTTATGCGGTACTGTATTCACTGTAATCTGTTTTGTTTCTCCATGCCCATTCATTAACCATTAAATTTCGTTATTTCATAATTCTAATTTCTGCAAAACGTTGATAAATATTCTTATGTGAATTTGACCCCAGTAGAAAAAATGAAAAAAAAAAAAAAAAAAAAAAAAAAAACTATCCGAATAATAAAGCATCGCAAGTTCCTGACAACTGTATCAAATATACTGGGAGAGTTGGGGGAAAAAATAGATACAAAAGATGACATTAAGTGCTTGGTTTACACATGTTTTTAATTCTCCGTTGTCTTTCTCTCCTTTTTTTAACTTCGAGAAGAATGATATCTGTTAACTGGGTAACCATTAGCCAATCCATTGCAGATCTATAGATGCAATTCGCACATACGATGTTAAAGCCGGATCTTAAGAAATTATTTCAAAACTCGTGTAAAATGGTCATGCATTTTTCTTCTGTAGAACAAGATATCCATTATTGCCATTATACAGGGTTCCTTGAGAAAGTCCTTAAATTCCTCAATAATTTTGTAAGAAAATATTCGTGAGTGTACAGACCTACTTCCAGTACAGTGACCATGCCCGATCGAATAAAAGTGATTGCAGCGCCCTTAGCGGATAATTAAAAGGCTAGGATAACTTAACTCTGCATTAAGCGAGACTGAAAAAGCCAATTTCAAAGTTGTGGAGCGATTGTCTAATGTGTAGGCATGGCATGCTTGGAAGTATCATCTGGGTCTATAACACGGCGACACCTGCAATACCTGTCAAAGTACGCTATAATATTCTTTCTCGAATTCAAATGTGCAGGAGAGCATTTTGAACAGATTGCATTTAGATACCTGTGCATGTAAGTGTTGTTTATTTTAGCTTTTCTGAATAGGACAGCATTTCTCCTATAACCGTATTAGTTCAAATAAATACCTTGTGTAACAGTTTAGATCGATTGTTACTCACTAGAGAATGCTTTATAACTTTGTAATTGATCGTTTTAGTCTATCTAGTTTCGTTGGCGAGCCCGTTACCTAACTTTTTACTTTCCTTATGTACATAGTATAATGTATAAGGAAAGTATTGTGACGGGGTCGAAAATTCGAATTCGCGTTTTCGACGGGAGAGCACGTTTCAAGCATCTCTGAACACGAATCAAACGTTTTTGAGGTGGTGTGTGTGTGTGGTGGTGGTGGTGGCGGTGTGTGTGTGTGTGGGGGGGGGGGACGATATCTCACGGACGAAATTTGGTACAAAATTACAATCCGTGAATACTGGAAGCCTATTGTTTTTAAACGCAGTCGAATGTTCAGAATCCCACCAAATTTTCGAGTGAAATTTTGAAAAATTATCAAAACCTTTAATGAAGTTACGCAAATAATCATTTCTTATGTAATTTTTCATTAGAAAACGATTAACACAAACTTTAAAACACTAGTATGAAACCGTTCTTAAGATATTGCACATTTTTAACACTTTACAACAAAGTTGAAAAGTGTTTATGACTTTGTTCATTCTGTCTGTCTGTCTGTATGTCCGTTAGCACGATAACTGCCGTAAAAATGACTTAATCAAAATGAAATTTTAGTATGTTGTTCAGACGGTCTGTAGCACCTATGGGAATATAAATGAATAATATCACCCAATTAGTTTTGGATTGAACTCGGGTTGAAAAAATGAAATACATTGAGCCCTATGGGACCTCATTTTTCAAACATTTTTTAAGCGGATTTAAAATTCACAAATTGCTTCGAAATTTTTAGGTAATATTCAAATTGTTCCATAAAATATATAAAAAAAATTCAGCGAAATATATTCAGTAGATTTTTAAATAAAAATTAAAATAATAATAACACCTCTTAAATGAAACGATCACGTGACCATGATATGAAAGTATCACGTGATGCACTTCAAAATGATATATGGCATCCATCTTGTTTCAAAATCGTGATTTTTAAAGTTCTTTTTATTTCATATTGAGTGTTGTATCCGTCCTAAAACCACTGTATTTTGGTTTAAATTTTGTGCATCTACATACTAAAACAACGCAATTACAATATATATGAGTTTAAATGCTCATCCAAATTTGATTATTTCTATAACGAAGCCTATTTTTCACTTATGTAAAATGTAAACAGCAAAGTATGTAGGATGAGTTGCATAGGAATTGCTGTATTTTTTTAACGCAAAAGAATTTAGCTCATGGAGTCTGCATAGCTGATATGAAAGAAATATTCATTGATATTCAACATGTTAAGCAGTTTTAAGCATAGAGTTAAGCATAGAGTTAAGCATAGAGTTAAATTACTTATAGCTCCATGGTCTTAATTTTTAAATAAAATAAATTATTATAGTATTGTGATGAATGACATGAATGGGAAATTATTTATGAATGAAATACTGCTTTTTTAGAGAGAGCCAGGCGTGTTATTTTTTCTTTAACGTCATTTGAATGAATTTCAGTTGTTTTCGATGAAGTTTTTAAATATAATAAATTATCGTGGTATTATGATAATTCTGAAATTATTACCGAGTAATATATCACATTTTAGAGATGTTTAAACCAGGCACTTTATATTTCAATACCGTCATTTGAATGAAGTTCATTTTTTTCGATGAAGGTTGAAGTTTTCAAATATAATAAATCAATGTAGTATTGTGATAAGTTTTAAAATATTACCGAGGAATGTATTGCATTTTAGCCATGTTTAAATAAAATTACATTGAAGTTGCAAAGTGTTTCATAATCAATGCTTTAAGCATGATTGATCTTTCTTGTTTAATTCTTCGCTAGGTGGGCTGCAATCACTTTTATTATTCGATTGGGCATGGTGACTTTATTATAGATATACCTAACATGTGCATTTTTGGACCTTTCCTTACAAAGCTATTGAGGTGCTTCAGGACTTTCATAGGAGCCCTGTATATTGCATTTATGTTTCTCATTTTAAAAAAACCCATGGGTTTATTATGATTGAAATAAACACACGGTATAACATACAAATAATTGTTTTGAATGGGTAAATATATTAACTTATTTGTAATTAAATTATAGACATATGACCAGTTTAAAATAAAAATTTTAACTTCAGCAGTCGATGCAGGTATTTTGAGCAATTTCATAACTAAGCTACTCATCTGGGTGTTGTTTTGAACTCATTCTCAAAAAGTTTAATAATTTTTTTTTATTTAATTGAAAATACATACCAAATACCTCTGAAGTAAACCATGTTGAATAATAAAAGATAAACAAATATTTTTAGAAATTATATTACATACTAGCTGCCTTCGGCGATCAGCCTATGCGCTACCCTTGAAAATTCTGACTGTGGCAAACTCGCTGCCGCCATAACTCCGTGGAGTTAACCAAGTTTGTTTTAGTTTAATGACGTTAAAACTAATAATGAAATTTTAAGATGAAAAATAATGTTCTGGGGGGGGGGGGGGGGTTCTTGAAAATTGATTTGTAAAATGAATTTATTCTAATGTTTGTGAACTGTGAGATTCTGAGGATTTCTGTACCTGTAACTCTAGGAAAGGGATCCCTTTGATGCGTACTCACAGCCGGGATCAGCTTCTCCTATGTTTTTTTTTATAGAGGTATGCTCCTCTATTTTTTTGTTTTGCATAAATGAAATTGTATCCGTTTGTCTGCATTTTTAGTATTGCATCGCAAATGGCATGAGAATATTTTTGAGACTGATGTTGAATGTGAATTTAGTATTTAAGAAATAAGGATGCTGCTGCTCAGCGAAAAAAAAGTTTTTTTTATAAAGATTGTCCCCACCACCACCCGATGCATAAATGCACCGCGACAATCTCCATAACTTTCTTTTTATTTTTTTTATTTCTTCAGTGTTTAAGTTTTTTCATTGTGGTCCCAACCACCACCCGATGTAAACAATACATCGCCACAATTCAATCCAGCATAATGAGCCAAAAACCTTATAAAAAAGCAAGCACTAATTCGGTTTTTAATTGTCCCTAGGCCAAAAACCGTACAAAAAGCAAACACTTATTTGGTTTTTAATTGTCCCTAGGCCAAAAACCGTATGAAAAGCAATCATCGATGACATTTGCAAATATAATTTAATACCCATGCGAATATCCTCATCAGGATATTCGCATGGGTATCAATCGCATGGCCCAAATATATCAGCCAGATACCACCAAACACTGATTCGGTTTTTAATTGTCCCTAGGCCAAAAACCGTCGCCATGGTAACACCGTGCGTCTGCGCGCGCATGTGGGTGAAAAATCGAACTCCTTTTGCCGTTTCACGGAGAAATTGAAAATCATAACTTCCTTAAAATCCGGATCCTACGGCTATTTTTTCTTATTTCTTGACCAAATTGGGCTTGTAAGAATGCCCGATGTTTGAGCTTCTTAAAAATGCAAATTATTAGTCGAAATTGTCAGTACTTTTCTTGACGCGAGGATTTAAAAACGTAAGTTCGTTTTTTTGAGCCGAAAGTGACTTTTGTTTTAAAATCTTTAAAAAATATTAGAATTTGTCCCTGAGATTTGAAACTGATATATATTTACTCGCAATTGTCTGCTCTTTCCGGTCGTGTGATTTGTTTTTTCTATGATGTCTGGATTGTGGAGAAAGAAAAGGGGAAAAAATGGTCGAAATCGCATAAAACATTAAATAACAAAAGAAAACAATTCAAATTTTAAAAATCGGTTTTCACATGTAACCCCCCCCCCCCCCCCCCCCCCCCACACACACACCCGGTATCCGACTGTCAAATTTCGTAGCTCTGCGACTCGCTGTCGCTGAGCCTATACTATAGTGTATAAGACAGACATTGTCTTTTATTATTTAAGATTTATATCAATAAAGTGATATATAATTTCCCATTATTTTTTATATATTATTTTGAAATTTCATGTATTTAGAAATTACAAATATCTTTTATATATTGTTTTATATTCATATATTTTGAAGTTACAAATTTCTTAATATATTATTTTGAAATTTAATATATTTTGAAATTACAAATATCCTAATAAATTGTTTTAATATTAAAAAATTGGGGGGAAGTAAACCATGTTGTATAACAAAAAATCTGATGTGGGCAACACATGACTTTCCTTATATAATGTAATGAATTTACTACTTTTACAGTAAAAAATTAGGTTTTTCTTATAGTAGATACTAATATTCTTTCCAAGATATTGAATTTTCGACAATTAGTCGTCATTTTCATTGATTTAGCATCATTTTTATCCATTTGGCGAGATTTTCATTAATTTGGCAACATTTAAAAAAAATCGCAAAGTTGGCGACATTCCGCCCAAATTCGTCGCCAAAATCTCGCCAAGCGTTATGCACTAAGAAAAAAGTTATTCTTACAGCTGATAAATGACTATTGGCGTTCAAATACAAAAGTATTATTTAAAGTATATTTTTTCATGAATGGAAAGAGCTAGATCCACGAGAATGATATCACTCAATTTATCGCATGGTATTACATATAAAAAGTGAACATGTTTATCAATAGGAATTTTTTTTATGTTACTTTTTCATAATTTTTTTGAAAAATGTATAATATCTCGAGAACGGTTCATGTTAGCGTTCTAAAATTTATGCCAATCGTTTTCTAATGAAAAATTACATAAGAAATGTCTATTTGCGTAACTTTATTAGCGGTTTTGATTTTTTGACGATTTTTTCAAAATTTCATTCGAAAATTTAGGGGGGTTCTGAACATTCGATTACGTATAAAAACAATAGACTTCCAGTGTTTATGGATTGTGATTTTTGTACCAAATTTGGTTCGAATCGGTCCATTCGTTCGTCAGTTATCGTCTCCACAGACCACACACACACACACACACACACACACACACACACACACACACACATACTTTCACACACACACACACACACACACACACACACACACAGACATCACTTCAAAAATGTTTGATTCGTGATCAGGGATGCTTGAAACGTGCTCTCCCGTCGAAAACTCGAATTCGAATTTTCGACCCCGTCACAATACTTTCCTTATACATTATGTATATAAGGAAAGTAAAAAGTAAGGAAATAAGTTTAGAAATTTGGAAATTATATTACATCTTTATACCATAAAGAAGTGATGTATGATAAGTTTTCTACAAACATATTCTACGCGTATTATACAATTGGGTTTTCTACCGTAGAAAGCCCAACCCTGCTCTTCTGCCCAGCTTTAAACGGCGTATTTATTATCTGTTTTAATCTTATCTACGCTACTCACGTACATACGAATTATGTTTGGTCTTAATTGATTTCAAGTAAGCTCTATCCAAACTACATCCAGGAAATCGCCTATGTAATTCGTGTTACCCATTTTGGAAATACTATCTTTCTGCACTAATACCTTCATTTTGGAACATATAGTTAAAGGGTTAGGTGTATTTCCTGCGTGGTCGGTCGATTAACTTGGCGTTATATATTATCCTGTGGTAGATGTCACTTGAAATTATGAGTTACGTATCACAAAGTAATAACATTTGGTGCAAAAAATAAGGAAAGTTAAAATAACGTAATTAAGCACAAACTAAGCTATGATGCAACATGCATCTGTTTCGAAGATACCCTGTATCCTCTTCGTCATTCATAAAAAGACAAATAAAGAAAGATTGAAGTCAGGCGAAATGGGCACAAATATAAGAACCAGAGGCACATAGTATAGAATTTCTAGGAAAAGTCCTTAAGCACCAAAATAACTTCGGATTGAAAATTATCTGAGTATTAGGTCTGTCTATAGTAAACTGACTATGCCCGATCGAATATAAGTGATTATAAATCCTTAGCCGAGAATTGAAGAAATTAGGAGACAAACTTGGCAATAGAGCAAGATAGAAGAAAAATGTCAATTACTAAGTTATAGAGCAATATCTAATTAATAAAAGTCGACATCAAGAACGAACGAAACACGTATAAATAAAGCAATGTGTTAAAAAGTTGTATCATCAGGGCCTCTCACGCGGTGACACCTACAATACTAGTCAAAGTAAGTTGTAACGTTCTTTCTGGATGCATTGCCTCTGATGGAGAGCATTTCAAGCAACCTCTAATACGCCATATTTCTGCTCTTGTGCCTGTTGTTTATTGTATATTTTCTGAATATGACATCAATTCGCCAATAACCATATTGTATCAAATAAATATTAGTTGCAATTGTTTTATTTTCGATTTCTACTCATTAGACAATGCTCTACAACGTAATTCACTTTTTCAGTCTATCTTGTTATGTAATCGATAGCATTATCTTCACTTTTTAATTCTCCGCTAGAGTCGCTGCACTCACTTTTATTCGACCAGCCATGGTCACTTTACCATAGATAGATCTAACGTGTTCACACGTGGATCTTCCTTACAAAATTATTGGGGAATTAAAGACTTTCGGCTGGTGCTTAAAGACTTTCTATACCTAAGACTGCCACGCAGATGGATCCAAAATCCACCAATCAGAAAACAGCAATCCGAGTATGGATTTAGAGCTTACCAATCAGAATTCCGCTGTGTGCTGCACTGCATCATAATGTTTGATTAATTTCGTTTCTAGAGTTTTACTTATAAACTGCATGTTGGACTTGTTTTATAATGTTCATACAATATATTATTATTAGCTTTTCTAATGCATTTGTTGAAAGGAACTATAATTTTCAGTCATGTGTGTATCTTAATCAGAAGTGTACATTTTACTTATAAAGTTTACAGTATAATATATTAGCATCAAGGGTCTTTGAATTCAACATAATTCACATACTTGAATGATCACATATGCATCATGTGCTGTGCTAAAAAATATGTATCAGTTCATTAGATTAAAATGTACCAGTACATTAAAATCTGCTAGTTTAGTTATAAAACTTGTATTTGTTGGTAAGTTTGTAGGAAGTGCGTATATGTAGTGCAGGAAGTTTATTCATATTATCAAGGGTCTTTGAATTCAACATAATTCACATACTTGAATGATCACATATGCATCATGTGCAGTGCTAAATAATATGTATCAGTTCATTAGATTAAAATGTACCAGTACATTAAAATCTGCTAGTTTAGTTATAAAACTTGTATTTGTTGGTATGTTTGTAGGAAGTGCGGAAGTGTTTCAAAAGTATTACACAACTAAATATCTCTTAAACGACTGGTCGTAGACCAGAGTTTTAATTTAAGAAATGTTTCAAATAAGATAGTCACGTGACATGTTTTAGTAAAAGATTCAAAATTTAACTTTTTATACTGGCCCTCTGCAAAAGAAATTCCAATTAGAAAATTGTTCCTTATTCATTTAAAATCTTTCTAAGATAAAACCCGGTACTTTTTGATATGCAAAATTGGACGTGAAAAAAGTTTCAAAGTTATTAGTTAAATCTCTTTGACCTCATCAAAAGGAACGACGAAAACATAAATTTCAGGAGTCGTATAAAAATTGAATTTTCTTAGATAAATTTCTATTCAAATACTTACAAGTGTACCTATCTTTAGCAAACTTTTTATACAGTTTTCAATTATCCGTCAAAAACTTTAAGGATATCTCTGGTAATTTTTATCGTATGACAATGGAAAATTTTTTGTTTGACTAAATGGGCTATGGGGAAAAAAATGTTTTTATATGAATTTTGTTTTTTTCAAAGCGACTCAAAGTGCATTTTGTGCTTCTTTTTAATTAAAGGGTGTCACAGGATCAAAATTTGCATACCTCAATTAAAGCATTTTTTAAATTGACACTATAGATGTACCAATTGTTCAAGAGATATGTAGCCATGCAATCATTTTGAAACACCCTATATAGGAAGAGAAATTAAGAATTTCAATATAGGAAGTATATATTTTTTCTGCAAAAGAAGAAAACCATCCAATAAGGAAGTTCCAACAAGAATCAATGATCTGTAAAATTTGATGAATGGTAAATGTGGTTAGACAGACTGATTACCTATGATGGAACTTGTTTCCTTTCTTTTGTCTTTCTTTTCCTTGAATTAATAACGCGTCTCATGATGAACATTATTTCCAAAGTATAGACTTCTGTCACAACTGGAAAAGCAATTTTGTATGCGGAAACCAATCAAGCTCTAACAAAACCCATCAAGAGAATATTGATTTATTTAGGTTGTTTGATCGTATAAGTTCTTTTTATTTATTTATACTGTTTATTTTCTATTATGCGTGCATTTCAGTGGTAGTGTTAAAATCGTTGGCGATTGTAAAAGCTCCAACAATGTCATTTTTATTAGACTCGTAAGCCCCCAAAACTAGAAAATTATTTAAGGGACCTTAAACTGATATTTTTAAAGAGACAGTGGACGTTCAAAATGAGAAAAAATTGACAAAATTATGCAAAATTTTTGGCAGATCTTACATCTGTTGCAAAATCCTTATACAAGTCTAATGTTTACATCCAAAATTATGAACAGGTGAAGATTATTATCCACAAAAACTTGTACTAAAAAGCGTACTTTAAATATGTTTTCTCGCAAGAGATTTTCTATATTCTTATAGCTTTAAAATGTTCCATGTGCTCTAATTTTTGCCATGATTACATAAAATGTGTAGGACATGTTCTACATATATTTTTAAGTGACATAAATGTGTAATAAAGCTACGTTATAAGTGAAATTTTGATGAAAAATAACTTCCAATCCAGGAATATATATGGATTCAGAAATTGTTGCACAAATTTATTCATATACTCTGATATTAGAAAAGTCTTATCGAACATAGGATGAAAATTATCGTTAATAACAAACTGGGTAAGAGCCGTGGACAGTTATCTATTTTTAACAAAAAATGGTTAAAAATAGAAAACTGTCCACGGCTCTTGGCCAGTTTGTTATTAACGATAATTTTTATCGTATTGTTGGATAAGACTTTTTTTTAATTAACTGCAATAACCCCCGTAATAGACTTTATGAATCCCTTTTCATTTATCTTTACCGTGATTTTATTTGCAATTTTGATCCCGTTTAGACCCCCAGTTATGTTTGGCGTCTCGTTCCCGACTCACTGCGTTTTAAACCATTGTATGATTTTTCTGGATATTTATTACCTTTTTCTTTCGTTTTTGGCTACTTATCTATTGGTTACCCTGTGAATTATGTCCTTTTATCATTTATGTATTTTGTAAGTAAATTATGTTTTTAAATGTTTCAAATTTAAAATGATTAATATGCGAATTTTGTCTCGTGGTTGTGGCCCATGTATTTAAGCTCATGTTCGCCACCTATTTTCATTTTACCGCTGATGAAGGGCATAATAATGCCCGAAATCGGTATGGCTGTGAATTTTTGTACGTCGTGGATGGAGATTTTAATTAAAAACTTAAGAATAGCCAATTTTTGGTTGTCTTTAATTTTTAAAGTGTAGATGATTTGACGTTTTTCTCATACAATTTTATTTAATCATAATTTGTGTGAACGACTTTATTTATTTATTTTTTTCATAGTTGCGACGCTTTTAAATTTGTCTTAGCAGCATTAAAATCATATTAAACTAAAATTTTTTTAAATAAATTCAGGTTGTTTGGCTAACTTCATCTTTTTGTCACAGCTACTGAAAATGTGGTTATTTAGTTTTAAGAGGTTCTATAAATTGATTGTGGTAAGAGTTATGTATTTTTATTTCATTTTTATTCTAAGAGTTAACGAACGCTTGACGTAATTTCCAAGAAATCTTTCCATTTGCGCACAAAGGTTTCTTTGTGCGGCCAGACTATTTATATATATATATATATATATATATATGAAATGAAACAGCATAAATCCAAAACCATATCCGAAGTTCATTACGGAAAGGAACTGCGAAAAAAAAAGAGTAATGAACAAACCATCAGAAACATCTGGTTTTGTCTGCTGTTGAAATCGTTGGCTCCAATTTTTTTTTTAAAGCTGCCTCCCTCTTTTTCCAGCACTCTAAAATACCGTTGTCCTACTTTTCTCCGCATTTTCGCACCTCCTCTTTAAGGTCTCTGCAGACGATGAATTATGGAGTGAAAGGTGAAATCGGCATATATAAAGGCGCTTCCATCCATCATAATTTGCATTGTTGGAAAATTCGAAAGACATTTTTTTTTCTCATGTCCTCTAAAATGTGATATTCTTAGGGTGGAGAAGAAATTGAAGGTTTTGATTATATAGTACACGAGATTTCTGTTTAAAGGATAGAACCAATGTTAATAAAGCAAAAGGTTAAAGTAGGAAATACGTAAATAGATCTTGTTTACAAGAAATATTTTTTGGAAAATCTAGTTTCCCGACTTGATTTGAAAAGATAAGAATATGATGGTCTAAATTACAGTAATTTAAGCCCTTCGTCTGGGATAAACGGTTTAGAAAATCCACCTTTTTTCTTTCTTTATGGGAAAAATGAGTATTTAAATGACCCTTATCGGAACTTGAATTTCATAAGCATACTCAGGTTTGTGATAATGAGTGCGATTACTAAAATAAATAGGGTTGCCTTTAAGAAAGGAAAGCATTTCTTTTGATATTTTGCAGTGTTTCATCAAACATCTGTAAAATGAATAAGGATGCAGCTTTCTCCATGTAATATAGCATTCCAGTCAGACATATACGCATTCTTTTAATTTCTAAGCAACTTTTCAAATAAAAATTACTTTGATATTAACATATGGTGGTTTAGTTCCCTCCATGCTTAGACGTAGATTTTTGATTTTTATATTAATAAATTGTTACCATTTACTTCATCTAATTCTGTTAAATTATTTCGCAATATCATTATTAAGCAGTTATTTAGAATTTCAGAACTTAGAATTTTATTAGATTATCTAATAAATTATCTAATAAAAAATTTCATAAAATGCATATTAATAACCTTATACCTTTAAATTACATTATTACCCATTATATTTGGTGAATAGTATTGTAAAAAGTTTAAATTAACTAGCCATTACTATAGTTATATCCTTTACATCAGCATTATCATTCTCTAATATTATAATAGCTGTATTATAATTTTTGTCACAGTGACATTAGTGTTCACTACCTGTAACTTTTAGTACTTATATCTAACATTATCTTACAAATTGTTTTATCAGCTTTTTGAATTACATGCCTATTCTCACTTAACATTCTGCCAGAAGATGTTACTTTGTTTATGCGATTTGTCAGTCTAAATTTAGAATTCAAAATTTATCCGTCAGTCAAAAATAAAAATTCGAATTTTATTACTAATATTACGTATATCACCACACTACTTAGTATTTAAAAGGGATGTTTCTTAAGTATTTGGTCATATTAACAGTAATTACTTTATATATATATATATATATATATATATATATATATATAAAATGAAATATTTTAATCGAAAACTATGCATAAACTACTGTATGTACAAAAAACCCCATCTCTAGCATATCTGTTACAAATAAGTAACTATAGACCAAGACTAAGGATAAAAATAGAAGGTAACTTATTACTACAATAGAAAGGGGGATGAGGAGAATATTAGTAAACAAAAATCACAATTAAAAAGTATATATGAATATAAATAAAAAAAAAAATAATAAATAAAAAAAAAATGATAAAGAAAACGCGGCAAAAATGAGAAAAGGCAATAATAATTAGCTCAAGATAAAAGATTAAGACATTGAGAACAATCAATTGAAACTACACAAAAAATGGCGGTTAGTTCGAAATTGCATTCTCATCAGGACAGCCATACAATTCGAATTAAAACCGATAGAATAGCCAGTTTCTGACAATGGCGATAGTATTTAACTATTGACACCATTGGAACTGTCTACTGGCTAGTGGAAGGTGAAAAAATATAAACCAATTGAATTATAAATCAGAAATATAAAAACAGAAATATTAACTCACAAGCACTGCTACCACGTGTAGGTTGAACATTGGACTGAGCATTTCACCTCACTTCGTCAATGCGAGTGGGCACCGGAATGAATATATATATATATATATATATATATATATATATTGATTTTGAATAGATACTTGGACCTGAAGACGAATCTGTTCAAAATGAATTCCTTTTTAAGCCTAGTGCTTTTCCACGTGTTTGGCTTTAGTGCTTGGTTTTTCTCTGTTTTCAATATTCGAAATCTCACCATTGATATTTGTCGATTATATTAGCTTGATGACTGGATATATGCATTTTATTCGCCTCTTGATTGATGAATCTCTATATGTTTTACATCTATTTACGTAGTTATTTTATGTTTTAAGTTATGGTTATATGAGTTACAATTTATCTCTAATCTATCATTGGAATTTCATATAATATGTTTAATATATATCTATATATATATATATGTTTTTGCTACATTTACTCTTAATTTGGCAACACTGTTTTTATATTCATGTGTGGCAACACTGTTTTTATCTTCATGTGTGGCAACACTGTTTTTGTTTTATTTTATTCTTTACTTGAAAATGCATCCCGCGTTGCCCGAGAATTGAAGCAGGGTAGTTATATAAAATAACAAAATAAAAGTCCATTCGCGCAACGGGCGTGAAACTCCCCCCAACACAAAACCGAAACCTCTTCACATGCGGAGACACTACATTCAATGTTAAAATCTACCGACGGAATCATTTTCGCGACACAAATAAATGAAAACACTAGAAATCGCAAAACGTTATTTTAAACTCGAAATTTATTGCTACTTCAGCTAATTTTCATACAATGTTAGTCAAATTTCAGCACAATACTTATAATGGTAATATAATACTAAATTAAAAATATTAGGACAGCATCTTTTAAATTCGCAAAGTCAGAAAACCTCAGGAAAAAGTACTATAACGCAGATAAATAGACTGCGTTGGTAGTCAAAAATGAAAGGGCCCTTTAATTAGTGGAGTCCCGGTACGAAGACTACGAAATTTGAACACATCATTGAATTAATAAATTTATAATTAATCAACGGATGGGTTTATGAACTTTTTTTTCTGGAATGGTCTGTGATATTTAAGCGACTGCTGAAAAATAAAATTAATGTTGGATGGCTCGTCAGTTTTCGTATATCGTAATATAAAAATCGGAGAAATTTAAAAAGCACCGAAAATATTTTTTTTTTTTTAAATCATTGAAATTTGTCTATGCATCGCATGGGCTCAAAATTTGTTTAAAACATAATTTTTCGATTTTACCGATGGTGTCAAGTCGGAAATTCTGCAATAATATTTTAGGTCGATAAGGATTCGATTTCTGTAAACGTCGCCCTAAAACATAAAAAAAAACTAATTCGCGCTCATTTTTTCCCTTACGGAACCATACCAATTTTTCATCGCTTATTTAGGGCTTAATACGTCCTAAATAAATCCTCTAATACGCCCTAAATAATAGCTCAACCGTCGATCACTAGCAGAACGACACAATGAAAATACTTGTAAATATAAAGTTCCTTTACCTCCGAAGTAAAATAATATTGCTATCTCAACGGATTTTCATCGAATTTCATTCATATTTGAGCACAATACCCTAGTAATGATAATATAATACCAAATTAAAAAAAAAGAATGAGGACGACATCTTTTAAATTTGCGAAGTTAGAAAACCTATAAATTAAATGCACTTAGTATGCGATCAGCTGTTTCTCATCCGAGACCAAACTCGCCTGCTATTTAATCAAAGCACCTGCTCTAGAATTGTCTGCTGCGGCAAAAGAAAAAGAATAGATTTAATTTGCCAAAATGGTGGAAAATGGAGTTTTCGACTTAAAAATTCAATTATTTTTGAACTAATTCGATTTTTAAAAAAATCTCTACAAGGTGCACATTATGGGGACTTTAAGTACCTCTGTCTGTAGCAAATTTCCCTGCTCTCCGACGCTTTGATTTTCATCAAAGATGACGCAGGCAGATAAACAAACATATTTTATTATGTGAGATTCTTTCGTAGCACTTTCGAAACTTCAGAATTACGTGCATCGTAACTTAATAGTCTACTCCGCATTAATGTTAATGTCTGAATCAAGTTTAATGGAAATGAGGATTTTATGAAAAGCTGAGAGATTTATTTTTTAAGTTACACTGAAAAGCAAATTTCACAGTTTTATTTAAAAAGATTTTTTGAAGTAGTTGACGTAAGAATATTGACTTTCCTGGATTTTATTGCAGTAGTATATTTTCTTTTCAGTGCAAAGAATGTTATGAACCGTGATGGAAAATAGTGATACATTATTTCAGTTTTAGAGTGTCAATATTTAACAACTAAAGTAAAAGTTTTCTTAGTGTGAATGAATTTGTTATTCTTTTTGAAACAGGAAACGCTGTAAGGAATTCATTTCAAAAAACTGTTTGCTAAAGATATTTAATTTTTCTGTCTTTGATGTTTTAGTTGAAGTTTCTCAATGATAAAAAATACCTTCTAATACCTTTTCTAGACGGTTTTTGATGAACTACTGCTGTTCTGAATATTCTGAGTTGGACATAATTTTAAGGGATTGAATTTTTTTAACATAGTCATGGGCATCGCCAGAAGTTGTCTGTCATAGTTTTATGACTTTCTATAAAAGATTTCAGAATTATTTTTTCTAAAATCAGACTACATAAATTTGATGAGTCATTTTAAATAATTTAGCCTCAATGTCTGATTCGACAAAATTCCTCACGGAAAGCAAAGCTGAAAAAGCACTCCATCACGATCTTTTGATTCTTTTTACAAATCCTTCTGATTTTCATAAAATTAAAACTCACAAGATACGGTTCCTGCGAAATTCGATATCATCTGTGCATGATTTAATGGGATCTGTACATTTTTACACTGATTAGATTTTCACGTGTTTTTTATAGTCAAATGTCAGTTTATTGTCTAAACTTGACTCACTTTTGCGTGTTTTAAAATCGAATAGACCATTATACTGAAACAATTCAAATTAAATTGTTTTATTAGAATAGACCCTCAACGAAAGTATATTTGTCCTTGTATTTAGCCCTATCAATAATAGGGAATCTTAATACTCTTAAAAAAATTAAGCTGCAACTATTTTAAATAAGATTATTTTGTTTCTATGTATGGTGCTTACAAGTAGTTGTCTGAATTTAAAATTGGCCTAGTTAAGTTCTACCCCGTGATCGTGTTTCAGCCCCTTGTGTGCCCTGTGGGGGCTTCGAGAGGTCTCTGTTTTTTCCTCTCCTCTATCACATTTTGTCCTCTCCTGGAGAAGAATAAAAAAATCCAGCTCCCTTAGGTTGAATCTAGTGGTCAATATTACGCGTGCAAAGATTCAGCCTTTTAAACCACCGAGTGACTGCTTGAAGATCTGGAAAGACTTCAAAAAATGAAACTGCAATCTCTGTCCCTGGAGGGGATTCGAAAATACGACACCGTTATTTTCTGTCCGATTCTTTATACTATAAGTGTGCAAATTCAGCCTTTTAGGTTACCAAGGGACCTTCTGGAGTGAAAAAATACGCATTTCCAACATCCCCGGAAAAGTAAATCGTAAATCCGGTTACGTTGAGTTCTGTCCAATTGTCGACCGGGTACTATTTGTGCAAAGATCCAGCCTTCTAGGTCAGCGGAGGGTCTTCTAGAGGGTCTACAAAGACGACATGTCTGGAGGGTCTATAAAGACACACTATTAGACAATTATATAGTGATTGTACCGTACATTCGAAATATCTGTTTATAATGGCAGCAAACTCAATCTACAAAAACAAGGAAAAACAAGAAGGATCAATCATGCTTAAAGCATTGATTATAAAACACTTTCCAACAGCAATGCAATTTTATTTAAACATGTCTAAAATGCAATACATTCCTCGGTAATATTTTAAAACTTCTCACAATACTACATTGATTTATTATATTTGAAAACTTAAACCTTCATCGAAAAAAATGAACTTCATTCAAATGACGGCATTGAAATATAAATTGCCTGGTTTAAACATCTCTAAAATTTGATATATTACTCGATAATAATTTTAGAATGATCATAATACCACGATAATTTATTATATTTAAAAACTTCATCGAAAACAACTGAAATTCATTCAAATGACGTCATAGAAAAAATAACACGCCGGGCTCTCTCTAAAAAAGCAGCATTTCATTCATAAATAATTTCCCATTCATGTCATTCATCACAATACTATAATAGTTTATTTTATTTAAAAATTAAGACCATGGAGCTACAAGTAATTTAACTCTATGCTTAAAACTTCATCGCAAAAAATCGTCCTTCTCTCGGTAAAGTCAATGAATATTTCTTTCATATCAGCTATGCAGACTCCATGAGCTAAATTCTTTTGCGTTAAAAAAATACAGCAATTTCTATACAACTCATCCTACATATTTTGCTGTTTGCAGTTTACATAAGTGAAAAATAGGCTTCGTTGTAGAAATAATCAAATTTGGATGAGCATTTAAACTCATATATATTGTAATTGCGTTGATTTAGTATATAGATGCACAGAATTTAAACCAAAATAAAGTGGTTTTAGGACGGATACAACACTCAATATGAAATAAAAAGAACTTTAAAAATCACGATTTTGAAACAAGATGGATGCCATATATCATTTTGAAGTGGATCACGTGATACTTTCATATCATGGTCACGTGATCGTTTCATTTAAGAGGTGTTATTATTATTTTAATTTTTATTTAAAAATCTACTGAATATATTTCGCTGAATTTTTTTTAATTTTTTTTATGGAACAATTTGAATATTACCTAAAAATTTCGAAGCAATTTGTGAATTTTAAATCCGCTTAAAAAATGTTTGAAAAATTAAGTCCCATAGGGCTCAATGTATTTCATTTTTTCAACCCGGGTTCAATCCAAAACTAATTGGGTGATATTATTCATTTATATTCCCATAGGTCCTACAGACCGTCTGAACAACATACTAAAATTTCATTTTGATTAAGTCATTTTTACGGCAGTTATCGTGCTAACGGACAGACAGACAGAATGAACAAAGTCATAAACACTTTTCAACTTTGTTGTAAAGTGTTAAAAAAGGAATCAATCCTGGAAAAATACATGCAACAAAGTTATTAGTACCAGAATTAGTCAAAAGAAATTACGTAAAATATTTTCAAACTTATCTCGAAACGTTACCGACTAGATAACAATTGTAATTTTCAGTGTTTTGAAAATTACTTGCATTGACTAAAGTTCCATATCTCATGCACATGCATCTTATGTACAATATAATTCAAAATTTTAAAATATACAAAAAAAAATTATAAATTTCATTTTTGTACTTTTGGTATTTTATGCTTTGTATATTTTTGTTAATATCAAACATTTTTATTAAGCAAAATATTTCAATTTACGGTTGACACTAAGAAACTAGTTTTACAAATCCTTTTGCAAATTACATTTAGCTAAAGTGTAAAGAAAGTGAAAAGTTTATTATGAATCTTCTCTCCACTATAGATTTGTTTCACTAGGATTTCACCTATATAGGGATTTTAGAGTAACTATATTCATTGTGTTGGGAGTACGGCACTGGTATGAAGTGACCACCTGTGGTCTTTGCTATAGCTGTCAATATAAAGAACACTTTTCAATTTCGTCATTTTCAGGCTTCTGATAAGACGCTTAAGTTAGAATATGGATTTTATAAAATCGAACAGTCATGACTATAGGGCATTGCAAAAGGGCATAAACCAGACAAAGTTTAGTTAGTCAAGTTGGAAAAAGAAAATATTTTCAGGTTTAAAGAAAAGTGCGAATTTTATTAGCTTCTCTCCACTTTAGGTTTGCTGCACTAGGATTTCATTATACAAGAATTTTAGAGTAACTAACTCGATTTATTGTATTGCAAATACATCACTAGTATGAAATGACCACACGTGGTTTCTGCTTTAGCTGCCAATATGAAAAGCACGTTTCAGATTTGACATTTTCAGGCTTTTGCCAACTGCCGCATATGGTCTTTATAAAATGGAGCAGTAATGACGATATTACAAAAGAACATAAACCGATGAGTCAAGTTTTTTTTTTCTTTTCAGTTTAATTCACACTATATTGAAATTGAAAAAAAAGTGCAAATCAGCAAGTGCAAACAGTTATTTTTAACGATTGAGTTGATAGCTATTGGGAAAACAACCTGCATGGCTAGAATAATGTCCTGTATTGAAGCTGGTATGAACAGTTAATTATTTTTCTGTGTTTTACTAAATAATCATTTTTAAAACTAGGGCTGTGGAGTTAGTATATCAAACCTTCGATTCCTATCCTCTTTTTTTTTTTCTATTGTCCAACTACTTTTTTATCTATTGTCCAACTCCATTTTTATCTACTATCCAACTCCTGTTTTATCTAGTGTCCAATTCCTTTTTTATATACCTTCTCTTTTTGTCAACTACCCGACTCTAACTCCTTCATAAATAACAAATGTAGATTTTGTGGAATTAATCAGTAGATTTTGCGGAATTTTCAGTTCTTATAATTCATTTACCAAAACTGCTCTAGAAATGCTGTGTCTATAACGATCATTGCTATAAAATATCAAAATTCTCACGAAAATTTCTAGATTGGCAATGTAAAAATTGCTGAAATTGGCAAATTTTTTATGATTATGGCAAAATGTTGCCTTGTTGTGGACTAAATAGAGTGATTGCATGATTAAAGTCCCATACAGTATTATGAACACAGAAGCATCGATTTTTGTCTGTACTTAATTTCAGATAAGTATAACTTTTGCTTCATCAAAATATGTTTGTGTTAATCCATATTTTATTAAAATATTAATTTTCTATATCAATAGTTTTTAATTAAGCAACAGTTTTTTTTTAATTTTATGGCCTAAAAACTGTTTAAAAACCGAACAAAAGTTACAGGTAGTAACAACAACAAAAAAAAAATAAATATTTCAAAGTAAAATTATGTTAAATAATTTTATGTTAGAGTTTGAGTCAATATATTTTTTCACAACTGTAACTCCGAGTCCACCAAAAATTGCTGCTGACTCCGACTCCAGTCCAGCTTAAAACTGTGTTCACATTTTCAGATAATACTCATCGATCATATAATCGCCTTTCATTATTCCATAATCATTCGCAATAATAGAAATTTATCATTTATTAATGCCAATAATTTATTTTGCTGTATAAAGATTAATTATGCCGTAATGAACGGCGACCCTTTGATATTTTAGATTCATAGACAGACGCGAGAGCTGAAGCACCAACGCTTAAACGATGTCATGTAATTACTGGAGAGTAAAACATGAAGCACGATTTATCGGTCCTGTTTTTAAAGTGGGTTCATCAGATTAAATGCAGTGTAAACTTCAGAGATACTTAATTGAATTTTCTTCTTACATCGAGCACAATAATGAAAGTCGTGTCATTCCTTTCCTCTCTAAATGCTGAATGGGAAATGAAACGCAAAACCCTGATTAAATCAGACCGGCTTCCGACCAGTACTTAAGATAACAGATTATACTAACACTTGGAAATGGCAAATATGTGCTCAAACGGCAGCAGAATCTTAATAAAGCGAAGTTTGTGGACAAAGATAGAATTTTAAAACTTTAATTTAAAAGCGTTTGTAGTTTTAAGGAAAGGGCCTCTCGTATTACGTTATTTGAACGTGTTTCATAAGATTGGTTCTCTATTTTATGCACTACGCTGTAACAGTATTTTTAGAATTTCCACGCAGAGCTGTCGGATGGAATGGATTTTAAAATATATTTATGAAAATACAGATTTGATTAGCTTCTTTTAATAAGCGTTTTAAGGCATCCCCCTACCTTCGAGAGGATTTATTGCTATTTCAACATTACTTGCATTTTGTTGTATCTATGTTTTTTAATGAACTATGACTTAAAACATAAAAAAACATAACATGGGCTCTTATTTGTTTTAAATTTTTGCGAAGAAGAATAGAAAGAACTATTAAAATTAACACTACATCATTTTAACCAATATTTTATAATTTTGTAAATTTAATAATGATAATTATCGTCTCTACCATAGACTGCGTTCATGATTATAGATTGTGTAATGATTTAGATTGGTATATGTTATGAATTACAATCTTTTGAATATGTTTGTATGCATCATAACTAAAACGTTGAAAGCTTCGCAAATAACTGAACTGTTATCAACTGATAGTCTGCCCGATAGGGATAATACCACGCTTTAGGGATAATACCACGTCCCCAGTTGTGCGGTCCGAACAGGGAAATAACCATTATTTCGTGTTTTGTCTGGATGAAACTTGCCGCGTCTTACTGAAAAATGAATTATAATTTGCAAAAACAATCCGACTAATTTGTTTTTAGAATGGGAAGAGATGATGACGTTCTTATTCATGTAAAATATGAAAATCGTGAGACCTTTCAATTCGATGATGCACGAATTTGAAAACGAATTATTATCGTATTTCGATGTATTTAAAATAATAAAGAAATATAAAAGAAATTGGTTATTTGAAGTAGCGTTTGATTTTTCCGATGATGCTAAAATAGAAAGTGATAATATTTTCGATCTCTAAGGAACATATTTTTATGAAAATCGCTTAAAATTCCGCTTTAACATTAAATAACTTTAAATAACATTAAACTATTTCGAATAAAAAGTAGTCGCAGCAGACGTGCATCTGCGCACGTGGACAGATATATTTTGTTATTATAGATTTATATAGAAATGCATCTATCCATTTCAGAAAATATATAATTTTTTCTCTATTTAATTTAAAATTTCATGTTATTCAATATTGGTATCATTTTATTCTTATTGTGTATAATCTGAAAACGTTATTGTAATTTGATTTTTGACTGATATATATTTAGCACACTTCGGTGTTCTAACGCTATGCAATTATAACCCTTTTGTTGAATTCGAAAGCCTTCAAGTAAAAGAATGTAGCTCGTCTCTGTGTCTTGAACCTTTATCGAAATAGCGTAATATAAGGTAGCTTAATGTGCGTTGATTTTGTTTAACCGCTCATTATTGATTTCAAAATGGGAGAAAAAAAAAAGTTTAAAAAATGTGAGGATTCGTATGTTAAAAATGCCAAGGTTAAGGCTTGTTTCATTTGATTTGTGCAAATTTAAAATGGATAACTGCAGAAAGAATTAATTTCGCATTTCCTCTGTTTAGCTCATGCTTGGTGCATAATTATTGGGGGGCTTTGGAGTCTGTACGTTCAACTCCGACTCATCATTTTTCTACTGTCGGACTTAGACTCCTATTTTTCTACTGTCGGACTCAGACTCCTATTTTTCTACTGTTGGACTCAGACTCCTATTTTTCTACTGTCTGAATCCGATACCGAATTATTTATAAATAATAAATGTGTTTATTAGTAGTTTTTGCTCCATCTTCGGTTTTTAAAGGCTACCTTATTTTTAACTCGTCATGACAATGTGTAGTTGTTGTGTGATGACAATATTAGTATACTTTCCTACATCGTAGAGAGCTGAAATTTTATACACATCTTTGTCTAAGTCGAACATTATAATCTATTAAAATTTGGCAGATCCTCAAAAAATTAGAACCCATATTTTTTTACCCCCTCCCCCCGAAATTGCCCGCAAAAATCCCACTTGTAAGATAGTTAAAGAGTCTAATATTCAGCTTTGCTTATATATATATATATATATATATATATATATATATATATAATAGTTTGATAATCCAAAGATACAATAGAGATAAATTGTAACACCTAGATAAAGCTAAAAATTAATCATTTAAGAAAATAGCAAAAAATATTAGAATGATATACTTACTAATAGGTAATAACAGAATATATATATATATATATATATTCTGTTATTTTCATTATATATATATATATATATATATATATATATATATATATATATAATGAAAAAAATTTTACACGTTTTCATGAGAAGTTAAACACTACCAAGTTTCTAGTGTTAACTGTGTAAATTGAGCTTAATGGTTTATGTCAAAATAAATAAACACGCTTACCCAAAAAGCGAAAGTTTTATATTTTCTTGTAAATATTCATTTGCCTCCAAACTCCTCGTATACTCCGGAAATACTGCACCTATCACGATTATTGATGTAAAAAATAAAAATTCTAACAAAATTATGTATGTTTGCAATGTAAAAATTGTTTAATTTTATGCGATTTTGCCGAAATGTAGCACTGTTGTGATACTAAACAAACGAATTACCAGATTGGAGTCCCATAGAGTAAGTACTATGGATTTAGAAACGTTCATTTTATCCATACTTAATTGCAAGTTATTTAATTCCAGACAAGTATAACTTTGGCTTCAAGATATGTTTTGGGGTTATTCTTTTTTACATATTTTTTTTAATTGGTAAACATTTGATGTTTTGATTTATTTGTTTAAAAAATTATGTATGTTTGAACAATTGTCAAAGAATTACATATTCCAAAATAAAATTACTTTTAAATAATTTTATTTTGAATTGGAGTCGGTACATGTTTACGGACTCCCAATCTGCTACCTACTCCTACTCCATTCCGAACTGCTATAGACTCTGACTCCACAGCCCTGATAATGGCTGATGATTAACACCTGTTATTCCCCGTGCTGATATGTCATCGATGGTTTGAGATAAAAATGTTCCTTTGCCTATCCCAAAAGTAATTTCTCATTTTCAGGGAAATGCCTGCGTTTTCATATGATTTAAATTTACCTGATCTAAAGCCTGAAATTTCAGTAAATTTGTGTAAAAATTCCCCGTACATTACATATCATTAAAATCCCATCTCTAAAAACTCAATAAAACTTTCCTATCATTAAAAGATCGTAAACGATAACGATAAAGAGAAAGCAATTTGGTTCATCAGCTTTTAAAAGTAATTAAATCCCTGCACAAAGAAACAATAAAGTTATTAAGATAATTGAGTCGCATTGACATTGAATCAACACTTGGAATAATATTTTGTATTCAATCTTCGTGTGTAATTAAGTTAAAAATTATTTTCCTTTAGCATACAAAGAAAGACTATTTTCTATTTACATTTTAAAATCGTTTATTGGAAGTTAGATTGTCTTCAAAACCTCATTTTCAAGAATTGTTTCTATTTGATATCATATTAGTCAAATTGCGGATTTACTATCATTAAGTCATGGGTTAAGGAGAACCGTGGAGTTCTGTTTATAGGACATCGATCTTTTTGAGATTGACGGTCGTCAATTTCTTAAAAAAAAAACTACTTTTATTTATTTTTACTTTCCCTAAAATACATAGTTAATGTCTAGGGGATATATTGGAATCGAGTCAAAAATCGCAACTCGAGTTTTAATTATCCGTGTTATTTTGTGCAATTAAACTCAATTTTATGAACTATGAAAGGAATTAATGGTAAATGAATTTGAGTCTACAAGGAAAGTCATGTGTTGCCCACATTAGATTTTTTCATTTATTGCCTCTCGTATACATAATTAATAAAAATCCAAATTATCTTAAAAATGGCCCCGATGCATTTTCCGATAAATTTTTATAATAATCGCTGTCGCTTTTATAATAGTGAAACTAAAACAACCGCGTTATTTTCGTTTTCTCTGCGAAATGCTACACTACAAATATTTTCCCTGGGCCCTCCACTAAATTTGATTTCCCCCCCCCCCCCCTTGTGAATTTTCATGTAGGTCCTACCTAAAATATGGGAATCAGGCCCTCGCCCCCTCGAGTAGTATTCCCCATTTTCAATGCGAAAATGTTTAGCAGCCTTTGGATTTATCCGACAGGTTTCTTGACAGTACTACAGTATAGTGTATAACTATTAAGGCCTAATCAACGTGGTTTTGTAAATATGCTTTGATAATAAGCCCGAACATATCAATTCGAAAATCACCAGATACAGTCTCTTTCTTTCTGAAACGTAAACACGCAAGTGTAACTAGAAATAAAATTACTGATATTCATTGCCTAGTTCTGTAATAGGCAACCAATTTTAGATTATTAAAGATAAAGCATTGAGGACATTAAAGCAGTTAAATGCATTGCATGGCTATTTCCTTTTCTGTATAGATACATGACCTGGTCATTTCTTGTCTTATATTTTAAAGTTTTGAAAGAAAATATTTGTACTACAAGTTTCTCAGACCTCACGAAGTTCACCTGTTGCTACGAAAGTGGAAAGTGAAAAGTAATGTGCAACAAATCATTTTTTATCTGTGTTTCGGATGCCTCGACATCCTTCCAAAATAGGCCAGGATTTCCGCTGCTATGACTTCGAAGATCGAGACGAACATAATAATGAATTACGAGGTGAAGGAGAAAAAAGGGGGTCAAGAATGTCTGCTTTCTGTTGGTATATTCTTGGCACCCTTAATCTCTTTTATTAAGCACTATCCGCCTGCAACGTCTTTTCTGATTGTTTTTAAAGAAACTCTGAGGTGTCTTTAGTTCGCCCGCTACGCGGGCAGCTCAGGGTAACGATATACACCAAGTTTTTTGAATTCAGACCGATATAACCCAAAATAGGAATATAGATGGTGTTTGAAAAAAAGTGCACGATTATATATATTTTGAACGATTGATCGTAGACTAATAGTTCCAATTTAAGAAAGTCTGTAAGATATACTTTTAAGCTACGGCAGTTTTGGTCGCGTGACACATTTTAGTACAAAATTAAACTTTTTATACGGGCCTTCCACAAACGAAGTTTCCATTAGCAAAATGTGTCTTATTTGTTTATATAAGTATCTTTTGGAAAAGAGTAAAACAACGGGTTTCTGATATGCAGAATTGGTCTTGAACAAACACATTTTTCAAAATTGTACGACTTACACCACTTTTTCCCATTTAAAAGAAAGGGCGAAAACATTTATTTTAAGGGTCGTACAAAAATGTAAGTTCATCAGATAGAATTTTCAATCGAAAATTTACATGCGTACGTATCTTTAGCAAAAGTTTTATGCAGTTCCCAATTACCTGTCGAAAATTGTATTTACGAATATATCGGGTAATTTTGATCTGATACCAATGGAATATTTATTTCCTTGTTTGACGAATTAAACCATGGAAATAATTTTATAATTGAAATTTGTTTCTAGGAGGCTTTTGTAATAAGTTACATTTTGTACTTTTCTTTTTTTTAAAAGTATGTCACACGGTCAAACTTTGTTTGTTACTCTAAGTCTTCGGACGAGTCGGCTGGCCTGGGCTTTCGACACGGTCAAACTTTGCATACTATAATAGATTGCTTTAATTAGAGCACTATGGATAAATTTTGATAAATAACTGCTTTCCCATCAATTTAGTTTTATAAAAAATAGATGAAATAATTACGCGCTATTGAAATTGATAATAAGAGCTCAAGTCAGAAATACAAAAGAATGTCAGGAAAATGTTAACTAAAAATAAAATCCAGAAGAAGTAGTAAAATCAAATAGAAATTATTTCCAATACGTAATTGACGCAAAATGGAAAAATTTTAAACTTGTAGAAAAACCATAAGAAAAAAAGGTAAAATATTACACACACACACATATATATATATATATATATATATATATATATATATATATATATATATATATATATATATATATATATATATATATATATATATGGTGTAGATTATAGTAGAAGATTGTGAGCAAGTATGTGCAAAAATCCGAAAAATTTTAAAATAGCTAAAGGTCCTTAAAAATAATAAAAATAAATAAAATGAAGAGCAAGAACGTGCGATGAAAAAATGATAACATCGAAAAATAATAGAAAAATAATTTTATTGTATATACATACGAAATATTAAAAAATTACGCAAAAGTTGTAGAAGCTGAAAATTAAGAAGTTTTTAATTAAAAACATGATAAAATTCTATCATGTTCTAGTTATCATTGTTTAAAATTAAGTTTGACATTTTTCTAATCTCATAGGCAGTAATAATCTCAACAGTAATTTTTTCATTACCCCAAAAGAATATTTTAAAGAATTTTTTAAAAAGATCCTAAAAGTTTTGAACATATGGAGGAAAAAGTAAAATATCCAATTTAGCTGTTAAATACAAAACCATCATTAAATTTATATTTGGTCGAATATTAAAGATTTCGAATGCTTGAAGGAAAACTCATAAAATATCTTCAGACATAATGATGGTAAAATGCCCATAGTTATAAGGATCATACATAACATAGTTTAATGAAATATAGCATTTAAATATGGTAATCAGAAGCAAAACCAAAAATGAAATGACCTGCCTAAAATATTCATGTCAAAATTTTAATGTAAAACACATCCACTAAATCATAGGCAATATTGCATTTTTGGTCTTGTTTTTAAAAATAGGTTAAATATTATTTATTTATTTTACTTATGCAAAAGTTTGCAGATTATAATTGAAGTCACTTTTATAACCAACAAAAATTATCGATCATTAACTTTACGAAAATTTAGTTTTACATTTCTGAGCTAAATCAACTTTGCTGGGTTAAAATTTTGAAAAAAATACACTGAAGATTTGTGAAATGTTTAACCAATTCTTGCGCTTTCTCACTTATTTAATTTATCCCATGAATTATACGTAGCGAGCAATTAAATACTCACTTAATCGCTGTCAACTTAAGGTGGTGGCGACTTCAGCTTGCTATAAGAAGAAACAAGAAAGATCAATCATGCTTAAAGCATTGATTATGAAACACTTTCCAACTTCAATGCAATTTTATTTAAAAAAGTCGAAAATGCAATACATTCCTCGGTAATATTTTAAAACTTATCACAATACTACATTGATTTATTATATTTGAAAACTTAAACCTTCATTGAAAAAAATGAACTTCATTCAAATGACGGCATTGAAATATAAATTGCGTGGTTTAAATATCTCTAAAATGCAATACATTCCACGGTAATATTTTTAAATCTATCATAATACTACGATAATTTATTATATTTGAAAACTTCATCGAAAACAACTGAAATTAATTCAAATGACGTCATAGAAAAAATAACACGCCTGGATCTCTCTATAAAAGCAGGATTTCATTCATAACTTTCTCCATTTCATTCGTCACAATACTATAATAATTTATTTTATTTAAAAACTTCATCGAAAACAACTGAAATTAATTCAAATGACGTCATAGAAAAAATAACACGCCTGGATCTCTCTATAAAAGCAGGATTTCATTCATAACTTTCTCCATTTCATTCATCACAATACTATAATAATTTATTTTATTTAAAAATTAAGACCATGGAGCTACAATTCATAAACTTTATGCTTAAAACTTCATCGAAAAAAATCGTCCTTCTGTTTATAAAATCAATTAATATTTCATTCATATCAGCCATGCAGACTCCATGGACTGAATTATTTTGTGTTAAAGAAATACAGTAATTCTAATACAACTCATTCTACATATTTTGCTGTTTACATTTTACATAGGTGAAAAATAGGCTTAGTTATAGAAATAATCAAATTTGAAAGAGAATTTAAACTCAAATATATTGTCATTGTGTTGTTTTACTATGTAGATGCACAGAATTTAAGCAGAAATAAAGTAGTTTTAGGATGGATACAACACTCAATATGAATTAAAAAGAACTTTAAAAAATCACGAATTTGAAACAAGATGGATGCCATATATCATTTTGAAGTGGGTCAGGTGATCGTTTCATATCATGGTCACGTGATCGTTTCATATAAGATGTGTAATTATTATTTTAATTTTTATTTAAAAAACTACTGAATATATTTAGCTGAATTTTTTTTTATATATTTTATGGAACAATTTGACTATTACCTAAAATTTTCGAAGCAATTTGGGAATTTTAAATCCGCTTAAAAAATGTTAGAAAAATTAGGTCCCATAGGGTTCAATGTATTTCATTTTTTCAACCCGGGTTCAATCCAAAACTAATTGTGTGATATTATTCATTTATATTCCCATAGGTCCTACAGACCGTCTGAACAACATACTAAAATTTCATTTTGATTAACTCATTTTTACGGCAGTTATCGTGCTAACGGACAGACAGACAGACAGACAGAATGAACAAAGTCATAAACACTTTTCAACTTTGTTGTAAAGTGTTAAAAAAGATGATAAAGAAAACAAAGAAGTGAAAACAAAACTGATAAGGTATTAGTTGTCGTGTCGCAGTTTAATAATGAAGCTCTACCCTAATCTCCCTGGTCACGTGACCTATTATAAACAAGTTAAACGGCAACTATTCACTGTTGTTCTCTTCCTAATTATATCTTAGAAAGTGCAGAGTATCGCCTTCGGCCGTCTTATCCGTTTTCTTCGAATTATGGACTGAGTTCAGCAGCCTACGCGTGCCATTGACATCACTCACTAAGGTTTTTCACGACTGAAATGTGGGATTTATAATTAAGAAATTTAATAAATCGATTATAAGGGGATTTAAAATGGCTTTGTCGCTTTAAAATTGATTGTGTAGACCAAGATTTTAATGACTTAAAAATTCCCTAAAAAAAAAATAGGAGAACGGCTTTAAGAATTGAAAAATGTCTTTAATTTATATAATAAAGGAAAATACCTTTAAAACCACCAAACCTATCTTTTCTCTAAGGCTTATCCTAGACAGATTGTATCAATTCAACCCAATCGGGCCTCTCTTAGAAAATAGGCCCCGATCAGAAAGGATCGTGAAGATTTAAATATTTATAAATTATTAAAATTGGTTTTATTTAGTGATTTGAATGAAATAATTGTACTTATTTTGAAAGTAAACGCGATATAAATTGCTAAATTAGGTATGATAGATCGGGCATTAATAAAGATCGTAGTTATATTCGTTTTCTTGATAACACAAACAGATCTGTACTCAGCGGCAGGACAATACATGTGACGATAGCTTCAGGAGAGGGGACTATACTCGGAACTAAAATTAATCAAAGCATATTTGAGATCAGCCAAACTACAGGAACGATTGATCAGTCTGACAATATTGTCCATGAAATGCGAGGAAGCAATAAATATTAAATTCGAAAGTATTCTTGCAAACTTTGCTGGAAAAAAGGAAGAAAGTTTTCTATTCAATATTTTTTTTTTCAAATGCATTATAAATACTCATGATTATGTAATTATCGTATATTTCCAGTGTAAATTGCTTTCCTAAATAAAAATTTAAATACTGTTATTTGTATATTTCTTAGTTTATCTAGCATGATGAGAAAATAATACAACCTAAAACATTTTTACCATAACACAGTTTCCCACAAATATTAAAGTCAAATCAGAGCCATAATTATAAGCACCCCGTATAAAACATGAATGATTGTAAAAATTGACATACATTTTTTTTGAGCCCCGTCAATGATACGTTCAATAGAGCTCAGTTTTTTCTAGGTTCATGGTGAAATCTTCCAGGTTCATTGTGAAAATTGTGAATAAACACACTTACCAGAGCACTACGCTGTAAATATAAACGTACAAATTACATACAGATACATACGCATCTGAATAGAATGAGACACTTTATAAGAATTTTATCCCATCTTTATTTTTCAAATACTTTTACCTATGTCTATTTCAAACAATATACTTTCTCGATACTTTGTAACATTCGAAATTGCCAGATTTCAAAGTAGTCTGCATTTTGTCCGTGAGTGAGTTAAAGCTGCTGGATTTAACAAGATTGTGTTTAGCCTTAATATGTTTTATAAGTAATTGCCACACACATTTAGCATGCGATCTCTTCGTACGATGCACAACTATTTTGAGAATTATTGAAAATTAGCGCTTATGTAAAATTATTCTTTCTATTTTTCAATAAAAATATTAATAACTCGCGAGCAGTAAATTGCGGATCCTTTCTGATACAGTCTGTCAATCACTCACACTTCTGAAATAAGTGGTCAGTTAGACAGAGTCGTATAATACAAGGAATTAAAACTACGGAGTGAAAATGTGTGTTCGAGTAATTGTTTAATTTATAGAGGGAGGATTAATATATATAGTTTCACTGTACAAATTTCAGTCTATAGTAATGACTATAGTTATAGGAGCTTAGAAAGGGAATTTTGAAGTTTTCATTTGTGTTTACCTTTTCTGGATAAGATTTCCATTTAGTCCCATTCAAAAACAGTTTAGGTCCGTTTTGCAGATAGATGAGTCAACAAATACGGTATTTAGAGTATCTAAAATTCTAAATTTATTTTAAAAATCTGAAAAATAAATCACTAAAATACTTTAAGGGATACTAATTATAATGAGACATCAGCAGAGCTTAAATGTTTGTATTTTTATGTACTTTTGTGTATTTGTATATTTTTTTATGTCATGGGAAGGACTTGTAAACGACGTTTATGAACATATAAATATATAAATGACAAGACATGATATGCAAATAATTTATAGTCAGAGAATTATTTTACTAAATTTTAATCGAAGCATTAGGTTAATAATTTACTAAAAAGAATACTACTCAATAACAACATCCTACACAATAATAGTCTACATCCGTCATTCACATGGCCTGTGAGTAATTAACATGGCCCTTATTGAGGCATGTGGATAACAAAATAGGCGTTTAGTGGTTCTCTGCAAACCATTTCTGAATTTTTTTAGGCTTAACCAGTCAAGCACTTTCAAGTGGGAGATTTATAAAACTACATAATCAAAATTTATTAGTGTTCACATTTTACCTGTTTTCTAAAAGTATGTTAATGATAAGGAATATAAGCAATTAGTTAGAAATGAAGTAAAGTTCGTAGCTAATTATACAATTTTTGAAAAACAGCAAAATGCAACTCCATTCTAAAACAACAAGCTGTTATGCTTGTTTTCCAGCAGTATTGTCAGTTCTAAAACTTCTTTTTTTTCCTAGAAAAAAAAAAAATCATACTTTTCAGCCAAGTAGATGACCAAAAATACTTTGAACAAACTTATAAGTTTATTTTTTGGTAGTTGAATTTTTATTTCATTTTATTTTTTAATGATTAATATTCTTCACACATACATATTCATTGGTAGAAAAAATATTGAAAATGAAACAACTTTTGTTTTAAGACAAATTTACCATTGTGTGCAAATCACACACACACACACACTATGTAACGTAATTCCATTTTTTAGACTGTGCACACTGAAAATTAGAAACGCTTGAACTATCATCAGTGCACTGCTCATCGCGCCGTTCATAATATATATTCTATTTTCGTTATTCTAATTCCTTGCTTCATAGCGACAAAAACAGTTTCATGTCTTGCTTTGAATAAATTTTAGTTTTCGGCATCACTGCGTTATTCGTGATTTGCTTGATATTCTTTAACACGATATTGTCTCAGAAATAATAAAACAGCTTTTGATCATGCATTTTAGCTCTTTGTCTCCAGAACATCATTTGCCAGTGTTCATGCGTGCGTGTGTACGTAGAAGCGTCACAGAATTGTGCCCGAGATAGCGTGAGTGAAGGCGGTGAATGTACTTTCACTATTTCAGAAGCGGATAATAGAATTTCATTTATCATCCTGTTGAATTGATAGATCGTTATTTTTATTAAGTACATATGAAGGTATTTATTCTACACGAGGTATAACTTGGTTACCGTTCGTATGTGAGATATACTTTATTACGTTTGCTGCGATTTATAGCTGTCTCGTAATTCATTGCATTAGTTTTGCTGTTTTAAATGTTATAATGACTTATTATTAATTATAGTCTTAATGTACTTGTACATTTTCTTGTTTACTATGTAATTGCTATATTATCATAAAGGCTTACCATTAGCGATGTCTTCTTTGCGAACAATATTAATTTTTTTTTCATCTGTATTTTCTTTGAATTTTATAACGTATAGTCTTCTCTATCACTTTGATATATTTATAGGGAGTTTGTCGTCTTTACGATTTTTGTAGCCCCGAGGCTCAGCATTTTTTGAAGAGGAAGGAAAATAAAGTTTTATGCACATTTATTTAAAGTGAAAAAAAATATATTCGTTCAAGAACAAGAAAAAAAAATTGTATTTTACTTTCTGCAAATCTTTGTCAAAATCTTATGGCTACCAAATCATAGGGGTTTTATGAAATATTTGGTCTTTAGACTGAGGCCTGCCTTAAATTCATTATTTATAAATTGTTCTGGTCATGTTTAATACATGATTTACTGTAGCGATATTCGAACTACTTTTGTTTAAGAATATTTTTAAAATGTAGAGATTGTTCAGTATGATAAAGGTAGATACGAATACATATACAGAAATCGAGCGAAGCATCTCGATCCAAATAATTTCATCCAAATTTTCATAAAATATATTTAATATCATGGTGATCAACTGATTCATAAAATAACACAATTTAACTTCATTTGGAGGCTTAAGCAAATCTGCTCCTTTTCAATTTCTTAAATTCGCTTATGAATTCAATTTTTGCTATACATTTTCTAGCCATATTTTAACACCATGTGCAGGCTGGTACCAATAATAAAACTAATTTAAAATATCCTCTTTTGACCATTATGTAGCACTAGAAGTGAGGATGAAGATATTGTTAAAAGTTGTGTTACAAACATCGCATTTCAAAATGGCCGGGCTGCTTTATTTTCGCTGCACGTTGCTTGAACCTTTAGTGTTTCGCTGTTCTTTGATTGCAAGTAATTTTAGACGCAGGATCTCATGAATGTCCTATAAATAATACATATTTTAAAGGTTGACCAATAAATAAAATATCGTAATATTGCCGTTTTATAATACGTTACTTTACACGTATCCAATCTTGGTTTTTGCCCCCAGAATTTCAAATTTGCTTTTAAAAGGAAATCGAGATGCATTTTATTTTACTTTTGCAAATTTAGGTGAATGCCTAATTTTGTGCCCAGTGTATTAGGATGTTCAGTGTATCTAAAGGATATTAAGATGGCCGTCTGTGTTTAACATAGATTCTAAACGTAAATGTAAAGTTTTCACATTTGCGTTTGGAATCAATCTGTGCGCGAAATTCAGCTTCTCAAAATATATGCAACTTTTTATTGGTGGCAAAAATTTTGCCGTAGTATTTACGAATGTTTTTTCCTTGAAACATCTATTTCTCAGGTTCCGTTATAGATAGAGCTCATATGATGACTGATTTGGATTCAGCATCAAATTCCAGAGGCGACTGTGGGCTTCACTAAGGACTTCTTTTTCAGGTCCTTTCTCCATTTCTGGTTTAAAAAATCATTTTACTTGAAACATCTCAATATTGGCTACAGATAGAATATAGATGATAAATGATATGGATTCAACATCATATAGGGAGGTAGGAGGAGCTATAGATAGAACCTGGATAATGACTGGTGTACATTCAGCATCAAATTCCGGAGAAGGAAAAGGACTCGCTAACGATTTTCACTACCGGTTTTGGGGATATATCTTTCAATTCAAAAATTTACATTTTCCGTAAAACGTCTGTTTCTCGGGATCTGCTGTAGATATAGCTTAGATGATGACTAATGTGGATTCAGCATCAAATTCCATAGGAGAATCGGAGCTTCACTAAGGATTTCCATCCTTCCCGGTCGTCCATCTCGCTGCTCTAAGTCCTCTGGACGAGCCGGACGGCCTGGGGCTTTCACTAAGGATTTCCATAGGGGCGCGGTAGCCCATTAGTTAGCGCGCTGGAGTTGCACTCGGTAGGCCCGGGTTCGATTCCAGCCACTGCCAAAACTGCCGCCGTGTTCACGCGGAGTGCGATCACGTTAAACATGTGGGTCCGTAAGTCCTTCCGAGAGGTTGGTGGTAGGGGAAGGAGGGTACGGTCCCTGTGGATGCCTCCCCCACTGGGTTCCGGTCTAAATTGGGTGGCACTTCCCGGCCGTCTAAACGGTTACCTTACACCTTTCTAGTAGGTCGGACGGTCTGGGTCTCAACAACAACTAAGGATTTCCATTTCATGTTAAAAAAAAAAAAAATTCTTGAAATTTTTGGAGCATCTGTTTCTCAAAATTGGCTATAGATATTTAGCCAATTATATTCAATTATACATATTCAACGGGTTCAACCTTGAATTATCTATCTGTATTAATGGGATTATGGATCAGCATTGAATTCCAGAATGAGTTTAGGGGTGCTCATTAAGGATTTACATTTCTGGTTCTGGAGATATCAGTTCCAGTTTTCCCGAAAATTCGCATGACTGTACAAAATAAGTATTAAAAAAAAGAATAAAAATGCTTTAGTTCCGTAATAATTGAAGTGTACTCATAATTTGCCACCATATGAATTCTTCATCATAAATTTCTTGTGCATTTTGTGCCTTACTCTTTTGTGTTTATGTGTTCTATATTAGAGATAAGATGTCGTCTGGCTTTACAAAATGAAATTATAATTAGATGGATTGGGGAAAGCATGACAAGTGTTATAGTTACGTAGAGGAAGTGTGATATCTGTATCAGGCAAGAAAGGGAGCCCAGGCTGAAATATGTTAGGCTGTCGTAATTTTTTTTATGAGTGGCGCTGACCTAAAAGTCCTATTAGTTATGTCAGACATTTTCATCAAGGAGATAGATTTGTAGGATATGGGTTAAAAATTAAAAAGTTTGTTTCATTAGGGTGGGCCGCTCTATGCCCCATAACATCCTTTCCTATGGTTTATGGTGAAGATAAAATTTTACATTTAATATAAATTTCTATTTTTTAAATTTTGCACACATGTCTTGATTGTATAAAGTGATATATGCAAACATAAGCTCTGTGTTTGAGTATTTTTTTTTTTTTTGGGGGGGGGGGGATAAATTCTGTTATTCAATTTACTTATAAATATTGCAAAATCCTAAAAAATTCAGGCTGGATTATCTTATCTATAATTAAATACTGGCTGTCATGGACCGGGCCGCAAACGGTCCCAAATTTGAAAAATGAGCATGGTCTAAGCCTATAAACATCACTGAGTTATATATTATAGAGAAATATTACTCCCTATTCCTTAACGTTACGAGATGCGGTTGATACAATGCAAGCTCTGTTACTAATCGAATATAGAAAATGACCAATTGACTTCAATGTTACATATTCAGTTTTTCAATATATTTTTAATGCTTCGTGTTTAGTTCCGTACATTGCTTTCTGTTCCCATATTTAGTTCCATCGCTTGGTTGTAGCTGTAAGCTGTAATAAAAGAAAAAAAAAATCAATTTAACAGATAATTGGCAGTAATATTTAGATATACGTATAACATTGCGAAATTGTCCCCTTGCAATATTTGGGAAATGAGTAATATGATAATGTTCAACGGGCCGCTCACAGTGTTTCTTTCACAGTGGATATATTTATATAGAGATATATTTATATACATTTAGATATATTTTTGCATTTTATTATATATTTTATTATATACATTTAGATATATTTATATAGAACAAATAGAAAACGTGCAAACAAAGTTTCATTCTCCCCCCCCCCCTCCACACACACACACACAGCCAAAAAGTCCTGAAAAACTGGCCACTCAGTCTTCACCCCAGATAATATATAGCTCAATGATAAAAAAAAAAAATGTTCGTCTTAAATCTCAGTTTATAGAAACCACTTTATTTTATACATTTTATTTATTTGATAGGAATTTAAGATTTTGACTAGCATACTGCGATATATCTGGCGTCTAACCCAGAGAAAGCTTTTTCCAGCGACAGTAGAATTTCCTTCCGACCTCCATAACGTCAAAAGAGAGCCGGAAATTCAGCGGTTCAGCCGATTGGAAGAGTGACTTTTATTTCTTTCCTATTTCTAAATTCGATAAGCTTGTCTGCAATTCAATGGCATGGACGAGAAAATTTTCAGTATTTTGACTCAACTGTGGGATGAAATTTTGCTCTGTTTACGCAAGATTAATATTGAGAAATCGGCTTAATAAGAGATCCAATGACAGATGGGGTTCTAGATTAAGACACCCAATTAAAGCATGGCATCTTTAGTGAAATCTCCACACACCAAGCTTCAAATCATTTATCACTCATCATCTATCACTCCCCGTGGACCATGATTTTGCGGTCATTGCAGCTCGTCAACACGGTGCAGGCGATGAGATAGATGATTGATGAGCACAAAACTTGGATATTTTGTTACCGATTCCATTGCGGTATTATTTTAACAAGAAAGATCAATCGTGCATAAATCAATGATTATGAAACACTTTCTAACTGAAATGCAATTTTGTTTAAACATCTCTAAAATGCGATACATTCAGGAGTGATATTTTTTAAATTATCACAATACAATAATTTATTTTACTTGGAAACTTAAAACTTCCTCAAAAAAGGCAATGCTATAAAATCGTCTGCTTCTCTGTGTAAAATCAATGAATATTTCATTTATATCACTTATATTCCAAACTCCAGAGCTAAACAATTTTGCGTTAAAAAATTCAGCATTTTTTATACAACTCATCTTATAATCGCTCCATTTGTTTACATTCTGCATACGTTAAAATTAGGCTTCGTTATAGAAATAATCAAAGTTCAATGATCATTTAAAATCAAAAGTATTGGAATTGCGTGGGCACAGAATTTAGATACATAATATGCAAAAATAAAGTGGATTTAGGACGGATACAACACTAAATATAAATATAAGCGTTCCTTAAAAATCACGATTTTCACTAAACGGGGGGGGGGGGGGGAATGGATGCCACATTTTATTTTGCAATTAGTCACGTGATCTCTTCATATAATATGGATGTAATTATTATTTCCATTTTTATTTAAAAAACAACATATTTTGATGAAACTTTTTTTACACATTTCACGTGATAATTTGAATATTTCCTAAAATTTTCAAAACAATATGTGAATTTTAACTCCGCTTAAAAATTTTTTGAAAAATTAGGTCCCATAGGATGCAATGTGTTTCACTTTTTCCACCGGGGTAAAATCCAAAACTAATTAGGTGATATTATTCTTTTACATTCTCATATGTCCCACAGACCGTCTCACCAACGTACTAAAATTTCGTTTTGATAAAGTCATTTTTACGGCAGTTATCGTACGAACGGATGGACAGACAGACAGAATAAACAGAGTGATAAACACTTTACAACTATATTGGAAAGTGTTGAAAAGTGGTTTGCCGTACAAAGTTTGGTTTTAAGATTGAAACTATGTGATAATTTTTCTGACCACTACAAAGGGATTAGTGTGAAAATTGCTCAAGATTCCCGCTTAAACATTTAATAATTGAGGATTATTATTATTGTTATATTTAATTATCAGTCTTCGAACACTTTTATCTCAAGATCTGTACGTCCCTTTTCTGGATATATAAATAAGACAAACCTCTAATTTATATATCCAGAATCCTCGTTTTCAATCCTTAGTGAGCGAAAGGTTACGGTGAATTTTTTTTTTTTATTTTGCAAAATTAAAAATTTATTATTGTTACTACAATTTTCATTCTTATAACTTTCATCCCAACGCCATACCTTTTATTTGAGAGAAACCTCTAACTTCTACTAAAAAAATCATTCAAGGTGAACGAAATTTTCTAACTCAAGGTGAACGAAATTTTTTTATTGGGACGGGTTTTTCCCCCCCTCCAAATATGATTGTAGGTCTTTGAGATTTTTAAATTTTCACTTCGATACATATTGTTCCAAGACCCGTATCTCTTATTTAAGACCAACCTCCACTTTTTAGACTCAGAATTCTCGTTCTAAATCTCCAGACATTTATAGATTTCAAAATCGTTGCTAGGACATTCTCCCTCCAACCGCTTGTTTCATTTTCTCATGTTAATCTATGAAAAATAGTCCTTAACCTCTACCTCGTTTAGTCCCCCCCCCCCTCCGCAGCTATATTTTGCTATACATAGATGCTTAAAAAACTTTATGTTGTTATAAAAATACGGTAAAATTAAAGTATTTTTAATAGGTGTTGAAATGCAATGCCATCATTTCACCCAAAATATTAGAAATACTTCTAATTAAATTATCGATTAAAAAAAAAAAAAGATCAATCATGCATAAAGCATTGATTATGAAACACTTTCCAGCTGCAATGCAATTTTATTTAAACATCTCTAAAATGTGATACATTCAGCGGTAATATTTTTGAAATTATCACAATACTACAATAATTTATTATATTTGAAAACTTAAAACTTCATCGAAAAAAATTATCTTTATTCGAATGACGTCATTAAGATTCGCCTGGCTGTCTATGAAAAAGTAGTAAATATTTCATTCACACACTTTTTTCCATTCCTGTCATTCATCACAATACTATAATAATTTATTTTATTTAAAAACTTAAAACCATGGGGGTAAAAGAAATTTAACTCTATGCGTAAAATTTCATCGAAAAAGTCTGCTATAAAATCGTCTGCGTCTCTATGTAAAATCAAAGAATGTTTCATTCATATCAGCTACATTGCAGACTCCAGAGCGAAATAATTTTGCATTAAAAAAATCTAGTAATTCTTATACAACTCATCTTACAGCTTCATGTGTTTACATTCTCCATAAGTGAAAATTGGGCTTCGTTGTAGAAATAATCAAAGTTTGATGATCATTTAAACTCAAATATATTCTAATTGCTTTGTTTCAGAATACAGATGTACAGAAATTAAGCAAAAATAAAGCGGTTTTAGGACGGATACAACACTAAATATAAATTAAAAAGAACTTTAGAAATCACGATTGTGACACTAGATGGATGCCTTATTTTATTTTGAAGTGGGTCACGTGATCTCTTCATATGATATGGGTGTAATTATTATTTTTATTTCAATTTAAAAGACTATCGAATATATTTTGCTGAATTTTTTTTTAATATTTTTTATGGGATAATTTGAATATTTCCTAAAACTTTCGAAGCAATTTGTTAATTTTAAATTCGTTTTAAAAATGTTTGAAAAATTAGGTCCCATAGGGTTCAATGCATTTCATTTTATCAACCCGGGTTCTATCCAAAACTAATTGGGTAATATTAATATTATTCATTTATATTCCCATAGGTCCCACAGACCGTCTGAACAACATACTAAAATTTCATTTTGATAAAGTCATTTTTACGACAGTTATCGTGCGAACGGACAGACAGAACGAACAAAGTCATAAACACTTTTCTACTATGTTGTAAAATCTGAAAAAAGCACTAAGAGTCCTGTGCTCAGCATATATGCTCGGTAAAAAACACCGGTAAGAAATTCTAGGAAATAAATGAACTAGATGTTAGAAATTATTTCCCACAAGTTAACATGGGAAAAATAAAATTTTCAGTATTTTGACGGAAATGTGGAAGGAAATGTTGCTGTGTTTACGCAAGAATAATATTGAAAGAATTGAAAATTTGATTGAATTCTAGTATCCGTAATGTTAAGCGAGTTTTACAGCGAAAATAGTACATATGGATGCAAATCTCGTTTCCTGAATTTACTTAGGAAGTTGGATTTTGTATTTCTTATGACTTATAACTATCCAGGCATGAATTGAAGAGAAATTCAATTTTCTGATTTGATCCCGATACTAAAGAAGTCTCCGTAACGTAAACTTTTCTTAGCGAATAGATTTATTTTCGAACATTATAGTACACGTGCCTGTAGCGGGACTAGCTATACTTTAAACTAAATCAGAATTTTGAGCAATTTTCAACTAATCCCTTTGTAGTGGTCATAAAAATTATCGCACAGTTTCAATCTTTAAACCAAACTTAGTACGACAAACTATTTTTGAAAATGATAGCACAGTGTTTTGTTGTCGTTATAGTAAACATGAAAAGTAACGTTACAAACACCGTAACAAAATATCCAAGTTTTGTTCTCATAGATCATCTGATTTTGTGCTCATCGGCTGTTGCTCATCGCCTAAACCGTGTTGACAAGCCGCAATGGCAGCAAAATCGTGGTCCATGGTGATAGATGATCGTTTGAGCCCTTTTTTTGCTTTTATATAACGCCCCTTTTATAGGGCAGAATGATCGTTACAGTTAATTTTTTTAGGGTTTTTTTTTTCCTAGCAGATGTAATAAATTTTTCTATTTTCCTTTTCATGTTTACTATAACGACAACAAAACACGTTTTAATGTAAATAGAATAGGCAAAATTATTTACAATTTCGCTTCAATGTTAAATCGTCTATCAATTTCTTTTGTCACTGAAATCTAATTGGAATATAACCTCGATAAAAGTAGTTTTGAACAATTATCTTTTGCAAAACAATTATCAAGTGAACAATTATATTTTGCGGAAGGATAAAGTAACATTCCACGTGTTCACCCATTCCGGTTAGATTCTCCGTAATTGGAAAACAGTTCAAAGCACTCAGCAGCAACAAACAAAACTTAACTGCTGTATGATGGAATAACGTTACCATATTTAGGTCCAAGTTGTTATTATAGTCTCTGACACCTGAGCAGTTCCACCCACATAGGACAATTTCATATTTGACGGGGCTTAATATTCTAAAGGGGAAATAAAAAAAGTGCTTTGGTATATTCTGGATATTGCACCCCCACACATCCCTCATCGTTACCATAAACAGGTCCAAGTTGTTAGTCTCTGACACCTGAGCGGTACCACTCACATAGGGCGATTTCAATTTTAATGAGATGGTATAATCTAAAGAGGCAAAAAAACGAACACTTCTGCATAATGTATCCTTCGCTCATCTACTAATATAATAAGAAATGATCATATTTAAACGGTGTGTAAATTACTTCAGAAATAAACATTTTCAAGTTATTATACGCCCCAAAAGTGTGCCTACCAACTGCTTTTATGACCACCAATTAATTCCATTTTAATTTTTGTAATCAAACATTATTATTCTTTCAGGTGGGGCAGACAGCAACAAAGGGAAAAGTAAAAAATGGAAAAAAATACTACAGTTCCCTCATATAACCCAATGTATAGATCTGAAGAACAAAATAGGTAAGATTTTTTTTATAATAACTGTTAATCCATACTATTAACTGTTGATCGCGTATGTATGTAAGTAAATGAAATTGCGACGCCTCTACTCGACCTAGAAGCTCGCGGTTTTTTTTTTAAATGCAGGTATCGAACCGAAAAGGAGCCCGAAACTTTTAAAAATTCTGAAAATTCGTAACTTTATTTTTAAATTTTTAGAAATTAAAATAGTGATTTCATAATTTTATTTCCAAAATGACGTTTCGCTCAGAATTATAATTTCGCTAATAAATAATTGTTAAAGGTTGGGAATTTTTTTCATCGTAAAATGTCTTAGCTCTATAAAACACCAATTCCTTTCTTTGTAATTTAATTTTTTTATAATTAAATTCATCACTTGATAACTTTTTCGTGATAACATCATTTGATAACTTCTATATTATTAAAAGCTGATCGCGTATGTGTGTAAATGAAATTGCAAAGCCCCTACTCGGCCTAGAAACGTCGAAAGCCCTGACCATCCGACTCGTCCTAGGACTTAGAGCAGCAAGGTGGATGGCCGGCGGCCTAGAAACGTGTCGTTATTTTTAAACGAAGGTATCAAATCGAAGAAGGCCCCATGACTTTCGGAAATTTGATAGCTTTTGAATATTTGTATGAAACCTCAGCTTGGGGGGGGGGGGGGTAAAAAGAAGGATGTGCGGAAAATCTATCTTCATTTGCAAATAAAGTTCGAGCCTCTGTTTTTATTTTATTTCTTTGAACGATAGACATATAAATTTCAAAGGGCCTCTAGAGCCCGGATTTTCGATAAAGTCGATAGTTTTTTTTATTCGGATTTTTAAAAATCTCGAATAACGCGAAAGAGCCCATTCAGAAGAAAGAACGATTTTTGAAAAAAGAACGATTATTAATTCTTTCTCGGTTCCGGCGGAGCTCGGAGTCGCACCAGCTGTCCTTGGAGGCAGTGGTAAAAGATTCCTAAAATCTTGAATTTTACATAGATATGAATTTTAAATATGAGGTTTTAACGTTATTATAAGCATTCACTGGAAAAATCACGGTGTTTCGATGAAAACTTCGTGTTTTACACTTTTCCCACGTATTGCTCAAAATTAAAAATAAAATATACATTTCCCAGGTACCCTCAACATTTGTTAGCGTGAAGTATCAAATCTTGCCTCTAGAGAACTTCTATTCTTTGCATCGTAACATTATTTGTTATTTTTTTAATTGAACGATTTTATAATTTTGATTTTAAAACGACGTAATGCACATAATTAAAATTACTTGTACGTCTTAATTAACTCTTGGAGGTAGGGTCTCCAAGGTTTGTCATTGTGAAGTGTCATGTCTTATTTCTACTACAAAACTTCAGTGCTCTCTGCAGACTGAACAGATTTTTGCCCCTTAATTTTTGGGAAGACAATTTATCTTTCCACAATGGATTTTATACTGCTCTAAAAAAGACTGGAATTTTTTTAATATTTCGATGGAAATATAAGTTGTGAATTATATTAATAGGCATTTTTATGTGATTTGACCATTATTTGATGTTTAACTCTTTTGATATATTTTTGTTGCAACTAAATTTGCCACCTATGTTTTTACCAAAAATGTGTTGAAGCATCTATTTCTCAAGATCTAGATTAGGCATTGAATTTTGAAGGTAGGAGTTCATTAAAGATTTCCCCTTCCATTTTCGTTTCAAAAATTTTTATTTTCCATGAAACATCTATTTTTCAAGATTGGCTATAAATATATTATATGATGACTGATATAGATTTAGCATTGAATTCCAAGAAAAAGAAGACAACACACTAAGGATTTCCACTTCGGTTTTGGAGTCATTTACAATTAAAAAAATTACATTTCCTTGAAACATCTATTTTTCAGAATTTTCTGTGTATAGAGAGAACAACACAGTTGGCAATCGACATGGATTGCGTATCAAATTTCGGAGGGGGGGGGGGGGGCCACTAAAGATTTTCATTTCCATTTTTTCCCCCCTAATTCCGGTTCAAAAAAGTTCATATTTCTTGAAACATTTATTTCTCAGAATCAGCTATGGATTAGAAGATTATGACTGATATGGATTCAGAAGCAAGTTTTGTAGGGAGAAGGGTTCACTAAGAATTTCAACTTCCAGGCAACATCTGTGTGGTTTTTTTTTTCAGAATCATCTATAAAAGATAGACCTTAGATGATTGATGTCAGTGGTGTATTTTAAAATTCAATTTGGTGGGGGTGGGGGGGGAGGTCTGGTTTAAATATCAATCTGAAGGGATCTAAGTTAGAGGTCTGTGCAGGATCGGGCCTGGCCCATGGGCGGAGCTTGGGCCAAGTTTTTATTAAATTCAGGTTGGGTTGGGCAGGGCCAAAGTAAGTAAAAATGTCAAAAATTGATCAAAATTGAAACAGACAAATTTGAAATTACATATGAAACAAAATTTCCAATTAGCGGATAAAAGTTTACTCTGTAAGGAGAACGCAGATGGGTAAATTAGAACCGGATACAGTCAAATTATAATTTCAGATAAAAAATTGAAGACGGATTCGATGACATTTCGAACTCAAAATAAAACATTGCTCTTTGCTATATTCAAGTTGTTTGAAACTACAGTAACAGAAAATATGTTCTTTCCTGGATGCAGCAAAATAAATGTACAGTGCCTATGTACCAGATATCATGTTTCGTAATATCATGTTATCTATATATTTAATAGGAAATAAATACATTACAAATTTAATTTTTGAGGAAATGATCATTTGGTTATTATCATTGGTCATGCGAGTTGCAATTTGCTCTATTTTTAAATTTATTACTGAAAGGTTTAATCGCTTTTGTACAGTGATTGCGTGACTGGTGATGAAATATGAAATCCAATAGGTACTGTTTACTTTAAAATTGAGCACTGGTATTTTATTTTCAATTATTAGATTACGAATGTTTCTAAATTATCAAAATTAAATAAATTCTATTCTTAAATTGAAACTTAGTTCTGTTGATTTCTTTCCGATAACAAATATTGAATGAAAATGTATCTAAGCAAACTGTTATAATTTAAAATTAATATATGAATAAGATGAATTATTATCCTTGAATTTATTTATGTATGTATTTTAAATATCTTTCACTTTTAATTTAAAATTATTCTATTTCAATTCCTCATTTAATCTCTGATATTATCAAACCAAAATGATAAATAAAAACTTACTTTATAGTAATGCTCATTCTTGATTTGTACAGATTTTTTTATTAAATTTGGGTTCCTTCTTATTTATTACCATATGTAATATAACGTGTGTTTAATTCCTTAAATGGCAAATTTGGATCATCATTCGAGGCAACAGACTTTAATGTATTGCAAAAAAAATATGGGACTGGCTTTGAGTGCTTTAGGGATGGGTCAGGATCGAGTGAATTATTTAGAAAAAAATTTTGTGTTTTGACCGAGTCAAATCATAATATTTTCAGGCCAGGTAAAATTTTAAAATTAGACCTCTGGTCTCTAAATAGCATTTTAAAACTTTCCAATTTCAGGGGTGAGGTGAGCCCCCTAACCCCCCCCCCCCTTAAATGTACCTCTAATTGATTTGGAATCAACATTAAATTCTAAAAGGATAGCGTTCTCACTAAAGATTTCCCCTTCAGGTTCAATTTTCCTTGCAACATCTATTTTTTAGGCAAAAGAGTATAAAAATTCTTAATAATTTCATCACAAATAAAATAAGTGTACACACCATTTGCCACCAATTAAAGTCCCTCTTGGGCATTTTTCAGAAATATCTAGCAGCCACAATTTACCAAGTTTGGCTACAAACTGTTTTCCAGAACGTGTGGTAGTGATTTCCACTAAAAATAAATTATTTTTGCAAATCCCCACCAGGACTCAATTTAGAACTATGAATGGTTAAAAATAGGTGAAATGTGTATACATCAAAATTTTACTAGGAAATTGATGAAATTTTATATAATAGAAGAAGTCTGTGTTGTCTGCAGTGGGAAATCAAAGCTTTGGACAGCCACGAAATTTGCTACAGTGGTATTGAACTTCCAGGACTATACTCCTTGTTGAGATTTTTTTTAAATTTCCAATTAGTTTTTGTTATTTTAATGTTAATACACAATTTTGTGAGATTTTCACAAAAAATTGGTTCCTTGGTGATCGAAATATTGTCACAAAATTTCCATGTTGACACTATCAATAAGATGAAGGAGCATTCTTAACAATCCTTGAACCGAATTTATAGGATAATTTCTTCATATTTATATTTTTGCATGGAAATATCTGTGTTTTAGGCTATTTCATTTTTATTTCATCGCATCGGAGAATAGGAGATTAGTATGATTCTAACCTTTGACATGAATATGGAGTGATAATTTAACATTCTAAAAAAAAAAAAAAAAAAAAAAAAAAAAAAGTATTTACTCTATTTTTGAAAATTAAAATGAAAAAGGTATAAAAATCGATGTTCCCAATTTTTGCCTTAAATAGCTCTTCATTCCATGCGATATAGCACATGTGTTGCAGTTGCTATGCAATACAATAATGATTTGGGAAATTGCCCCTTCCTCCTGACGTCACAACTGGAGGTGTGTTAGTTGCTGTGGGGAATAGTGGAATTAGCATGATTGTATATGGGAAAGACAGAATTGAGTAATGACTTTTGTTCAAAACAGGGATTTCAGAAATTGGGTGGCATTTGTTTGTGAATTTGAACTACTTTTTAACATATTATTTTGATAATTTGGGTTATATACACATATATTAGGTTTGTGAAATTTTGTTTGAAAAGTGTTCTTTGCATTCTGAATTTATCATAGTGCTGTTTTGTTTTTTCTGTATGAAATGTTCTGAAAGCAATGTAATGTTAGGGTATTCAGCCCCTTCCCCCAATTTAGGTACTTCACTAATTTGATCATATCTCAGCTACAGATTATGCTATAACTTAGCTCTAAAGACTACCTCTTAGCTTGAGCTAACGAAGGATGGGTAGCAAATTGTATGTGCTCCACACACTCAATTATGGCATAATAGGCTTGCACAACAAGTAATTTATTTTTTGTTCTAAGTAGTCGTATCATTGAGTCATTTGGTTTTAGGATCATTCCATATCAAATCAACATAAAAGAAACTGACATTTTCAACCTGACAAACATCATTTTTTTGTTATTTAGCACTTTTGTTGTTTACTCATATATAAAACTCTGTGCAAAGTTTTAGCCCCAATTTTCATTAGTTTATATTTATAAAATATTTACAAGTCTGGTAATTTTGCATGGTATAAAATAAGCAAAATATAATTTATAAAATCATATGCACATTAAAAATGTTAACAAACTTTAGTTAAGAATAAGGATGCTTATTTCTTAAGAATTATTTAATCAATTATGCTTTCTGTGGGCTTCCAGTATTTTTTACATAGCTGTTCATATAACACATATTCTTTAGAATTTTTTTGCACTATGAGCCCCTGGTTTTCCCAACTGGAAAATTTTGTTTCATAGAGATAAATAGCATATCAACAAAATGTATTTTTTTGAAAAAATCAAAGGTATACTTTTCTGCAGTTCCAGATTGAAGGTCAAATTAAGTGATCTTGAAATGAAAAATGCCATTTACAGATCATATGACATATTGCAAGAAAAGTAATGAAGTAAGCTCTATTTAAAAACAATTGTTAAATTAGGTCAAAAATACAAATGTTTGATGCAAGAATCATGAAAAATATTACACACCTCCTTAAGACTTCCCGGCCGTCCAAATAGTTGCTCTTAGTCCTCTGGACGAGTCGGACGGTCTGGGTCTTCAACACCTCCTTAAGAATCAGAACTCAAGGTTAATAGAATATTAACAAGTTGTCTCGTTCGCTATTCCCCCCACAGAATACTATATTCAGAAGGTTCACTCCTATAGGAACCTATGGCAACGTCGTTAACATAGGATTTCGCATAGACACTAGTGTTCAAGGAGCCAACCATCGCAGCTCTGCTAGATTTCGCGACTATTGCTCTATTGGCAATTTTATGTTAATGCGGTCAAAAAAATTACGGAACTGTACTTTTATAATATTTTAAACTATAAACATGATCAGCATTTAAAAATAACTTTTACCTGTAATATGTGTAAATTTAAATAAATAAACATAGATATATATTTATTTCATTCAATCATAAACTAAATAAAAAAAAATTGACACATTGCATCACTGTAAATCATTATACACCAAAAAGTACGAGCTAACATACCCAAAAGACTAAAATATTATATAATATTTTCAGCCTAAAAAGTATACTAGCATGTTGATTGTTAAATTGCTTAGTTCTTAATTTATTCTGGGATGCTGTTATTATATATATATATTTAAATACACTATTCTTATACTAAATAAGAAATTTACATAAATGCATTATCAAAGGTGTCGAACTCAATCGTTAATTAGAAAGGGGGGGGATTATTTTCCACATTACGTCAATTACTAAAAAGCATGTAAAATATATACACATTCAATATCATATTGAACTTTCTCTAGAAAAATTTATCCAAATATCAATTTTTATACATTTTATATAAATGAGGAAAAGGTTTTTTAACTAATAATGCCACTGCATCTTAGAATTTAATCTAGTCGGCAGTAATAATACTGCATCAATTTCTTATGATGAACATGTGCATAGGATGAAATATGAGATGGATAACAAATAAATTTTTTATTTAAATAAAAATTAATTACATACCTTGTAAACGTGATTCCTTTTCTTTTAGTAATCCATAAAAAATAAAATAATTGATTATAAAATCCAAAATAGCACCGAAATTATGTTTACCACGTGTAAACATGTGATGATAGAACAACGATCTTCCAAGTTCCAAGTGTTATGTTCAGTGCCAAATAGGGTTATATTAGCAGAACGTCTTGGCGAAAACCGTCACAGAGACCATCGCCAAGCGTGCCAAACCTTGATATTTTCGTTGGCGGTTGAGGGCGCTGCCGTCGAGTGAAAAGCCTGTTTTTATTAGTCTGTGATTCCCCCATGGTAACATTTCTGGGCAAGCTGTGACGTCACTGCTAGACCTAAGGCTCCTCTATATACGAGCTGACTCGTCAAGCATATTGAAGCCCACCGAGGTCGAAAGCGTAATCCATTAGCATTAGCTCTATTCGTATTTTCACTTTAGAAAGTACTATTGAAATAATTTTTGGTAGGTGTACTGCACCAAATTGCTCTAAACATACAGAAAAAAGGTTTAGGTAATTTCGCTTTCCCAGAAATGAAGAGGGAATAAAAAAAATGGCTTATAAATAATCGGCAGAATCATTGGATACCCGGTATAGGAGCATACTTGTGAAAGCTAAATTTCACAATATTGTAATTGAAACTTCTATTTTTATATAAAGTAGTATTTTAAACACTTGTTTTATAATTTCGGTAACTGTAGTATGTATTATTATTGATTTTTATGTTTATAACTTTATCTTAGTAAACGTGGTTTGTAGCCCTGAATGTGTTATTCTCTCTCTTCAAAACTTAAAAGTATAATTGCTTCAAATTATATATATATATTAAAGATTTATTCATGTTACACCAATATATTTCAAGTTTTATGCACTTTGTTGCATTTTTAGAGTATAATGAATCATAAAATTGAAGAATCCTACTGCTAACAAACTGTCGCCAAGTGGAAATCTTACCATATTATAATAATTATGTAAACATAAGCTAAAATGGTAAATAAATCGAAATGCATTTATCATAAAAGATAATGAATGATCAAATAGGGTTTTTTTACTTAAAACTGATAAAAATTATGTCTGAATGACTCAAATTTACTTTGGAACTGCACTGATATTTTCATTGCCAAGACGATGATTGGCGCCAATCATTTGAAGTAAACATTGGCGCTGTGTTTAGAGGATCCAGTTTAGAGGATTTCCTTAAAAAAATCTTTTAAAGTACTTCAATTCATTTGTACAAGACATAAAAAATATATCGTTTACAATACAGATTTATATAATTTATTATTATTATTCTTAAAATTTTAAATGCTGTATTTATCTAATCTATACATCTACAGGTTTATAACAAAATTACCCCTCTTTAAAATTTTAGTACCATTAAAATTAAATACACTTTTTTAAAGTGCCCTCCCCCCGGGGTAATTCACACACTACTATGCATCATCATAAATATATATTTCAAAAACAACTTTTCATTATTTAGCTCAGGTATTTCAAATAATTCAAGGTCTTTCTGAGATCATAATAAGACCATATTTTATTCTATATAATGGTAGAACTGTAACAGATGTAAAATAGAAATATACGTCAAAGTATTTCATAAATTTTAATAAGACCGGATCTTTGCAAAAAATAATAATAAAAAAAAATGTCCATCTATTTGTTAATCTGCTTATAGAGTGAGAATCATATTTTTGATTCTTGTTAATAAGTGTCGCGAAATTACAAATGTTACTCCAATCTAATTCATATTTATAAAAATGTAACTTAATTGTAAATTTGTTAACATTATCAAATACCTGTAAAAATCAATATTTGGAGCACGTGTTAAACCGCCAAATATGGTAACCCATGTATTTGTAGAAAGCTTGCTGGGCTTCAATATGCTTGATAAGTCAGCCTGTAGTAGAGGAACTCTAGCTAGACCTTTCGTTCTGTTGACCAATGGCGCTTCTTTGAAAAACATTGGAAAACAGTACGGTTTTATTTAAAAATGCCTTACTTTAAACATCAACGAGATACATGAAGTGTTTCCTAAAATAATGTGCTAACACTGAAATATGACAAATGAACTCAAATTTGAATTCAAAATGAACTAAATTGCTGTAATTAACGGATGAAGAAGTCAAAAACAGCGGTTTGACAAATTGTATACTAAGACAAGGATATGATTTTCCGGGTGATTTCGTATAACAAATACATTAATCTTCATTTTTACAGAAAATTTACATATTTCATGTGTAAACTGATAATCTTTATTAATATTTTTACTCACAAATATATTGCATGAATATGGATTTTAATATAGTATTTTTTAACAATTACTTTTACAACACATTAAAGATTTTAAACGAAATATCCCGTTCAAATTCATTAAATAGAGACTGTGCACTTTATTGTCTATTACAGGTTTGAAATAGGATATAACTAATGAGAAATATGTAAAAATTGAATTAAATAAGATTTATTTCTATAAAACTCTCCATATTATCTTTATCAATTTGCAATTAAATTTCTATTTCTTTAAAAATTGGATGATTTAAAATTTCCTGCATATAAAATAATGCTATGGTACTTATTCTGTCGAGTAAAAGTAAGCGTGCCATTCTGTTCCTAATAGTTCCTATACAAAAAATATTTGAACTTTATAATTTTCTGAAAAATGTCATCGATTTGATTTTAAAATATTTAGATTGTATCATTGCATGCTCAATGCATGTAATTAATATTTTCATTTAATATGCTTAACGAAAACCCCGTTTCTATATATTTAATGATATACATCTACTGTTTATTTGAAGTCTTTGTGAATTCATTTAATTTCTTTTATGGTACAGATATTACCGTAGAATTCAGTCAATTGGCACTTTAAAATGCGACAGAAAATCGTGGAAAATAAAGGGGGGGGGGGGGTAGGGGGTATCATCCAGAATTTTATGCTAAAAGAAACAAAGGCTATTTTTATTATTTTATTTGAAGACTAATTTTTTTTTCTCCCAAATTTGCCCAATATTTATGGGGAAGGAGCTTCAAACTAAAAAGATTCCATTCACCGTTTGCTTTAAAATGAATAGGGGTAAATGTATCATTTTAATACGACTATAAATTTATTTTGTTTTTACAAAATTATCCATAAAATTACACTAGTTTCTTTTAATTTATGAATATCCCTTTCTTGAACAAAACCATTTTTATTGAATCAAAACTACTCTGTCTTACTCATGATGAAGCCCTTCAATTTGACGAATTAAGATATAAATGCCTTAGCAAAAACTTTATTAACAAATTTACTAACAAAAAAATTCTTAACAAACTACATTTGACGTGACTAATAATTATTATTGCAATGATTTGATAAAATATGTATTTTCAAATTTAAATCAAATACTGTTTTTTCTTCAGATGATTTTGAAAGTTTTCTGACCTTCTCTCAAATCCAGACGATATCTTTTTTCTGAAACATGTAAAATTTTTGAACTAGACAAAAGCTATGCATTGCATTGCCTGGAAATAATATTTATTCTAATTTATACTGCTTGATTCATGCCTGTAAACTTCGGAATACAGTCAATATTTAAATGATGACTGATTTGCCACATTTAGATTAGAAATATATATGTATAACCTTTTCAAACCGATTCACATAACACACCTAACAACTATTGGCTCTTCTCTGATCAGTCACTATTTTTTTATACATAACCTTTGCTAATTCAATTATCTTTCAACATAGCATTCAGTAATCTTTGTATAAACTTCCCTTATGTTAAAATTTTAATAGCTTCCACTCTCATAAAAAATTTGCTATTTCTCTTCATATGTGCGGAATTTATTTTCGTAAACTTCACATTACTATGCATGTACTGTTTTATTTTATTCTATATTGCTTGAACGCAGTTACTATTAGATAAATATTTAAATAGTTTCCGATCAACGTTTCTCAATAGTTTTTCTCGTCTCTGTCAGAGAATGGGTCTAGCAGTGACATCACTCGTCTTTCCTTCCCGGGACAACTTTTTCCCCGAATGAGACAACCTTATATATAAGATATTCTATGGACCTTGTCAGAACTATGTATCATGTCTTTTATTTTTTTCAAGAAAAGATTTGAGATTATAAAAGATGAAACAAAATGTATTTAATTTTTTTTTACTTTTCAGCTACTTCAATCTTAATTAACTGTATATATGTATATTAAGATTTTAAATGTACATTGTGTAGATGTTATAAATTTTAATATTTGCTCAATGGCAGCTTCTTTCATATCTATTTATATTTTAAATGTACATTTTGTGGCTATTAAATATTTATGTTTGCTGGATAAAAGATTTTTTTTTATATGTATTTGGACATGAAGGTAAAAACTTAGAAATGTATCTAATGGCTAGAAAGTGTCAATTTTTTATTTCCGCTTTCTTCTCTGAAGTTCCCTTGTGGCTTCTGTTAGTTTTAATGAAAGTTAATTTTCTCTAATACGGTTAAAAAGAAATATTTAATTTCATGGTATTGCTGAGATCTTTATATGGTATATATATTTTATGAATATCTCTACTATATTGATTTTGTATCTGAAATGGTTTAAATTTTTCAGATTCCAGGTATTCGTACGTCGTAGAACAACAGCCCATTGGTCGTCAGCTTTTCAGACAGTTTATAGAGACAAAGCCTCATTATAGCAAATGTAACAACTTTTTAGATATAGTGGTAAGAATGTATTTTTTATAGAATATTACAATATGAAATTTCATAAACATTTCATATTTTGATGAATTTTCAAAAAATTTTTAAATATGAAGGAAATCATATGGATTCAGTTTAAAGCTTGTTGAAAAGATTCTTCTTTAATCTTTCCAATGGTGTCAAGTTGAAAACTCTGTAATAATATTTTCAATTACTAAGTAACCGAAAAATTAATCAAAATGGTGCTTCAATATTTAATAACTAAAATATGAATTCAAAAATTTTAAAAATTGTTCTGAGGTGTCTTCAGACCTGATTTGAAGTATCTCTGTACCAACATTCATAACTGTGGGTTGCTTAGATTTTCTACTATATGACCAATAAACTGACAAACATCTGCTTTTATTATTGTAGATAAATATACAGTAAAAGACCGTTTATACACTTCTTATTTATATGGATTTTAAGATTAATATACAATTTTCTGTTATCCCTAAACAATCTACTAATGATAGTATTTCCATTGTATAACTAAGTTCAATTGTATAGTTTCATTTATGCCTTCCTTCTGAAATTTCAATTCATTGCAAATCCCCAAGAAAGTTAAAATCCAAGAACTGTTTCTTAAATTGAGTTCTGAAGAACACATTTCATCTGTTCTTTCACAAATAAATATTTTTGTCAAACAGATGTAAAAACAGTTCAACAAAATGCCTTGTACAAACAAAAGTGTCATGATGAATAACAATCAATGAAATTTTTTTAATGAAAATAAAAGCAATTACCCTTTTTAATGTGTTTTAGAAATCTATATCTTACAAATGTCAATAATTATGTATTTCATAAAAATGTAGATTAGAGTTTCCTAACAAAATCTAATAAATATGTAAATAATAGAAGAAATCAAGATAAAATCTTTATGAAGGTAAGGTGTCTGCTTTTGTTATAATTTCAAATACTGCCATATTATAATTCAAAGTTCCTAAATATATAAGAATTTTTTTTGTTACCTATGATCCTTTCATTAATAACTCATCACTGCGAAAAGATTTGTGACACCTGCAGTACAGTTTCAATAAAAAATTTTAAACTACGATGAACTTAAAGTAAATTAGCTACCTATACAATCAGCCTGGTTGTTTTCTGAAAATTTTCTTAATTTTCAGTAGCTGTAGAATGTTTACACTAGCATTTTTTGAGGGAAGTTTTTACTGCAGTACATTGCTGATACATTTGCTACAGTGGCAGGCTGCTGTACTCCTGTGCCCATATGCTATTGAAGCAAGTCATGGGTAATGATAGCCACTAAGGTTGCTGAAATTAGACAAATAGAACCTAAAATAGAAAGACATATAGTCTGGGCTATCCACCCAGTGTGCCATGGTATATACCACCTAAGAATGCTTTTATCTAGTAGACACATTTTTCTTTTAGCAGGTATAAATTAATGTATTAGGCTGAATCAAAATCTTTTGAAATAACCACTAATTTTTCACCAATTCCTTCAGATAATGAAGTAGCTTCATATAAAAATTCCATGGTGAAAATTCACAGAAAGGGAAAAGCCCTCCTCTTTAAAAAATATGTTTATTGATCAAGACACTGGCAAGAGGAAAAAATGATTAAGGGTGAGCATCAGTAATTCTACTGCCCTATCCGTGCTTTGTTAATTTTCGCTGCACACGTTTTTCACCGAAATTCTGCTCAAATAGTTGCGAAATATTTTCCGAAAGATAAAATGCAATGCTTAGATTATATTAAAACTAAATTTAATACCCAATAAAACATGGAATATATTTTTTATTTTAATCCAAAATATTTTAGGTGCTGCCATCTGTTGTCGTAATTTAATTCATACCGATTATTTTTATTTTTTAATGAACATTTTTAAATATATATTCCTTCTAATACAGTATTAAATACAACAACATATCATATATAATAATGCCACAATCACGGAAAGGTAATTTCTCATTCTATAAATTTGATAAGGTGATCATGTGAATGTACATCACTGAGGACTGTAGCTTTGTCTTCAAGTCCAAGTTCAATTACGTTTCTGTGATTGTGGCATTATTATATATGATCTGTTGTTGTATTTAATAGAGTATTAGAAGGAATATACATTTAAAAATGTTCATTGAAAAATAAAAATAATCGATATGAATTAAATTACGACAACAGATGGCAGCACCAAAAATATTTTGAATTAAAATAAAAAATATATTCTATGTTTTATTGAGTATTAAATTTGGTTTTAATATAATCTAAGCATTGCATTTTATCTTTCAGAAAATATTTCACAAATGTTTGAGCAGAATTTCGGCAAAAAACGTGTGCCTCGAAAGATAACAAAGCACGGATAGGGCAGAAGATTTACTGATGCTCACCCTTAAATATACACATTTATCCTCATTTGTTTAATAATGAATTTAAAAAGCTGCTTCAAAATCTATTTTAAATTCATTTTGATATTTTAAATAATGAATTGATAAAAATAAAACTTTCATTTTTACTTTCCGTATATACATAGTATAATGTATAGGGAAAGTATTGTGATGGAGTCAAAAATCCGAATTTGAGTTTATGACAAAAGAGCACATTTCAAGTATCCCTGAACTTGAATCAATTGGTTTTTTTTGTGTGCCCATGAGTCTGTGGAGACAATATCTCACACACAAATGTTTTGAACGAAATTTAGTACAAGAATTACAATTAGTAAATATTGGAAGCTTATTAATTTTAAACACAATTAAATAATCAGCCAAAATTTTTATTGAATTTGCGAAAAAATCATCAAAAAAGCAGAACCTTAAATAATGCTGCTTAAGTAATAATTTCTTATGTAATTTTTCATTAGAAAACGATTGATATAAATTTCAGAATACTAACATGAACCCTTCTCGGGATATTGCCTTTTTTCAAATAAATTTATAAAAAAAATCACATAAAATAAAATATATATATATTAACTATTGTGAAATATGTTCAGTTTTCATATGTAATATGTGATAAATTTGTTAACATCATTCTCATGAATCTAGTTCATTCCATTCATGAGAGAAGATACTTTGTGTAATAGTTTTGTATTTTGACACCTTACAATTCGATACCAGTCATTTATTTATAAGAATGCTCTTCTCTCCATTTGTCTGTAATGCTTTAGATAAATTTGGCGAACTTAATAACTACACAATAGTCGCAACAACACCAACGTCACAATATTTTGCCCCAAATTGATGAAAATATCCTCAAAATTGCAAAAATGATGTTAAGGTAACAAATTCGGCACCAAATTGATTAATTTATTATTAAAATATTTTAATATATGCACTATATTGCTTATTGCGGATGCTATCAATATTGATAATTACAAATTTAGAGTTGTGTGAATTATATAAGTTATTGGGTGTTTTGAAATAGTTTTATACTTTGTCATTTAGAAAAGTACTAAATGTACAATTCAATATTTCAATAAAAAATGTGCCTTAGATCTTATACATAATTTTTTCACTGAGAAAGAAGTAAATTCATTGCATTATATAGGGAAAGTCATTTGCTGTTCGCATCAGATTTTTGTAATTTGCATGCAAAGCCATATTTTGGCCTGATTTTCATTAGATTTCTTTTACAAATAATGAAAAATGTTGTAAATTTTAAATAGTTAATCATTGTTTATAGAAATATATTTGTCATTGGAAAATTTATATTCAATCATGGTTTTGGGGAGTATAAATTATCTGAACAAAATACTGCTGAACCATATATCAGTAGAAAGCCCAGACCACACGACCAACCCGAAGGCTTATGGTTGCTGTTTGTGTGGCCGGGAACCATATATCAGTGTCAAAGTGGAACAATTTTTGCTATGTATTCTAAATTATGAACTAATTAAAGTATTTTTTACATGCATAATATTGCCAAATGCTGGTATTTTTCATTAAAGTTTATTATTACTTATGTGATAATTTTTTGTTTTGTTTAGGATATATATGAAGTACAACTAGATGAAGACCGAGGTGATGCTGCACAGGAAGTTTTTAACAAATATCTAAGCAAAGATGCAAGTTACTTTTCCTTTATGTTTTCATTGTTTTTGTGTTTTCTATTCTGTGTATATTAAATTTATGTTTTTATTTTAGTCTAGTGAATTTGTAGATGTTGTCAATGAGGATTTAATTGAACGATGTAGCTCAAATCTACAAACAGCAAGCAGAGACTTGTTTGCACAATGTTCACGGTAATTGTGAATTATGTTAATTTATATTGTAAGATATGTAGATTTATGATTAGGTAAAGTTGCTTTTATAGTGTAATTAAATGAGTTATCATTACTCATTTAATAACATTACCAAAGTTAATTTAAAAGCACTCCATTAAATGGATGTTACATTTTAAACTAAGTTACATAGTTACTAAGGCTATTTTAATAAACAATGTGGTCAATGAAGCTTTACCCTTAATGCATATTTTTCAAATTCTATCAAGTCTCAATTTATAAAGTTTTATTAAATGTTTACAAATAAAGCATCTGTAATTTGGATGTTATCAAGAGAAGAAATAGTTAAATTTCTCTAAAATAAATTATCATTAACACTAATAAAACAAAACTGCTTGAGAAGCACTTAAGACTTTTTGTGACTAAGTCAACTAGTAGGAAGAAAGAGAAGACTACTGCAATGAATATTAAATTTCACAAATTATAGTCCAATTTAATGGATATTACATCTATGTTGTTTAGACTTCATTTTGTTCTTTTAGAAAATTTTCATGAGCCACCAAGACAATGGCATATTATGAAATTAAATTTTGGAGGTGGGGTCAGTTTTAAATATCAATCTCAAGGGGTCTAAGTTAGAGGTTTAAATGGAATCGGGCCTGGCCCATCGGCTTGGGCCTGACCTTGCCCATGGGATTAAGCCCGATCTGACCTATTGGATAGGCTCAGGCCATGTTTTATAAAATTTGGGTTAAGTTGGGCTGATTCAACATAAATAAAAAGTCAAAAATAGATCAAAATTGAAACAGACAAATTTGAAATTACATATGAAATGAAATTTCCAATTAGTGGATAAAAGTGTTCTTGTCCTATATTAAGTAATTTTACTCTGTAAGGAGAACGCAGATGGATAAATTAGAATCAGATACAGTAAAATTATAATTTCAGATAAAAAATTGAAAACTCATTCGATGACATTTCGAACTCAAAATAAAATATTGCTCTTTGCTACATTCAAGTTGCTTGAGACTACAGTAACAGAAAATATGTTCTTTCCTGGATGCAGCAAAATAAATATACAATGCCTATGTACCAGATATCATGTTTCGTAATATCATGTTATCTATATATTTAATAGGAAATAAATACATTACAAATTTAAGATTATTAGTTAATCTTAGTGCATGTGAACTTGAAAGTCAGTTAAATTGAAAGAATTTTGGAGAAAGTTTAGTGTAATGTTTGAACAGTGTACATAAATTATACTGTTTAACACATTAATTACCACTATACTCAATAGGTGCTAAACAGGTATAATAGGCACTATAAAGTAAAAAAGGACACTGAAATAGTCCAATCACAGGTTTAAAATTATTGTTCATTGTCATATTCAAATAACATTTTGTTGAACAAAACAGTTTACCTACAAATCTTCACATTAACACACATATTTTATTACAATTTATAAACCTGATAAAATGCCTTATAAAGACAAAACACTTGACACATTTTTATTCATTATTCTCATTTATTCATTGATGGCAATTTACTACCAAATACATTTCAATATTTACTGGTATAAAAGAACTTCTTAAGTCTGTCAAAATGTTCTAATAATTTAAGAGAATCCACTTCACATTGCATGATATCACAAGAGTGTATTTAAAGTCTGCTGTCTTAGTGAGCAGTAGGTCAGCAATATTTTCTCCATCCCCACCAAGCACATCCAAGGTGGCAACGGTTTGTACCTCAGTCTGGGTATTTAACCATTAAGAATTTATAAATATGGGCACCCTATTTTGGCCAAGATAGCTCACTGGTTAGGGTATTGGGATCATTCACTTTAGAGCCAGGTAAGTTCCCCACTGACCAAACCTATTCTCTGTGTCTATGTGAAGTAAGGGCACATTAAATTTATAGGTCCGAAAGTACATCCGAGAGGTGATGGGTTAGGAGAAAGAAGAATTGTACTATCCCTGTGATTGTTATCCCCATTGGGTTTTGGTCTGAATTGGGTGGCACTGTCCCAGCCATCCAAACAGTTATGAGAATTTATATACTTTTTTTATATACCTCCATCATACAGTCACATGAATTTGAAGAAAAAGCGGAAGTGACATTTCTAGAACTAGAAATTGAAATTTTTAGTGACCCCTTCTCCCTCTCTAATTTTTGATGTTAAATCTATACTAGTCGTCAACTAAAGTTGTATGAGGAAAGCTTGAGCTATAAACACAAATAAGATAAGCAACTCAAATTTTCTAATCTTAAATATCCTTTAGAAATTTCCAATAGTTAGGGCATTTAGAGTATTTCTTACCAGTTTGGTTTTTTTTATACTGCCATTGGTTAAACTAAACTTGCTTTAAAATTTCATTTTAAGGAACATGAAAACCATGTAAAAAAAATGAAAACCCCAGGAATCTAATTCATCTTCAATTGTTCAAAATTTCTTATCAATTTGACCACTGTTTTGAGTTTTCTTCAGCAAGGATTATACATAAATGCATGTCGATCTATGATCTTAACTTCTTTGAAACTTTCCATTTCCAGAAAAGTTTTAGTAATTTAGTTAATGACTTGTCCAGTACTCCTTTTTTGTCCACTGTCTGGCAGAGTACACTGTACCTTTTCCCACTTCCATTCCATTTCTTAAGCTTTGGGGCTCTTATGTGTTGTTTTAACCATTTTTTGTCTTGTTGAGTCTCATTTGTTGTTTAGACTTGACTCATCTTGTCAGGATATTTCTGTTGTGTTTTGGTTCATGACAATCTTGTATGTTACTTCTCATTTTAGATTGGCTGAAATGTTCTTCATTCTGCTTTCTGTTTGGCTCTCTCAAGTGAGGTCTTAATCCAGGTTTTGGGTATATAACTCTCTCTGTTTCTTCTATTTGCACCTATTTCATCTTTTTGACTTCAGGTTTGTTGGTTTTCTTGCACTGATAAAGGGGATTCAGCATGTCTTCAAAACAGCTGTATGCTGCATTATTGTCTTATTTGTACTTTGCTCAAGTTTTCTTTGCTCAAATTGTAATTTACTTATTGATAAAGCTCTATTGTCAATCCTTAGAAATAAATGTTGCAAGGAAAATGTCAATTTTTTAATCAAAAGTGACATTTCTAGAACCAGAAGAGGAAAGCTTTAGTGAGTCCCCCTACCACCTTAAGCAATTAATGCTGAATCTATAGCAGTTATTTAATTTATTATCTAAGCTTGCTATATATAGCCAATCTCAAGAAATATATGTTTCAAGTAAAATAAAAAATTTTGAATTGAAAATGGGGAAGAATTGGAAGTGAAAATCCATAGTTAACTCCCTATCTCCCACCTCCTTTGGAATTTTATGTTGCATCCATATCAGTCACTGTCTAAGCTCTATAGCAGATACTGAGAAATAGATGTTTTAAAAAAATTTTATTAAAAACAATTGTAGTGCAAAACTTTTGCTCCCAGTAAAAGCAGGGAAAATAAACACAAGATAGATTAAACCCTTTGAAATAGGCATATATAACACTAACCCTTAAAATTAGTATTTATAGGCATTAACACTTAAAATAGGCATTTATAGGCACAATATGGTTTGGTCTATAAATGCCTATAGTGGACCCCTTAGAGCCAAAAATAGATATATATGTTAAAATCCTATAATTCTATAATCAAAGGGAAATAAGCAAATGGGGCAAAATCCAGGATCTATTTATTACCAGTGACACACTGTCTAAAATAAGCAAATAAATTTTTAACTTGAGAATATAGTTTTAATTCTAGAGGTAAAAATAGAAAACACCTAATGATATAATTAGTGTGGAAACAAATAAAAATAAGCTATTCAAATACTATTTTTAAGCCCATAATTTCCTACTTTCAAGTCTATTTAAAGTTTTCTCATTTTTATATCTATTGTGTGTTTAAATCATTTAAAATTTCCAAGAATTTATAAATAATGGTTAATACAAACATTTTGCAGTGGTCCAAGGCATCTTGTTTTAAACCAATATATGACTGTTTTATTTCTATATCCCATTAATGTAGCAGCATAATCATATCTGACTAAATTTTCCTCCTTCCTAAATAAAGGAATTTTATGTTCTTTAGATATCTTTTGTGAAGTGTAAGAGTTCTGCTTTCCTAGTTTTAACAGCAAGCTTGATCTCACTACACCAAGAATAACCAGAAAAAATTTCCTTGGGAGGGGAAAATGTATGAAAATATTTTTTTTCCCCTAATTGTATCCTTGAACCCTTAAATAAAAAATATGCATATTCTATATAAATTCTAGCACAAATAAGACTAATCAATTTGAATACAAATATTGGTACAGTATAGCCTCAAAAATCTGGACATCCGAAATCTGCATGCATCCAAAATCCGGACACTTTTTTAATTTTTCAGGTATATTTTTCTTTTAAACTATTGAATGGACAAAGTCACAGGTTTAAAGCAGCAGGATAAGATTATTTATAGTAAAATATTGAATGGACAAAGTCACAGGTTTAAAGCAACAGGATAAGATTATTTATATTAATTATATTTTATAAACAAATACCATGTATTTTTTGTATAAGTCGACTTTTTAAAACTCAAAAATGCAGATGACAACTTTAGTGACTGACTTATACAGCAGATATAAGAATAGATGCCTCTAAATCGGCTCACACTTTTAAATTTTCTAGGTATATTTTTCTTTTAAACTACTGAATGGACAAAGTCACAGGTTTAAAGCAACAGGATAAGATTATGTATATTAATTATATTTTATAAACAAATGCCATATTTTTTGTCGACTTTTTAAAACTCAAAAATGGAGGCTACAACTTTACTGACTGACTTATACACTGGATATAAGAGTAAATACCTCTAAATTGGCTCATGGATAGAGCATGAATCATGTTATTTACATGACTCCTTTTTGAAAAAGAAGACATTTTCTTAAAACAATATAATATTTAATGTTAAACACTTAACACATTATCATAATATTTTATCACAGCTTTTCTGATTTAATCTAAAAATCCCAAGAATTTTTATTTGTTCTCGAATGCAAAATGGTTGAAATTGACTATATATTTTTCTCTTTTTATTTAGAAAGCCATATTTACTATAAATAACAAATAACTAAACAAGATTGTATTGCAATGCATGGAGCAACAAGGTCATTTTAACACACTGACCTCTCAAAGGGGTAACTTTGTTTGAGTCAAGTACATTCCTTAGTCCACCCTTTCAGGGTGCAGCTACTCAATAATGACTCCTCATATTTTAGAAAAATCACTGAGAGTAGTGAAGTGGGAGTAAATACTATAGAAAACAGAAAAAAAATTGGGAGTTATTTCATTCACGGATTTTGGGAAATCGACTTATATACTGAATATATGGGGGAAAATGCATTTTCTTGCTTGCTAATCAGTTACGTATATATTTTTTAAATACTATTGGTTAATAATATGCTTTAAGTGGTAAACTGCACTTTTACTAAAATAGTGCAATATATGATTTTACTAAATATAGTGCTTTATAGTGTATTTAGTTAATATTAAGTTTTAAATTTAACCAAGTTCTATAACCCGGAAAAATTTTAAATTCGGAATTAGCAAAGTCCCAATGAATTCTGTATTTTTGAGATTGTACTGTATTAAACAAAAACTAAGGTTGCATGCTTTATGTGCACACATGCTGATTACAAGAGGAAAAAAATAAGGTGACCACATTATAGTATATCCAATATTTGAACTGAACTAATCTGTTCCAAGAGGAAAGAGTTCGAAAAATAGTTGCATGTACAGAGGTGATAGACACAATAAATAAAACTGCTGCTTGTAAGAATATAACTTATAATCTTTCTTTCAAGAAAGCATGCATATGTTAGGTGACTGCAATTCTTACAAAGAAGTTTTTATCCCCCTTTTCTTAGGCCAAAAGAACAGTATGATCTCATAACAATTGCTAAGAATGAATTGCCTAACGTTCAGTTCAGTTCAACTTCCAACGTGGCAATTTATTCTTAGTAGTTGTTAAAAGTGCATACTGTTCTTTTGGCCTGAGGAAGGGAACAAAAAACATCCTCGAGACAATTGTAATCGCCTAACTGGTATATGCCTGTTTTCTTCAAGGAAGTGTTATAAGTTATATGAGAGAGTTTATTTACTGGTAGCACCACTGTTGATGATTGGAAAATTGAGAAACGTGGAGAATAGATACACCATACATTCTATGAGCTCAATTTCAAGAACCCAATCACCCTCTGGCTATGATCCCACCATACCATCTTTCTATTACCTCCATTGTTTTTTACACAATTAGAAAATAATACTTGCTTTTTCTCCTGAAAATGTTCTGGTAGAAATTTTCATGTAGGAAAGATTATTGGTAATTGGAGAGAGACAGTCATATGCATGAAACTTATAGGAATAAATGTTTGAGATACTGGGCTGCTTTATTGCATGCTTGTATGCATAATCAAGAAAACCCTACAAACCCAAATTAATTATAACAGAGGCTGACTTAGTATCAAGTTTACGCATCTAGTGGTCTCAATTTCTTTTATTTAGACATATACAGCCATATAAATGTTTGTCCATATTAAAAAAAGACTAGTGAATATCCATGAAAAATTACGGAAGCATTTTTATTCACTGAAAGTTAATAAATATAAAAGATCTAGAAGTTTCATTTTTTATGTCAAAGATATCTTCATAAAAAAAACTGCTAGTATAAATTTTATATAGTGTTTTTTACCTTAGTAAAATAATTCAATATTATCTCGTTAAATCAGTTTTGATATTCTAAGTGAATGGAAAATAATGGAAGTGCTAAGTATCAGTTAGGCCTATCTGTATGCTTGCTGAGGATCTTCGGTGAACATGTTAAACTTTTACTCTTGTTTAACATTTAATTAGTCGGCTGGAAGTTATATAATAGGACAAAATATTGGGTTTAAATTATTATTGCGAAAAGGTATTTTAAAATAACTGGAATTTTTTACTTTGTTAAAAGCAAATAACTTAAAAAACCAAATTGTTGAACATTTGCATAGCATATGTTTGTTGCCATTTGGTAAATGATAATAACATGTGTAAATCACTCACACTCAAAATTATGTTGTTTGTTTTATGCTTCCATAAATTATATTGGAGATCAATTACAATAATAAATTAAGTGATACTAATTTTTATACAGAAGTAAGAATTATGAGGAGAAGGGCATCCTGTATGACATGGCACAATATTTATGATGTCAAGCAACTACTCATGCTCTTCACTATTATTCTGAAATGGCAGCAAATTTTATATCATTTGTTTGGGATTCACAAACATAGGATTGTATAATTCAAAAGCATTATTAAATATCTAAAATAAAATTATTCATTCAATTATATAATATTACTCATAGATTTTTATATTTTAATTGTAATGTTTTAGGGCTGTAAAAGAATTTCTTTCTAGAGAGCCATTTAAAGAATTTGAAAATAGCATGTACTTTCATAGGTACTTGCAGTGGAAATGGCTGGAAAGGTATTGATAATTTTTTTTATACCCATGATTGTTCCATTACACAATGTTTTACATATTTTATTTGTATTTAAAGTATGTTTTCTGCTAGTGTATAATGTTGGGATGCATTTTAAATGGGGGGTTTATCTGGTCCAATGTTCAACATTGGTACATATTTATAATATCTTTTATTCATATTTATTTTTGTCAAAAACTGAAATAAATTTTATCTACCTCTAGCCTTAAAGAGATGTATTTATTCACTGCACACAGTGAAACTCTGTTTTAGGTCCATTACCCAATCGATTCCAACTTCATGTTTTTTTTACTCGATCATTTTTTTATGTATTTGTATCCTCTGAGAATAATATTGGATAGTTCTTAATAGTAAGAATATGTAAAAAGAATCACAACTATAATTTATTAATACAAGAAAATGTTTTGAGTAGTAAAATTCCTGCCAACAGTTGTTATTGGGTTATTAACCAAATTCCCATAATCAATAAAAACTTAGTGTAAAGAGATCTTGATCATACATAATAAAACAATTATCAAATCATTAATAGTTTGCAGATTGCAATGTCATTTTAAATTCCTTAAAAGGTTTTGACAATGAGTAAGCTGATGTCTGAGCACATCACAATTCTGACTATTCACTAGATGGAAAGACTTAAAATACAACTTTTCAAAAATACATTCAAATAAAAACATATGATTCATAGGTTTAAGAAATACTGGCAACAAACTAAAATTTTTACACAATAAGCTGCTTGGTTTAAAATCCAATAAGAAAAATTTCCAATTATCAATGATTAAATTAAATGCTTACTTTATAATGGAATCACTAATTGGAAAAAGGGAATGAGTGTGCGGCAGCAAAGACATCTATCAAAGATGCCACATGAGCCAGTACCCGAATTATAAGAACAGAGGAAGAGCTAGCTTTTGCTCAGTGATTATAATGTCGGTCTACAATGCATCAGGTCCCTGGTTTGGGACCACGGCGACGCACAATCGCCACAATGATGACTGGACGTTTGAAAAAACGCAACCTTCCTTTCCAACGACTTCGCCTCTCAACACGAGATGGCAGCACCACACGGAGTCAGAAGCCTTGACACTCCCTCCCGGCCCTGACGTCACGCCGGGGCAACACGCCTCCCGGCCCTGACGTCACGCCGAGGCGACACGCCTCTCGGCCTCCTCATCAGCGAGGGGAGTGTGCGGCAGCAAAGACATCTATCAAAGATGCCACATGAGCCAGTACCCGAATTATAAGAACAGAGGAAGAGCTAGCTTTTGCTCAGTGATTATAATGTCGGTCTACAATGCATCAGGTCCCTAGTTCGGGACCACTGCGACGCACAATCGCCACAATGATGACTGGACGTTTGAAAAAAGGCAACCTTCCTTTCCAACGACTTCGCCTCTCAACACGAGATGGCAGCACCACACGGAGTCAGAAGCCTTGACACTCCCTTCCTGGTTGACCACAACTGTCCGTCACGCCGAGGCAACACGCCTCCCGGCCCTGACCGCCACGCCGAGGCGACACGCCTCTCGGCAACTTCCTCATCAGCGAGGGGAGTGTGCGGCAGCATCTATCAAAGATGCCACACGAGCCATACCCGAATTATAAGAACAGAGGAAGAGCTAGCTTTTGCTCAGTGATTATAATGTCGGTCTACGAAGCATCAGGTCCCTGGTTCGGGACCACGGCGACGTTCAATCGCCACAAGTGCAATTGAAAGTGAATTAATTCCATTCCCTTGAAGTAGGGATTAAGTCCAATCGTCCAATCAAAAGGGAGTTAGAATTCATTTTTTTCCCTGTCAGTATTTAAATTAATATTATATTAATTTATTATTTATAATATTATTATTACCTGCATTCTTGCTGTGCTTTTATATTATCTCTTTAAATGCTGGTAATTTAAATTAGATTGACTAATGGCTCTTTTTAAGAAATTTTAAACCAGTAATAGAAAAATTTTATATACTTTTATTATTTTCAATAACTGACAAGATTTTCTAGCTAATAAGATTTTCAGTAATTTTCAGTGTAAAATTTTAAGTTTCTTGTTCTTGTATATATAGTATATATCTAATCTGAATTTATGTATTCTTTGGCATTTGTTAAATTGCTATTATTTAAATGCATCTTACAAAAGTAATTGTTATGAAATATTGTTCAAATTATTATATTTAAATTAATTCTCAAGGTAATTATGTTGTTTATTGCTACATTTAATCATATAATGTTGTTTTCTTCAACTGTTGCTTTTCAAAAGCAAATTATAAAACAATATACACAATTTATTTCACACTTCTATTTTAAAATTATAAGTTATTTGCTAGAGAAAAGAGTAGTTGTAATCATCAACTGAAATATTTGTTTTTGTTTTGTCTCATACATCTTACAAATAATTTGTCATACGAAAAAATGTTTATCATAATTAAATTGAAGCAAAAGGTAGATCACATGTTAGGTGAATATAAGCTTAAAAACTAAACAAAGTCTTGATAATTTGTTATATCCAAATTAGTGTAGCAATTAGTTTATGTATATATTTAATCTTACCAATTATGAATAAAAAGTTAAAATTTAATATGGTACATTTGTAAAAAAAATTTATATTGGTACTACCTTAAAACAGTTATATTGTAATATTTATGAAACATATTGAATTTTTTATATTTCCAGCCAACCAGTGACAGCCAAAACTTTCCGTATGTATCGTGTGTTAGGAAAAGGTGGTTTTGGTGAAGTATGTGCTTGTCAAGTCAGAGCAACTGGGAAAATGTATGCTTGTAAGAAACTTGAAAAGAAACGAATAAAAAAGCGGAAAGGTGAATCTATGGTTTTGATTGAAAAAAATATACTGCAGAAAATTAATTCGAGGTTTATAGTATGTATGATTTTTTTTCATTATATTCCATTTTTATTCATATTGTTTAAATCTTTAAATTTGAAGATTTTATATTATATATGCTGTGATCTTTATAACTAAAATTGCATATAATAATCTGGATTTTCTTTGTAATAATGCTGTTGATGTTACTTATAATAAAAGAACCTTTAGTACTATGCCTGTTCAAAACCATGTCCTAAGTTAAAGGATTAACTGGCAAATAACCATCTTAATACAGCCATAAAACTGTGATGACTGAGCACCATTTGAAAACCAATTCCTAAATAATTAAATACAAGGACTTGTAAAAATTCAAAAGAATGGTATATTTGATTGTATCACTCTTCCTCTGTCCTCATTAATATGAATTTTACTGTTGGTATGCTTTAGATTTTTGTGTAGCACTTTGATTATTCATGTTTACCAGCATGTTCTGAATTTATGAAATTGATCCAAGTTATTAATTTCTGTGTATGTGATTTTGGAAAATTTGTATATGATTTTATTATGAAATACAACATAACTAATCATATTTCTGGATATTTACAAATGTTTTTACTCAATAGTACTGCATGCATCTCTCGCCTAAATAGTAAATGATTAACTGCAACTCTGTATTTGATTTTGCTCAGATGATGTAAATAAGTAACAACAGCGTTGACATCATTCTTTAATTTAAATTTTAGATTCAAAAACTGCAATCAATAATTAATCATACAAAGGTGATATGGAAAACAGATACAGGATTTATACTAAATAAAAATGATGGGGAAAAAAGGTTTCTCTCACATGTGAAATTTGTTTAATATCTATTTATTTAATATCTATGATTTATTTATTTTAATATCTATGAAGATTTATTTAATATCTATGTTCATCTATATATTAAAGTATGCACAAAGATTTGAAATAAGCTTCCAATTATGTAAGATTATATCTACAATATGTAACTGCAATTTTGTTTGAATTTGGAGCCAAAAATTGATTTTATCACTAATCTGTCATAAATACCAAGTTGATCTTAGCCAGATCTATAATGCGTAGTTAATTTACATTATGATTATCAGCATCAAAATTAACTTTCAGCTCTGTAACTCACCCTATTGAGTTTCCAGTTAATTCTGAAGTAATGTTTAATTTTCTTATTCTCATTTGCTAGAATACTAAATCATAGACTGTGTCCATCCAATACAAAAAGTATGTATGATATTTTCACATACTGTTAAGGCATAAAATATGCTACAAATAAGCATATAAAATGAACATTTTTAGTTTAGAATACATTTATGACTATATTTGATATTTTGTTATATTCCACATTATTTGGGAATATTTTGAACATTTTCTGTTTTATTCCTTTTTTGTAATTTTAAAAATGCTGGTACTTTCTGCAGTGTTTGGGTACTTTTCGCCTTTTGGGTTTGTCACACTTTCTAAATTTATTCCCTATTTTAGATTTTTTTTTCATAGTTTAAAATTTTTCAGTTGATTTGAGCCATTTTGAAATAAAAATTCAAATAACTTTTTTGTGTATTTTTGTTTTGAAATTTTCATTTTAAGCAATGTTTTAATTTGTGGTTTTATTAATTGTTTGGAAAATTTTTCTTTGGCAATTTTTTATTTGTCTATGGATAATTGGTTCTCATAAAAATTGGTAATTGAGAAGGGTCTTGACATAATAGGAAGACCATTAACCCTTCTGCTGTGGCCCATAGGACAGAGCATTTTACTTCCAAAGTGTTCCCAAAGGACGGCACATTTTTTGCACTAAGCCTAACTCCCTCAAAAAATTCACTGAAGATCACCCATTCAACACAGTATTCTACTTTTTTCAAGAATAAAGAAAATACTTATTTTCCATTAGATGTATACGTTCTACACAAATTATGTGTTATTTAAATGTTAAAAATTTAAAAGATTAAAAATGATTAATTAACATGATTAAAATTAGTATTTGTTATACAGGGATAATATCCAAATGATTGTGCTCAAAATATAGTTATAGCTATTAGAGATCATGTGTAATTTTAAAGAAGAAAATAGCACATTGTTACCAATTAATACATCTTTTACATATAATGTATTTTAAAACATGGATTCACACACAGACCAACATCACATTCTTTGCATTCATAAAAACTGTCCTCGCACTTATCAGAATTACCTAAATTAAACGAATCTTCACTATCTGCATTAATTTCATAACTGTCTTGTTCGATTACCATGCGAGTATATTCTTCTATACGTACAAAACTGCTTGACCCAATCATTCTTTTATCCCAAATAACCTAATAAATTCACTGCCGCACATTCTTCTAAAAACCCAAACTTGAAACAAAATACTCTCTTACATTCCAATAACTCACTAATGCGATCAAACTAAATCAAAACGAGAACCCATACTCAATTATAACATAGCAGAGTCTGCGAGAAATGATCTGTTTGTTTATATTACAATTTTACCACTCTAGATGAAGTGATGAGTCATAGGGACTCTCCTATACAAAGATGAAGTATTAGCAAAATACTTTGTAAATGCTTGAATGGACATTTAGCGCCATCTAGTATTCAAATAAATTCAATGAAAAGCATTTCATATGAAAACATGCATTCGTATCTGTCGTCCTTTAGGGTAAATTTCTTCTGGACATGAATATGTGAGTATCATCTTTGAATGCAGTTTCACAGTCAATTCGTGGACACGTCTGCCGTCCACAAAGGGTTAAGAGAGATTTCACTGTATTTTGAATTCACTCACATACCTGCCAACTTTTACGCATTATGCATAAAATTTACGCATTTTAACTGCTCTTTACGCTTTTACACATATATTGCTATATTTTACGCATTTCCGCATTTATTTGAATTTTTTAACATTACTAGTCGAAATTCTCTTGCTTTTTTTGTTTGAAATTTACCAATTAACTAGACATGGTATAATTCCTCGGAAACACAGAGTTACTGCTTTTTTAGCACTGATATCTACCATTCCCAGGATCGTAGTAAATCCATAATAAAATGCAGGGTAATGCCAATCAAATTAACGGAGATTTACGGCCGCGTGTAATGTAAAATAAGATCTCGATCGCTTATTTTATGAAAGTAATAAATATACTTCTTCAAAGGTTTTTCTAATTCAGCATAAATCACTAAAATGTTATTTTGTTTATTAATTTCGCATAAACACTGCGATTGCGTAATTCAGTTTGTTCTCATGAATCGCCGAGAGTACAATAGTATCTTTTTCCATCCATCTCAATCTTCTAAATATTGCATTTTTGATTGACTAAACTAGCTTATTTTCATATTCTAATTAATTATTACGGTTAATTTCTTAATTATTTTTGCATAAACAGTGCGATTACGCAATTCAGTTACATCGTGTGAATTGCCGAGTGTACTTTACTATCTTTTTCCATCCATCTCCATTTAAATGTTGCATATTAGATCGACTAAACTAGCTTATTTTCATATTCTGATTAAATACTACAGTTAATTTCTTAATTATTTTTGCATAAACAGTGCGATTACGCAATTCAGTTACATCGTGTGAATTGCCGAGTGTACGTTACTATCTTTTTCCATCCATCTCCATCATTTAAATGTTGCATATTAGATCGACTAAACTAACTTATTCTCATATTATGGCTAATTATTAATGTTAATTTTTTAATTATATTTGCATAATATAAATTTTTCTATTTAAAAAATGGGTATGAACTCTGTGAAGGGATATTTTCCAAAAAGTGGTATTAAAGCAATGATTTAGGCAAATAAAAAGGAAACCATTTTGGCAGGAATATAATTCAGTGCTATATATATATATATATATATTTTTTTTTATTAAAGATCAATATTTGTTTCTCTCTTTAGTGAAAACCTGTGTTTTTCCAAACATTAATATTTGTTTTCATTATAAAGTAATTATCACCGGATAAAACTTTTTATATATTTTTTGTTTTATAATTTATTGTCCTGAAATTTTATAAAATTGGTGTCCTGTATTTTCATATTCTACCAGTACTATGTCTGGTATTTAATGCAGGTACTTGTACATAGTTAAATTCATTAGAAATGTCGTTTGCGCATGTAGTTTAAAAAAACCATTATAAATGTCATTCATGCAAAATTTTACACATTCCAATTTTCCCAGGCTGGCAGGTATGCACTCATAGGAAGTACCATGTATTACTGCTACTATGCTTATGTAATGACCATTGGATGATCTATTATTTTGTATGATTTGTTCTTGAATTAATGAAATTTTTCAGGTTAGCCTTGCTTATGCATATGAAACAAAAGATGCACTCTGCTTAGTGCTAACTATAATGAATGGTGGTGATCTGAAATTTCATATATATAATATGGGAGGAGACCCAGGCTTTGAGTTAGAGCGGGCAAGGTTCTATGCAGCTGAAGTTGCTCAGGGTTTGGAACATTTACATGCTCAAGGAATTGTATACAGGTATAATTCTCTATAACTGTTAAAATATTTTATTATGTTATATATTTTACTCATTAATTTGTGTTTTGCATCAGATCACAATATATTTGATATTCAGTAGCAGCTCTGGATTTTGGTTGGTAGTTACTGTTTGCACTTGATATAGATATGCATAGAACTACAGAACATGCTAAACTAGTAGATATGACAATTACAGTTTATATTACCCTTTAAACTTCATCACTTAGAAAATAGTATTTTCTAAGTCAATTTTTTACTATGGTTTGTTCATTTGAGATTGTGTTTCATTTGATAAATCAGAAAAATTCTTTAAATCATGGAATTATACATCTTATAGTGTAACTAAATTAAGATAATTGCAAATGATCAGACGATTAGAGTTACAAAGAATTCTGAAAATGCTTTGATAACCATTGACTTAAATGATATAAAAGAATGCATATATAACACCTTTCTTTCTTTTCATCTTTTCCAAGAAATGATTATTAATTGTGCACAGCAGCATGAATCCTGTGTAGCATATAGTATTTAAAGGATATGGCCAAAGCAAATACGATTTCTTTGGGAATACAATATGTATAAGAATATTTTTAGTGAGAAAATTGGATTATCTTTTACCAAAAAACAAAGTCCCGGAACAAGGCACAGACAAAAATATTAATGAATTCGGGAAAATAAAAATGTTTGAGCTAAGTGTGCTCTATCCTATTATTCAGTTTTCAGGAGACATTGGCACTGAAGTTTTTGGTAAAAAGGCCATGGATCCAGGGAGCATTATCATCCCTGCCTTTCACTCTCTCTCTCTCTCTCTCTCTGTCTATCTATCTATCCATCCACCCATCCATCCATCCATCCATTCATTCATCCATCCATCCATCCATCCATCCATTCATCCATCCATCAATCAATTCAGGGTGGCGACAGAACCGGGAAATCAGAGAATTCTCAGGGAAAAATGATTTTCTGAAAATATCAGGGAAAACTCAGGGAATTTTGCTTCAATTCAGGGAAAATTTTGGAATTTTGTTTTGCGAGTTGTCGATCTTCAAATCCCTGTGAAAACATCTGAACGAGAATTTTCCTTTCTCTTTGTCCCTCTGCGAAACTGCCTCGTTATGTGGAAGTGTTAAACTTTATTCTGATTGGCTGTTGATCAGATGACATCATAAAGTTTAAAATTCCCTCTCACCACATGGCGATTAAACTTGAAAAACTGGCAATTAACGAAATCCTGATTACCGGCCAAACTATGTGATAGCGTAGGATGGTTATTCTCCCTAAACAAATTCACCTGTGGAGTGAGAAAAATCTGTCAACAACTGCTACAATATTGTACGTCTCTCCCATAGTTTTCCCCTAAGAGGCGATCCTAATTTATTGCATTTGCTGCCGAGAATGAGTGCAATCTACATTCCTATCCCTCCCTATAATCCCCGATGTGATTTACGGCATTCTGGGGTGTAGCGTCTTTGCCGTGCTCTCTACAATGAGCACAGCAAATAATTACGGCTTAAATGGGTTCCCCCATTTTTACATCTGACTCCAATTTAAAAGGGTTCTCGAAAGCGGATGGACGAACGGAATTAAAATCACTCACTAAAATAAAAATGGTGCGTGAAACTCATTCCTTCTATTTCATGCTTGTGAATTTATTTATTGGTTAAATACTCATTATAGCATATTTTTCACAATGAAAAGTTAAAGAATTAATCTATATGAATAAGTTTCGGGAATACGCTGCTGTTCGGGGCTAGCGCGAGTGAATTAAATTTGAGCACCTGGCACGAATAAAGGATATCAACCTTGGGGATGGGGGAATGTTTTTCCGAACTGAATTGCCGATATTGCAATGTTATGTATTATTGTTCTACTTTAACCTACATATGAAAGGTCCATAAACGACTATATGGAAATTATGAATGTACGTAGCATTGACTAAAATAGCGCGTTTAAAGGATACTATCCCAGCCATACTTCATATTAATTTTAAAGCTTGATCGTGAGAACTTCATAATTTTTAAAATCTCTATGTACGACAGTTTTTTGTCAGGAGAAATTTCAGATTTCCGTTTACAGATTATATACCCTGTTTTAAGTTATTAATTTCTCATCGACGATGTATAAAACAACGATGTATGGATTCCTAAAATGTTTGCTTAGTTGTATTTTCAGAAGTGCTAACTGTTAACAATTATTATAAATTCAAAGTTAAATCGGTTCCATTTTCAACTTACCCGTGGGGCCAGAGGTAGTTCACGCCCCTTTTCCCATTATGAAAAAAATCAAATTTCTTCAAAAGGATAAAGAATTTATTTGTTATAAAATAAACATATTGTCGTTTTAAAATAAAAGAGTTCATAACGTCCGTTAATATAACGAGAAAAAAGGCCGAAATATCGCGATCGCGATAATTGAAAAATTAGAGTAAATGATCAAAATATAAAACAAGAATATTAATGTATTAAAATTCGCCGAAAATCATTTGTAAAAGCCTCGAAATTAAAGAAAAATTAGTGGACAGGTTTCTTAAAAATAAAAGAGGAATAAATAATAGTGAATGCTTCATAAGCTTGGAAAAGTAAAAAATAAAAAGATCAAGATGAGAAAACTTAAATGAATTTAAAATTGCCTCAAAATGTATTTGAATGCTTCATGATAAATGAATTTTTTTATGATGTATTGGAAAACAAATATTATAAAACATCTGAAAAGGTCTATAATGAAAATCATTGGCAAGATTAAAAAAAATTACAAGGTTAAAAAAAAAAAATTAGTGAATATAAATGTTTAAAATATTTAAACAATGGATAAATGAAAAATTTAAATTTGACAAACCTTTAAGAAATGGAAAAAATGGTAATAGTGACAATAAATTATAGAAAAGAATTAGTTTTAGAAAAAACCCCACTTAAAATAAGTTTTTAAAATTTATTAAATATTAAAAATGAGAAGATAGCAATAATAAATGCATGTTAACAATATTACTCATTAATAAATTAAAATATTTCTGTGAATTTGTCTTTGTTACTGTCAAATAATAATAATAAAATTTGTATTTTGCCAATATCTTAAATGTTCCCCAATTTTTAAAATCCTCATCCGCCTCAACATCGAAATAATAGATTCTGTAAAAGTAGATCTGCTAAGGAGTTTTCATGCCAACAGACATATACTGATAACTTGATAAAGTACTCATCAATTCAAGACATGGGGAGAAAGATCGATTGTTTGACTTATGTCTACTGTACAATAAATGTATTATAAATAAGTACTAAATAATAAGAGCAAATTTCTAAATTATTTTAAAACATACTTAAACACAATTTTGCATAACATTAAGCAACTTAAAAAAACAATCACATGATATAATGTAAAAACGTGTTGAAATTACTAAATTATTTTTACTCGCTTTGCCTTTTTATGTGAAAAACTCATCCAATGTTTTCTGCTTCAAAGTTGATACTCGTTTTTTTTATGCTGCTTATCTTATACAATATATATAAATGTTTTATATTTATCTTTTATATTCATTTATCCATCTATCAGTTTTTAGTTAGTCGAGTTTATAAGTATGGTTGGGAAATTCTTATGCGAACAAATGATTGAAGAAAATCAGGGAATTTCAGGAAAAATACTCTGGAAATCAGGGAAAACTCAGGGAATATTGTTTTTAAGTTTCTGTAGCCACCCTGTCAATCAATCCACACAATTGCATTTGAATAAAATAAAATCAACATCAGATATTTTTATTTAAGTGCCTATATTTTATTTCTTCTGATGAAACTTTTTGTACATTTATATTTCCTTGATTTCAGAGATTTGAAGCCTGAAAATATTCTCTTAGATGACCATGGTATGTGTATTTTTCATTAAAATGATCAATATTGTTTTATTTCTTTTAATTTAATACTAAAAATTTGATGATTAGAAAGGTTAGTGATTAAATTGGTTTTTCAAAGTTAGTTAGAACTGTATCTTAAATTATTCTCTAATTTAGTAGTCATCGTTTACTAGAGTGCATTCTTACCAGATTATATTGATTTCCATCCTCTTTTAGTACACAAATAAAGTAATACTAGTCACTTTCCGTAACAAGACCACTTTTTAAAAATCCCATAACTTGTGATTGATTTTTAATGTTTTTTATGGGTGGAAGCTATTGCAACCATACATTGTAGCTGCTGAATCCTGGTATATACCCTGTACCTGTTTACTAAATGACAAGGATCACAATGAGCAATAGCCAGCAAGGTTCCTGATTTCAGACTCATAGAACTGAAAAAAGGAAATTATATAACCCGAGTTATACACCTACTCTGCAGCTGTACATACCAGAGGGCTGATAGACACCCAGATTCACAATCTTGTATAAAAATACCTCTTAACTCTTTGCGGCAGATGCACCAGTGAAACTGCGTTCAAAGATGATACTTAGGCATTCGTGTCGAGGAGATATTTACCTTAAAGGACAATAAACACTAATGTGTGTTTTCATATGGAATGTTTTAATTTGAATTTGTTTTTAGTACTAGATGGTACTAAATGTCAATTCTAACATTTACAACATATTTTGCTAATATTTGATCTTGATTAGGACCCCCCCCCCCCCCAATGAAATATCACTTCATCTAGAGTGATAAAACATTACCGATAAAACATTACCGATAAAACACATTATCGATAAAGATAAAAATTAAATCCAATGGGCCATGCCCACTGGGTGGCTATTTTCAGGCCTAACTTTCACTCATGAGATTCTGTAACTTTTTTAATTGCTTTAAATTTTGTTGATGGCATCATCTATAGCTTTATTTTAAGATGAAAATGCTGGTTCTAAGAATTTATTGATATTTTGAATGTTCTTTCAAACAAAATTTTAATATTAATTAGTTAATTTTCCATATTTCATGAAATATTTATGTCATCAGAAAAAGCCCAATTGTTTTTCTAATGATATGACTTTTACTAATTTTTTTAACTTGCTCAGAAAATAAATTTTTATTGCATCATCTTTAAAACTAAACATTCGGCTGTAAACTGGAACTAACATTTTTGTTAATTGACATCCTGTTGGGAGTTTTGAGGAAGAGAACTGGCACATGAATAAAAAAATGTCAAACTGAGAAACCAAGATGAGACCTGAGATAGTCGGGTTTTTAAAAAACAGCTCAAAAGTCTGATTATCTAAAATTTACTTTGTAATTTATATTGCCCCTAATTTACAGCAGAGATTCATTTAATTTAATAAATGAATTCAATGAATCCCTACTTTAAATCTCGAGCAATGCCAGGTACATTTTCTAGTATAAAAGGAAAAAAAAATATTCTGCATTAACAGTTTTAAATTATTTGTCATTGGCTAGTCAAAGAAATATTATTTTTCTTTATTCATCAAGTGTTTTAAATAGCAAGCATATTTTTGAAAGCAAGTAGAAAAGAATGTTTTTGTGTTTTTTTTTCCCACAGTTTGAAAATTTTTGACTTATTAGCATAAGGAATCATTGCAAACTCAAAGTTGTTTAATTTTTTTTAAATTAGTCTTTATTCTTAAATTTATTTTACATGTGCTGGATGAAAACATTCTTAACTCTTTGCAGACAGCAGCATTCCGGAATTACTGTGGCCCAAAGGACAGAACGTTCCCCTTTCAAACTGTTCCCAAAGGACACAGCAATTTTTGCACAAATCTAACTCCTGAGAAAAATTTACTGAAATTCGTACATTCACAACATTCTACTTTTTTCAGCAATAAAGGAAATACGTATTTTCCATTTGATGATTATGTTCCATACAAATTATCTTTTGTTTAAATATTAAAAATCTAAAAGATTAATTAACTTGATTAAAATGGTTATTTCTTATGCAGGAAAAATATCCAAATGATTGTATTCAAAGCTTTATATAGCTAATAGAGATTATATACAAACTGTTGTTATTTTCACTAACAAATATGCCTTTTATGTATGATATATTTCAAACACGCATAGACCAACATTGTAATCTTTGCATTCATAAAAATGTCTGAGCTCATCAGAAATACTAAAGTTCCACGAATCTTCACTATCTGCATTACTGTAATAACTATCCTGTTTGATTACCGTGTGAGTATATTCTTCCATATGTAGAATATGTCATGACCCAGCCAGGGATCCCATTTCAGCGCGAACTCGCAAGATTCTCGCAAAATCCATAAAAAGTTTCGCGTAAAAATTTAGGCTGCGCGAGAATTTCTCTCTCGCCAGTTCCAGCCTAAAATTATTTTTCTTTCAAATTGGATACCGAGAAATCCGATGCCCAATGACTAGAGATGCAGATTCGCCATGGTGGCCCGGTCGCCATTGGCGACAAAAATTATTACAGTAAATCGCCATTTCTGGCGACCGGAATTTCTCTAGAATCCTTTCAGTCCCAAGGCGCCCGCGGCCAGTAGATCAGGCCGATTGCTTCGTGACCACAAATCGCGATCAGTCGTCTCGTTGTTGCGAATCGCGTGGACTGTGACTGCGATTCACGGTCCCGCGGAATCACGGTCCACGGCAATCGCGATTGCCGTGGACCGTGATTCCGTAGCTATGTGTGAATCGCAGTCAATCGCTATTTGGGCACACTAAAAAGTACTATGTGTTTCTAATTAGCGAGATATTTTATAGAAAACTATAAGTGTCTCCCCCCACTTGCGCGGGTCGCAAATTCGATCAAATAATATTTTGCTTTTTTTTTATAGGATTCTTTCATGGATTTGAATTATGTTCTTTCGGAGTACTTCCTGCATTTTTCGTGTTTTGCTTGAGAAATTTTCTTCTTTCCGATAACGAAAATCCTTTCCACCGTACACAGTTTGTCTACAGGTTACAAAAATCCCATATCGTGAAATTGGCCATATATGCCCCAAAAATGTCGCAAAATTTAAACAAAGCCACGAATTTTTTATCAGAGACATCCCTTTCTTACATCTGAAAATCCGTTTCTCCGCGATTGCGAGTTTCTTCGTAAATAATTAAAAATATTAACTTTTTTAATAGCTAATTATCTTTTACAAAAAATAGTGCTTTTATTTGATACCATTTACAGTTTCTTGGAAGTATGAATTAGCTAACAATAATGCTAGGTATAGATATTTATTTATACTTTTTTTTAGATAACTCTAAAAAATTGTCAATAATTAGAAACATGTGCAAATGGCCCACCACCATTGATACACAGGCTTATATGCCCCAAATAAGCACCTAAACATGTGAAAACAAAGTACAGTAATGGATCAATTATCTGAAATTCAGGAATCCAAAAAACATCAGAAAAATGATTGTTTATTCAATGGAAGTTGTTCATTTTCTTTAATATAAACAAGATTAAAAACAAAATTCTTTTTTTTCTTTTAAATGTCAGTGGTTTTGTGATACACAGGCTTATATGCCCCAAATAAGCACCTAAACATGTGAAAACAAAGTACAGTAATGGATCAATTATCTGAAATTCAGGAATCCAAAAAACATCAGAAAAATGATTGTTTATTTATATATAATGGAAGTTGTTCATTTTCTTTAATATAAACAAGATTAAAAACAAAATTATTTTTTTTCTTTTAAATGTCAGTGGTTTTGTGATATAAAACAAATACAGAACAACCTCGAAAATCCGGACATCCAAAATTTCAGACATCCAAAATCCAGAAACCTCCAAAATCTGGCCATTTTTCAAATTTTTTAGTTATTTTAATTATTGAACTGCCAAAGTTGTGGATTTGAAACAACAGGGTGAAATTATTTATATTGAATTATATTTTATAAACAAATATCATTTCTAGTATACTTTTAAACTGAATTTCTGAGCCCCAAAAATGACATGAAAATTTAGAAATTAATTTTTACACTAGATATAAAAATGGATGTCTGCAGATCTGTTCGTAGGTGGAACATTAATCATGTTGTTGGTATTAACCCCTCTTCAAATGCAAAATGACCAAGAAAATTTGTTTCATTCACTTCATTATAGCATGGATCGCATTATGCAATGGATTCTATTATGTCTGCAGCATCCCCCCCTCAAATGTATGACAAGTTTTTCACTTAAATTCAACTTTCTCATAATGTCACAGTCATTTTCATTAATGATAGTATCAACTTTCAGCTTGAAATCAACAGTGTATTTTGCTCTTTTCATTTAGAAAGTTATATTTATCAAAATAACTAAATAAGATCCTATTGCAAAGCACTACACGGTCATTAACACACTGGTCTCTCAAAGGGGTCAGCTGTATTTTTTTCTTTCTTCATGTTTAATGCCTTGAGACATTCACTTTTTGAAATATAAGGATGTGTAAATGCTAGAAAATCTCTATACTGCCACTGCTGTGTGACAAATTTCTCCTTCATCGAGTTTCTCTGCTTCATACCGTAACAGTGGCGCACCCACGGGGGGGGCCGAGGGGGCCCTGGCCCCCCCCTTGGGCTGACAAAGCAAAACGCGAAGGGCGCTGTCAGCACAAGGGAGAACTAGGTCTGCCTTCGAGAAAGTATAAAAAAAAAAACATTTACAACCGTTATTGTAATAAATAATTTTAATCATTGTGAAGAAAACAATTCCAGCATATCCCAACACTTACACTGAATGTAATTATACATATAAAGCTCTTTATCGTACTGTACAAATTATAAATTAATTCGCACTAAAGGCGCCAATTCTGGAAACCCGTTCTTCTTAAGACGTTTCTACCTGTGATTGAATTTAACTAATGGACTCGTCCAAAATCACGTGACCCAAATGCCTTCTCGCTATAGTCGTACTATACCAGTGCTGTGTAGAGTGACGTCACAGGCGCCTCCGTGGCCCTATATAAAGAGTGAACGGCGGGGAAGCGGCTGTTCGCTCGAAAACTCGAGGATTTCGTTTACCCAGTGAGAAAATTGTGGAAGTGAATAAATAGATCGTGCCAACGCTTCGCGAATTAAGTGTTGCTGTGAGTTGAAATAAAGTGCGACGTTACGACACAAGGTGATAACAGTGAATTGGTAGTTTCGGAACGAGGGCCTGCGTGGTGAATAGCTGAATTTAATAATGGTCCTGAACTTTCAACTGATCTTACAGTGAAATGCATCTTTAACGATCAGTGTGTGTGTTTATGTGCGTATTTCGGCTATATAGCAAATTTTGTTCTTGAATAACTGAAGAGCAAGGTAAAAAAAAAGACAATGAGTGAAAAACGAAAAGGGCTAGGCCAACAGACACTGGGAAATTATTTTTAAAAAAAAAGTAAGATTGAAAATAGTGACGTTCCCAACGACGTTTCCCTGAGCTCTTGTTACATTGATGAGGCTGCAGTCGAAGCAAGCAACAGCCGTGACCCCGGGCTGTCTTCAAACGCTTGTGAGGAGGTAAAGGTAGGACAAAACACAATACCAAACACAGTTGAAATAGAAATTCTGGCTGCAGATATTTCTAATTATGTCAAGAAATCTAACCTCACAGATGAAGATAGGATAACAGCGCTAAAAAATCTTTGGGAACCATATGCAAATTACAGTTTTCCTGCTACTGTCACTAGTGCTGTATCAAGTCAAGGAAAACCTCACCACACTCGGAAGTTCTGCTCATCTTGGCTGAGTAAGCATAACTGGCTAGCTTACTCAAAGGCAGAGGACAGTGCCTATTGCAAATTTTGTGTTCTCTTTGCACCCCATGAAGTCGGTTTAAGATCCACACAAGCTACAGGTCAACTTGTTTCAAAAGGATTTAATAATTGGAAGAAGGCCTTGGAGAAGTTCAGTCAACATGAAAAAATTTTCTATCATAAGGATTCAGTTCTCAAAGCCGATGAGTTCTTAAGGGTCACGGAAGGAAAAACGGTTCCTGTGGATCAAGTAATGGACAGAGGAAAGCAAAAACAAGTTTTGCAGAATAGGGCTATTCTTAAACCTATTATCAAAACAGTGATTTTTTGTGGAAGGCAAGGGCTGGCCATGAGAGGGCATAGAGACTGTGGGGATTTGGACGTATTGTCAGAACCATGCCAAGGCGAAGGAAATTTTAGAGCCCTTTTGCGACTCCGAGTTGATGCAGGAGAAGAAATACTGAAAACTCATCTACAAGGTTGTGCAAAAAATGCAACTTACATAAGTTGGAATATACAAAATGAGATTATTTCAGCATGCAATGATTCCATTGTGAAGCACATAGCAACTGAGGTGAATGAGGCCAAATGTTTTGCGGTTTTATGTGACGAAACCACAGATATTGCAACGGTAGAGCAAATGACACTTTGCGTTCGTTATTTGAAACGGTTTGAAACAAATGATAAGTATAAAATTGAATTTAAGATAGTGGAGAACTTCCTTAAGTTTGTGCCCCTGACTGAAACTACAGGTCGAGCAATTGCAGATGCTATTCTTAAAGGCCTTGCAGACTGCAACATTGATACGTCTTTCCTCCGTGGACAAGGGTTCGATGGAGCTTCTGCAATGAGTGGAGAGTACAATGGCGCCCAAGCAATTATATATGAGCAACACCCCAAAGCCCCCTACGTTCATTGTGCATCACACTGTTTGAACTTAGCCATAACTTATTCATCTAGAGTTCCGGATATCCGAAACAGCTTTGGAATAATAGGGAAAATCTCTAGTTTTTTCAACACACCAAAACGAAACCTTGTTCTCACCAGCAAAATTAATGCAGCTAATCAGGAAGAGACAGAAATCAGTGCCAAAAAACTGAAGAAATTATGCCCTACTCGTTGGGTGGAGAGACATGATGCCGTCACAGTTATGGTTTCATTGTTTGATCAAGTAATCGACGCTCTGGAGGAGATTACTACCTGGAATGACAAGGAGACATCAACAGAGGCTCATACCTTGTTATGTTCAATGTTAACATCACAGTTTGTCATAGCACTTGTTTCAGCTGACAGATTACTCAGCTACAGTGTTCGTCTGAGTGAAAAGCTGCAGGAAGTTAACCTTGATCTGGCAACTGCTGTGAGTGACGTAGAAGACGTTTTGAAAGCTATATCTATAATTCGAGAGAACGCAGAGAACGAGTTTCACCATCTGTTTGAACAAGCTGTTAAGAAGCTGGAACAGCATGGAGAAAACATTACTCTACCACGCCGTGCCACCAGACAAATTTATAGATCAAATTTCAACGTACAGACTCCTGAAGAATACTACAGACTTTCTATTTTCATTCCATGGATTGATAATTTCATCACTCACCTCCATGAAAAATTTCTCAAACATAAGGAATTTCTACAAAGTTTTGCATCTGTCATTCCGAATGGAAGGCAGCCGACACTGGAAGAAAACGAGAGATTTGTTGCCTTATCAAGGAAATTTGCAGATGATTTAGGACCCAGATCAGATAATACTCTAAAAGCTGAACTACATCTGTGGTACATGAAGGTCTTTGCATTGAACAAGAAAACTAAAAGCCCAATCGAACTGCTTAACTTTTGTGACCAAAGGACTTTTCCAACTGTGTTTGAACTTTTAAAAGTGTATGCCACCCTCCCAGTATCAACAAGCAGTGCTGAGAGGTCATTCTCCACAATGAAGAGGTTGAAAACTTACTTGAGAAACAGTATGAGTGAAACCAGACTGAATGGACTGGCGTCAATGAACATTCACCGTGAAGTGGAAATTGATCCAGACCAGATAATTAATGCTCTGGCTACAAAGAAAAACAGGAGGCTGGACTTCGTTTTATGAATATGTATAGATCATAATTGAATAATATAACAATATGTAATCATGAGAGAGTGGTTGAAAACAAGTATACAGTATAAGCAGACCAGAACAAATAATTTTATCTTCATCTATTTCTTAATTTGTGTTGTTTTGTATAAATATCTACTACTACTTCTTCTAATCATTCAATTCTCTTGCACTGCACTAAAGAATTGTTAGTAATTTGATAAAAATAAATGTACAAAAAAAGACAACCGCCTTGTTAATTGATATGGCCTCTGATCATTTTTTCTCGGAAAATTTATCGAGGAGTCATCCTCCTTCATAAAAATTTTGTGCACCAATGGCCCCCCCCTTAGGAATATTCTGGGTGCGCCACTGTACCGTAAAAGCTATAGCATACAAAAATATAATATTTGGTACACTTGTAGAGAAAGGTATGAGGAACATACTGAAATAAACTGTTTTTTTTTATCTACATTTTAGTTTAAAAAATATTTAATGTTCAAACTCAAGGACAAAGTATTTGAGCTGTGAGTTTGCTTGCTGGATAAACTAACAATGTCAATACCATTAATTTTTTCAGGCAGGTACCTACATAGTTGAATTTTTGATGGACGGAGCCCTTTTTTTTAAATTTCGATGTAGTTTGATATATTTTACTTTTTATGCACATCTGAAGTGAAAAATACTCTGTTGTATCAGCACATTCATCAATTTCCTCTGTCTCGTACAGCAAAAGCTATAGCATACAAAATTATAAAATTTAATATATTTGTAGAGATGTATTAGGGTAACACAATGAAATAAATCATTTATTGATTTAACTTTTAGTTTGGCTTAAAATAGCTCATGAAGCGAGCTCTGCGAGTAGAAGGCGAAGCAAATAGGGAGCAGAGCCCCCCCTAGTAAATAAATTATTATTTTAATAAAATATTATAGTAAATAAAATTTGAAATTATAAAATATATAAAGGTTGATAGTGTATTTAGCATAGTATGGCAATTAAACAACAGTGCCAAATCAATGTAATACCCTTTTTAACTGCCATTTTGCTACGGATTAGAAATCCAAAAATCTAATGGTCTGGAGGATTCCAGATAATTGGTCCGCTACTGTATTCTACATTTCAAATACAAATAAACAAATAAACAATTTTCAAATATAATTTTACATGTATTTGTTCTCTATAACTCAGAAGATAAACTACAATTTACAGGAACTCGCCGCAAATTCTTGAAAAACAAAGAATACTTATATGTATATTTAGAACAAAAGATAAAAACCAAGAATGTAATGTCTTCATGATACCCATAATAATGGACACTTCCCATAGTAGTGACATCAAAAAGCTGGAAACTTGTTTCCCCATTCGGGAATAAAAAGAACAAATGAAACACTCCCTGTTCAAGGGGGGAAAAAATTGGGTTCTGCGCATCTGTTATGACACATTTTAAACTTCATAAGAAATTTCACTGAAAATTTAATTAAAATTTAACAAATAACCAAATTATATCTCAAAAACTACTGCAATAATAACAAACACAATAAATTAAAATTTCTTAAAATTCTGTAATAATAATCTAGTCTACTGGTTTCAAAGCCAAAAACTAGCCTTCTTCTTTAAGACCAATAAGAAGTGCAACCTCACTTACACCTTGACTTGCCAGTCTCATTTGAGTAAGTGAGGTTGAACTTTTTATCGGTTTTTAAGAAAAAGGGTTTTTTTTGTCTTTTAAACCACTGAACCAGTTTATTATTGTATGTATGCTATATTTTGAAAGTTTTAATTTACCTTGTTAACAAATAATGTCATTTGATGTTTTTCTTTTATTAGAATATGAAGATATCACTTCATATTCAGGCTAAAAATTGGAATTGCATGAAACTTCAATTTTTCAATACAACAATAATATGAAATTTTATATGCATATTCCCATGAATTTTAATTTTCTTTTAAATATGAAGAAATTGACTTACGGATTATGTTTAAAGCTCACTGAAAAGACCATTCTTTGATCTTTCTGATGGTGTTAAGATGAAAATGCTGATAATATTTTTAATTGCTGGGGAAGCGATCTCAATGAAAATCCCTTAAAATTGCACTTCATCATTAACTAACTAAAAAACTAATTTGAATATTTACAAAACCTTAATGAGGTATTTTCTTTCAGGAACCAAGGTACTCCTGTACCAAATTTCATGGCTGCCAAATTTCATTTCTTAGATTTTCTGTTACAGATGAGGCAAACAAACAAAACATCTATTATTATAGATTTTGAATCTCTTTCTATGCAACAAATGTGCAGTTGTCTAATATAACAGGGTTCGTATGCCTCCTGGAAAGCCTTGAAAACTCCTAGATTTAAGATTTTTCTTATAAGGGCCCTTGAAAACTCCTTATTTTATTCATTTTGGGTCTAAACTCCTGAAAATCAAAAAATACTCCTGGAAAATCAACATCGCGACCTTTTATTTCATAATATCAATAGGTGGCACCACCAAATCAACGATAGTACACAAATGCTGATGTTAGAAATGCAGAAATACCAATCATTACGGATTTTTCGTAATTCTTATGGATTTTTGAACAAAATTACGGACTGCGGAAAAGACCCGTAAAATTACAGAAAATTCCCCTTTTTTTTACCCTATCTATCCTGTAATTATTGCACCTTAAATTGACAAAATTTGCTTATTTTTATATATTGGTTTATTATTTATGTAAATATTTTAATTATTTTGCCACATTTAGTATGATTGCGCAATTCAATAAATTCTCCTGTAGGCCTGGGCGTCCACAAGTATCCTTTTTCCATCCATCCCCATCCTCTAAATATTAGTCATTAAATGAACTGAGCTAGCCTATTTTCACATTTTGGTTAATTATAGAGGCTAATTTTTTAATTATTTTTTTATGAATAAGAAGGATTGCGTAATTCAGGTAGTATCGCGTACATTGCCGAGCGTTGACTAGTATATTTTTCTATCCATCTCCATCCTGTAATTATTGCACATTAAATTAACAAAACTTGTTTATCTTTATGTTTTGGTTCATTATTCTTGTTAATTATATAATTATTTTGACATATTCAGTACGATTGCGTAATTCAGGGAATTCTCGTGTAGTCCTGTGAGTCCATAAGTATCTTTTTCTATCCATCTCCATCCTCTATATATTAATCATTAGATTGACAAAACTAGCTTATTTTCACATTTTGGTTATTTATTTAGGTTAATTTTTTAATTATTACTTTTTGATTATGTATTTACATAAATAGTGCAATTGCACAATTTAATTTGCTCAGAAGAATTTAACAGTTTATCTAGAAGAATTTAATATTATCTGGTGATGAAAGCAATATTATTTGTTCCTCATAATAATGTTGTCTCAAAATATATATTCTGTATTGTTGTTAGAAAACATAAGGCTGATTTTAAGCTAAATTTAAGTGCAGACACATTATATTTTTTTATTACCTAAAAAATAAAAACCATGTCAAATGTTCTTTATTTTTCATATTTTAGGAAGAAATTATTAAAGTCTGAGCTATAGCAGGCTATAAATAAATAAACAAATACTTTTAGTTTGAGCTAAGCATATTCTGTTTTCTATTAAGCTAAGCATGTTGTATTAAGGATTTTGGAATTTCTTTTTTGTTTTGTAATGGAGAGTAATATATTCATATTTTGTTTATTTAGTTTAAAAATTTGAACATTTCATATAAAAAATATATATAAAAAAATTTAAATGTGTGATCAAATATTTTTCTGATTATCGTTGCAAACAATTTTTTTATCGCAAATTGAACCACTCTAGTCATTACTGAATGAAAATTTCCTTTCTAGATTACTGAAACTATAAGCATTCATTATTCATATAAATCTTGTGAAAATACAATACAGCAGTACAAAGTAAATGTGAGCATAGGCATTTCTGAAGGAGGAAAATTTGTGGGTCATATCCTCCCTCCCCAATAACCCATTGAGTTTCAAAGAAATTATATATGGAGAAATGGTAAACAAAATATTTGGTTACCAATCATACCAGCCAAGTTGATGTTGGATTCATTTAAAAAATTACTAAAAAACATGGTTAAGAAAAAATGTGTTAATGGACCCTGTTCCATCCCTGATATTTAATAAATTATGGAGTGTAAATTGGTAAACTTTTCCTTTATTGGTGCATTGTAATTCAAGGCAAATTTTTGTATGGCCAGAGTGGTGTAGTTGATATAAAACTAAGTGACATAGCTGAAAGCGAAATATCTGTAAAATCCTGGTTTCGCTTCTACTTTTAATGTGTAGAAAAACTGGAAAAATGCTCGAACCCTCCTGGAAAACTCCTTAAAAACTCCTGGAAATGAGTTCTTGCAATAGAGTATTAACCCTTATATAACCAAGTAAAGTCATTAATCTGGTAATAATTTGTGATAATATCGACAAAACCATATGATTTTAGTGGAAGAAATAAGAAATTTTCAAGCCACCAAAATATAGGACTTGGACATAAATGGATTAATATTAACTAATGGAGATTTTAAGTTTAAGTATCTACCAAGATGCACGTGCTAGCCTACAAAGGTTGTTTATGTATACTATTGGCCAGAAAATCTGAATAGTGGTTTGTGATTTCAACAAAGCAGAAAAGCATGTTAATTCCAATAGTTTCTTTATAAAAAAAGAAAATAAAATAAAACAAACTTTAACTAATTTTTTCAACTTTTAATTAAATTAACTATATTATTAGTTTATATGAAATTATTTAGATAGAGTAACTTATTTCATTATGTATAAAAAATTTATATTTACTTTAATGAAGTCATTAATATTTTTTCAGGGCATGTTAGAATATCTGATCTAGGCTTAGCAACTGAGATAGCTGAAGGTGAAATGGTACGAGGACGTGTGGGTACTGTTGGTTATATGGGTAAGTAAATATTTATGCATTATTCCACCAAACCTAAAGGGTGTAGCCATTTGAAAAGAAATTCAAGATTCAGTATGCTTGGAATATTTATAAAAGTCATTTGGTTAGACTTCACATATACTTCAGTTCTGTCATATTAAGCTATGTGGAAGTGGTATGATTTGGATCATAAATGATACAATTGTGACGGTTGATGCAGTTCTAATTCTCACCCAATCAGAAGTAATTCTTCAGTGCACAATTACTAACTGAACTTAAACACTTGTGCCATTACCCAATCACATATCAGAATGCATATGTGAGCTGCTGTTTATGAATCACCGGAACATACATTTCAATCCATGATAGACCTTAAGATTTCCAGAGGTTTACCATTAGTTAAGATCCCAGGGATTGCATTCTACCTAAAATTCCTATTAATTTGAAGCTTCATTTAAATTCCTAAAATTACACCTATAATTTTTTATTTATCCTAAAATTTTGTAATTATAAAACTGTGGCATCAAATTTACTCTACTAGCACCCGAGTCCATTCCATTAATACTGCAATCGATGTTATAAAATTCTTCAGAAATTAAAATGTTGTTCAAACCTTGAAAAATGTCATTCATCCTTTACAAAGACAAGAAAAGTGTCGTTGACTGAATCGCTGATTCTCTAGCTAAATTGCTTAGCTAGCTTCTCCCATAGGTTGTTTTAGTGAAATACGATCACAAGATGAATGGCTGCCCAAGTGATCATTTACAGACCAGAGTTTGGGGAATGCGGGAATCTCTGTAGGATATCCACGACAATCTATAACATAAGCAAACAAACCATAGAAGCCTTTCTACTTTATTTCTTTGAGAAGGAAGGTTAAGAGCTTTAACCTCCCCTCTAGGAAAAGACCGATTCGATTGCTGAATAATGTGCTTCCTCATATTTATTAGACTGGGGGCTCTGCCCCTGCTTGCTCCGCTTATGCAACCCCCTTCAGAAGGCTTCGCCTCCTACTCGCTGCTCTCGCAGAGCTCACTTCATATTTATCTTTCCTAAAAATTCTACTTTCAAAAATCTTTTCTATCCCTCTCTATTTTCCGCAGGAGGGAAAAGCAGGGATTTTTCTTAGCCCAGGAAATCCAACAACTGAATTCCTTGATCATGAGAGCTGTTTCATGCCAAACTAAAGTTTAAATCGATAAACGGTTTATTTCATCGTATTACCCTATTATTTCTCTATAAATGTACCAATTTCATGTTTTTGTATGCTGTAGCTTATTTACGGTACGAGGCAGAGAAATCACTAGACGTGCTGATACAAAAAAGAAACAGTTCATTTCAGAAGTGCATAAAAAGTGAAATGTCTCAAACCATTTCATATTTTTGTATGCTATAGTATGTATGCCCCTTTTGTATGCCTCCATTTCATATATTTGTATGCTATAGTTTTTACGGTACGAGACAGCGTTTTGTATGCTATACTTTTTACAGTACGAGAAATCGCTAAAAATGCCGATACAAAAAAAAAGTAAAATATCTCAAAAAGTACATCAAAATTAAAAAAGGGGCTCCATCCTGCAAAAATTCACCCATGTAGGTACCTGCCTGCAAAAATTTGTGATCTTGCTATTATTAGTCCAGGATGCAAACTTGCAGCTCAAATATTTTGTCTCTGACTTTGACATTAAATATTTCTTGAACTACAATATATATCAAAAAACGGTTTATTTCAGCGTATCCCCCAAAGCTTTTTCTATAAGTGTATCAAATTTCATATTTTTTTATGCAATAGTTTTTACGGTATGAAGCAAAGAATTTCGAGAAACGAAAAATTTGTCAAACAGCGGCAGCATCAGTTACTTTTTTTAATATAGAGATATAAATCACAAAGTTTCTCTTTCTTAACAAAGTTAATATTTTGCTCAACTATTCTTTGTTTGATATCAATTTGAGGCAAAAAGTTTGGAAAATTTGAACTCTTGAAGAATGTTTGGTTTCAAATCAATATACAAATATAGTTAGTCAGACTAGGATTCTCTTATGCCCCTCATTTATGGAATATTTGGTCATCATTTCACCACATGTTTTTTGTTTGTTTAGTCTGTCAAAATAGTAGAGGAGGAATTTTGTTTGTGGTTAGCAATCTCTCTAGGCAGTGATAGTATTAAGGGATAAATCTTGAAAGGGATGCATTGGGTAGGGGCTCAGGCCACATAGCAGTTTATGAAGAAAAGCAATGGATAAAATAAAATAAGGTGTAGAAGGTAGGCTCCGAAATCAGATTGCCATGCTCCCAATAAAAAAAAATGAAAGAGTAGAAATGTGAAGAATGTTAAACAAACACATTCTCCCTTCCAACAGATAAAACTTTTAAACAGTTTTCATTTTTTTTTAAACTTTAAATTTTGTTAAATTATTCCATTTTTAGTATGCATTTGGGGTGAAATGTACCGAAGATTTGAACTCTGTAAGCATTTTTGCTCAAAAACCAATATTTAAAAATATAGTTTTCTGGATTAGTGTTCTTTTGAGCCACAAGAACATGTATGTGTTTCTCTTGAGTATCAAAACAGGATGATTGAAGGGAAAGAGTTGTATCTCTATTAGTGCATTGCTGTAGCTTTGATGAAATATAGAATGACATATTTCCCTCATATTGTTTAATTACTGCCTTCGACCATTCCTGTCATTTTTTGAAAACTTGCAATATCTTTCTTGCAGTAGCTGTCGATCATGCACCTCTGTGACGTAAGCTATAGATAATGGGACAGTTCATAAAATAACTGTCGATTGCACACCTTCATTACGTACGCAAGTCATGGCTAAGTGTGCAGTTCAGGAAGTGTTGACCTTGTACCTCAGCTATGCACACAAGTTACGGTTAACAATGCAGTTCATGAGGTAGCTGTCAATCGCACTGCACATCTTCGTTACACTTGCAAGTCATGACTAATGGTGCAGATCATGAAATAGCTGTCTATCACACACTTCAGCTACATGCATAAGTCATAGCTAGCGGTGTAGTTCATGGAATAATGTTGCTCACAAGTCTCCTTTACGTGCACACTTCACAGCTAATGGTGCAGTTTACGAAGTTACTGTCGATCACACACCTCAGCTATGCATGCAAGTTACGGCTGACAATACAGTTCATTAAGTAGCTGTCATTTGCGTTTCCAACCACAATGCAGGCACACTGGTAATGATACGGCTGCTGCATACGAAATTAATCGCCTTTTATTAGCAAGTACATGCAATCTGCATATGATATATGCAATAACAACAAGTGATTTACACTGCATGTAATAACGATAATCACACTGCGAGGGCACATGCAATCTATGTGTGCATTTACGGCTAACGGAATAACATCTAACTTGATATTTGATTGGGCAAGTCTAGTTTAGTGTTAAATTTTCAAACATCTAACAGAGTACCAGTAGAGTGAAATAAATATAGAGTCCCTTTAGTTGAAAACAAAATCAGCATTTTATTCAAAATGATAGAGTCTTGCCTTGTGGTACAGGCTAGGTGCGGTACTAAGCATACAGCTGATAACATATATACAGGCTTTGAAATTGATAACGTATGACAAGGAAGTTCAGTTTGGAAAAATACTTGTAAACTGTATGTTGTTTGACTTCCACCCATTCGAGGGTCACATACTGAAGCATGATTTCAATTTACACATTTATAGATGACTAGAACGATACATTAATAATTAAAACTGTAAAATACCGGGTAAAAGGTCAAATTGTGATTAACACCATCACTAACGTTAAGGAGATATTAATTACCACTGTAAATGCCATTTAACTAAGATATTCATCTTTACACATTGTAATTTAACAAGTTATCTTGAACTATAACTTTCTATAATACATCGGCAAAAAGAACAGACTATATCATCATGACCAACATGATCAATAACAGCTCAATTACGAGCTCATTCGTAATACGATACTAATGCATTACTTGCATAGACCTACTGATGTTTCCAAATCACCTAACACCTACTTCTTACTGTTTCTTCCAAATCCAACTTCCTATATATGCCAGGATCGGTACCTTCAGGAATGATTTCTGAGGTCCGTCCCTAAATATGCAAATGACTTTGTGTACACATCGGATATTCAAATTTGCATGAAGACTTCTGCTGAAAGAATGCTGTGAGTCACTCCCGAGAATGGGGTAAGTAAGTCAAAAAGAAATTGGTGTTTTTGAACATCGCTGAGGAGAATAGTGAATCACGATCGTTTATGTTCTTTCAGCAGTGTACATGCTGTCGATAGTACATGGATATGCATGCAAGTCATGGCTAATAATACAGTTCATGTAACTATCGATTGCACACGTGCAACTCGAAGCTCACAGTACAGTTCATTGAGTAGTTACCAATCTTGCATCTGCCCCCTATGCAGGTACACGGATAATAATGTGGCTTGCATGCAACTTATATACAATAACTATAACTCTGCTCTATGCAATAATGTTATGTGTGCTACATAAACTTATGCAATTCTCTTAGTCGATATACAAAATGAATATCTCTTTATTAGCGGAAGCATGATGCAATCTGCATGCGATACATGCAGTAACGATAATTCCACTGCATGTAATAACTATATAAGTGCTGCGCCGATGCATGCAATCTGCTTAGATTTGAAATAGCTGTCAATCGTATTCCCGGCCACTACATGAGTTCAAGACTAACAGATAAAACAGTTTCACAAATGCACAATATAAATTGGCTTTTATTGGCATTATTTGCCTTAAGCCCACTGCGCGGGCACGTGCAATCCATGTACATTACATGCAGTAACTATTAACTTACCAGCTAGACTTTTGCTCTTAATCCTGTATCTTATTTCATTCTACAGTTTTTCAAAATTTTAAAATGTGATTTTGAACTTTTTGGATTTTTTTTTTAATTTTAATTATGTTTTTCCTCTTCTGTTTATATAAAGTAGTTTGAAAATGAATTTGACATTTTTCTAACAATTATTTATATAAAATTTGAATTTTCAAGTCTACAGGACATTAAAATGAAAAATGAAATAGGAAAAATATTCAGAAGATTACCTTTTTCCATCAATAATGTTTGTTCTATGTATCAATTCTACTTTTATTTATTGAAAAAAGGGTAATTAAACAGTACTAATAATAGAAATAATAAAAATTAGCTCTTAAAATTTTGAAAAAAATTCCTTAAATTCCTACCTAAAATTTTTAGAAAATCTGCTATGATCCCAGAGATCCTATGGTCAGTGGCAAAACATGGAGGAAATTTGGGGACACCCAAACAACTCAATACCAAACAATCTTTGATTGTACATTACTCAAAGTAAGTACATACAACATTTCAAATAATGTACAATTAAAGTAGGAGTTTCCTGATACTGGAAGGAATCATTCACATCCTTGCTAGTCGAGATCTAGGTTTCATTATCATCTGCTTTCAACTATTTTGTAACTAATTTGAACTAACATATCTCCTGTATTATAAATAAGTTAATTTGAATAGTCTTTGAATATGCATGTCAACTATATACAAGTATTCCTTCAAAAACTTTGTATGTAATTTTTTTTATTTGCAAAACTGTTGTAATAAATAAGAGCTGTTTAAAAAGTTAATCTATATGTTATAGAAAAGAATAGAAAAAAATGTAATAATTCTATTTTCATTAGGTTAACAGAGGAAAGTTTAACTATGCAATTTGTTTTAACATAATTGATATTGACATAAATGCTTCTTTCTTTCTATAAAATAGTGTATAGCTGTTTGTTATGTGTTATACACATAAGCAAAAATTATGCTGTATGCTAATGTAGTTTTTTTTAAAGCTAAAAAGAGTGTTAAAGTATTTAGTAATTTTCATTGACTTATTTCTGTGATATTTATTTTTAGCTCCTGAAGTTATCGATAATGAAAAGTACACATTCAGTCCAGATTGGTTTAGTCTTGGTTGCTTTATATATGAGATGATTGAAGGACAGGTATATATATTTGTCGTAGTTCATTAGAAAAATATACATTTATAAAATATTACTCTCTTTATTTTGATGTATTATTTATTTTTCTTAGGCCCCATTTAGGGCCAGAAAAGAGAAAGTCAAAAGAGAAGAAGTAGAAAGAAGAGTTAAAGAAGATAAAGAAAGATATTCATCCAAATTTAGTGATGATGCAAAATCTTTATGTCAAGAGGTATCCAACTTTTTATGCTTTAGAAAAGGTTAAAATTAATTCACTGAATCTGAATGGAGAAAATAATATTTGTTTTAATGTGAAGTCTCAAAATCCATATATATGCAAAACAATTAGTTTATGGGTTGAATTTTTAAATAAAAAATCCACATTTGAACTTCATGAATAGTATTTTGCTTTTTTATTACTCTAGCTGTTCTGAGAGCTGTAATTATATAAACTACTAGGGGCTACTGTCCCTTGCTCGTCACTCATCAACATCCACCTCATGCCTCAGCATGAGGTGGATGTTGATGAGTGCCCCAGCAGCATAGCACTGCACCCCATGATTATTGTCAGTAACCACTGCTTCAAAACATTTTGATGGTAAAATGCATCCTCCAGCAATGACAGTGCATATTCAGCAAAACAGGTTGGTTTGTCTGATGACCTATATAAAAGAAAAAAGTTAAATGTGTTCAGGAAGTCTGAAGCCTTAAAACATGTTATCCATCAAAATCTTGAAATAAATATTCGGAAACAATACTTTCTGTATATGATTGTATGAGAAAGTAATAAAAATGCATATGTTAGGATCCAACGAAACTAATTTGTCATCTTTAAAAGTCTTCTTTAAGTTTGAAAATCTTTTTTGGTACGAGCAGGTGAATTCCAGTTTTCACAAGTGTATCCATCACCTATGTCTGCAATGCAAGTAAAAATTCCGGTTTGTCCTGGTGATTCTGATTTGTCAATGGAGGAATGATTAGGGATTAATCCCTTCCCCATAGGGTTTATCTATCAGGTGAAGATTAGTATGATCTTTGTATACACAGCAGTGCATTCTCTGGGTTTGCTTCATTCTGATTGGTTGGAGAAGGCTGAAAACTAGAATTTTATTATATATAAATAAGCTATATGTATAAAAAATTAAAAAATATTGGCTTACCCTAAAACAATAAATACGCCCCCCCCCCCTTTCACTAATTGACATTGCTATAATAATAAAAATATTCAACCATTAAAATAAAAACTAATTATTTTATATTATATGGTTTCAATGGCCTATAATTTTATGTTCCTATATTTTTAATGAAAGAAAAGTTTCATCTGTCAATAGTTCATATACTGTTTCAACTTAATGGGATATCTGTCTTTAGATGTGAAATAAAGCCCATTTAATTGCATTAGTTTTAGAAATAAGATTAAATCAAGCAATTTACAAACTAACAAAACTGTAAAACATGTAGCTACACCAAAGATTTCATTTCGTCATAAAATCATGTTTGGGAAATATTGGCCTTTTTTTTTACTTGGGAAATTTTTTTAATAAAATAAATTTACTTTTTATATTTTGCTATCATATATTTTTTCAGTTATTGTATTTGAGCAAGCATACAATTAATTTAACAATTGAGTACATATATTGACCATTTACATGCACATCATAGTTATTTATGACTCTATGTTGGATGGAATAAACACCAATGTGGTAATGGATCCAGACAGATAAAATAAAAAATTTGGATATACACCCTTAAGAAAGGTATACAGTACAGGATCTATTATCCGGACTGCTTGGGATTTCAGGCATTCTGGATAAGGGGTTTTTACGTAATTCAGAACACTTTTCTAAAACTTACTGGAATGGTCTAAAATGTTATAGAAAATTATAATTCATTTTAAAAACATGTATTAAATACAGATTTTCACAATCCATATGAAAAGATATACTTGGTTAACTAAAATGCAAATTACATATAATTATAGTATCAAATTTAGGGATTAAGAAAATTTTTGCAAGAAAAAAATGTCTGAAAAAAGTTGATTATTCAGGGTAGTTATTAGAAGTCTTTTTTTTTTGGAACATTTCAACTAAAGTGGGTCCTCACTATATTCATCTAATATTTTAGCAGAAGCACCTTTGTTCATATGTTTCAAAATATTTTAAAGTACTTTTAATAAAATTAAGATGAGAAGGATGTTCATTTTTAATTGAAATGAGAGATTCAACTATGGGTGCAAATATATCAAATTCTAATTTATGCTCTTCAAATGTATTTCTAATAAGTCTTATAATTCTAAATGCCTGAATAAATAAAAAAAATTAATTTCATTATCCTAAACATATATCTCAATTTCATCAACAATATGTTTAAACATAATATCCCAACATAAAAAGCCCCAAAAATATAAAAATATTAGTGGATGGAAACAGATTGAAAAAATGGAAAATATTTAAAAATGAAACGAAATATATTGACGATCGTGTTTACATAAAAAAATTCCGCGATATAGCTAAACTGTCTTTTATAAAATACTAATTAATAAATGTAGCACGTTAAAACTATAAATATACTGCAATGGAACTTTTGATAGGGTCAATTTTCGGTTCAAAATAGCCATTTTCATCCAAATAATAGGATTTCATTGAAAATGATTTTGATGTTGGAATTCCACCAACGTTTTTTAAAATATTAAAGATGTGTATATTTCCACGGAAATGAAAAAAAATCGGGTTTTCCCGAGAAAATGACAAGTTTATTGCTTGGGTTAAGTATTTAAAGAGATCAATCAGAAGGCCCTGAATGACGTTTTATAGCTGCTATATTTTTCTTCGCATTTCGGCAAAAGTTAAATCTCATTAATTTTGGGAATTCCTTACTTAAACGTACTTTCTATCATCTCGGAAATGCGCTGATGACCTTTTTTTTTCAATCTTTTCCAATAAGTGTTTGTGCAAAATAGTGTGAATTCTGTGCGGCACATCGCGTTCGAAGGGTGTAGACAAAACAAATAGGCTTTCTTTAGCGATATTGGAATATTTCTAGTGAAAAAGTTGGAATACTTTTACTGAAAATCAAAGTCCTGGAACAAAGAGCAAAAAAGAAAATGTAACGAATTCGGAAAAATCAAAACCTTTGTGCCTAGTGTGCTCTGCCCTATATACCCAGAAAAGAATGAAATGCCATTAAGAAAAGCACCTTGCCGCGACTTGTCCGTAACTAAGGCTCCTATATATACAGGAGCCATATCCGTAACCAGTAAAGAATGGAATGACACGTCTCGCCATAAAGACTAGATAGATCCTTTTAGCCTTCATGCGTCTCGTCCGTGTCGGATGCAGCCGTTTCGGAAATTTTTGGGAAAAACTGTGCTACTTCGGATGTTTTCCGGAAAAGAGGAGTTGCACTATGGAGATACGGAACTTCCTGGAAAAAATACGATCCACGGAATATTTTCATTCCTGTATTTCATTCGCTCTCGCGAGAATTCCTCACGTTCGTTTTCGAAATTTAAGAAGGATCAGCGGCAACAGCGGAGAGTGCAAGCAAATTCCCGTGCGGCATTTTTTCTGCGTGGGATTTTTTAATTTCGTACGTGGATCATGCGTACCCTGGAAAAATGTAGGCTTCAACGCATCATTTTTTTTTAAATTGATATTACTAATTAAGACAAAAAAGCATTTGGCAGGATTTTAAACAAAAAATTGCTATTTGGTGCAATATTTGGCAAATAATTGCTTGTTGGCGCAGAATTTGGCATTATTTTGCCGAATTCCAGTTTTAGGAGAGTCCGGATATTGGGGTGCCGGATAAGAGGTCGCATACTGTATTGAGAAACTGTACCACATATTACGAATGAGAAAGGTATATTGAGAAATTGTACACATATTGTGAGCATTGTACTACACAACAATTTATAAGCATTATATCCAACATGTCTGACAAGAAGTAGATTTGTCACTTGTAACATCATATGCAAACGATCAATATCAGCTACACTGTTTAACAAATGTAAGTCTTCAACATAACCCATCTTCCTAAATAAATTGATATTTGTATAGGTTGCATGCCCTCATGTGACAACTACAAATTTACCAAGTGTTCCGAGTTCTTTATATTTTGTACAAATTTTAGCTCTTGGTGCTAAAATATGAATCTTATCCTTAAAATTATGAATTTCTAAGATTTCAGAGATATCTCCCTATCCCCCCCCCCCCTCTCTCTTCCCAAAAAATCCCTGGTCCTTTGTGGCGGTCAATCACAAAAGAGGAGAAAAAGAAATGTTGATTGTTGAGTGAAATATTCAAAGAAATTTCTAAACAGTGGCATCATATGCTTGTCAAGACATCCATAGCAAACCAAAGCTGTTTTAAAATGCTAGTTTCCCTACCGGCCTATTTCAGGTAAAACATAGGGTACTAGTGCTTATTTCATTATGGATATTAGACCTACACATAATACTATGAGCTCTGTAAACCATGGTGTAAACAAATAGTATTCACTACTTTTAATTTCTTCTCTGCTTTGTTTTGCAGAATGGATTGGCAGGTGTTATACAAGTGTTTCTCATTTTACCAATGACGTGATTATCATTTCCTATGTTTACAAACAACATCATATGAAATTCCCACATGGATGTGTGCACACTTTTAGAATTAACACTAAAATTCCCAAATATTTCATAAAATCACTAAATGTCAGGTTATTTTAGAAAGTGCACTAAAACTCACAATTTAAAGGTATAAATTCATGATTTTTTTTAATATAGAAAAGTGCTAAAATTATAGATAGATATATCAAGATAGCTCTTGGAAAGATATATCAAGATAGCTCTTTCCAATTTTTGCTTGCATTTTAAAATAAATAAGTTCTAAAAATTGCAATCAATAGGACAGTTCTTGCTTTTAGTCCTTTATATAAGTTTCCGTGAACTTTAGCTTCTTAAAATTAAATTGTCTCTAATTTTAGCATCTTTCCTCAAAAATCACAAAATTTAATGATCTTTCTTAAAAAGTGTGAGTCTTTGCATTCATTCTAAAAAATTACCAATTTTAGCATTTGTTCTTAAAAATTACCAATGTTAGCATTTGCTCTAAAAAATTATTTAGAGACTTTTATATGATAATTTTTTTTATAACTTTGAATTTTATTTAATCTGTCTAAAGACAAAAAAGGTGAATTTTTTCTGTCTTTTGAAAATTCCTGTTTTTAGTACTATTTAAAAAAAAAAAATGTTGCTCTGCCTGTTGGGTAATTATTTAAAAAAAAAAGCATTTCATTTGATTTTGAAATTCCCTTTTTAGAGAAAAAATCTTTAAGGTATTTATTTTAATTGAAATATGCCAAAAATTGTATGCCACGAACATGTTCCTAATTTTCTCATGAATGTCTCTAATTTTGAAATTCTAGGATTGGCAAATCTGTAACTGAATAGAACAAACAGCTTTAACTTGTCACTATGTTTTAATAAATGTAAATACATTTGACAGAACAATAAACTAATATCCATACTAAAAATGTACTAATAGTAATAATTAAAGAGTAAATTTAAAGTAAAAATTAAAAATGTACTAATTATTGCATGACAAAGATAGAAAAAAAAAATACTTTTATTATTTTTGCTGCCTAGCGTATTCATTTGGATATCCTATTATATGTTCACATAATAAAATATATTTATTCTTGTTTGAAGAATTATTTTCTTTGTTATAAACATTCCATTTTCATTTTATTGAAGCTATTGAAAAAATCTGTTAAAGAAAGATTAGGATGCACTAAAGGAAGGTATGGATCATTTGAAGTCAAAGCTCATCCATTTTTCAAAAGTATCAATTGGAAACGATTAGAAGCTGGAATATTAGACCCACCTTTTGAACCCGATGTAAGTATAATCAGTTAAATAACAAGCATCCTTTATTTGCATATATAAACAGACTGAATTGAGAAGTAAAATCTTATACTTATCTTTGATTTTATTGTGTTACCTACAGCTAGCCATCACCTTTTGTAGCAGTTATGACTTACAGACACCTTGTTTATTAAAATCAGACAATAATACAAAAAATATGAATATAAAAGTGGGTGCATAGGTCACTGCTCCCCTGTACAAACCCATATGCCATGTGTGTTAAGTAACACACATTGATTTCGTTATTCAAGTTTTATATTTAAATTTGCATGTCTTGTGAATTTGTTTATTTTAGTTTTGTAATAATGCTATGGCAACACTCTTGGGTTTCTGTAGACGTGGTCAGATGAACGAGCGGTTTTGTTTACGAGTTGACGTGGGCTGTACGTATGTTAAGTTTTGAAGTAAAGTTTCTGGTTCTTGAAAAGCAGTTGTAATTATTTTCGTACATATTGAAGCGTGTGAAGTTGGGTAAATTTCTACGGCGTTTCTGACATTTGGTGACCCGGACGTGATCGTGAAGATAGAAAGGTTAGTTTCGTTTGGAATTTTGTTTTAACTAAGCCTGTCGCTGTCACATTTTCATAATGGAACTGCTCATAAGAAAGCGAAAGCCGATTCGAGCGTCTTTTACAAAGTCGTATAACATTTTGACAACGGCTTTAATTGATGAGGAACCAGACGATAAAATTATTCAAACACATTTGGCAAATATGGACAGATTAATGATGAATTTAGCAGAGATCGACGACGAAATCTGTAACACTTTGCTTGCCGATGATTCAAAAGTGGAAGAATATGAAACTGAATATGGGGTAATAGAAGAATATCACGGAAAAATGGTTACTGCTAGGGTTGGCGTCGAAATGCATTTAAATAAAACCGCAACCAAACCGAGTGCGAGTTTTTCCCATGTTCAAGAAAAAACGAAACTGAAGCTTCCTAAGATTGAATTTTTGAAATTTGGGGGTGAAATAAAAGATTGGCTAGCATTTTGGAGTCAATTCAAGAGAATCCATGAAGATAAATTGATGGAAGAAGAAGATAAATTTCAATATTTAATTCAGTCTATGATCGTTGGCACAAGAGCAAAAGAAATAGTAGACAGCTTCCCTCCTACTGCAGAAAATTATTCAAAAGCTGTTGAAAGCCTTAAAAATAGATTTGGAAGGGAAGAGCTACTCATAGAGTTCTATGTCAGGGAATTGCTTGGACTGGTGATTAAAAATGCAGTGTCTTCAAAATCCAAAGCAAATACAGCTCAATTGTATGATAAGTTAGAATCGCATTTAAGGTCTCTTGAATCAATTGGTATGACTTCTGACAAATACGCAGCAATGCTTTTTCCCCTTGTTGAATCTTGCATACCGGAAGAAATACTACGAGTCTGGTTAAGAAATCCGGTGGCGGCTAAAGGTGAAGAAAGTGATACTTACATTGATAAGTTGAAAAACCTGTTATTGTTCCTAAGAACTGAAGTAGAAGGTGAAGAGCGTATCTCGCTTGCTAAAGCTGGTTTTAAGCAAAATGAGAAAAGTAGTCGAAAGGAAATTTGTAAGGAAACGGGTATGAATTTACCGACTGCTACTGATTTATTTTTAGGGATAAATTTATGTGAAAAGTCCATTTGTGTATTTTGCGGAAAATTTCATGAAAGTAAAGAATGCTTCAAAGCTCAAAAACTTTCGTTAGAAGAGAAGCACGATATTTTAAAAAGAAAGAAGGGATGCTTCACTTGTTTACGGATTGGACATCGTTCTAAACAGTGCAAATCACATGTTCGGTGTATAATTTGTTCCAAAAGGCACTGGGTAGTTATGTGTCCTGAACTAACTAATAATAAAAGGGCTTTAGTTACAGAGTTCAAAGAAGGTGGGGATCAGAATATTACTTTATCCAGCCAAGGCCACTCTGAAGTACTATTGCAAACACTGCTTGTGGTTCTTAAAGCTCACGGAAAAGACCGAAAAGTTAGGGCACTGATTGATACAGGTTCTCAGCGTTCTTATATTCTAGAAAGTACTGCAAGGCAGATGGGATTTAACCCTGTGAATACTGATATATTAACACAAGTCGTGTTTGGAGGAATCACCTCTAGGAGAGAGCACAAGTGCTACAATGTAATTTTGAATAGTTCAGTTAATAACTATTGCTGTAAAATTAAAGTGTTAGACCAACCTGTTATATGTGGTTCAATACCAAGACTCAAGACTGGATTATGGTTGGAAGAAATGAGACAAAAGGGAATCCAGCTCACGGATATAGGAAGCAATCTGCCACCTATTGAAATACTTATTGGAGCCGATTTCGCTGGTCAACTTTACACAGGACGCGTTCATCAGCTAAAGTGCGGACTGGTCGCTGTGCAAACTCATCTAGGATGGGTTGTAATGGGAAAGTCTCAAGAGGATTCAAAGTATAACAATTATGGTTCGGTTTTAACTTCACTTTCGATTCATATTAACAATGTTCCTGATTTATGGAAGTTAGAAGCTATTGGAATCACTGAACCATGTGAACATCAAAGCAAAGACGAAGTAGAAACAGCTGTTTCGGATCATTTCAAGAAAACAGTTAGAATTAATGAAGACGGAAGATATCAAGTTAGTCTTCTTTGGATGCATACTCAAGGAGAATTACCAACGAATAGAGAAATAGCTGAGAAGAGATTGAATTCCACAACATCTAAACTCATGAAAGAAGGAAAGTTTGAAAGTTACAATGCTGTTTTCCATGAGTGGTGTCAAGAAGGAATAATCACAGAAAGTTCAGAGAATAGTGGTCATTTTTTACCTCATCGAGGAGTATTTAAGTGCAATTCATCGACTAATGTTAGACCTGTCTTTGATGCATCCTGTAAACAGAAAGGATCTTATTCCTTAAATGAATGTTTGGCAAAGGGACCAAATCTATTGGAATTGATTCCCACAATACTTTTGAAGTTTCGAGAGAAAAAAATCGGCGTTATTTCGGACATAAAGAAGGCTTTCTTGCAAATATCTGTTGTTAAAAGTGATCAAGAATTTTTAAAATTTCTTTGGTGGCAAGGTGAAAGCCAGAATGCTATAAAGATTTTCCAACATTGCAGAGTAGTCTTTGGATTAAACTGTAGTCCTTTTCTTCTTGGAGCAGTGATACAACACCATTTGGACAAATATTCATCTTCAGCTCAACATAATGTAACACAGAAACTTAAATCAGCATTTTATGTTGATAATTGTGTGTGTTCTGTAGACTCTGAAGTGGAATTGCAAGAATTTGTTCAAATATCCACCGAGGTGATGGCGGAAGGAAAATTTGAATTAAGAGACTGGGAACATACCGAAATAACGGATACTTGTGTCAAATCTAATCCGTCAACCGTCTTGGGATTGTTATGGGACAAACAAGAAGATGTATTATTCTGTGACATCGCAGCGATAAGCAAACCTGAAGGGACCATTAGTAGAAGAACTATTTTATCTATTGCACAAAGACTATTTGACCCCATAGGTTTCACTTGTCCAGTTACATTGTATCCTAAGTTGTTATTACAAAATAGTTGGAAATCTAAATTGAGTTGGGATGCTGAAGTACCGAAAGATGTTTCACATAACTTTTTGAAATGGATCGCTGAACTACAAATGCTTAATGTCGTGAGGATTCCTAGACATGCTTTTACCAATGATAACTCAACATTGAGTCTACATGTGTTTTGTGATGCATCTGGGATTTCATATGCAGCTGTTGTATATTTGCGATGTGAAACCGATACTAATATTTCCGTGCAGCTACTCATGGCAAAATCAAGAGTTGCACCATTAAAACCCATTTCTATTCCAAGACTAGAACTTTTAGCTTGTTGTATTGGTGCACGTCTAGCAGACTTTGTGAAGAAAAGCTTGAAATTTGATTCTATTAGGGAATATTTCTGGACGGATTCTTCTACTGCCCTACACTGGATTAAAAGAAATGAGCAGTGGGGAGTATTTGTCAAAAATAGAGTAAATGAAATCCAGAAATTATCTAATATTGAAAATTGGAGACATGTTAATAGCCAAAACAATCCTGCGGATCTGCCCTCCAGAGGATGCTCAGTGAAGAAATTAATTGAATCCCGATGGTGGGAGGGACCTCCATGGCTGAAACAGAATGAAAAGGATTGGCCACGCTCTGAATGCACGGTTAATGAAATAGACGTGCTGCAAGAAAGAAAAAATATCTCTGCGGTTCTGTTGAGTAAAACATTTAAAGAGACATGGTTTCTATCATATTTTTCAAAGTATACAAAAATTATAAGAATGGTAGGATGGATTTTGAGATTTCTTCAGAATGCTCGAAAGAACATTCATGATCGAAACACTGGAGAATTATCTGCTGATGAGTTGAATAAAGCTGAAAAGGCAATTATCAAAACTGTTCAAAGAGACACCTTTACCAAGGAACGGTTAAATAGTTTGAAATCCTTGTGTCTGTTGAAAGACCGTGATGGTTTAATTCGAGTGGAAACAAAGTTGACAGAACGTAAAGATGAAGACAATTTCAAGTACCCAATACTACTGCCAAGCGAACATAAATTGGTAGAACTTATCATCCAAGAACACCATGCAACCAAACTTCATGTCGGATTACATTCTTTATTGTCAGATTTGCGTGAAAAATTCTGGATACTTAATGGAAGGAGAACAGTACGCCGTGTAATTTCGAAATGCATTAGATGCAAGAGACACAATGCAAAATGTATACAAACAACTCCAGTTCCTCTTCCAGAAGACAGAGTGAGACAAGCGTCAGTTTTTGAAATTACTGGAGTAGATCTGGCTGGACCCCTCATATTGAGGGGAGGTGTGAAAAGTTGGGTTGTTCTTTATACGTGTGCTGTTTATAGGGCTATTCATTTGGAGCTCATAACATCATTATCTACTAAAGCTTTTCTGCTCAGTTTCAGACGGTTCATAGCACGTCGTGGAAGACCTAATACCATCTATAGTGATAATGGAAGTAATTTTGTCGGAGCTGATAATCTTCTACAAAAAAATTGATTGGAAAACCATTGAAATAGAAACAGCAGTCAAAAGAATTACTTGGAAGTTCAATCCACCCTCCGCTGCTTGGTGGGGAGGGTTTTGGGAACGTCTTGTGCAGATGGTTAAGAGACTGTTGAGACGGGTCTTGGGAACAGCTTCTTTAGACTATGAAGAAATGATGAGCATTCTCTGCGATTGCGAAGCAATAATTAATGCCAGACCACTGACTTACATTTCCGAAGATCCTGAAAACCTAACTCCTTTGACTCCGGCTATGTTTTTGCAGGACATGCAGACGGTGGGAGTGCCAGACTTGGACCTTTTGGACAAAGTGGATCTCACAAAAAGACTGAGATATCAGCAGACATTAAAGGATCAGCTAAGGAAAAGATTTAGAGTAGAGTATCTTGGCCAATTAGTGCAACATAGGGGAAAAATGAAAATGCTGAATGTCAAAATTGGAGATATAGTTCTCATTGAATGCGAGAATAAGAAAAGAACTTTCTGGCCAATGGCAAAAATAACTGAAGTTTATCCCGGAAAAGATGGCAGCAACAGAGTTGTGAAATTAAAGACAGCAACGGGGGAACTAATTCGACCAGTTCAGAGAATTTTCCTTCTTGAAATTGAATGTCCATCCCGAGAACCAGAAACTGATACTGTAGCTAGTGATAAAAGAGTTGTGGACACTTCACCCTCTGTTCAACGAAAGACTGTTGTTACTAGAAGTGGCAGAACAATTAGACTCCCATCTAGGTTTAGATAAATGTAGAAAAGTTTAATTGTAATTTCCATTTAAATGTTAATTTATCTTTAATTTATTGTAAGTTTTGATTATAATGTTTAAATCAAAAGGTGGGAGAATGTTAAGTAACACACATTGATTTCGTTATTCAAGTTTTATATTTAAATTTGCATGTCTTGTGAATTTGTTTATTTTAGTTTTGTAATAATGCTATGGCAACACTCTTGGGTTTCTGTAGACGTGGTCAGATGAACGAGCGGTTTTGTTTACGAGTTGACGTGGGCTGTACGTATGTTAAGTTTTGAAGTAAAGTTTCTGGTTCTTGAAAAGCAGTTGTAATTATTTTCGTACATATTGAAGTGTGTGAAGTTGGGTAAATTTCTACGGCGTTTCTGACAATGTGAGAAGGTCATGGCTACAGATAGACATGATTGCTATAGTCAGCAGTACAAATGACTGAGTCTCTATAGTATATCAGATATACATGCATGTACTCACTTTATACCCGCATACTACTTGGAAAGACCACATCTAGTCATAGGCACCATGATTGCTCATATCGGATCAGTATAACTGTTTGTGTCCTGAAAATGCCCAAGTATAGCAGTGGTGAATGTTGCAATTTAGTATGGTGCCGCCATATTAAATTCACAAGAAAAACCCTGCCCTTGTTACAATATATGTTTAACATAATAGCAGTAATATTATTAATTATAATTACAATTATTGCCATTAAATCTCTGTGGTATTTTGTGATTGATAATGGGGATGGTGTGATATAATATGCATTTTTGCATGACCTAATTTTTAGAACACGATTCCCCACTGATATGTGTGTATATAAACATTTGCACCCCAATGAAAAGTTTAATTAACTGAATTTATTCATTTGCTTTTCAAAAAATTCTTATGTGATCAGAAACAGAAATATATTTCCTCTCAATACGTTTCATAATGTGAAATAATAAATGATTTTAACTGTCATTTTCTTCATAATCAACTGCCATTTCACCATAATTTTCACCATATTAATAATAATGAAAAGTGAAGGATTGAGAAATTTTGAATTTTTATATTATCCAGTCAATTTATTTGAAAAGTACCAGCATTTAAAATTCCTGAGTTAAATTCATTTGCTATTTTGTGGCCATATAAATTTAACGAGCAAAAAGAATTCAAATTTTGAATCAAATATTGTAAATTTGGAGAAATGTTCCTGGTTAATTGCAAATAATTACAAATCTATTATTTTTTTCACTGTTCAAAATTTATATGCACATCTCAAGACCTGCATCCCCTCCCCAATATTGAAGTCAAACAGTATTTTTCTATTTTAAGAGTTTGTGCTTTTACTACATCAAAAAATTACATTTTAAATCCCTGGATTATCAAAGGTTATGGAATGTTGAGTTTGAAGGCAATTTTTTTGCTGATAATTAAAAATCTATTAACATTTAAAAAAATTAATTTTACACTTTATGCACATACCAATATCTCTATCTCCCATTTAAAACAGACTGCTACTTCCTATACCTAGAATTTACATTTTAAATCTGGAGTTGCACACCAACATAAAAACATGTGTGATCAGATACATTTTAATAGTGTAGTGAAATTGCATTCCTTATAATAATTATTTTCTTTACCATTGGATTATTTATATTCATGCAGGTTAAATGCCCGAATTATGTCTTTTATTTGTATGTTTTCTCACCATTAGAATTTCCTTTATTATTTGTGAATTGTCTTGTAGTAATGTTATAAAATGATATTGATAAGATTCTTTTTTCTCCATGTTTGAAATTCAGCTTTGATGCTATTTATATAGATTATATTACCACACTTAATTTTATCCGTAGGCTAAAAGAATAAATTCCATAAGGGAACTTGTTTATAATTTGGACAGATGTGGTTAAAATATGGAATTATATTTTCTTTTATGTAATCAATTAGAATCAGCCACTAATGGGGGGGGGGGGGGGAACTAGTGTACTGTAGATTCCTAATAATAAAATACCTGAAATTATAATATTTTTTGTTCACTTAATTGTGTATTAAGGATATGTAAATGTGTATATGGGTAAAAAAAGGTGAAGAAATATGTCCACCATCAGATTTAAAACAGTTTGAAAGAAAAATTCTGGTATTTTTAAAATGAGCAATAAATACTGTTAGACATTCATTTCAAGACACCTTGCCATTTGATGACAACATTAATTTTCTACCTATGTATGGGTCTTGTATTTTATAACTATGGTTTTACAAAATATTGAATATTATTAAATGGTATTGTTAATGAAATATACATTTCTTGCATTTATGTTTGGTAGAATTTCATAATAGTTCATGTAATTTTAAAAACTGAATTTCTTGAAAATGAATATAATGCTTTTTGTAAAAACTTTTCCAGAGTAGCTCTACTCCCAATTTTCTCAGGTATTCCAAGAATCGTGCATATATGATCCTAATATTCTTATATTTTATGGTGTTCAATAAATTAAGTATTAATGAAACTCTCTGATTTAAATTTTACTGTAGTTATTTTAGAAAATATATTTTTTTTTTATTAGCCTCATGCAGTTTATGCCAAAGATGTTCTTGATATTGAACAATTTTCTACAGTAAAAGGAGTAAATTTAGATGCTAGTGATGATACTTTCTATAGTAAATTTAATATGGGAAGCATTTCTATTCCTTGGCAAACTGAAGTAAGTAGCACATTTATATTATTTTAATTTTTTTAATGAATATAAATAAAAAAAAAACTAGTTTAAAGTTTTTAGAACTGTAATTAAAGCGTATTGAAATATCCCCATAAGAATTTACTATATTTAAATAAAATGATGCTGTAATTTTTGCACCATTTATCAATGGTTTTCATTATATATATAAAGGTTAATTGCACCTAATCTGCCAAACGGAAGGGGGTGATAGAAGAGCCTATGTGCAGTATAAAACACCATAGCAACCTTGTCATATCTTTAACCATTTCCGAGTTATGGTGGATAGAAGGAAAGTGTGTCAAGTCTAAAAATACCCAAATTTGTAAGGTTTCTGAAAGGTCTACACTCAAAATAAGCACATAATTGGAAAGACCAGAAAATATCCTATAAGATGACACTATTTCTATCAGGATATCCAGATTTAACACACGCGAGGTGCCATGCTCGACCCTCATTTCAATTTCCTGTCCGCCTTCAGCCTGCTGTTTTGTGAGGTGCAAGAACGAGGTACTACTTTGATGAACTCTATTTTCAGTGATGTATTGCAAATAAAAAGCTACATTTCTCCTGAACTAAAACATTGATATGGTTTATTGTAGGCTTATTCGAACGCTGGTGGAAGGGAAAAGTTCTTGGTAAATTTGACCTATTGTAGCTAGAAGGGTTTCTGCGATATAGCCCGTTACAGATTTTGGCAACATTTCAATTTTGCATTTTGCCAATGTTTCAGCACTTGTAGCTCGCCATCAAATCCAGATATCCTGATAAAAATGATATCATCTCATAGGATTTTTTCTGCTCTTTCCATTTATGTGCTTATTTTGCATGTAGACCTTTCAGAAATCTCACAAATTTAGGTTTTTTCATACTTGACACACTTACCTTCTATCCACCATAACTCAGAAACGGTTAAAGATAGGACAAGTTTGTTACAGTGTTTTATACTGCACATGGGCTCTTCTATCACCCCCTTTCATTAGGCAGATTAGGTGCAATTCACCCTGTGTATATATATATATATATATATATATATATATATATGTGTATATGTATATATATAATCTGCAGTGATTATTGCCAGGATCACACAAAACTTTATTTGTCATAATTGTGATGTGAGTAATCAGAGGATCATACAAAAATTTGGTTTGAATCTTGATAGTATAAAACTAAATATGATGGATAGCCCCTTATGAAAATTTGTGAACATGTATTTATAGTAAATAGACTTTATTATGAGTTTTATGATATATTTGGTTCTGACCTATTGAGCTGTTCTGACCTAATGAGCATGAACAATGAGTAATGTGCCGATATTTTTTGACCTGCTGTACTATATTGGTAGTGACTACATACTATATTAAATATAAAAAATACTTTCAATAAAAACATTAAAATATTTCCATGAAATAAGCAAGCATAAAACAATTAAGTAACTATAATTGTTTTAAGAGTGTTATGAGCCCGCTTCTGGTCAAAAACAACTCTTAAATAGACACTAAGAACAACTGCAAATAAAGGCAGTTGTTTGTAGCCTGTTATATCTGTTTAAGAGCACACTGTTTTTGATCTAAGGAAAGGGGCTTAAAACACCCTTGAAGCACTTGTATTCACCTAATTTCCCTATACTTGCTTTCTTCATGGAAGTTATATTCTCACAAGCATCACTTTTATTTATTGTGACACAAGCATCTTATATCTGCTATGTAATCATAAGGCAAATTCTGTAATTAGAACTACAAACTGCACTGGGGGTCTTAACTTAGTGCCATTGCAGTTAAAAATTAACCAGTATGCAACATTTTCATTAAACCTAATAGTATATGTATCTGATCGTGATTTTTGTTTTGATTAGTTACTTTGCACTTGGTAATTTGGTTTCACAGTTTTTTCATGGCAGACGACAGTTATTAGTGTCCATATATATATATATATATATGTATACATACATATGTACACACACTCATGTCCAAAAATTAAGCAACAAAGTGGAAAAAATGTATAAAAGATAAGGTATTTATTCAAATTCATTGCAATTTCACAGATCATAGGGTATAACAAAAGACACTAACCTGGGGAAATGCAAAGAAAATTATCAATAAATAATTAAATAGAGATAAGCAGAAACAGGATTTTGGGCAGCAAAGGAGGTCCGTCAGTACAGAATGTGATGACCTCTGCTGGAAACACATGCCTCCCGATAGTATCGATTCATGTTAAGAATGAGATTTTCTATGGTGGTTTGGGTATATATTATTCATGGAGCAGGTACATCTCCCAAGCATGCGCTATACATACTCGATGGGATTCAAGTCAGGTGATCTCGATAGCCGTTCCATAAGAAATGGTGTTTCTGATTCTAAGTACTGGTCGACAATGCAAGTCCTGTGAACTCGAGTAATCATCTATAAAAATGGTATCAGGACCCATGGCTGCAAAAAATGAGTGAACATATTAAGCAAGGATATCATCTCTATACCACACTACATTCACAGTACCACAAGGGAAGATGTAGAAATCAGTGTGGGCACTTGCAGCAATCCCTGTCCAAACCATCAAACAACTACCTCTGTATGCATGCATTTTGCAGATATTACTATCATGATAGTGAGCTTCAGACCAATAACTATCAGAAATCACTCTGTACACCAGACTGTGACTCTTCCATGAAGAGCACAGTACCCTATTATTGTGGAGGTCAGTTGAGGTGATCTCGAGCCCAGTTTGGATCCACAGCCCCCTTTGCGTGAGAGTGTCAGTGGGATGCAAACCACTGGTCATATTGTATACAGCTGACCTGCTTTTAGCCATCTGTAAGCAGTTTACTGAAATACAGCTCTTCCTGCCAATGCTGCAAGCTCGGAAGCAAGCTGATGTGCAGTCATTGTCCTGCAGCATTGTTCTTGCAGACAAAGAAAATTATATTCCTAAGTAGTTGTGACCTTTAGACACCTACTTACTGTTTTTGCGACACTGTTCCTTCACTTTGATACTGGTTCCATAGGTAGCAAATAAGGGAATTGTTGACATTTAAGGATCAGGTTACTTCTGACTGTCGCTTGTTCTCTTAGAGATGCCTTATTGCCTCCAATTGCCTGACATCACTCAGATGATGTCGTCTACTCATTTTTCAAAATTTAGCTATTTCAATTTTAATTCTGGAATCCATAATGTGCAGATATAAGCTCTGCAGAAAACGGGGTGTTTTTATACCTAATATGTTTCCTTAAAAATGTTGGTATGTAATATGTTTTCTAAGGACTAGTTTCTGCATGCAAGGACCTGTCATGTTTGCAAATTTTGTTGCTACATATTGTTTCTTTTGCTAAATATGCTGATTTTTCCATTTATTGTTTAACTTTTAGACATGAATGTATATTACTTTCAAAGTGGAATGATTGTGGGAACTCAAAGCAATGATGTTAGCATTGGCAAAACAGCTATGTAGGTGAATTGCTTAAAGGGCAGCATTTGTTAAAGTGTACCAGAGTGGTTACAGAACCGGGAAATCAGAAATTTCTCTGGAAATTTCAATTCTGGAAATATCAGGGGATTTTTCAAAATTCCTCGAAAATATGGGAAAATGAAAATTTTCAATCGCTAATATGCAGGCATGAAAGACTTTTGTCTTTTTCTGTTCTTCATTTTTAGAGTTACCGATATTGTTCCAAAAATGCGATAAAATTGTTTATAAGGAGGAGGGAGTATGCCTCCCTCTTATAGAAAGCAAAATCGACGTCTCTCTTACGGACGCCGTATTCAGTGATGCCAACTTTTATAAATTTTCCGCAGTTTGCATGGATTTTTACTTCATCTTGCAGTTTTACGGACACTACTCCCAAAACTATGGGAAAATCCCATGAAATCCATGCGTCCCACCATTCAATTCATATTTCCTGCTTTGCTGAGATTCCAAAATTATCAGTTTGTATCGATATTTTTCTTCTAATGATTCTATATCAGAACAATAGATCTAATTTATTTTTATAGTGTGAGTAAAAATAAAGAAATATTTTACTAAACAAATTATATTTCGTTTAAATTATATATAAGATTGCACAATTCAATCTTTCTTTTCGGACTTTGCTGAGAGTACACAATTGCCTCTCTCCATCCATCTCCATCCCCTTATTATTGCACATTAATTTGACTAAACTAGATTATTTTCATATTTTGGTTGATTTTAAAAGTTAATTTTTTAATGATTTTCATATAAATAGTATGATCGTAAAATTCAATTATTATTATTATTATTTTTTTATTTTTTTTTTGCAGCCGTTGCCGAAGGAATGCTATTATCCTTTTCCATCGATCTCCATCTCCCTATTGTTACATGTTAACTTGACTGAACTAGCTTATTTTCATATTTTGGTTGATTATAAAATTTAATTTTTTAATTATTTTCATATAAATAGTACGATTGTGAAATTCAGTTTCTTTGTTTCTTTTTGCGGCCATTGCCAAGAGCACGTAATTATCCTTTTCCATCGATTTCCATCTCCCTATTGTTGCACATTAACTTGACTAAACAAGCTTATTTTCATGTTTTGGTTGATTATAAAGGTTAATTTTTTAATTATTTTCACATAAATTTTATGATCATGAAATTCAGTTGTTGTTTTTCGTGGCCATTGCCGAGAGTATGTAATTATTCTTTTCCATCCAACTCCCTATTGTTGCATATTAACTTGACTAAACTAGCTTATTTTCATATTTTGGGTAATTATAAAGGTTAATTTCTTAATTATTTTCACATAATTAGTGCCATTCAGTTTTAATTAACTGAGTTAAGTTCGCAGTAAGAAATGCTTTCTGTATAGCTACTTCTGCTAATAGTGTGTGTACTCTGAAAAATAGTTTTTTCTTTTTGTTTTCTTCTATGGGTCACAACATGTTTATTAACATTTCTGTACTTCAATGTTTTGCATTTTACAAATGATAATGCAAATGCACAAAAACATCAGAGAAATTTTAAGAAATCTATCAGGGAAAACCCAGGGAATTTTTTTTCTTGAATTGTGTTACGACATTGATCAACCATGTGACAGAACCGAACAGTTCTGCACAAAACAGGGTGTTTTTATACCTAATATGTTTCCTTACAAATGTTGGTACGCAAAATGTTTTCTGCGGACTAGTTTCTGCATGCACGGACCTGTCATGTTTGCAAATTTTGTTGTTACGTATTGTTTCTTTTGCTAAATATGCTGATTTTTCCATTTATTGTTTAACTTTTAGACATGAATGTATATTACTTTCAAAGTGGAATGATTGTGGGAGCTCAAAGCAATGGTGTTAGCATTGGCAAAACAGCTATGTAGGTGATTTGCTTAAAGGACAGAATTTGTTAAAGTGTACCAGAGTGGTAACTGAACCGGGAAATCAGAAATTTCTCTGGAAATTTCAATTCTGGAAATATCAGGGGAATTTTCAAAATTCCTCGAAAATCAGAGAAAATGAAAATTTTCACTCGCTAATATGCAGGCATGAAAGACTTTTGTCTTTTTCTGTTCTTCATTTTTAGAGTTACCGATATTGTTCCAAAAATGCGATAAAATTGTTTATAAGGAGGAGGGAGTATGCCTCCCTCTTATAGAAAGCAAAATCGACGTCTCTCTTATGGATGCCGTATTCAGTGATGCCAACTTTTATAAATTTTCTGCAGTTTGCATGGATTTTTACTTCATCTTACGGTTTTACACATTACAAAAATCCCGAGAAATCCATGCATCTCACTATTCAATTCATATTCCTTGCTTTGCTGAGAGTCCAAAATTATCAGTTTGCATCCATTTTCTTCTTCTAATGCTTTCATATCAGAACAATAGACCTAATTTATTTTTATAGTGCGGGCAAAAATAAAGAAATATTTTACTAAACAAATTATATTTCGCTTAAATTATAAGATTGCGCAATTTAGTCTTTCTTTTCAGGCTTAGCTGAGAATACACAATTGCCTCTCTCCATCCCCTTATTATTGTACATTAACTTGACTAAACTATCTTATTTTCATATTTTGGTTGATTATAATGGTTCATTTTTTAATTATTTTCAAATAAATAGTGCGATCGTAAAATTCATTTTTTTTTTTGCAGCCGTTGCCAAGAGAACTCTAATTATCCTTTCCCATCGATCTCCATCTCCCTATTGTTGCACATTAACTTGACTAAACTAACTTATTTTCATATTTTGGTTGATTATAAAAGCTAATTTTTTAATTATTTTCATATGAATGGTACGATTGTGAAATTCAGTTTTTTTTTCTTTTTGCGGCCATTGCCAAGAGCATGCAATTATCTTTTTCCATCAATCTCCATCCCCTATTGTTGCACATTAACTTGACTAATCAAGCTTATTTTCATATTTTGGTTAATTATATTAATTTCTTAATTATTTTCACATAAATAGTGCCATTCAGTCTTAATTAACTCAGTTAAGTTCGCATTAAGAAATGCTTTCTGTCTATCTACTTCTGCTAATAGTGTGTGTACTCTAAAAAATAGTTTTTTTTTTTCTTTTTGTGTTCTTTTTCTTTTTGTGTCTTTTTTTTCTTTTGTGTTCTTCTCATGTGTCACAACACGACTATAACATTTCTGTACTTCAATGTCTTGCATTTACCAAATGATAATACAACTGCGCAAAAATATCAGGGAAATTTTAAGAAATTTATCCGAGAAATCAGATATATTAGGGAATTTTTTTTCTCAAATTATGTTACCACCCTGTGTACACAGAGTGAACCACCAGACAAAAAATTGGATAACCCCCTGTCATAAACTACAACTTGATGCTCGAGCAAAGCATGTAGAGTGTTAAAACTTGTTTGGTCTACCAGATGAACAGTGCTACAAATTATATATAATTTGAATCAGGGACCAATGCAGATAACATCTCAATGAACAGTACACCGCACATTACATTGTATGGTCTACAGAAGCAGAAGATCTGTTCAGACATCATTGTTATCTTCTGCAAACAGGATGAAACTCGAAGTCCGTCAGTTGCATAATTAGAAGTTTCTGGCATCTACCCACCATTCATTTCACTCCATACTCATGCTTGCATCGACCGAAGCTTCTGGCATTGATGGGGCATCTACTACGCGCCAGTTCATAAGGCTGCTGGCTCATGCTTGCAGTACTACCCACGGGTGTATGGTCATGCACAATCACACCAGACTGGGATTATTTACATACCAGACTGCCTTCTAGCTATTTACATCATTTTGTAGTTGTACCATGGTTTCTTCTTGGTGCGCAACTTTCATTGTTCCCAAAAAGTATTGGAAAAACAGATGTAAATATCACAATTCACAATTCCCATGAACGTGTTGTTCATATTCTAATTTTTCTTGTGAACAACTCACTTCATTCTCGGAAGTGAATCGCTACGTTTTTCCAACATGCGAATCATGCAAATCGAGTGTCCAATGCATATGCAAGTAATTTGCATATTTTGGTACGTTTCTGGAAACAATCTTGTTTCAGAACAATCCTATCTGCATGTATATATAGCGAACTCATTCAAAGGCACTTCAAAAGAAGTAAGACGAGAAGTTGAAGTAGCAGGATGCTGATTGATGTGGATTTAAATCATATTTAGTGGACGAATTATGTCTGAATAACCATGCAATTAAAGGTCATTACACTTACTTTTCGATAGTTTGTGAAGTCGAGTAAAGTGTTTTTACGCTATCAGTTTTATTTGGAAAATGCTTATCCAAATGTACCGTTTATGCCAAGTGTGACACCAGTCCAGGTGGCTTCACAAGTGCACATACAAAGATTAGGGAATGTAGTTAAGTTTATTACCTTAATAATCTGAACTGCCTTTGCATGGTCCAGAAAGCAATGAATGAAAAACTTTTGAGCATGTTTGCTCATACTGTACATATTACTGCTTTACCATAAAAATGTTACCAAGTGATGTAATACTATTTGGGTAATTGATTCTTCATTCACTAATAAAAATGATTAGTTATCTAATACAACTCAGTCTTTCTTTTCAACAATGGACATTTATTTTTAAAGTTTTCTCTGCTACACAGTTGAGAATTTCAACATTCCAATATGCACAATTAAATTATATCTCTTCGGTAATTATAATGCATATAACAGATATCAAAAAGATTGAAACACGCTTTAATTCTTTACCTGGTGGAGATAAGTGGGCAGTGTAAATTGCAAAAATGTTGAAAGTAAGGTAAGAAATAAGACTACATTAATGAAATAGTCCTCCCATTTATTTTCAAAAAGTTACTTTTTAAATTTATATACGACTCCTTTAGACAATTTGGTCAATCAGAAATTTTTTATTTTTAATGCAACCAGATCATTAAAAAAACCCCGCATATCTGTATCTTTAAAATTGAGTGAGTTATGTTTAATTGAAAATTGAACATTGTGAATGGGGACCATATATCAAATTAGAAATGTAAATTTGTGACATATCACAAAAAAGATAAAACTGGATAATAATACATAAGAGACATTTTTGTAAATTCTGCATAGGCTCACGATGCAATCACGGATTCTTAAGTACTTTTCACATTGAAACATGCCATTTTTTATTTAAAACAATTAAAATAAATAAGTAAACAAATGCAAGTATGTATTTGATTTTGAAATTTAGCATAATTTTTCAAAACGAAGAATAGAATTCGCAGACGATTTTTTCTTTAACTCTAATTTAGCTGTTTCAAATGTTTATAGTAAAATAATTTTAAAAAACTGAAGAATGAAATGCAGACGATTTATTTTTTATTTACGTATTTATTCCCAGTATTATTTCTATTCAATACAACTAAACTTTTTTTTAATATTATGCCAAAATAAAGAAGATTAGAAATCATTCAGTGAATCGTCAGCATGTTTAGTTCTGAATTGACGAATTAAGAACACGTAACTGGTTATGCATTATGGTTTTTTTAACAAATAACAAGCTTTTCGAATTAACAATGATTTATGCTCTGTGTAATAAAAATACTGCAGAAACTGCCCAAGATTTTGGACAGCGATATCCAAACTTGCCTGAAATTTCACGTACATTTGTTTATCAGGTGATGAGGAGATTAAGAATTACCAGTTCATTTCATCCAAGACCTGACCCTGGAAGAAATTGTTTGTACACGGAGGACCAAGAAACTGACATCATCACATATTTTTCTTTCAACCCACGAAAAAGTATTCAAAAAGCAAGGGAAACTTTGGGGCTACCTTGGATGTCAATTGCTAGAACACTTGGAAAATACCATTGGCATCCATTTTGTATTCATGGACTTCAAACATTTCATCTCTCCGATTTTGACCGGTGTGTAGCATTCTGCAACTGGTTGTTAATCCAACAAGACATCAATTGGAAATTTGTTAAAAACTTTCTGTGGGCTGATGAATGCTTATTTACAGAAGATGGAGCAATCAATACTCACAACTATTATTATTGGGATAATACGAAACCAATTTTTTGTCTGTGAAATACATCACCAGAGAAAATTTTCTGTGTCTGTATAGTGTGGAATTTGGAATGGAAAACTGATTGATCCTGTGGTTTATGAAGGGACTCTTACAGCTGAAAAATACGTGCAACTTATTTAAATGGCACTATAATGGATTTTATGGAGATGACAACATTATCACTTCTAAAAGACATGTATTACCAACAAGATGGCTCATCTGCACACCAGGCTGTAATTGTAACATGCTGGCTCAATGAAAACTTTAATAAACAGAGGATTGGTTTGAAAGAAGCCATAGAAGGCCCCCCCCTCCAGATTCCCTGATTTAACCACTCTCGATTTTTACTTATGGGGTCGTCTTCGAACACTAGTTTATAATACTTGCCCACTAAACGCAATTGACCTTAAACAAAAGATAATTGATGCTTGCAACAATATTAGTGGTAAAGAACTCCAAAGTATTTACAGAAGCATTATTAGAAGAGCTCAGTTATGTATTGGAGTTGAAGGAAAACATTTTGAGAATGCTTCATGTGAATTGCGTTTTGTGAATTGTATTTCTAGCATTTATAGTCAAATTTGTCTATTTATATCAGTGGTCTTCTATCAATGTGCCCCAACTTATTTAATTATGTGCCCCAACCGCATAGTGAATGCCACTGCTTTATATGATCTCTGTCTGTGTAATGCTTTATTTAAATGCATTTGTGATAAAAATTTTTGACACATATTAACATATTTTTGATCTAAACAATTTCCATCATCAATTTGTTTATGATCCCTATTTTTACTGATGAAACAGCATTTCACATGATACAGAAAAGTGGCATAAGTCAGATTTTTTCTTTTATCATAATTCAGTTGATTTTAACGATACAGATATGTGGATTTTTTTAATGATCTTGTTGCATTAAAAATAAAAATTTTCTGATTGACTAAATTTGTCTAACAGGGTCGTATAAAAATTAAAAAAGTGTAACTTTTTGAAAATTAATGGGAGGACTATTTCATTAACATAGCCTTATTTCCTACCTTACTTTCAATGTTTTTGCAATTTACATTGCTCACTTATCTCCAACAGGTAAAGAATTAAAACGTGTTTCAATCTTTTTGGGACACCCTGTATACACACAGGGGTGGGGGATCCCACTCACCAGCTCGCCACTGGCGAGTGTAGTTTTTCACTTAGCGAGTTCAATTTTATTTGAGTCGCAAAATTTTAAAATTCTTCCTTAAAGCAAGCCTAACTGTACAAAATAATAGAGACTTCCCAAAAACTCGAAGAACGTGGCAGAATGTGGGGTTTTTTTTAATCCTGAGTCGTATCAAAATCTAATCATCACCAGGGTAATCCACAAGTGATTTATAAAGTTTTACGAAATTTGGCAAATTAGTTTGAGTTAGAGTAGATACATACATTGAACAGACACACACAATCACAGAGCGAGAGAGAAAGAGACATAAGGCTAAAATAGTATTTTCGTGTTCTATGGGTCTTAAAATGTGTGGAACTGTCGAAAACCGAGTTGTGATTTCGACATGATTCCAATACTTTCCTTATACATTACCATGTATTGTAGGGAAAGTAAAAACAAGAAATTTATGAAAAAGTCTTTATATAGTGGCAAATGGTTTGTACACTTCCTTTTTAGCAGAACTATAAAGTATTTTAATTCTCTTTTGCATACATATTTCATACAGTCATATAAATTTACAGAAAAACTGGAACTAACATCTCCAAAATTCTAACTGTAAACCCTTAGTGCAGTGTGTTTCAAAGTGTGTTCCACGAAACCCATGGATTTCAGCAACTGTATTCCAGGGGTTCGCTATGTGATAGTTTCATGTAAATTTTCTTAAAACTTAAAAAGAAAACAAGTAACATGTGAATGCATAATTTGGACAACAAAGCACTATTTCTCATTTTGTGGTTTTGCTATAAAATTAAATTTCAAAAGGATTCCACTACCAGAAAAGTTTGAAAAACTTTGACTTAGTAAATCCAACTATTGTCTCTAGAATTCAACTCTGAATCCATATCAATTATCATCTGAGCTCTATCTATAGTAATCTTAAGAAATAAGTTTTAAGTTTTTTTAAGAAATTTTTTGACCCAGAAAGGGGAAAAGAATGGGAGGTGGAAATCCTTAGTTAAACCTCAATCCGCTCCAGAATTTTATGCTGAATCCATATCAGTCATTATCTCTATCTCCAGCCAATTCTAAGAAATAGATATTTTAAGAAAAATTCTTAAACCCGAAATGGAAAATAAATCGGAAGTAAAAATTTTTAGTGAACCAACCTACTTCTGGTTTAAGAGAGAGAATTTGATGCAGAATCCATGTCATCAGTTATCATCTAAGCTCTATCTATTGCCAATTTTTAGATATAAACATTTCAAGTAAAGTCACAATTTTTAAATCAGAAGCGAAAATGCACCAAAAATAGAAATCCATAGTGAACCTTCAATTCCTTAGAAATATGATGCTAACTTCAAATCAGTCATCATCTGAATTCTATCTATAGCAGATCCCCAAAAATATATTAAAAATATAGTGTGGCAAATTTTTGCCAACCATAAAATGCAACCTCGATTAAACAATTGCCAAGGGGCTAACATAAATACTTGTCAAATCGAGGTACTACTGCATAAAACTAAAACCTTACTTTTAGATCCATTTTAAAGTTTCATTTTATAGCTTCAAAAGTCCCATTTATAACAGCATATTTTGGTTTCCATAATTGGCATTCCGCCTCACTTTTCCTTTATTATCAATAGATATTACTTTAAAACATTTCCCATCTAATACTGCACACTGTTCACAATCCTACTCCATTAATTATCTAAATACATTTCCATAACAAGCAGTAGTATCTTCCATCTTTTCTCATGCCTTTGCAATAACTAACTGCATTGTATCTCTTTAATTTAAAAATATGATAATGCACAGCAGAACTTGAATTGCCTATGTTACTGTTTACACAAAGAATGCAACTTTAAGCTTTATTCTTGCCCTTTTTCTGTAAATACATAGACAGGAAGGTGCCATCTACCAAACACCATCATTATATAAATCTAATATGAACGTAAAGTTTATAACAGAAACTATATTTTTCAAAGGCTATTACAGTCCACAGATATCCAACTAATTAACATCTTTATCGGCCACAGGTTGAAAAAAGATGTTTAGATTAATGCCTAGAAACGAAATTAATGACTAGACGAAATGCAGATTAGCAGTTTTCTCTTTTGCGAATTGTTCGTCTGCAGTAGTTCACATGATAGTTCGAAATCTAAAGAAATGTATTTTGAAAATACAAAATATCCTGAACATTACCAAAATACTTTACTTTTTTCAGTTTAAAATACAAAATACAAATGTATGTTGAAAATGTATTTCAAATACTGCATGTATTTTCGATACTGCCCAACTCTGACTGTGGGTACACATTATATTACAGTACTCTTTGTGAAAATTGTAATACCAAGGAAGAATCATGTTATTCAACTGGTATTTATCCCTTAAATTACTCACATTACTGTAGATAACTGATTGTATTTGTCAGAGTTATAAAATATTTTTTCGCTTCAGAATTCAACATAGTGTGAAGCTAACTTGAACAGAAATAACAGCATGGAATTGAATGGAAGAGATTTTTGATATCATCTTGGGGAATAATTTGTCAGTTTATTCCATTTGAACAATGTTTGCTCAAATACAGAGTACCAGGACAATTCTGAAAGAAGGATATCACCTGTGCCTCTAAAACATCCCTTATGTATCGTTCGCTGTCAAGGATTTCTTGAATTCATATCAAGTAAGATAACAAATAGAACTTAATGGCACTCCAAACCATGACACTTGCTATTAGGCTGGTATAGTACTGCAAAATGCTTGCTGCAAGCTGCCATTCATCACAATGTCTTCGAACACATATGCGACTATTATGTTGCAGCAATTTGAATCATGAATCATCAGAAAAACACAATCTGTTGCTAATCAGTATGCCAATCCTGATGCATCTGTGATTGAGGGTAAAAAAAATTGCAGCACTGGGCTGTGAGTGACCAATCTTCTGTAACCAGATGGCATCAAACTGTGCTGGAGAACAAAAACTGACCTGTGCTTAAAATGCCTAAAATCCAGGTGAACTCCTGAATATTTTATTAGTTTGTTACACTACATTATCAACATTTTATATGAATTTTCTTTATAGATGATAGAAACAGAATGTTTCTCTGAATTAAATGCATTTGGTCCTGATGGAACCAGAAGTCCTGATTTAATGCTTGATCAACCACCTCCTGTTGAACCATCTGGGTGTTTTCCTTTTAGAAAAAAGGCGAAGAATTGGTAAGTTAGTTCTTTATTTACTAATTTAATATATTTCCACTTTTTCTAGTTAATATATATTTTATGAAAGTAAAGTTGATATTTGGTATTAACCCAAATGGAAGTCCTTAGAAAGCGGATTTGTTCAATATATAGTTCAGCTGATCTGCCCAATATTTAGATTGTATAAAATATTAGGTAGCATTTGAAAATAATAATAAATTAAGAAATGTGGAAACCTATTGTAGGTTTTGAATAGCTAAGCTAAAAAAAATTCTTCAAAGTATTCAAAGGATATATATATTTTTTTTTTTTATATATATAAATGAATTTACAAGCTTCCAAAAAAAGACTAAAAAAAATAACATTTTTATAGGAGCATAATTTATAAATGTTATAAAAAATAAATTTTTTTAATTTTAAATTGTAAAATTGCTCCTTTTTTTTTTTAATGCTTTAGACACAAATGTATACTTTCAATAATGGACTGTAGAATTTTTAATAATGGATTTCGATAAATCACTTTTATTAAAGTAATTTTCCTTATGTATTACATTTTTATTTATCAGATTAGTCTATATTACTATATTTCTATTTTTCATACTTTCAAGTATGTTTTAAAACTACTGAATTTTCTCTAAAATTGTGTAAAAAAAATTTTAAACTTTGTAGATTTCAATGCAGATGTATTCTTTATCTAATAGTTATTAATGCAGCTTCATATTTATATACACAGAATCTTTTTGCTTATTTTCCAATTGTGGTCATTTTATTAAATTCAAAAGCTGAATGCAGTCCACAAATATGAATAGGTTGCTGATGTTGACTATAAGTTAACCCATCAGGATTGGCATCACACGAGATGACTAACGGAAGTAAAACAGAAGAGTTTTCATTTGATTGATACTATAGGCCCAAGTGTTCTCTGAAAGTGTGCATAATTTGTATTAATAATGAATACAAAATCAGCTTTTTATTGCAATGACTTGATTTTTACAGAAATCATGAGATTCATATTGCTGTCCCTTGGCAAAAAATTCCATGTTTGTAAAAAATGAAATATAGTTTTTTTAAGAAAACATTTTATTTAATAGTTTTTACTTAAGTTTAATAAATTTAAGGTTTAAACGCATGGAAATATTTTATAAATTCTTCAATCATGTTTCAAACTAGATGCATGTTTTTGTTTGTGATAATTTTTTGTATGCTGTAAAAGTAAAAATTTTACAAGCTTTATGATGTGCTTCTAAACATTGATTAAAGCAAATCCTATCATAGTAAATATTTACTCTCTGCAACATATCAGTATATACGTATATATTGCATTCATATACAGCATTATGTTAATGTGTAACATGTCATTGTTCATATGTCTGCAACTTATATTATCATTTTATTGCCAGGTTTATTGATAGTTATAAGAGCTAATTATCTGAAAAAAAAAAAATCTTGTTTATTTGTCTGAATCATCAATAATATCAATAATATTCACTTTATAGTGATAATTATTGGTAATGTGCTAGAATATTTGTTTTTTTTTAATTCATTGCTAGTATGAGTTTAAAATATTATCCAATACTATAAATTGAGCTATTCGTATATTTGTTTATAAATTTTATTTTGAAAACACGCCTAAGAATGTTGACAAAAGGAGGTTAATCTACTGTTATCTGGTGCGAGAAAGCAATTTAGCTAGGTCTCCACTTTGGAAAAACACATTTATCTATTGTGTTTCATGTTTGTGTAATGAGTAATCCTGTACTATACTAAAAAGTGAGCAATTCTTATCAGTTGTTAATGTATCATGCAATTGATTGTTTACAGTGTTTGAAAAAACACAGCAAAATATAAAATTTTTATGCACAGTGAGTTTATCACTCAGCCTCCTTCTATACTAAGCAGAGCTCAGACTTCTAACTAGTTTAACAAAATGTGTGCTTTGGAAGTAAAAAACAGTAATATAAACAACATTTTTACTGGATTCAAATGTTTTAAAATTTTTAGAAATAGCTAAAGTGGGGTGAAGCTTTAATTACAATTCAAATATAATTCCATTTCCATATAATAAAATTATTGAAATAAAAGTGTGTTTTTGCATATCATATAGTCTGTTGAGTATTATATTTGTATTTGTATTTGTTGTCTTTAAAGTAACCAGTAATGGAATCAGTCACTGTATTGGTAATGAAATTAAGCTTTGGTAATGAAATTAAGCTTTGGTAATGAAATCACGCATATACTTCATACATCCATTGATTGGAAAACTTCAAAAATTTCTTCAGTGATCCAATTAAAATAGTTATTTTTGTTATAAAAACTATCAGAATAAATATTTAAACCAAATATTTAACTGTAAGCATATTTTTGAAAGACCAAAAACATGATTTTGTTTTGTCACAGCCATTGATATAATTTTTTTTTTCAATTAGTTAATTAAGATGTTTGCTTAAGTTGCTATCAGAACAAAAATGTAATTAAAATATTTAACTGTGACTGTGTTTCTGAGAAATTAACTATAACCGTGATCTTAAAATTTCCAATATGGGTTTGTTTTACCACGACCCCACTCAATTACGTGACACTCTTCCTCTAACAGCCTGCTGAATGATTCGATTAACAATAGGATCTCTTTAATCATTTCTACTTTGTGTGTATATGCTTTTAGCCGGTAGGTGGCAGCACATCGTTACCCCACAAGATTACATTCTGCATGTGTTCTTATCCACAACTTGCATGCTATTTTGTAGTTAGATTTTATATTTGAAACCGTTTGATAATTTTTTGTGTGTGCTTTAACCAATAATTTTTAGTGTTTTGTAAAAATATGTATAGTTGTGCACCATTTTCCAAATCAAAACATGGAAAAACAATTGATGTTTCCTTCCATCAATTTGCTTCAGACCCAGAACTTCGTACTGAATGGCTGAAATTAAGCCCAGAATGAAGCGAATTTTCGACTTCCCCATGAGTGGAATTTTTTTCTACAAAGATTTTTTACAGACTCCCAGTTGGTGACCTAGAAGGCGTAATATTTGCACACTTATAATATCAACAGAGTGGTAACAGAACCGGGAAAACCGGGAAATCAAGGATTTCTCAAGGAATTTTCTAATTCAGGAAATGCCAGGGGATTTTTCAAAATTCCTCGAAAATCAGGGAAAATGAAAATTTTCAATTGCTAATATACAGGCATGAAAGACTTTCGCCTTTTTCTGTTCTTCATTTTTAGAGTTACTGATATTGTTCCATAAATGCGATAAAATTGGTAATAGGAGGGAGGGGGGTATGCCTCTCTCTTATAGAAAGTAAAATCAACGTCACTCTTACGGACACAGTGTTCAGTGATGCCAACTTTTACAGATTTTCTGTAGTTTGTATAGATTTTTACTTCATCTTACAGTTTTATGGACATTACTCCCAAAACTATGGAAAAATCCCGTGAAATCCATGCATCCCACCATTCAATTCATATTCCCTGCTTTGCTGAGAGTCCAAAATTATCAGTTTGCATCGATTTTTTTCTTCTAATGATTTCATATCAGAACAATAGATCTAATTTATTTTTATTATTTTTATAGTGTGAATAAAAATAAAGAAATATTTTACTAAACAAATTATATTTCGCTTAAATTATAAGATTACGCAATTCAATCTTTCTTTTCGGACTTTGCTGAGAGTACACAATTGCCTCTCTCCGTCCATCTCCATCCCCTTATTATTGCACATTAACTTGACTAAACTAGATTATTTTCATATTTTGGTGATTTTAAAGGTTAATTTTTTAATTATTTTCATATAAATAGTATGATCGTAAAATTCAATTATTATTTATTTTTTTTTGCAGCCGTTGCCGAAGGAACGCTATTATCCTTTTCCATCTATCTCTATCTCCCTATTGTTGCACATTTAATTATTTTCACATAAATAGTGCGATCATGAAATTCAGTTTTTTTTTTGCAGCCGTTGCTGAAAGAATGCTATTATCCATTTCCATCGATCTCCATCTCCCTATTGTTGCACATTAACTTGACTAAACAAGCTTATTTTCATGTTTTGGTTGATTATAAAGGTTAATTTTTTAATTATTTTCACATAAATTTACGATGAAATTCAGTTATTTTTTTCGTGGGCGTTGCCGAGAGTATGTAATTATCCTTTTCTATCCAACATCTGTCAATGGCAAAGACAACGAGTGGAGAAAATGGGTTTCAATAAGTATTTCCTCATATTTTAGAAGCCCCTCCTCGATGACTTAGAAGGCTGAATTTTTACAAAATTGAAGTATCGACCATGGGACAGAATCTAAGTGACTATAATTTTCTATTTCTCCCACGGACAGAACAGCCGAATGTGATGGGAGGGGGGGGGGGGGGGGGCAAAAAAATGCATTACTTGTGGATCCAGACCGTATCAACCATTTATAAAATGTACCATTAACTTATAAAACAGGGAAAGTAAGGAGTTCGTGCATTTGCTAAATAGGAGCCTGAAAGTTCTCTCATCAGCACTGCCCACGGGGATGTAGAAAATTGTATTGGAAAAAAATTCTGATCCTCCAGAGAGTTCCTCTCCATAGGTGGTGCCATGGGGGGTGCTTCAGCACCCCCATTACAAATTGGGCAACACCCCCTGTTAATTAACAAAATCATTATTTTAATTAATTTTTCTACGGATTTATATATCTGAGTTCAGCACCTCCGTTGCATAACACGCCCAACTGTATAGCACCCCCAATTGTGAAAGCCTGGTGCAGCCTATGTTCCTTCTGCCCCCCCCCCCCTCTATTGACATAGAAGGCATACTTATAGTATCGATCTTGGGACAGAACTTCATGGAATCAAATTTTTAATTTCTCACCCGGAGGGCGGAGAAAATTGGATAGAACCCAAAAATGAAGACAAATTTTTTATTTCCCCTGTGAGGGGAATTTTTTCCCCAAAGAGTCTTTACAGACTCAGTGACCAAGAAGGCAGAATCTTTGCACACTTATAGTATCAACCATGGGACAGAACCTAACAGAGTTGGATTTTCCATTTCTTCCACGCACAAAGCCACCGAATTGGAGGTGGGAGCAAAAGTATACATTGCCTAGGGTCCACATTTGTGTAAACATTTTACAAGAAAAGCAAGTTAACATATACAATAAGGGGTAGTAAGAGTCCCGTACATTTGTGATAAGGGGTTTAAAAATTCTGTCAATGACACTGACCATGGGGGAGGAGAAAATGGGTTTGGAAAAGTCTTTCCAGAAGCCCCACCCCTTCCTTTTACATAGAAGACAAAGTTATAGTATCTTTGCACATTAAGTATTATTATAAATACTGTAAGATATCGAACACGGGACACTACCTAACTCAGTTGAATTTTTGATTTCTGCTACGACTAGAACCGCCAACATGGGGGGGGGGGGGTAGATGCATTTCATAGAAGCCCAGGCCACATAAACAATTTATGAAGAAAGGTCATTAACTTATAAAATAGTCAGTGGTAGGCAGAGTTGGAACTGGAGGTGTATATCTTTAGTGAACCCCAGAACCACTTCAAAATTTGATGCTGAATCCACATCAATCATTATCTTTATAATCAATTCTGAGAAATAGATGATTTAAGGAAAAGTTTTAAACCAGATGTAGGAAAGAAACCGCAAATCCAAATTATACTGGAAGTGGAAATTCTTAATGAACCCCGAGCCACTCCTGAATTTGATGCTGAATCCACATCAGTCATTATCTCTATCCATAACAAATTCTAAAAATTATATGTTTTAAGGAAAATTTTTGAACCAGATGTGAAAAGTAAACCGGAAGTACAAATTCTTATTGAATCGCCCGATATCCTCTAGAATTTGATGCAGAATTCATATCATCAGTTATCATCTAAGCTCTATGTATCTCAAATACATACACATTTAATATGAAATAATTGGTTTATATTTCCATAGAAGTTTATAAAACGTTCTTTAAAATTTAATCACTTGGATAACATGCAATTTTGATAATTTAATGACACCAAAGGTAAGAAACTAGCATGGACATTTAGCATAATAAAAAAACAGAAACATGATATATAATCATACATACTAGGAATTTATGTAAACAAATTAATTGCATGCAGATTAAATGTACATAATTGGGGTAATTTTATAAGCTAGCAAGTAAACTAACACACAGCAGAACAGTTCAATTTAATTCTGCTGTGATAAAATTCCTGGCTGGCTACATGAGTATGTATCAATTTAAAGTTCTTATTTGTGAAACTGTTTTAAACAGTGTTGATTAAAATTAATATACATATAATTTTTCAAAGTTTATATTATTCGGAAAGACTGGGAGAAAAAATATAAAAATATTGGCCTGTGCCTCTCAAATGTGGTAGTGCATAAATACACTATTCAATAAGATTAGCTGAGATTTATTGTATTCATTGATTGAGAAAGCTCAGAGTTGGAAGCTGTAATAACATGTTGACTTGCTTAATCTTCAGTGCCGTATATTAGCACGTCTATGTTGCAAAACTATTAATTTACATTTGTATTGTAATTTACCAACCCAATTTACTGTTGGCATCTTGTTAAAATTAAAGAGAATCGTATCCCATTGCAAAGAAAATGGAGTAACCAATCAGTACCACCTACATTTTCTGGTTGAATCTGGAACTAAAACATGATTCTGGCTTTTTTCCTGATTCGGCAGGCCACTAAAGCAAGCGTGTTGCGTTGTGTAATCGAGTGGGGCTATGGTTTTACCCAACGAGCTTATATATATGGAGATACTACTCGTATTCTGGCAACATTATCTGCTGATAACGTAGAAAGCAGTCTATCCTCCTTCCCCCCCCCCCCTAGTAGGGGAATTTTAACATGGAAATACATATGAGTAGAGGTGCTTTGTATGTGTATTAGGTAATAAGAAATGCATAGCAGGATGTGTTACAATATATTTTTATTTTAATAAGATTATGCCAAAATATTTTTACACTAATAAGGAGATGATTTTTTTAATTTATGATTTACTTCACTTTATTATTAAAATTTTACTTATTTTATCAAATTTTTAGTTATTCTATTGTTTAAATGCTGTAGACAAAATTAAATATAATATTAATTATTTAATTTTACACCTACCTTTTGATCCCTTGGAATAAATGAAACATTGAGTATAAAGGTAATTTTTTTTTTTAAATTGGATGAACATAAATACTAAATATAAAATTTTAATACAATCTGCCCCAAAATTATATAGAAATTAATAATAAAAAAATAAACAGAACACATGTATCATGATTAAGCACATAGGTGTATCCAGGATTTTTTCCAAGAGATACTAAAATCAATTGCATTTAAAATTTAGAGATTACTATCGACCTTTCAGTTTGAGTTTCAAAATTTAAAAAACAGGAATCCTGTATAGAGATGCCTGTTTTAGGCTGTACCCCCCTCCCCATATATTTTAAATCTAACCTCTTCATTGCCATCCTCAGGACTTCAATCCGTTCTCCTCTTTTGAAAAGCCAATGCCCATGCTACATACCAAATTTTAAATAGCGAGAAATATTTTGCATTCATTATAAAAAATTTGTATTGAAATAGAAGGCCTAATTTTAACTGAAAACATAAATAAAGTTAAAAATGCTCCAAAATTATACAGTATGCTATAAAAGATTGAAATTTTTTAATATTGTCACAGTTAGCTAATAAGTATATTATATGTGCAAAATTTAGGTCTGTAGTTACAATAACATGGTAATACATAATATGGTTTTAAAAGTGAACTGTGCAAAAAATGGAGACATTTGCCCCGCTTATTACAACTTAAATATTTTTATTCCCTTTATTCAATTATGCAATTCTAGTCATCTGACGAAAACTGAAGATAGGTGGTGGTAAAAAAACAGAAATAAAATTAAAATATCAACAGATAATTCTTGCAATAGATTCATTCAATCGCAAATAGCAAGATCATAAAGTTGAGGTGGTAATGCTGATAGTCGACTGCTTATAACATCATGTCAAGGAAGTGCTTTAACTTATGGTGCCGGCACCAGTAGTATCTCCATATAAGCTTGTTGATTTTACCACAGCATGTGAACTTTAATTTTTTTTAAGTGAGTTAATTAAAATGATAGTTTTTGTTATAAAACCACCAGACTAAAAGTTAAACCAAACTAATTTAACTGTGACTCTGTCTCTGAAAAATTAACTGTAACTGCATTCTTCATGTTCCTCACATTTGAAAATTTCTACAATAAATTTTTATAACTGTTTGATATCCCTGCCTTTTGAAGCAGCTGAAAGGTTCCTTGTTTCTTATCATGTCTCTTATTCCTGTTGAAAAACAAAAAGGGTATCTTGAAAGATTAAAAAGAAACCAATTGGTATGATGATGTAAAAAGAAAAGATAATGAGCAAACGAAAATTACTTTTCAGATAAAGACACCAAAACAAATGCAATGCTTTAAAGAAAGTTATAGACAAGTACAAAAATAAAAAAAGAAGGAATATCTTCCAAAGGATTCACAGAAAGTCAGCATGGAAATCCTTAAATCACCAAGTACGTTAAATAAATCGGATCCATTCAGAAATTAGCTGTGGCTGGATCATTTAAGGAAGAATCATGTCTACAACATGTGTCTCACATTTTATTTTGGTTAAATAATTTAGAATGAAACAAGTATAAACTTTTGTTGGTCATGTTGTTTCTCTACCAAAGCCGGATTTAAAAATAAGTTAATAACTAAATATGATTTGATATAATTATTAATTTATTCTGAAAAAAATACTTTCCCTTTAATGTATAACTTCATTGCCATATGTGATAGTTTTTTCGTTAAGGTGATTCCATTACCGTTGCTAATTATTTTTTAATTAAGGAATATATATTAAGAAAAGAAATCTAGGGGGAAGTGTAAGGACAAATATCAACTTTGTATATAAAACTTATTGGCATGGTGATCCTAGGGGTTTTTCATAAAGCAGCCCGCTCTTCTACCCTCAGAAATTAAAAAACCCACCCTGCATTCTCCAGTACTATAATTTTGCGTCCTGACATCGAAAAATGTCACCCCCTTTTTAAAATGATGCCTCAAATTTTCAAAACATTGAGAAATATGTATTGTTTCTTTCCATTCATTATTTATTAAAGCCACACAGTCACAGCAGTATTTACAACTAAATGAGTGGGAAGTGTACCAATATAACTGGACACCATTAGTGTTACCCTTTACCCTTTGTCGGCATCCTCCACCCTGCAGGGTGAAATCGTATCCCTCTGAGCTTGACCACTCAATATAGGCAATACACTCTGTGTTATCATAAAGGGTTTTCATTGTACCCCACGCCTGGGATGAACATTCATTTCTACCTAACCTAGCTATTAAAATTCCCCTGTCAGCGATTCAATTTGAAAAACTAGTGATTAATGAAATCCTGACCGGCCAAACTCCATAGATATGTCTACGTATAGTAGATATTTCGCCTAATATATCTGTTTTATATTTTATATCTGTCTAACTCTGTAGATATTTAGGATACCTATGCCAAACTCAGTTATAGCCTAGAATAACTTTAATCCTAAACAATCCCTCCCGTGGAACGAGAAAAATCTGTCAACAAACATTACCATACTGCTACCGCTATTAATTTATTGCACTTGTATCTGAGCACTTATTGTATACCACATTCCTATCTTCATCCTCCCCATGATCACCAATGTGTTTTGATACATGCCCTGGTGCAGTACATTCTATCGAAGGTGGCGATTCTATCCTTTGACCCCACCAGCGCCCAGCCGAACTTTACACGCTATAATAATAGGGCTTTCATCATTTTTACAACTGCCTCACCTTTTAAAGGGTTTCCAAAAGCAGATGTATAATTGGAATTAAAGTTATACATTAAAATTAAAATGTTGTGAAAAACTCACACCCCCCTAGTTTTGGCTTGTGAATTTATTTATTGGTTAAGCAGTCAACATATTTTGCATCATGATAAGTTAAAAGAAAAATTAATCTATATGCAATAGTTTAAGGGTATATGATGCAACTGACGGAGCCAAATGCTAATGAAGGGTATCAGCCTTGGGATGGCTGGGAGCTTTTCTGAGATAAATTGCCTATATTGCTGCGATGTATTTATTGTTCTACTTTAACCTACATATGTACTGTCCATAAACGACTATACTATAAATATAAAGGAGGGTGGCAAAAATAGCATGTTTAAAGGCTACTATTCTGGCCAACCATACTTTCTATTGATTTTAAGGCTATAGATCGCAAGAATTTCACATTTTTTAAAGTCTTGGTGTGTGACAGTTTCTTGCTCAGAGAAATTTCAGCATTTCAAAGTTAAATCCGTTTGATTTTCAATTTACCCACATATGCAGACAAAGTTGCTTCATACACCCCACCCCCGATTCTGTTGATCGTTAAAATTTGAGTAAATTAGTAAAATGTTATATGTATTTAATGATACAAAATGATATATTTTAAATTCATGAATGTCATAATATTAAGACTAGTCAAATTCCTTCAAAAGGATAAAGAATTTGATTGTTATGAAATAAACATATTGGGAAATTTTTACACTGAAAAAGGTTGCTAAATTCATAACGTCCGATAATATAATGGGATAAATGACCGAAATATCGAGAGTGTGATGATTTAAAAGTTAGAGTAAATGATCAAAAGGTAAAAACATGAATGTAAATTAATGAAAAAGCACCAAAACTAATTAGTAAAACCCCATAATTTAAAGAAAAGTTAGTGGCCTACCTTCTTAAAAATGAAAAGGAATAAATGATAGATAAATATAATAGTAAATGCTTTAGCTTGAAAAAGTAAAAAAAAAAATCAAGATGAGAAAACTTAAGAAATTCGGAAATAATCTGTAATTTTGGCAAAAAATTAAAATTGAAATAATCTTGAATAAATGAAGTGTCATATGTGGTGGTGGGGGGGGGGGATAAGTTTAAAATTGCCCAAAAAGGTATTTGAATGCTTCATGGTAAATGAATTTTTTTATGATGACCTTGCAAACAATTTGTAAAACTCCTAAAAGACCTATAACAAAAAACAATAGTAAGATGTAAAACAAAGTTAAACAAAATGAGCAATAATAAATGTTTAAAATATTCAGAAATTGGATAAATGAAAAATCTAAATTTTCAAGCTTATAAGAAATGGAAAAGATGGGGATATTGACAATGACTTACAGAAAACTTAGATTTAGAAATAACACCTAAAATAAGTTTAGAAAATGTATTTAATGTCAAAAATGATAAGATAGCTATAATAAATGCATGTTGATAATATTTCTCATAATAAAAATATTTCTGGGAAATTGTCTGTGTTATCAGAAAAAATAAGTTTTCTATTTTGCCAATCTCTTAAATTTTTTCTAATTTTTGAAAATCCCCCTCCCTCTACCTCAACAGTCAAATAATAGATCTTACAAAAGTAGATCCGTTAAGGGGGGATCCTCGCTAGCAGACATAGTGGTGCCTCGCACTTAGTTTTTATATAAATATATAAAATAAATAAATTATCTGTGTCTGTTTTAGATTCTACATGTGGGCCACATTATACTTTAGCTAAAATTTATAATTGGTCCTTTTAAAAATATATGCCCTTTTCATACTTAATATGCTCTTTTTTGGAAGGTTGCGCCCTGCCATTTTAAAATTCTAGAATGAACCCTGTTATTGGTAAAATAAAATTGTTAGTTTAGCTGAATTTATAAACATTATGGCACTTGTAGAATGTTGAAGGCAAAATGAGGGGGATGAAACAATTTTATTAGATATATACCTGATTGTTATAGTGGCAGTAGTGATTCCATTACCATGGAATTGCCCTAGAATTAGAAACTGCGTTTTTGAAGTTTATAATCAATTTTCTAAAGTTAGAATAGTAGGTTAGTTTTGAAAATTTTTATTTTAAGAAGTGATAAAACTTTATAAGTACTAGTTCATTATTTGTAATTGCTTGAATATATTTAGCTTATCTTTTTTCTAGGAATTTTTGTTGTTGAAAATTGAGCCATTGGAAAGAAGGCTCCATGTCCAATCAAGATGGCCCGCTAACCTCTTATGTAAGCTGCATTGGTCATTATTACATGAGATAATGAACAAAATAATTTCAAAATTTTTTCTATATAGAAACTGCAATTTTTTATGTTGTGTAAACTTCATGGAGCCTTATTTTTCTAATTGTCTTAGTTTTCAAAATTTATATTTTTTCATTTAGTAGGAAATTTTATTGGCTTATTCCATTTCACACTACGTTATTATTTGCAAAACATATAATTTGTAAAACATATGCATTAATAATTGTTTTTAATTTTCTGAAACACTTACTTTTCCTTTGGGAACATATTCGAGTACATATTCAAATTTTGGTAAATAAGTATTTTTCAACATTTATAGAATTTTTTTTTAATTTAAATTTGGTAGATTGTATTTGTAAATTATTGAGCATAATTTTTTTTATGACTGAAAGATTAAGAATAAATATAAGAAAATCATAAATATAAATTACTCAATCTCATATTTTATTTGTGTATCAGAATTAAATTATTATGATTGCATTAATTTAAAAATACATACTGATCATTTCTAGAAACTGATCATTTCTAGAAACTGATCATTTCTAGAAACCACATTATAGCTAAAAGAGTATAATATGAAAATTCTCTTGGCACTAAAATCTAATTACTGACTTGGAATGAAATAAAATATGGCATGCCTTAAAAATCAAATTTTCATTTTCTTCTAAAGAGCTTTTCATTTGTTGTGGTCTTTTTTGTTTTGCTTTTATACTGTTTTTTGATTTTCCTAGTGTGAAGTGAAAGTATAATACTGTACAAATCATCTGTTATGGTTTGCCTCCATGATAGCAGCATGTAAATAAGATTCACTTCATTTGGAGGATTTTCTATATTTACTTAAAATATACTTATTTAAGTCTTTATTCACAATCTGGCATGCTTTTTCTACTTAATCCAGTGCCCCTCTCTAGCCATTAAATGTTTATAATTTTTTCTAAACTTTATACTCTTTTGTCCATTTTTAAATTCAATTTCATTATTTGTACCCTGTGTTATAATTAAGCCACATAAAATATGTCGCATACAGTGAGTATAAGAATAGTGTTTGCTTTCATTTTATGCATAATTTTATGAAGTTTTATGCTTATATATATATGTATAGATGAGATCTGGTAGTTTCTTCTTGGGGGAAATTGAACTAATTGCCTGATTCAGAACCAATATATTTTTACTTTTAAATAATATACAAAAAAGTAAAAAATCGGTCATTTCATATTTTGTGAGATTTATATATGGCACATTGAAAACTGTAGGTTTTGGTTTGTGCTGTATACCATCTAAATTTTGCAATTTGAATATTTATATGGGCTATTCCTATGATGTTTGAAGTGATGTCATTGCTGTTCCAACTGTTGAAAATTAAAAACCCAGATACAGATTGCTACAGATGTAGAATCTTGATAATTTGTATCTAAAAATTATGAGCTTCCAAACTGGCCACTCATCCAAAAATAATCATAATAATAATGTAAGATTCTTTTCAAAAATAGAAAAAAAATATTGAAAAATTGACATATGCCATTCAACCTTTTTTCCACGCTTTTAAACACCCTACCACCCCACCCTTATGTAATAGAACTGTAGAATTCTAAAAATAGAACTGTGAACTGTATCTATAATAAAGAGCGATGTCTGTAGTAGAAAATCCAATCATTGTAACTCCAATATAATTTGGTACACAGGTACTTCAGGACCCAGGATGATGTGCCTCTGCAAGATATTTTTTTTAAATTCAATTTTTTTTTGTTATTTTATGTTTTGGCAATTTTCAAAAAAATCGGTTCCTAAGTGACCCCAAAAATCATCACAGAGTTTCCATCTTGACACCATCGAAAAAATCAAAGAATGTTCTTTCCAATGATGTTTAAATTGAATCTGTTAGATAATTCCTTCATAAGGCAAACATTTAAAATTCATTGAAATATAAAAAATTTATGATTATATGTATATTGTAACATCCAAAACTTCAGGAGTTGTACAATTCCTATTTTTGGTACAAATGTTGTGTGATATCCTCGCACTCTAGTTAAAAAGAATGTAAATTACTCTATTTCTTAATTTTATATGAAACCTCTCATAAATTTTCAAAGCTCTGATACCTGAAGTGTTACAACTTTTCTCCTTGAATCGCTTCTTCTCTTTTCTTCTATACAGGTCATTTGGTAGCTTGAAGGAAAATCCTTGAATTTAATTTTTTAAGATTTATGTAAGTTTAGAGTGGATAAAAAAATATGCAAATTTTTGGCATTCCTCTTCCTGCTCTGAAACATAGGCTTTCTAACAGCTCCTTCCATGTCACAAGAATCCATTTCACTGCTCTTTTCTTATGGCTCTGTAATCTCCCATTTAGGGGTGGTACATCCAAGGTACATTTAAGGTGAAACACACAGCCATATTAGGGCATAGCTTTCAATGTGGCCAGTGCCATACCCAAGGCAAATTGCACATCCATGCAGTGAGCTAAAACATATTTAGGTACTTGCTTAGGTGGTATTGCATTCACTTGGTAAGCAGAAGGCAGTAACGCATGTGATTGTACTTTAAGCAATTGTGCCTTCTGAAAAATTTAATGAATGAATCTGCTTTAAATCCCCAGCATTGTCAAGTACATTTTTTTAGTTATTAAGGAAGAAGGTAATCTGGGATTGTTTTAAAAAGCCAATCGAACGTAAAGATGAAATTGCATATTTTTTAAATCCTTAAGTTGTTTATTTAATGTTGATTGTTATCATTTGATAAGTTTTCATTAATCAATCATTAGCTATTTATGAAAGAGATTTGTTCTTATGCATATGAAATGGTAAGCATTAAAGGTCAAGTTTTGTTAAGGTCAAGTTGAAAAGTTTTTTCTGATAAATGCTACAAAAGTGGGACCACAAGAATGGAAATCTGCGAGAAAGTCTGATTATTGAGGCATTATTTTTGTGATTACCACAGTAAAGACAAGAGGGGAATTCCATATTGTGACCCATGTTACAAGAAGCTTTTTTTTTAAATGAGCTAAAAAATGGGAAAAAGGAAACTGGTGTTAGCTGGTTAGATTGATGGAAGAAATGATATGGAGTCTGTATATTAAATGTGTATAGGGGAAAAGCTTTCTGTGAATCATATTTGCCATTAAAAATTTTTGAGAAATGCTGAAAACCTTCATTTGGTTGAAGAAGGTCTTACAGAAGATCAGCTATATAACTATGAAAAAACTGGATTAAATTTCAAAATGTTGCTTGCTTATAAATTTCAATGCTCCTTTGCACAAGAAGTGTGAAAAACAATTGACAGTTTTGGCCTGTTTGTATGTATCTGGAAGCAAAAAAAAAAAAAAATTCATCATGGGCAAATCTAGAAAATCTAGAGCTTTAAAAAATGTATTGGTTTTAAAAATTTTTTGGATGATCAGAAATTTGTGCAAGAAATTGTTTGTAATGAATTTTTACTGCAGACCTAGAAATTTCTTGTAGAAAAAAAATATATCATGTCAAGCAATTTTAGACTTGTACAATGCACCCTTGCATCTGGATGAAAAAGAGTTAGATTGCAACTACATCTTTGTTCTTTTTTGCACTACATACACATAGCAATGATTCAACTCATGGATCAGTGAAATGTCTAAAGAGTCTACTGGGTTTTTTTTTTTACAGAAAAGAAGATCCTCATAAAACTTGTTATCATCTATAAACTGCAAACAAATTACATGCACATTATTGCAGCTGCACTAGCTCCATCCAAATGAATAGCAAAATCAGCTATGCGTTTTCCAAGCAACTGGTCATTAATATCATCAGCCATATAGTTTTTGTTGACTAATGGTGTTATTTGACACACTTAGCAGCTGACTTGCCTATTATAATGGATATAATGTTTTTAGCAGCTGGTAAAATAAAGTTTTCCACGATGGTGTGAGATTTTTTGCTCTTTGCTACATAGTAAGCAACTTTGTATGATGAAAAAAGAGCCTTTGTAGTAATTATAACTTGTTTAGAGAAAGTTGTTTTCTGTTCAGTCTTTTCTTTAAAATAAAAAAGTACTCACATGATTTGTTTACCAAATTACCATGAATTGATCCCAAATGTAATTTCATTTTATTGGGAAGCATTTTCTCAGTGGCTATTACTTTGAAACAAATTACACACTGTAGGTGTTCTTCATTTCCTAATTTCCTACAATAATGCATGTAAACCTAAAATCCCAGTAACTGTCATCATGCTTCTGGTAATTTTATCTCATTTGTCCTTTAGAACTGCATATTGCATCTGAAATGTCACAAAATTATCCATACTAACAGAAAGGCATAACAATCACAAAGCACACACAAAAAAAAATTAATCAAAACAGGTAATAAGTACTGATGATAAGTGTTAAATATTAATACAGATTGGATAATGTGTGGGTAAAAAAAAATTAAAGTTTAAAATAATATGGTTGAATTTAAGCTGGATACAGGTGCTGAAACTACTGTGTTGCCAAAATCTGTGTTTGAGAGTATGGTTTTCTCACCAAATATAAAATTGAGTAGAACTAATGTTACATTAGTGTCATATAGTAACTTCAAGCTAAAACCAGAAGATGAATTAGTATTAAAGTGTAGTGTTAATGTCCATGATAATGTTCCATTGAAATTCATTTTTGTAAATGTATCTTTCAAGCCCATCCTAGGTTTAAGAGCATGGCAGATGTTATATTTAATAAGAAAAATTTATCTAGTTTATTTAGATAGTAAAGACGACATTATCAATGCACATAATGAAATATTCAGGAGGTTGGGAAAGTTTCCTGGTGATTCCATTGAACTAAAACCTCAAGTCAAGCCAGTGATAAAGCTACCAAAGTGAGTGCCTTTTGCACTACATAAAGGTTTAAAGATCATTCAGAAAGTTAGATAATTTAGAATCCCAAGGAATAGTGTGGAAAGTTAATAAGCCAACAGATTGGGTTAATAGTATGGTAATTGTTAAAAAAACAAATGGGATCTTATATATTTGTTTAGATACTAGAAACAAATACAACCATTAAACGAGAACATCATATAATATTTACTGCTAATAAGCAGACTAGATGGAAAAGAAAGTATTTTCTGTCTTTGACTTTAAGAATGGATTTTGCAACTGCCTTTAGATGAACTATAGAATTGATTTGTGCACATTAACACTCTTTTTGGCACATATTTAGCATAGCATCAGCTTGTGAGGTATTTCAAAAGTGAAATCTAAATTCATTTGAAGACATAGAATATACTGACATGTATTTTGATAATATAATTGTGACAGGTGGTCATGAAAGAGAACATAATTTAAACCTATTAAAAGTTTTGCAAAGAGTAAAAGAAAATAACATTAAATTTAGTCCTGAAAAAAATTCCAGTATAAAGTATCTGAAGTTAGATATGTGGGACAAATAATATCTAAGGATAGAATTAAAGCAGGTCCTCGGCATGTTAGGGCAATTACTGGAATGAAAACTTCCACTAATAAAGGGGATAGGAGGAGATTCTTGAGTATAGTTTATTATGTATCTAAGTTCATACCTATGTTCTGTTACCTTTCCCCTAAGGAATCCTTTAAAAGATAGTATTGAATTTAGTTGGTTTGATAAGCACCAAAAAGCTTAAAAGAAATCAAAAGCCTATTAAGCTCCCAAGTATTTAACAGTTGAAAACAAACTATCACACAATGTGATAGCTATAAAGATTGGCTAGGGGCTTATCTCATTTAAGGGGGTCACCCTATATTGTATGTATCCTGAAGTCACACAGAGACTGGGCAAAATTATGCTCAAATAGAAAAAGAAATGCTGTCTATTGTATTTGCTATAGAAAAGCATCATAACTTTATGTATGAAAAAAAAATTTGTTTAAAATTATCAAAAGCCACTCACCACTATTGTTAAAAAAGTAATTTATAATATCTTGTCAAGGTTACAAAAGATGTTAAAATTGCTAAAATATCAATTTGAAATTGAGTATGTAAAAGTGAGTAAGATGTATCTTGCATATACAAACACATTCTCATGCTTATCTTAAAGATAAAATCCCAGATGACCTTGGTATGTTGTTCATACTATTAAACAGTTTCCAATAAGTGAGCGAAGATTAACTAAATTTAAGAGTACCATTTAATTAGACCCTGAGCATAAAATTGTGTATGAATATTGTGAGAAAATTTGGTCTGATCATATTAAGAAAATTCCTGTTAATATAAAAAATCACTTTAAATTTAAAAATAATTTGTATGCAGAATATGGGCTATTACTAGAGATGTTAGTACCTTCTTTTCCCTGAAATGAAATGCTAGCTTTAATACATGAGGGACACTTTGGGGTTGAAAAGAGTGAAAACAAGGCGAGAGAGATAATGTATTGGCCAGGACTGACTAAAAGCATTGAATCTGTGGTATTACAATGTGATAAAAGTTTCAAAGGGCCAATGCTAAGGAGCTTCTTCAATCACATGTAATTCCACATAGGCTATTTGAAAATTGGGTATTTATATTGTGGAGTATAGAAATGTCAATTATTTAGTTATATGCTATCATTCGAAATAGATTGACATAGCGAGACTAAATAACAAAATTATAACAGAAATTAATTAGCAATCTAAAGATTTTTTTTCTAGGTATGGCATCTCCTCGGTATCAGTTAGTGACAATATTCCATTCAATAGCTTTGAATTCAACAGCCACAATATCCTAAAAGTAATGTATGGCAAAAAATCCTGCAGTACATTTAAGGCTATCAAAGATTCTCTTTAACGTTAAAATGGAACCTGATGTTGATATGACTGAGCACCTCATAACTCATTTCAGTAATAATACTAATGCATAATACAACTCTCCAACATCAACCATACCACTTGTATCCTGAAAACAAACAAAATTAGGACATCTTATACAAAAGCCTGGATGATTATGTGTATGATTAAAATATTCAAAGGAGATGTTGCATATGTTAAATAATGTAGCTGCTATAATTAACTGTACCTGTTAAAATTAGTGTATGTTAAATGTGTGCTCACCTTAACTGTGTCACTGACTGTAGAACTGATTTGATGTAGATATTGTGTGTGTTGGCCAGGGTGCTATGCCTGTTTATAATTGCTATATGCAACTTTAATAAATTATTATTTAATCTAGAAATTATGTAGTTATTTAATGATTGTGAAACAAATAAATAGTATGACTTGGCTTCTATCTAGCAGGGTTTGTTTCTAGTAATTTGTTATAGCAGTTATTAGCCCTCCCACTAGAGGTCACTAGTGCTCAGTTCATTATAGCAAGCAAAACTACTTTTATCATACCGCACTGCCCCTAGCGGTAGGCTGCAGTACCCTTGGGAGCTGTGATCTACAGTTTGAAAACCAGTGATATAATGGATCTGTAAAATAGAGGCATTAAATTTATCGAGCACATTAATTAATGCTGGAAATATTTTTTTATTTGAAATCCCTTCTAATTATTTCTAATTTTATTAATATTATAACTTCCTGTAAAAGCTAAGTGCTATAGCAAAAATTTGTCTATAAAACTAAAAAATTAATCAGAAATATCATACTTGGTATAAACTAATGAACTTATCTGATTGTGAAAGAATGTACATTTCATATTGGAACGTCAGGTCAGTGGTTAGACTTTTAATCCAGATTGCCTATATGCTGTCAAAATAATGCTTAGAAACATATTTCATTGGGCAAAGACATGTTTAAATGCCATATTTACAATTTTCTACAGAATACACCTGCATATGAAAGTTCATAGTGATATGTGCATTCATTCATAAGCGCTTTCACAGATACATACACACATACTAATAGAAATATTATCTGAATCTCTGGTTAAAAAAATTAGTATGAGAAAATAGTAAAAGTATTTTTTAATTTAGCCAATATTGAATTAATTTAATTCTAAAGAGATGATATATTTTAGATATGTCTAAATTGTTTAATTGTACGTTAAATATCCACATCAAAAGAGCAGGGGGTTTAGTCACTGTTTCAATCACTGAGTCTGTGATGCAGACATCATATGACTAAGGGTGGAGTCTATATTGAAAAGTGTGGGAATAGTACTGACGTGCATGCACAGGCAGCCGAACTCAATTAGGTTATGAATGTGAATACTGGATAGGGGTTATTAATGCATCTTCTAATTATCAATCTCTTTCAATTCTTATCATTTTTAAGAGTATTAAATTCTCTTTCAAATTAATTTTGATTAAAAAAATATACAATTAAGACTGTGATCATGAAATAATTTTGAAGATTACAGTAAAGTGCAAAATATAATTATCTGATTTCTTAAATCTATATCTTAAATTAAAATATGTACAATTATCTTTCTAAATCATATTCACTCGAGTTTCTCGGATTTTAACTTTTGATGGTCTAGAATGTTGAAGTTTGCTTTCACCCATTTTTTATGATTAAATTGCAAGATTTAACTGAGTAAATGAATTTTTAATAAAATATTTTACAAGAAACAATAAATAATCTTTTTCTGTTACTAATAAAGCTTATTCTGCATCTATGACATTATTTTCCAATTTTTATAAAATCTCAATTTCAGTGTGCAAAAGTGAATTTAATTTTTAAATTGCCATCTTTCATGATCAGTTTATTTTACAAATGAAATATTCAAACATTGTATGATGTTATGTTCTGTTTTATGAATGTGCTTTAACATTGACGAGTTGTGCAGAGGAGGGTTTGGCTGTTGGCTGCATTAGCTGTGTTTCTTTCACAGACTTGTCAACCATGGACCTTCAAAATTGTGGGCATTCATATGAAAATTAGGAACGTGATTGTGGCACTTTATTTTTCACATGTATCACCTAAAATACTGTAGGGGTTGTTTTCCTAAGAAAGGGAATTTCTAAATCAAATCAAATGCCTTTAATTTTTTTTTTAAATAATTGTCCAACAGGCACAGCAACAATTTTTTTTTTGTATAAATAATAGTAAACATGTGGAATTTTCAAAAGATAGAGAAAGATAATAGAAATTCAAAGTATGTATAAAAAATTATCATATAAAAGTCTCTGAATAACTAATTAATCGATAGAGTTAAAAAATAATGTGAAACAGACAATTTTTTACATCTGCACATAAAAATTCTGCAGTTTATAAACTTACTCTAAAACTTTATGAAATATATATTTTATTAGTTATTTTACAGAATGAACCAAAATGTTTTAATTACTTTAAGGGGACCTTCAGCAAGAAAAAAATATCTCTAGAAATTCTACTTTTGTTGAGTATTGCAAAATTCTTTTGTTATTTTTTTTAATGTTGTATGCAACTGCTTTAATTATTATTAAAGCAATTATCATACCAAAGTCTTTTTTTTTTCTTAATGGAGACTGCTGAATTAACCTCTCATTGCTTTCTGTTACACAGTTGAGTTGTTTGCAGAATCTTCACGTAAAATAATTGTTTCAGTTTCAACGATTATCTGTTCTGTCTTCAGTCTTGATTTTTGTTTTTCTTCCAGTTTTGAAAGAACACTAAAATTGGCAATTAAGAAAGAGTGTTAATATTCATGATTTTTGAGAAAGATTTTTATAAACAAAGTGCTAGACCTAATATTTCTTCTTCTCTTTCTTTGCAATTGACTTCTGCAAAGCAAGGACCTCATATGTTTCAAGATAGGGGTAAAGGTGAAAAATTTTGTAAATAAAGGGTAAAATAGGAAAATTTTACTAAAATCTTAATGCGTAATTTTAAGAATAAGGTTCATATTTTCATACTGAGAGTAAAAATTCATACTAAATATAAAAAATTTGGAACACTTAGCAAGTCTGCTTTCATTGTGAATTTTTTTTTTTAACTTGTCATAGCAGGCTGATCGCTCTGCTTGATAGTGTGGTTTGAAAAGGAAATTCTGTATATGTGTGTCTTGCATGTAGTACAGTAATTTATATATGACTGCATATGTTGCCATAAAATTTTGTTATATTTATTATATGAAAACTTTAAAAAAGTAATAATATTAATAATTTGTATGATTAGATCAGGTGTTATGGAAGATTTAGAATTTTGATAACATTCGCTTGTATAGCCGAGCTAAGCTGATGCTGTCTTTGAAAAGAAAATTTTAACTTCCAAAAAATATACATTGATAAGAATATAGATACAAAATTTACCAGTTTTCCTTCTAAATTAAGTAGAATTCAGATACTGAACATATCTGAGAACTAACTCATTCTTTATAAACTTATTTCTTCATGAGGAGATGATTTTCCTTTCTCAGTATCATTCATTCCCGTATGGCATAGCTATGATACTCATTGAATTAATTTTTCTTTTATGAGTCTTTTAATAATTTCCCATAATGTATTAAAACCTAGGATTATCAACAGTGATAATTTGATCTTGCAATTTTTGCAATCATATAATAATTTGTAAAATGCAATCATATTAAAATGTCTGCCTTTAATGATAGAGTGAGGAAATAATTATTTGCTTCAATATGTTTCTGCAAATCCTTCCATCCAGAGGTGGTTACAAAGATTTTTAAGGGTAATTTTTACTCCTTTCATAAAATTTGGAGAGTCATTTTTTAAAGTAGAGAGTATTTTTTGTTACTTAATGGGTAATATTATAATCATTATATAAGTACAATAATTAATACACAGGAGAGAAGAAAAATGGAAAATTTACATTTTAGTGCAAAAAGTTGTAAAGCTTATTTTTATGTACTGCTAAAATTTTGATGAGTAAATTTGTGTTTTGATGCATTCTGGAAAAGCGTATGTATGTATTTTGCTCCTGTTATCTAACTATTTATTTTGGGTCAGCATCAACTCTGTGTCTGAATAAAACAGAAATTTATGGCAAATGATTTCTGGCTTGGTTTGTACTTCATTACCTTTATTGTATGTTTGGTATATAGCCCAAAATCAAACGAGTTCAGTCTTTGTACAAAATATTGGATCTTGGGTTGCATTAATTTTTCTAAGGATGATCACTTCATCTGTTTTTTCACACACTTCTAAAAGAATACTGTCTTTTGTGACACCTAATAGAATTACTTGGAACATTTAAGAATAATGGTTTTGCAAAATACTATGACTAAAGCAGCTATGGTTTTAAGCACATCCAGAAGAAAGTTTGGAAGAAAATAGCAAGTGTGTGTTTGAATGTAGGGGAGGTGGAGAAGGAATAGGGTCAACTGTTTTGTTATATAAAGATCCTCAAATATTAGTAAATAATCAGGAGATTCAAATTTCAATACTTTTGAAATTTTTAACAGATTTAAGTTTGCATTAGGTTTCTATATGGATCCCATAAACTTATCTTTTGGAAGAAAACATAATTAACTTTAATGTCAGATATTATTCACATTATTATTTTTTGCCATCAATATTTTCACAAGAGGACAAGAGTGTGGATCACACTAGATTTATGAATAATGTGGCTAAATACAAGCCATGACGGGATTATAGAAATTGTTTATGTTAAAGGGTTTACAATGTTTATGAATGCCAAAGCATATTTAGGATATATTGCATTTAGCAATTGCAAATAAGATTAAGTTGAATCAGTGTTTATTTCATACCTTTTGTATGGATTTCATTCAATAATACTTTTCTTTTATTAACTTTGATCTTATCAGATGACTAACAAAATTATTTATATCAAGGGTTAATTCTTATTATGCATTTTAATGATAAAATCATTTCACTTATTATCTCGATTTGGACATGCTATGAAATTGTATTATAAATTAATACTGTTTTAGTTTGCAAACACAATCTATATATCACCAACTTTACTCAAAATTAAATTTATCTTTCATAGAAGTTTTTATTTGTACCAATGTAATAAACTTTTAATAAAAGTAAGATATTTATTATATTTACATTAAATTTGTATGTATTGAATTTATTTTTCTAAATAATGAAGCTTGGCATACTTCAAATTTATTGCTTATATTAGGTACATATAAAAGAAATATGTATAATTAATAGGGTCTATGATCCAACATATTTTATTGAATAGAGCCTACTTGCGGTTTGAAGTCTTTTTTATATATGTATATTTTAAGAATAAAATACTAATATGTACATTTTAATCTGCAATTTTATAATAAAATGAGAAGCATAGTGTTCATTATTTTATATAATGTAAGTGTACTTTTGTTTCATTTAGGAAAATTCCTAGCAAAGTGAAGACATCAAATAGTCATGCTCATTTGTCTTTATCTGAAGAACCTAGTTCATCTGTACTGTTATTACCTGTTTCTGGAGCTTCCAGCGGTATGAATTCCATGGGCCAAGAACTGTCTTCCCCTGCTAGCTGAAGGGTAAAATTCTAGCACAACTAATTGCCAAAAGTCATTCCTGAATGTGATCATATTAGGCACTAATGGTTTTTGGGCCACCATACATCCCCAATGACTTTCATGTTTGATGGTGTCTTTCATATCTGTCCTGTTGCTGTTGGAGTTCCTGTAGCATGATGTGTAAATGTTTTAGTTGTGTACAGCTGGATCTGTTGTTCCTTTTAATGACTGACAAGTATGATGCCTGGAAAACCAAACTCACATCTTGTGCATTTCATTTATAAAACCATTTTCTACAAGTACAATTCAAAGACATATTGCTGTTTTGGAAATATGGACTGTTATGTCAATGATATTTTAGTTTTTAGACTTTTCCAGTCCTCATCCTAATGTTTTGTGCTATAGCTTGCTCTACAGAAAACTTTATGCAGTTTCTGCATCTATTAATACATGTGCCATTTTGTTTTAAATGTTGTTGATTTTGTAAACATTTTATCAACAAATTGGATATGGAAAACAGTTGAATTTTATGTGCTGATATGTCTGTGATGTCACACATGTTGTGTTTAGAAGATGTTGATTTAACATGAAGTTACTTATGAATTGAAAATGTGTACATTTTAAAATTATATAATTTGTTGAATAGATTTTATAAATTATGGATTTTTATTATAAAGTAACTGTAAAATCAATTTTTCTAGGCCTAATTTTGTGATTAATTTTATTTGTTTAAAATTAGTCAAGTGATAAATGCATTTTATGCCCTTGATTGTGTTGATGGAAAAACATGTCTTTATTAAAAGGCATCCAGAGCTAAAACATAGAAGTGTTGATTCTATGTATAGTGCAGTAATGCCCCATGGGTATGAAAATAGTTTTAACTTGATTTAATATATGAAGTTTGTAGGGCATTTAAACTCCATTTAGTTCCTTTTTAAAAATGACATTTTTTAAATGGCATTTTTCAATAAATATTTTATTGAATATGTGTGTTGAAATTAAAGTAGCTGTATATAATTTGTTTTATTCCCCTACAACTTCTTTCTACATTTTTGGAAATATTTATGGATAAAGAATCTAAATATGCTTGAAGCTTAACTCCTGTGAATCAAACTTATTTACTTGCTTGATTTGCTATGTCAAGTGCTCTGTGTAAAAAGTAAAAACTTTACAGCTAAGTTTCATGCAATTTATGTATTTCCACCTAACATTTGTCTAATCTCAATATGTTCTGAATCTCTGAAGTATTCATAAATCTATTTGTTGTTAAAAGTGGTGTAAGTGTTTATTTAATGTTATATTTTTTATTTATAATGGTATTTAATTCATAAACACATGCTTTCTTTACAAAGTTATTTTATAAATTTGAAAGGAGAATAAAAATAATCATTAGTTTAAGTGCTTTTATATATGTAAAACTTGTAAGAAAATTTTATTGAATGATTTAAAACACTTACTGCTGTTAATACAATATCTTTAACATTTGTTACCAAGTGTCATTATAACATGTGTTATCAAGTTATCACCTTATTTAATTTGGTAGATTCCATAAACATGATTTATTATGTTTAGACATTTTGGGAGAAATATACTAGAGTAACATATTTACCTAAACTTTTACTTGCAGCTCTTACATTGAGACAGTGTTTCTTCTAATTTATGTAGGAGAAGGTGTTGGACCTATATGTGCTTTGGACCTACACTTATTCTAGTCCTAGCTATAGGGTTATGCAAAAACTAATGAGAGCATTCTATACATGTGCCACTAGAGATCACTGTAAAGTTCGTTTAATTCATGCAAGCTGTACTGTGTGTAAGAAATTTATTAATAACAAAATTAGCAAAGTTTTTTAAGCGACTACTTTTTATTATATAATTTTGTAATATTTTTGTGAATATGAATGTCATGGCTAATAAGAGTATTGCTTTAGCAATGGAAACATGTGTTGCAAATCAAATTAGACATAGCCACTAACACTAGGTACAAAAACTATCTCAAAAGCAGTTTTTTAACATTTAAAAATGCATAGAAAGGAATAAGATAAAAGCTTAATAAAATTATATGTAATGTATAACATCTCATAGTATTCATAGTAACAAATATAAATATTGCTTCACTTATTGCTGTCGAATTAAAAATTTAAGTATCAAAAATGGTCCAAGGTACAACACCTTCTTCTATTGCTTAAAACTTTCATTTTATTAAATGATTTTTAAATATTCTCAAATTTAACATTCTACAATGATCTAAATACTATACCACCTTAAAATACTATAAAAGCATTTTTGTACCAACTAGCATCATGAGATAAAAGTTTGCACATTGCATGAAACCTTTGTTCCAGAACCCACAAGTGATCAGCTTCACAGAGAATGACATTAATGTTAGAATAAGGTGGAACTTGCATATTTATTGCAACCACATAGCTGAAAAAATGGAAAATAGTGGTACAAATTAATATGTATTTTAATTTTTCCTTTGTAAATTTTGACTTTTAATAATCTATTATGTATTCTACTCTAGTATTATATTTTAAAAAGAAAATAGTGAAAAGTGCTATCTTTTAAATAGTTATGTAGCTTCATATATAACTATGGTGATCATATTTTCTGGAAGAAAATGTAAGACAAATTTTAAAGTTTGTTCCAACACAATTTCAAATGAGTTTGTGACTTGGGGGGGGGGGGGGGGACCTAAAATTGCTATTGATTGACATTAAAATGATAAACATTTAAAATGCATGCTTAAAATATTTCTCAACTGAATGGATTTTTTAAAAAAGAACATGATCAGATTTCATAAAATTGTAGACAATTCATCTCATAGTTGTATTTTGTGTAAATTCAAGCTTCCAGAGTTTTAGGTTGCAATTTTTCACTTATTCAAAAATTATTTATGGTTGAAAATATTCTCTCATTTGAGCTGTGAAGAAAGACATAAACAAAATTCTACAATTTTTGATATATTTTGTAAAAAAAATTCATCCATTTTTCATAACAAACCATCACAGGATTGCTTCACTACTCTTTGAGTTTTATTTGAGTGATGTAGTTTTGTATGCTGCAAACCTCATTGAATTTTTCAATTATTTAGTTTTATTATACTAAAAATAATTAAGGAAGATTAAGGACTTGTCATTTCTACAAAATTTGACCATGATAGAATTTCTTGAAAATTAATATTCAAATATGCCCATATCTAAAAATGTGCTATCTCACTAATTTAAATATTCAATGTACGTTTGATAAAATGATTGCACATTTTTTCTAAATTAACCTCATGACTGGTATTTGTCTAATTCTGAAATTTTTTTTAACATTAATGGGTAGGAACATTCGGTATTTACATTCTGTCAATTTTAATTTCTGTTCTTTCAAATTCTGTGAAATTTCACTCATAGGAATATTTTGATATTCTATTTTTAGAATGTATGCATGAACCGTTCAAGCTTGACTATGGACAAATTATATCCATGTTTCAGCAAAAAGTTTTTAATTTGCAAGATATTTCTGTTGTTCCAAAAAGTACAACTGAAAACATGAAGGATGAAACAATTTCAAAATTCTTTCTAATGTTGGTAGCAGAGTTAATTATCTTGTTTTAATGTAACTTAGTAATTTGTGGCATAACTTAGTAATGCATTACTTAGTGAATGCTTTGTCTTTCAAAGTACACAACTTTACAGAGGAAAGACAAAATTTTGTTGGTTCTCAATCCTTCATGAAAATGAGACGCATTTAATTTTGAAAAAAAAAAATCTAAAGAACAGCTGCTTAAAAAAAAAGACATACCTTTAAAATAAAGGACATATAGTGACCATATATATATATATATATATCCTATTTCATTTAGTTTACTTGTTTGTCTTCTGTAGACATTGAAATTTATGAACCCTGATGCTATTCAATTCAGTTTAGCTTTTAGTTTTAAATCTCATCAAAAAATTTTAAGAAATTTTATCTGGTTCACTATGTAATTTTCTCTAATATGATTAATGTAAAAATATTTCAGTTGTTTTTTAAAATTTTATAAACTATGGTATTTGTGTTTTTTTTAATTTTATTTTATTCTGAAGAAATATTTTAGTGCAATCACAAATAATTAATTGATATTTATTTGAAACTGCTGTGTTTAATAATTTGAAATTAACTCTTAAACTGTAGGTTCTAGAGTAAAGTAATTAAATATTGTCTTTCTTTGAGTTTTGTATTATTTTTCTATATTTTTAATTTACTGTATCTATTATATCTTAAACATGCACATTAAGTATATTTAAGCCGTAGATAATATTTGTTTCCAGTTAATACAAAATATGTCTCAATTTGTAGTGCTTAATTTTTAATTTCATACTAGCTGCTTTTGATGTTCAGCACAACTTGCAATAGCACAACTTTGCTATGATACCTGGGAAATACTCTGTTGTTTTGAAATTAAAAATCAAAAAATGACTTTCCATTAATATTTTTTTTACTAATCTTAGGTGTTCACTTGTAATTTTGATGCTCATTAAATTTTGTATTAATTTGATTAGTAGTTTAAACAATGACAAAATAGTATTCTGTTTATTTTAATAGAAAAGGAATTTTTAAAAATTGGTCAAAAATTAGGAAAATGTTTTGCAGATACTTATCAAACGTTATTGAACAGATTATGTGGTATGCTTTACAATGATATTAAAATATAAACTCTGATAATTAATTTAATTTTTATAAATCAATTAATGTGCGAAATATAAAATACCACTTAAACATTATATAAACTAAAACCAAGGAAGTACTCAACTGATTATCCCAACTCACTTCCGAAGAACCATGTTCATGCTTCCTGTTGTTATTTCCGCTTGTCAGTGCAAGGCAGGTAATGAAATGTTCAGTGGGCATAAAACTCTTATAAAGCAAGGATTTTAGACTTTGTATGGTATAGATATTTACTTCAAACCCATTACTGATGAAAGACATTATTTTTAACCCTGTTCACAATTAACAAAATTCTAAGTGTTCAAGATTGTATTAAAGCTACTTCTGCCCTAAAACAGAGCATTGCATAAAAGAAAAAAAATGCTCAGTTGATCTGATTGATAATTTGAACACAAAATTCTTTCAAGTAAGGATTTAAAAAATTTTTGGTAGAAGTATTTACTTCTAATCCAGTAATGATGCAGAGCATTATTTTAGCCCTACCCATGATTAATAAAATTGTAAGCACTCAGGATTACAATGGCACAATTTTTGCTCTAAAATTAAGTGAGGCATAAAAGCAAGAAATAATTGAATTTTAAAATAATTTTTAGTGTTCCTTTGGACGGTTTGAAAGTTTGTAACAAACTTCTATAGTTTCGATTGCTTGGATTTTCTGCTTAAGCAAACAGAGAGGAACTTTTATTATGCATTCAGTTTAATGGTTTTATAATGATATTTTGTTTACTATAGTTCTGTTCCAGAGACTTTTTCTATGAATTAATCTTATTTTAGTAGTTCATTTTGTTATAGAGAGAGCATGTTTTCAATATAATACTTGAAATGAAGAAGTTGCATATTTATTGCACTGCATTATATTGTATTTCAGATTTAAGCAGACTAAACCATTACTTATTAGATTTGAAATAAGTATATAAAAGACATATTTTCAGTTACAAAATTTATTTTATATTAGTCATTATCACAACTGCTTTTTCGGCAATATTCCAAAGATATGACATGCAGAATATTGATTTTTAAATTGATATTTTGTCTTTAAAATCTCTTTATACATTTTTATATTCATATTTTCTATCCTCTTATGTTTTCATTTGGGGACTTTATTACTTTTAAGCATTTGTCTTTTACCCTTGCTTTCATTCTTTATATTATAAATTTTCAGAATGAATAATGAAATTTGCATAAATGTTAGTTTATATGTGTTTTTTGAGGATATGTGCAAATCGGGTACTAATTTTGAATATATTTGGCAAATATTAGACTTCTTGTTTTAGTTTCACATCCAGTTTAGTTATTTTATCTGAAACATTTAGCATAAAAATTTGTGTTATAAACTTTTAGATCCCAATAATGAACACTTTAGGGATTTAAGTTTTAACTGGATTTATTTTTCATTTTAAGAGTAAAGTGTTTTCATAATATTTCAAAAGTTGTATTCCTTATTTAATTTCCCCATTCAATTTAAGTTCCTATACTCAAAGTTTTGATAACTAAATTCTTTTAATCATAATTTAAGCAGCTGGTGCTAAATTGCTTTTCATATGAAAATGTGTATATAGAGGTATCTGATCAGCCTTCACCCTCTATTTTTTTCAATGATGTACTGAACAAATTACTCATTTTTATTGATTTGTGTTATTGCTTAAACAATTGATATGCGATTGAAACTATCATAAAGCTTACTTTGACATCAGTGTCATTCATGTATGCTTTAAGATATTTTTCAATATGTGGTAAATTAGTGGCCGCATCACTGACCTCTGTTCTACCTGAACTGTACATTGGCAATAAAGGCACATTAAAATTGAATGCCACAGACATGGCCGCACTCCCATATAATTTGATGGGGAATTTTATTTGTACACTGTACATTCTGGGAGAGCAGTATTTTCTGAACATGATGGAACAATTGTAAATGCCTATAATAGTTGGAGCCACTTTGGACAGCTTTCAATTTTCATGGAAAAATCTTCTGCATGCAACTGGTTATGCTCAGTCCAGTTAGAGTGGAGGTTAGTGGCCCACATGCATCCTTTAACTTATTCTGTGTTCTTGTTTGTTAAGATATAAATTGTTTTGTGTTACACTGGTTCTTTATTTCATTAGCTATATTACTTTTCACAATAAATAAAACTGCTTACAAAACAATAAAATTGTTTTGCAAGTTATGATATTACTTTTATCTTAAGAATTAACCCTTTCGGGACGGCGGCATTCCGGAGCTGTCGCGGCCCAAAGGACGATGCGCTTCGCTTCCGAACTGGTCGAAAAGGACGGCGCATTTTTTGCGCTAAGCCTAACTCTCAAAAAAAATTCACTAAAAATTACCTATTCAACACAGAAATCTACTTTTTACAGGAATAAAAGAAATATTTATGTTCTATTTGATGTATAATTTTCATACAAATCTGAATGCAAAATACTCGTTAGTTGCTCCCATTCTTTTATCTGAAATAAACGAATAATTTCACTGCCTCTAAAACCCAAACAAAAAAAATACTCTCTTACATTCCTATGATTCACCAACGAAATCATAACTCTGAAATAAAAATAAAAACTGAAACTCAATTATAAAATTGTTGATGCTATGAGAATTGCTCTGTTTGTTTATGTTACAAAATGATTTTCACCGCTCCAAATGGAGAAATAATTCATTCGATCCTCTTCTGCCAAGGTCATGCCTCTGCAAAATGCATTGAAGTTAGTTCCATGGACAAGTAACGCCATCTAGTTCACAAATTAAAACGTTCTGCGTACTGGCACTTATACGTGCCACTATCCGCTTGCGGTAAAATTTCCTCTGGCCCGAGTGAGTGCCGCTCGTCCTTGAATGCATGTTCGCATCTGGCACTTGGGCGTGCCGTTCGTCGCGAAAGGGTTAAGGTATCTATTATATTAATAGTAAATTATTGAAAAGTTCTAATTAATATATTTTTTTCAGAACAAAATAAAACTTGGCTCTTTAATTTTTTAATTGATTTCTTTCTACCTCAAAATCGTATGCATTGTCATTAGTTGACATATATTTGCCATATAAGAGACATTTTGTTTATTTTATTGTTTTGACTATTTTATGTATATATTGAATGATTGTGTTCTTAGGATTTTTTTTACTGAGAAGACATTTTGTTGTTGCAAGTAAGACAAATATTTGCTCACAAATGGGCATAGTTTTAAATTTATAATTCAGGATAATTACAATTATCTTTATTGAACATTATCTACAGAGGTATGAAAAATATTAGTCAAAATGAAAATAGTATATTAATCCACATTTATTTATTTACAAATTTTTCCTTGTATAAACTAATAATAAACTAGTAAGAATCTGTGAAAGTTCATGGGAAAGTGTTTATTCACAGAAATTTAATATAAATGTAATGGATTTTAAAGTTTGATTTTTTTGTCAAAGATATCTTCAAAAACAATATTTTTAGTACAGTAAACTTCCAATTATCCGCGGGTGGATTATCCACGCAGTCTTCCGCGATTTTTTTTTTTTTTTTTTGCGACGATCATTTACGGAATGTAGAGAAATAAACACGCAACACGCCTTTCATGATCAACAAATGCAAAATCTATTTTTAGAGCAACAATCAGATTGTTCCTATTCCTTTCTACCCCTCCCTGCCCCCAAGGTCACCGAAACCTGTACAATGGCCGAATATGCCGTTTGTCAGGTTTTGGACCAGATTGAAGGTCGTGGCGAATTGGCCGAGGTCATTTTCCGTACCTCCCCATTCCTTTACGCTTGCCATTTCAAGTCAGGGAGTTATTGCTTCTATGAAGAAAAGGTATCGAACCAACTTATTGAAAAAACGGATTGAAGACGGGGGGCGATCTTCAGGGCTTCTGGAAGGACTACCACTACACGATTCTTGACAGCATTTATGACATCAACACTGCTTGGAATACGGTCAAGACAACGACTTTAGTAAAGTCCTGGAGAAAAATTTTGCCAAATGTGGAAAAAACATTAGAGTCTCCACAGGAAGAAGACGAGGGAGTTACTGCATCTGATTTGGCAAATTTAGCAAAATCTGTTCCTGGAGGAAGTAACGTGGATGAAGATAACATCGTTGAGTGGATCAATTGTGATGCAAACGATCCAGGCTTCGAACATCTTACCGATGAAGAAATCATAGCCGGAGAAAAAGGTGTGGTTTCGGCTGAGAACGATGAAGATGAGGGAGAAGAGATGCAGAAGAGAATGAGTCATGATGAAGCGCTAACTCACATTGATGGAATTATTAAATACATAGAGGAGCAGGACGATTCATCACTTTGCGACAAGATGCTGTTAAAAAAACTTCAATCACAAATAAAGAAGAGGAGCATTGAAACGGAAAAACAAAAACAATTAACCGACTTTTTTGTAAAAACTTAAGGATACCGTTTATGAAGTCACAACTCCATGTGTGTAAGTATGTGCTACTATATTATGATTCTTAAAAATGGTTTAAATGCATTTGTGTGTGGATTTTTGTCCTTTTCCAGCTATTTTGCGGATTATCCGCGAAATTCGCTTATCCGTGGTTATCGCGCCACCCTATTCTGCGGATAATCGGGAGTTTATTGTATAAATTTTATATAGCATTATTTACCTCAGTAAAATGACTCAAAATTATCTCTTTAAATTGTTTTTAATATTCTCTTCCTCAAGTGACCAGAGAACAATGTTGGAAGTGCTAAGTGTCAGTTCGGTCTAATTGTACGCTTACAAAGAATCTTCGGTGAACATATGGAACTTCTCTGGTTTAAGATTTAATTAATCAGCTGAAATTTGAAAAATAAGATACAAATACTGTATATAAAGTGCTATTATTGCAAAAATGTATTTTACAATAATGTTCTTTCTTACTTTATCAAGAGAGATATAAACAAATTCAAATTGTCAAACATGTACATATGCTTGTTGCCATTCGGCAAACGATAATAACATGCGTAAATTACTCACACTCAAAATTATGTTGTTTTATTAGTATTTTGTGGGCATACCTTTACTCCTTATAAGCATTTCTACAAGATTTGACATACTTTCAATAAGATGTTTACATGCATTGTTAATTTCAGGATCGCAGTGCCAAATTAAGTGTTTTAATATTGTCTTTCAAAAGAATTGAATTACGACATCACTTTATGGCATGGAGCCCCATCCAACATGAAAATCCAGTCTGCAGTAGGAAACCAGTTTTTAAGTTTTGAAAAAAGTTGCAGTTTTAGAAATTTTTTGTACTGATGTTGGTTCATAATCCTTTGAGGAAAATATGTATTGCGTTTTATATCTGTAATAAGTTGGAGTGTAAGTTAGATCACCAGAGACCTGTGGGATTAGTTTCTCTAAAGTGGGGACTAATCTCCCTCCAGTAGAGACCATAGATATAAAATATATGTCTGTGGTGGAGATTAATCCTGTGGTCAGTAGTGGGATTAATGCTTAATTCCTCCTCCCTGGGAGAAATGAATATTTTCTGGGGTGAATTCAATGGTCCGCACTTATCTTAATTGACTACAGGGTGAAAAATCTGACAAAGCTTTTCAAATGTAAGAAATTTAATTCTCATTTTCAACTTTGTTTTTTAAATTTTTAAATTATTCAAAGTTAACATTAATTTTCTAAAAATATAATATCTTACCTTTGCTCCAGTTATTTCCAAACTTGTTTTTTATCTCAATTGTCCAGGATAATGCATTTTTTTTTTTGCCACAAATGGGGTAATTTTTGCTTCCTTAGGGAAACCCACATCCTGCAGAAAACCAAACATTGATCAACTTATGATGAATAGAACAGCAAACTTCCATAACATAATGTGTTCCAAAAATCTTTTTTAGATCTTCATTTGTAGTACTCCTATTTTTCTTTGAGAGTTGTGCAAGTTTTCTTTTTATTTGTGGGCTGAATTGTCCCTCACGATTGACAGTATACTCTCTTATATTTCAAAAATACGTTAATGCCACTCACCAGATTTGGGACAAAAAGGGACTATGAATCAATATTAGTACAAAAGAGTGATTTTTGCCACAACTTAAGAGATTGGTTTCCTACTGCGGATTCTATTTTCATGAAGGATGTGGCTCCATACATAAAGTGAAGTCCGTCATGCAATTTATTAAAACACTTCCATGGCCCAGCAATAGTCTAGACATGAATCTCGTGCAAGGTTTATAGATATTACAGGTTGACCCATCCAAGGAGACTGGATCAGTCCACTGAAAGAGGAGGAAGGTTGTGACATCAGAGTACTGAAAGGTTATTTACTGACTTTCTTCCACATGGATCTTTCATGAATGATAATAATTGTACATCATTTTCAAACTTGCTTTTCCTGTATTTTCGGAAAAAATGTTGCACTTGTGAAGTGTGATGTCATGCAATTGCTTATTGCCATAATGATGACAAAACTTGTGATGTTTGATTTCATAGGATTTCAAAATCCTGGGTCGCAAATTAAGTACTGAAGAACTTAAATTTAGTCAACCAAGTAGTGAAAATGCAGTCGTGATGAAAGATGGATTGTCTTCAACATCTGATACAATTATTAATCTCAATGAAACTATAATTCATTTATAAAAAGAGAATCATGATTTAAAACAAAAATTTATATACTGGCAAAAAAAGTTATAGAATGATGAGAAAATTTGTCAGTTAATGCCAATTCAGCAAGATCCCATAAATCACTCAAAGATGAAATAGAAAATATAACAAAACAATTGCTTTCTACTGTATTTTCTGAAAGTCAAATCCAAGCTCTAATAATTAAGAATTGGATGAACCTATGGACAAACACACCTGCACCGCTGTGGAACCCTCCATGGTGTTACTGGGATTTCCAAATATTGGGAAGCAAGAGGACTATTGGTTATCTTTCGGTTATCTTTTGAACTCTTGTCGTTTTTTCTCATTTTGTTCATGTGCTCCAGCCATTGGAAATAAAAAATAATAATTAAGAATCACATTCCATGGTCTTCAGAAAATATTATAAGAGGATTATCGAAGAGGGTACATTGCTTTGTAAAAGATGAAATAAAAGTACCACTACCTGGAATAATTATTTTGAAGAGATGGATTTAGTGTATAAAAATTTTTCTCCTGGATTTTTTGCTGAAATTTTGCAACTCATAACATAATCCTCTAAAATTTTAACCTGTTTCAAAAAACAGTGTGTTATTGTTATGGATCCAAAAGTAATAAAATCCAAATATGACAATAATTATATAAAAATAATGATAATGAAGTTGGGGAAAATCTTGGACTATATGCTTTAATAAAAGAGGACTTAAAGTGTCTATACTTGGCTAGAGACAGTAAAATAATTTGAAATAATGTTCTACAATATTCATGAAAATGAGCAAAATAGACAAAAATAATTCACAAATTATTCTGTAGTCTGAATGAAAACTTCCCAGAAGTAAGCTATGAACTCTTCTTTTATATTCAAGATTGAGAATTTTTATTAGCATTGTGTATCTCAAAAAAAGTTATTAAAACATGCTAAAAAATATTCAGCAAAAGAATAGTACTCAATTTTTAAAAAGCAGTCCTTCTGTAAAAAAAGAAAAAATAAATAATTTTGATTAAAAAAGGCAAAAGAATAATTAAAATGATTTGGCAATAAATTCTGAAATTCATAATAGCTAAATACCACTTTATCTTTTTAATCTATATTAATGCAATTATGTTGAGTACTTAATATTTTTTAATCAATTAATGTTTTATTGAAACATCATTACTTCCTTCAGCTTATTTTAATTGCTCCCAAATAGGGAACTATATCTTTAAATTTTGAAGTATTATTTAATAGATTTAAAAATTATCATTTTTTTTAATGTTGATCTAAAATTTGAGTACATAAATTATCTAAATTGCTTGTAGAAACATACATTAAGATATTAATTTGTTTTAATGAAAATGTGCTAAATATTCATATAAATGTAAATTAAACTAAATATTTGTATAAACATAAATTGAGCTAGATATTTGTATAAATGTAAATTGAGCTAAACATTTGTAAAAATGTAAATTGAGCCAAATATTTATATAAATGTAAACTGAGCTAAATATTTGCATAAATATATACTAAGCTACATATTTGAATAAACTTATTTAAAAGTTTGTAAAAAAATTTTTTATTTGTATTTATGTGTTTTAATACATGTAAAATTGATATTTTCATAAAACTGCATTGTTTAATTATTTTATAGTTAAATAGTATGTGTGTTCATTGTTCTCTAATATTCAGAATGAAAAAACTTACAGTAACAGCAGTAGAACAATTCGGAAATCACTCCGAATAAGTGGGATTTTAGATTTTTATCTAACTAGATACCATTGATTAATATTGCGAAGTGCAGTTTGGGGCTACCCTGATGTCTTCATTCTCAGTTTCCACCAGCTAATACTGTGAAACTATCGGATGGGCCAACCTGTAGTATATATAAATCTTGAATTTCTTGAAGCATTTATGGTCAATTGTTAAGAAGAGATTGAAGAAAATGGACATTACCACAGAAGTTCAACTTATTGAGTCACTCATTGAAATTTGGCACCACGATTCTAAAATCGACAATGCGTATAAAAATCTTATTAGATGCATGCCAAATCATGTATAAATGCTTATAAAGAGTAGCATAAAATTACTAATTTATTATTAGTTTGTACAAGAGAATATTTGTAAACAAATAAATGTGAATTATTAAAGTATTTTTGGTTTAGTTTAATAATTTTCACACCTGTATTATACATTTTTAAGCTGAATATATTGCAGCTATGCAAGAATTACGTTTCAATAGTAGAATTAAAATGGGAATTTTTTAAAAATGATTTAAATATAAATTTAACTTTCTTACTGTAAATGAATGTTTTAAAAATGTTTGTATAATTGTTGTGTTATATTTCTGTTTTGTAATTGGATTCTCCTCATACTAAATGTTGAATTTCAGATTTTTGATGTCCCTGATTGCAGAATGCAAATTTATCAAATTATATGTATAAAAGGATTTAATAGATTGTATAAAGATGATACACATCATTTTAAAATGCTTTGTACATAAATGTTCTGTATTAAAATATTTTAGAAAATTGGCTTTCATTTTACTCTATGCAGAACTTTATTATTTAATATTATAAAGCAATATTAGTTTTCTGGTGGTTTGTTTGTATCAAACAATTCATGAAGGACATGTTAGCTCAGCATGGAAGTTTAAGTCAGATTATTTTTCACTTTTGGGTAGATAAATCATTAAAATTTGTTTTTCAAAATTCAATTAATTGCCAATGTTTGGTTTAACTAGATAGTTAGTTGAACAATCTTTATGTAACCTGATTAAATATTATTCACAATGTGATCAACCAGTGCATATTAGGGCAGTCCAAAATTATTTCAAATGATGAAATGTTAAGCAAGGCATCTTCAATTTTTTACAGTCAGTATTCTGACAAAGTTTAAAATTTCAACTTCAGTTGGAAAAGTATGCGCAATGACTTCTAACTTTTTTGTATGTTTTTCACATTTTTTGGTATTCTAAGGTAAGTGGTAAAAACTACAAACCCCATGCTATGTCTTGATAATAATGACTATAATAATAAAAATGTAATACATTGATATGCTATAGATACATTGAAGGTTTTTAATAGTGACATGGACAATCAGGAATATAAATCTGCATCTGGGTAAAATAATCTGAAGAGTTGCATTATTCCAGGAGTAGAATAGTGGTAAAAATTAGATGTGTCTTGTTACAGCTAGCTGCATGCTTACTTTGGCACTTAAAGTGAAACTTGTTCAGTGCTGTTGAGCTATGGTTTACAATCTCTGTACAGTTTTCCTATTGATGAGGGAAGTGTTCTTAAGCTTTCTGTTTTGATCAAGAAAACTTAAAAATGATGCTGGAATTAACTAGTACAATGCACTGCTATATGCCAGATAAACAGCTTCCCTTCATTTGTATTGTAATGCTATCAATGGAATTCTTAAATAACTCACTCTACTGACTCCTCACTGAAAAATAAATCACATCATAACTGTTTGACCAACATTTACTATTATCTTGGTAATGTTACTAACGGGATTGAAGATAAATGGCTGCAAACATTGCAACTACCTAGGAGACACTAGGTTTGTCTCCAAACTGGGATGAATAACACAATTTTTGACTTTGCTTCTTTAAAATGCTCCTAATTGAAAACTTAACTTTTTGAATAAAGCCTTCCAAGCACCTTCCTATGTGAGATATTAGAGAAGGAGATTATGGTGGTGGTTCACTTGGATTGGCATTGTATTAGACATACCAACTAGCTCACCATGTGAATGCGTATTCACATAGTGTGGATGTCTTGTGGAATGGCTTCCAAGGAAAAGCAAACAGCTAATAAGATAATTTATTAATGAGTAACTTCAGCTAAAACATAATGAATTTACATTAAGGAAATTGGTTTTTAAAGCAGAGACTATCATGCCATATACAAGTAGAAGATAAAGCAGAGTTCTGCAGCATTTAGGAGGCGATAGAGCTTATACTTTAACATGGGAGTCCTCTGAGATCAGAAAATGAGTGCATCAATAGAGGCGATGGTAAAGTCCTATGCTTTAACAGGGGGAATCTCTGAAGTCTGTGTGAGGCAGCACAGTTCCAGTTCCATAAGATAGGTATGGATAGAAGGATGATGTCACAGAAGAGGGCAGAGTTAAAAATTATGTTATGTATAGAGTATTGTTGTTATTTTTTTTTCACAAATACGCAAGTTTTCTTACTCATAATTTTTAACAAATGGTGTTTTAAACTTTCAGAAGTTAACAAATTCACGTTTCGCGCTTTTCAAAAGCCTCACATATGTTAATTTGTCTATGGAAATTAACATGTGTTTTCACACGTGTGCAAATTTTTAGCAAAAATTCACAAAAATGTGTTTTTTAGTAGCAAAATTTTACAAATGTAGGTTTTTTACTTTTTAAAAACCACGCAGGTGTTAATTTGTCTATGAGAATTAACATATGTTTTCACACGTGTGCAAATTTTCAGCAAAATTTAACAAAAAACGTGTTTTAAACCACTTAAATTCACAAAAAATGTGTTTTTAGTAACAAAATTTAACAAAAATGTATTTTTTAGTAACAAAAACGTGTTTTGAACTAGCTGAATCTCGGGAATAGGTGTATCGCGTGAGGTTGGTATTCCCTCCAAAAATTCGGAAAAATCCCAGAGAATATATTTTTTTAAAAATGGGTATTTTAAATATTAGGTGAATGCACCCATTTCCTCAATAGCATCTCTATTGAATATATGTAGATATTTTAGTAAAAGATAATATTTTAAAGGTTGTCCCCGCCACACCACTCGATGCGCTTGTGCACCGCGACAACCTCAAAGATATGAATAAATTGAATATTATAATATGTATTAGTTACAAAAAGTAATTTTTTTTAAAGATTGTCCCCACCACCACCCGATGCATACATGCACCGCGAGCGCGACAATCTTAATTTATTTTCTTATTTTAAAATGCCCGTAAGCATAGCTCGTAATGCCGTTCTCATGTAAATATCTTTTGTCATCAATGGGAGACAAAGCCACTTTGTTCTGGCATACACTGAATAGTTTGATTACTACTGTCAATTTTAAGCTGCTCTTCCATGGTAGATCGATCTAACATTCAACAGACACTGTCTAATCACTGTGCGTAATTTTCCGTGCTACAACATGCGTAGAAACACCTTTAGCTCTTTTCTTTTCTCCAGCAGATTATAGAATAGAGTACATCTTAGGTCTGAGTCCTATGAACTCTTGAATGGGGATTGAATTCAGTTCATCATTAAAGTATCCAATACGCTTTTTATTTGCGTCAACTAAAGAGAGGATGATCATTGGGGTAGTCGGAAAAATCATAGAGGTGTTTATGCTGTAAGCCAATGAATCAGTATCGGTGAAGAGAAGTGAAAGCATACTCATACATTAGTAGTTTGGATAGCAAAACCAACGTATATAGGCCGGTTCATTGAAATGGAACTCCTTAAGCGTTCGATACCCACCAGATCTTTGTAAAAAACCTTGCTAGCTCTATAAGCTGGGTGGGGATGCTACCAACTTGAAGAATTTACTAACTCAATATTCACTCGATTTCGAAGATTTTCCAAACACAGCGTTATTAAGCAATTTGAAGAAATCCGTTTCAAAATAAGTCTTCGCTAACTTTCTCTTTTCTTTATGGAATTGAATATATTTCTCCAACCAGAGCTTCCGACTAAATTTTAATGCCTTGTGAATTTTCTTGAATCTTAAACCTAATGATAGGTATAGTTGAAGGTTGCGATAACAGTATAATGTTTATGTAGGTTGGGTACCAATTTCGTAGTACTAACGAAATGGCCATGATGTAACTGCTGAACTAACCGTTCAGCGTATGGGGTGAGTATTTATTGCTCAATCTTCACCCTTTCAGGGTCCAGAGGGTATTCATTATGGTAATCATGCAAGAATTCAGAATACTCCAAATCCACTTCAAATATGCACTTACCGCTCTTCAGCATTATCCGTTAAACTCATTAACCAAGATTCATCCAAATTTTCTACAGGTATCCATTCAAACCCTCCATAGGGTGGTAGTTGAGACATAGTCCAACCATATAAGTTATTGCCATCAAGATAGATAATGTGTTTATCAGGCTTAGTAGAGTCGTAATTTTCCAAATAACAATTATTAGCCTCGATGCCTCGAATCCCGCGTTCTATGAACAGTAGCATATTTTCATCTGTGAGAAGTTCTGAGGATTTCTCAGTCATTTTCAAGGATGCCTGCCGAAGTCATAAGATGCGCACAATCTGTACTGTAGTGGGATAGGCATAACTTTCGGAAATTTTCAAAGACATCGGCTAATAGTAGGATATCCGTCTTCACATACAAGTCGTGATATTCTCCTAAATTCCTTATATTGAAGGTATCCCATCCCATACAGTTTGTGCATGTCGATAATCTTCACTCTCAATTTCTTCGCCTTTAATATCATTATGAAATGCAGAAGGTGGAGGCAGTACATCTTCATCGAATTTTTGAAAGGATGTCATATAGCTATAGGGGTATACGCCTTTCCTAAGAAGAGCATTCTGCTCTATCATATTAGGGAAATGTTCTCTTAGAATATGAAACTCACTCAAGTTTAAATTGGAAACTAGTTTTTCCACGGAAGCATTCAGAAACTGCAGACTATCAATAAATTGTAAATAGACACGTGGCCCCCTCTTTCTTTGAAATCTTAAAATGTATGTATTTTTCGATATTAGTGGCAACGCATTGATTTCATGTTCATGCAATTTTCAAAGACTCAACATAATATAATGAGCATCATAATTTTTTAAATTATGAAACACTACAGGGATAGTAGTATTTTCTGTAGGCTTCAGTCACGTGATTGTGATCACGCACACGATACGTTTGCAGTTCATGATGACACACATTACAATTAGTAGCTCTTTGAAAGTCAATTTCATTCGCCTTAGTCATTTGCAGCGGGTTAATATATTGTAATTTCTCTCAAGATACTCTTTTTCCGTTATCAACTTCCTGAGGAAATGATTCACAGGGTCTACATCACGATACACAGTAGTTTGTTTCAGGCAATTTCTATCAGGTCCTATGATAACATAAACATATCCACAAGGCTCATGAATCGCCAGTTTATGGGTGTAAGATCGATGGCTTAGTAGTATCCTCTTTCACGATCAGAGTCTCAAAGTCAGCATAGATTATGAAAGGGATAGAATGCTGATACTGTTTGTTCGTGAACTGAAGATATTTCTGATCTTCCGAAGGCATTTTAATGCTCTGCGGTGCATGTTCCTTACAATATTGAACATGATCTTGTAAAAGATCGTCTCTGCTGTAACGATGTAAACATCTATAGCACACATATCGGACTCCATTATGCTTAGTTATACTATGTCCCAACAAGCGTGACATATTCCTAATCAGTGTATAGTGTCGATTATCTTCATCACTAATCAGTAGTAAATTCACACATTCCTCATCCTCTAGTTTGGAAAAATGCAAAGGAAAAATTTCCTCATCTTCATATCCATACACATTAATCCGTATGTTATTCATATTTTCAAACTGAGGATTCCCCACAACTGGTACAGGACACTAAATACCCCCAAGTTGAACTTCATTCTAATGACTTTGGTTATGTGACACTTTTTCAGGCTTCTCTCCACGGGATATACTGCATTTTTGGACTAGTAGGCACCACACAAGACATTTCTCGTCTTCATTTCGAATATTTAACAAAGCTTTCTTGGTAGCAAGTTTTGATGACAAGTGTATGTAGCTGGAAGTTGCAAGGGTTTTGCACTTTGCACAAAAACATCCATCTTTCACATCTCTTTTAAAGTCCATCTGGAACCTCGACTCGTAAACTCTTCGAAAGACCAACATTGTCGGAAGGGTATCCGCACGAAGTTCTGTCACAATATCTATTCTAAAATATGAGCTTGTTGCCTCTTCACCATTTGCAATGTTACGAATGAATTGCACATCCGCAATAAGATACCAATTGATAGATCTGTATTCACCAAGTTCATCTTTTACTTTCTTCAATAGCTGAAGGCGAATCTCATCAAAACATAGCATAAGATCCACCTCTACCTGTTCAGTAGGTTCCAGAGTGTGTACATAGAGTACATCCAAAGTCTTCACCACTGTAATCTTTCGACGTTTATTAGAAGTTGAGGCTAAACAGGGGCTTTTCTCTTTTTAGAAGCATGTTCAATACACTGGTGATGCAGGGCGTCACTTTTCTTGCTGAATATGAGTTCGCAATGCTTGCACTTTATACCATCATTCAGATGAAGTATCATATGGCGTTTCAAATTATCCCGTCTGGTAAACTTTATGGAACATTGAGTGAGTTCACTCAAATACTTCAACGGGAGTATGCGTATTCGCATGTATAGCTAAGTCTTCATTACGAGTAAATAATGTACGCTCGAACGCATTACATGCGTGATTCAACGTAACATCAGAATGAATCTTCATATGTCTTGCTAAAGCATCTTTTCGAGAAAATACTTATCACAAGATAAACACACCTGTAAAAGATAAAATACAAAACTTTTGTATAAGCACGTGATATCCCTTAGCAATGTAATAAATTTTAATCACTTATTTAAAGTCATCACAGATTCCTTATACCATTCCGATAGGAATCACCCCAAAATAATAAAATCACCAAGTTAAAGAATATATCTAGATACTAAAACCTCAACAAATTTCCTTAAATTCATAAAAGTCTTAACTAAATGAAATCATAACAATCAGGTGTTGCATACATTTAAAAGATTCAGCTTAATGTCCAGAGTGCTTATGAACTTTTTCATGCCGTTTCAAATTAGATAGTAGATTAAACCCTTTTTCACACACCTCGCATGCGTATGTTTTCCCACCTAGATGGCCCCTTACGTGCCGATACAGATTCTTCTTCAACGTAAACGTTTTCAAACAGACAAGATACATCTATACAAGATAAAAATTTTACACCTTAGTGTAAACACTCTATTGTAGCAATATACTCTCTACCTGTAGCAATATAATACATTTCTTAAGATTTATATAAAGTAATTATGGATTCACCATGTTAACTCCTTACACCATTCCGATAGCAATCATCCCAAAATAATATAATCACCAAGTTAAAGAATATATCCAGATACTAAAATCTCAACAAATTACATTAAATTCATAAAAATCTTAATTAAATAAAATAATTAAGCTGTTACGCATTATAAAATACTAAGTTTAATGAAATTGGAGATTAATATCACATTAAAACAAGTACTTACATGTCTAGTCGTCCTGAAAGATGTTGCAACAGGCATGGGATCATCAGTAATGGCAGGGGTAGCACCTCCGATATTAGTAGCTAAAGCAGACATGGTAATAAGAGAGAGTGCACTCGAAGCACAGCCTAGCAGCACGAAATTTTCGTCTAGAATGATAAAATTGTTGTTTGAAGATCATTCCGATAAATACCCAAAGTTCTGCACAGCATTGCAGGGCCACTGTCACTGGAGCCCCATGTTTTGACTACTAGGCTCCTCACTTTTTATAGCCATAAATGGATATATAGCATATGTAGATGATAATTATGAATAATTTGAGGGTTTTAAATAGTTTCTGAGTGAATTTGATGATTTTTTTTATAATTTTTCATGTCCATTTTATGCATCCCCGTAAAGTATGTTTCGTGTAGAATTACGGGTGCTTTCGTGCGGTATTACGGGTATTTGGACGTGTGTTGGAATGGAGATGGACGTTTTATTACATATTCTGGATGCTAAGGGATACGTTTAGTATATGAGTTATATATTGGGGGAAGCAATGACGCTAATTATCGGTTTCTCGGGGAAGGGAGGGGGAGAAAGGATGGCCCTTCGAGGAGTAATCAAGTAGAGAAAGCTTCGGCAACCCTAACGAAAGACCGAAACCCTTATCATGCGAATTCAGGATCTCTTCCTGCCCAGAGTGTTCTGTTTCCCCTGTAGTTCAATGGGAGAAGGTGAATGGAAAGTGTCCTTGAAAGAAAAATATATATTTTTAATTATTTCTTCTCCCCTTAAGCTTTAGGGGATAAAAAAATTGTAGGAGATATTGCTGAGCTTCGTGAAGAAATTATTCTATCAATGTATTTATAAAAAAATATTCATTAAAACATCTTAAACTGTGTTTTACTACATTTAGGCGATATTTGATGGTTTTGCAAAAACGAAACTGCCAGATCGCGCTTGCGCGCTTTGGATGTGTGCAAGAAATAGTTTGTGCTTCCTAAGATATAAATTTGAGATTGCAGTCCGGGGTATTTTTTATATTCTGGGATATCAGAAATTAAATTTTTTTTAATTTCGCTATCCTCCGGGGTTAAAAATATCCTTTTACTTCATTTTATAAATAAAGAAGATATATTTTAATTATCTTGCGTTTTTATTCATTTGTCTATAAATATTATGTGTATATGAACGATAACAGCATGTTGAGATTTTCTTATAACAAACTTTTTGTATAACGGAATTTTGAATATAATAAGAACATTTTTATAAAAAGAAAACAATACCTTTAAGTACTTTTTTGCATTTGTAATAAAGACTGATATACTTATAAAGAGCATTAGACAATAGTTAACCATCTGAAATAATACACCTGTAATTAGGCAGTACAATGTTTTTAAAAAAATCTAGCACAATAAATGTACATGTGTACTTTGACATATGTACTGGAAAATGTAACTAATTGATATAGAACAAATTTCATATAAAATTTATAAATAAAAGCATCCTAAGTTAATAATTGCATTGCATTTGGCATACTGTATAAATTTTGTTATAGAAGAAATTGGTGTGCAGTACGTAGCTGACTTCCCTCGCATTTTGACGTCTCTATGGAAACAAATTATTGTTACCGAATCGTAGTTTAGTCATATCGCATTGCCGTCAAAGTCATAAAATAACTCATAAAGTTGTTTTAATATGTTTTTATTTGGTCTGAATCGAAAATAGAAAGAAAAATAAGTGGTAGGAAAAGTATGTTTTAAGACCTCATTAACACTATTTAAACACTCTCCGCAAGATGTTTGTGTTGTGTGTATATATGTATGTATGTGTATTTATGAGTGTGTGTGTGCATATATGTAAATGTGATTGTCTGTGTGTGTGCTTATATATATGTGTATGTGTTCTTGTGTGTATGCGTATATGCAAATGAGTTTGTTTGTGTGAGTGCGTATTTGTATATGTATTTGCATGTAAAGTTTGGGTAAGATAACTTATGAACGCATGTACGTACCGGCATGGTATTTCATATGTGGATACATTATGTTAAATAATTGAAGGAGTTGGTATTTGTTTCGTATAAATTCCAAGATTAAAACACAAAATATTAGAAGTTTTAAATTTTTGTAGCATTATTTATTTTGGCAAGCGATGGTGTGACAGTTGAGTTTAAGCGGGGAAATGATTGTTTGAACTATGGTTGAAATAATGGTATTACTGGTAATTGGTAACTAAAGACATAAGTTAATAAAGTCATTTCGCATACTTTACAGCTTATTATGAAACAAGAAGTATGCGGAACGTTGTTGTTCTAACGACTTTCTTCGCATTTTGACGTTACTATATGTATACAATTGTTTTAAATTCGTAATTTAGACATAGCGCATTGCTGTTAAGGTAATTATTGAGTAATTCATATCAAGTTATTTTAATGTTTTATTTGGTGTGAATCGGCAAAAGAAAGAAAAGTAAGGGATAGGAAATGTATGTTTTAAAATCTCATGAACAAAGTTCAAATATTCTCCGCAAGATGTATGTATTGTGCGCATATATGTATGTGTGTTTGTGTGCGTATGTATGTGTTTGTCTGTGTGTGCGTATATGTATGTGTGTTTGTCTATGTGTGTGCATATATGTATATGTGTTTGTCTATGTGTGTGCGTATATGTACTCGTGTGTGTGCGTATATGTATTTGCCTCTGTTAGTGTGCAATATGAATATGTATTTGCCTGTGAAATGTGGGTAAGATAATTTACTAACGCATGTAGTATGTATCGTCATGAAATTACATGTGCGGATACATTATGTAATATAACTGAAAGGAATTCCCTAAATTGTTTATAGTTAAAGGTACAGTATTGCTTCTCATTACATAGAATAGATCAGTATTAGTGGTATACTATGCCTTCTTACATTTTTTAGAAGTAGAAGTATTGTAAAACTAAAATAACTTCGTAACAACTAGTACATGAGGCAGGGTTTGATGTCATTTCTTTGACTTTTGATGGCACGAGTATTAATATATGTACTGCACAGAAACTGGGATGTAATATACTTTTAAAATAGAAAATGTTTAGCAATTAATAGAAGTCTGTCTACTGTAATGATTTGCTCAAAAATTATCTATATTTCGTTAATAAAATTAGCAAAATGTTATCTATAGATATAATTTATATTTTAGGATAAAAAAACTGAAATATTAATTAAAAATAATTTGCAGTGACAATTTGAAAAGAAAGCTACAACAGTCGTAACAAAATTTGAAATAAATGTGTGAGAAAAGAAAGTATTGCAGAATCTTAATCCACGCATTTTGAACCTGTATATTTTAGAGATTGAAAAATACTTAGATTAAGATTCTTAAAAAGTTGTGTATAACAATGAACAAACTACAACAATGGCACATTTTTACAATTTTCTGGAACTGCTGTGCCAAATCTAGCTTTCATTTGTAGAAGAAAAGGGGACCTTTTTTGTAAACCTTTCTGTAGACCTTGGAGAAATTCCTTGACATACTGGCCATGCTTTTAAGATGGCTAAAGAAAGGAAAGACTACCTCTAGTGATTCTAGCTCTTTGGGATGGCCTCGAAAGGATGTGTGTTATTCAGCGAGGGTGCTGAATTCAATGTTTTTTCGTGTTTGTAGGGGAGGGTGCGTTGCTGTATTGTATAAGGGCTGAGGATTCTAAGGCATTCTTACTTACAAAGGGATTTTGTTTCATAGATTTAGTGTAAACATTTATGATTAGGGATTCACTTAGAAGACAGGATTTTATGTAAGTTACATTGATTTTTAGTGGGTGTGTGGTTTTTTAAGGTGCATTTTCCCTATGTTAAGGGGAAATGGGGATTCTTAGGCGTGGAAAGGGATTTTCTGCTATGCTTAGGTAATTTCTAAAGGGTGGGGAGGGAATTATTTCATTAAAATCTAGTAATTATAGCAGATGTGACGGGGTTTTAATGTAATTTAATGAGTTTGAGTCCTACGATAATCTATTTAATGTATCGATTACGTTTATTAAAAGGATATAATCGATAATGAATGATCTGTCTATTTTTATCAGATTAGTGTGTGTAATTATGATAACTTGTACTCGGTTTAACAGTAACCGTGATATAATCTTGACGTGAAGGGGATGTGGGTGGTCTAAAAACAACTATTTTATCAATTCTAGACGAAAATTTCGAGCTGCTAAGTTGTGCTTCGAGTGCCCTCTATCCTATTACCAGGTGTGCTTTAGCTACTAATATCGGAGGTGCTACCCCTGCCATTACTGATGATGCCTGTTGCAAGATCTTTGAGGAGGACTAGACATGTAAGTATTTGTTTTAATGCGATTTTTTTCTCCGATTTCATTAAACTTAGTACTTTTATGATGCGTAACAGCTTAATTATTTTATTTAATTAAAATTTTTATGAATTTAATGTAATTTGTTGAGGTTTTAGCATCTGGATATATTCTTTAACTTGGTGATTTTATTATTTTGGGATGATTGCTATTGGAATGGTGTAATGAGTTAGCATGGTGGATCCATAATCTATATAAATAAAACTAAAAATCCGTCTGTTTGTCTGCATGTTTGTCCCATCATCACGAGAGAACGGCCGAACCGAATTTGATGAAATTTTGTGGGTAGCCTTAAAATATCCACACTTAAAATGTAGTCTAAGTATCGAGTTTTTAAGACAAGTGGTTCTCCAGATATTAGTGAAACACGAAACTTTCTTTTGTCACATCATCACGGGAAAACGGCTGACCTGAATTCAATGAAATTTCGTGAGTAGCCTTCAAATAGCCCCTTTTAAATTTAGTCCAAGTTTCGAGTTTCTAAGACTAGGGATTGTCGAGATATTAATGGAAAACGAAACTTTTCCCCAGGAGTTCTACTCTCTAACTCCCTGGTTCGTCTAAACGAAAAGGTTGAAAATCGCTTGTTTAAAACGTGAAAGTGAATTAAAACTTTATCTTTGAGTTTGGTGGGCGATTTTTTGCACTAATTAGTCATTTTCTGAAAGCATAAATTGTTTGAAGTATGAATTTAAATGGAAAATCTATCACCATGGTTTATTTTTCACAAGGTTTTACTGAACAAAGAAAAGTTTTGAGAAATCAAAATGGTTATTTTAATATTAGCATTTTATGAGAAAGATTCTATTTTATATCATGTTGCTCGGCAACGCAATTAAATTAAATATGTTTGTTAATGATTATTATTATTTTTTCGGTTTGAATAATAAATAAATAGATATTAAAATATACCTTATAAATGAAAGGTTTGAATTTTCTTTTAATTATATTAATTGCGAACTGCATACATCACTTTCATTTATTTTGGCAAAGAGTTTTTAAGCTTATATATTGTGTTTAGTTAATAAACTCATATATCGTGTTTAGCCAATAAATTCATTTAACCGATTGTTGAAATAGTAAAGAATAGAACTGGTATATCTTCTAATACAATTTTAGTGTTTTCATTTTAATATATACAAATGGGATCAGGACGTTTTATGGAGATCTGCAAATTCAGAGCTACGAATTCGGCAGGATATCGCTTACTTGGCAACTTTTCTTAAACGTTGCCAAATTGACGGAACTGTCGCCAAATTGTTAAAAATGACGCAAACCAATAAAATTTAATTTGTTTTGTTAGAAGAGTACTGAAATGATGTTTCGTTAGCATTTGTCTTTCAGTCTAACTGTTCTACTTAGTAACACATTTAGCGAATTTTTAAAATGTCATCAAATTGATAAAAATGTTTGTAAATCCATAAAAATATCTTGAAATTGACAAAACTGCTCTAAATAAGTGAAAGGAATTATGTTTTGATAGAGGATAGTATTGTGATGATGTTTCATCAATTTGTCGCCAAGTGGGACTGTCAGTTCTACAGTCCCATTAGGCGATTAATTTGGCGATTATTTAAAATGTCGCTACATTGACGAAAGTGTCGCCAAACCCTCCATAGAGATAGCATTATTCAGACGATATTTTTTCCACCAATTTATTTGAAGGAAATAATATTATGTCGCTTAGCAAAGGATTTATATCTAATGTGTTTATGCGGCAGACGATTTTTATTAAATTTTTTCCGATTTGAATAATGAAGATATGTATATAAAATAAATTTCATGGTCATTGCATTTTTGACTGGATAATATCAATTACGGTCTTCAGGTTTAAACATTATTATTATTGATATTTTCGGGGATTATTGATTCAGAGATTATTGATATTTTCAAGTTATTATGCCATGGTATTATTACGCAAAAATTGATGAAACTCATATATTGTACGTTGTACGAGTAATCTTCCACAAATGCACGGGTATATCTTCTAATCTACGAGAATATAAGTAGTGCAGGTGTATTGGCATGTATTTTGACATATATTGGCATATATTGGAATCAAGTACGGCCTTCTGGTACGAAGATTACGGAGATTATTGATATTTTCAATATATTACGTCATCTGTTTTATTTCGGCAAAGATTTTTGAAACTCATATTGTAATACAGGTAATCTTCTAACACTCGGGCATGCCTTCTAATCTACGACATTATAAATAGAACGGGTATATCTTCCCAAATAATTGTAGGACTTTTATTTTGTCATATATTGGAATCAATTACTGCGCTCAGGTTTAAAGGGTACGGGTTTATTGATATTTCAATTTATACATGTAATCTACTAATATAGGTTATATCTTCTAATATTCGCGTATATATGTAGTACGGGTGACTTACAATTTTAACGCTTTTATTTTGCATATTGATTCAATTCCATATTTTTTGTAAAGTTGCTCACAAAAGGGGCCAGGATGCTACTCGTATATTCTTCAAATTTGCCAGTGAAAATAATTTTCTATAGCGAGAACAGAGATTCCTAAACTTTTTTTAGGAGCATTAAATTAAATATTTTAACAAAATATTTTGATTAAAAATGTCATTTAGTATACTACAGGAATATGCACATGATTGTGAATTTTATGTTTCTTTATATTATATACTTCGTACAAAGAACGGGTATGCTGCTAGTTACTTTATGTAAATCTTAAGAAATGTATTATATTGCTACAGGTAATAGCGTGTTTAATTTAGAATTTTTATCTTGTAGAGACGTGTGTTGTCTGTTTGAAAACGTTTACGCTGAAGAAGATTCTATATCGGCACGTAAGGACTCATCTAGCTGGGAAATCTTACGCATGCGAGGTATGTGGAAAAGGGTTTAATCGACTATCTAATTTGAAACGACATGGAAAAGTGCATAAGGACTCTGGACATTAAGCTGAATCTTTTAAATGTACGTAACTCCTGATTGTAATTATTTCATTTAATTAAGACTTTTATGAATTTCATGAAATTTGTTGAGGTTTTAGTATCTAGATATATTCTTTAACTTGGTGATTTTATTATTTTGGGGTGATTCCTATCGGAATGGTATAAGGAATCTGTGATTACTTTAAATGAGTGATTAAAATTTATTACATTGCTAAGGTATATCATGTGCTTATACTAAAGTTTTGTATTTTATCTTTTACATGTGTGTTTATCTTGTGATAAGTACTTTTCTCGAAAAGATGCTTTAGCAAGATATATGAAGATTCATTCTGATGTTGCGTTGAATCATGCATGTAATGCGTGCGAGCGTACATTTACTCGTAAGGAAGACTTAGTTAGACATACGAATACGCATACTCCCGTTCAAGTATTTGAGTGTACTCAATGTTCCATAAAGTTTACTAGACGGGATAATCTGAAACGCCATATGATACTTCATCTGAATGATGGTATAAAGTGCAAGCATTGCGAACGCATATTCAGCAAGAAAATCAACGCCCTGCAACATCAGCGTATTGAACATGGTTCTAAAAAGAGAAAAGCCGTGCTTTAGCCTCAACTTCTAATAAACGTCGCAAGATTACAGTGTAGAAGGCTTTGTATGTATTCTTTGTACACACTCTGGAATCCACTGAACAGGTAGAGGGGGATATTATGCTATGTTTTGATGAGATTCGGCCTCAGCTATTGAAGATACTGAAAGATAAACTTGGTGAATATATATCTATCAAGTGGTATCTTATAAATAATAATAAAGTTTCTACGGCTCTTGCTCAATTTGTTGTTAAAGATAATTTTCAGCCTCTTTTTGAAAAGACTTTCCTTTTGATGCGTTGTAACAACCCTCGTGATATTCTCCTTTTTGAATCCTTTTCTATTTATATTTACCGTGAGTTCGTTTGTAATTTTGACCCTGTTATGAATTTGAGTTACGCTTGGCGACTCATTCTCGACTCCATGCAATTCAAGTCTCTGCAAAGTTATCTTTGACGTCTTCATCTTTGGGATTACGCTTGATTGCCCCCCCCCCCTTTTCGATTTCTGTAATTAAATTGTAATTTAATATGCTGTTCTTTTGTTGTTGGAATTTTTGAAACGCTAAAAAAAAATTGTTTTATAGTTTACGGTTTATCCTTGCCTAAACGTAGATTTTTTTTGTGAATTGTATTTATGCAAATTTTGTCGCTATATCTGGTCTATATATGAACGATTCAAATTTTATTTCCGTGTAGCCACTGATGAAGAGCGTACTTATGCTCGAAAGCGCTCTGGCCCTTTTTTAAAAAAATTCGCGCGTCTTATAGGAAGTAAAATAAAGACATTCTGTTGTGGATGTGTGCTTAATTTTTGCTAAGTGGTATTGCGGATTCATTCGCAACATTGCAAATGGTGAAGAGGCAACAAGCTCATATTTTATAACAGATGTTGTGACAGAACTTTGTGTGGATACTCTTCACGACAATGCTGAAGAGTGTTTTTCTGAAATCATGAAGTCCTTCGAAGAAATTACGAGTCGAGGTTCCGGATGGATTTTAAAAAAGATGCGAAAGATGGATGTTTTCTGCGCAAAGTACAAACCCCTTGCAGGTCCTAGCTATATACTCTTACCATCAGAACTTGCAACCCAGAAAGCTTTGTTAAATATTCAAATAAAGACGAGAAATGTCTTGTGTGGTGCCTAGGTAGCCCATAAATAATATATATCCCGTGAAGATGAGCTTGAAAGAGTGCCACATTACCAAAGTCATGAGAACGAAGTTCAACTTGAGAGTACTCAGTTTCCTGTACCATTTGTGAGAATACCGTAGATTGAAAAAATGAATAATATACGGATTAATGTGTATGGATATGAAGATGAGGAAATTTTTCCAAACGAGAGCATGAGGAATGTGTGAATTTACTGCTGATTAGTGATGAAGATAATAAACAATATACACTGATTAGGAATATGTCACACTTGCTGGGGCATATAACTAAGCATAATGGGTCCCAATATGTGCGCTATACATGGTTACAAGGTTACAGCAGAGACGATCTTTTACAAGATCATGTTCAATATTGTAAAGAACATGCACCGCAGCGCATCAAAATGCCCTCGGAAGATCAGAAATATCTTTAATTCACTAGCAAACAGTATCAGTATTCTGTCCCTTTCATAATCTATATTGACTTTGAGGCTCTGATCCTTAAAGAGGATACTACTAAGCCATCGAATGGCAGATCTTACACGCATAGACTGGCGATTCATGAGCCTTGTGGATATGCTTATGTTATCATAGGACCTGATGGAAAGTGTCTGAAACAAGCTACTGTGTATCGGGGTGTAGACCCTGTGAGTCATTTCCCCAAGAACTTGAGAACGGAAAAACAGTATCTTGAAGAGGAATTACGATATATTAATAAACCGCTGTAAATGACTAAGGAGAATGAAATTGACTTTCAAAGAGCTACTCATTGTAATGTGTGTCATCGTGAACTGCAAACAGATCGTCTGTATGATCACAGTCACGTGACTGGAGCCTACAGAGGTACCCTGCATAATGCCTGTAATCTTAACTATAGGCAAACTACTAATATTCTTGTAGTGTTTCATAATTTAAAAAAATATGATGCTCATCATATTATGCTGAGTCTTGGGAAATTGCAAGATCATGAAATCAATGTTATTGCCACTAATATAAAAAAATACATATCTCTTAAGATTTCAAAGAAAAAGGGGCCACGTGTCTATTTACAATTTATTGATAGTCTGCAGTTTCTGAATGCTTCCCTGGAAAAACTAGTTTCAAATTTAGGCTTGAGTGAGTTTCATATTCTATGAGAACATTTCCCTGGTATAATACCGCAGGATGCTCTTTTTGGGAAAGGAGTATATCCCTATTGCTATATGACATTCCTTCAAAAATTCGATGATGTACTACCTCCACCTTCTGCAGTTCATAATAATATTAAAGACGAAGATATTAAGAGTGAAGATTATCGACATGCACAAACTGTATGGGATACCTTCACTATAAAGAATTTAGGAGAATATCACGACTTGTATGTGAAGACGGATGTTCTCCTATTAGCCGATGTCTTTGAAAATTTCCGAAAACAATGCCTATCCCTTTAAAGTATAGATTGTGCGCATCTTATGATCCAGGACTGGCTTTGAAAATGACTGAGCATCCTTGAAAATGACTGAGCATCCTTGAAAATGACTGAGCAATCCTTAGAACTTCTCACTGATGAAAATATGCTACTGTTCATGGAACTCGGGACTCGAGGCGTCATGCGTATGATTAGCCGGCCTAGATCTGAGGCTAATAATCGTTATTTGGAAAATTACGACTCTACTAAGCCTGATGAAGACATTATCTATCTTCATGCCAATAACCTATATGGTTGGGCCATGTCTCAACCACTATTCTATGGAGGGTTTGAAGGGATACCTTCAAAAAATTTGGATGAATCTTGGATAATGAGTCTCATGGATAATACTGAAAAGGGATACATATTTGAAGTGGATTTGGAGTATCCTGAATCCTTACATGATTACCATAATGAATACCCTCTGATCCCTGAAAGGGTGCAGATTGAGCGAGAAATGCTGTTCCCGTACGCTAACCTTCTAGTTCAGCAGTTACATCATGACCATTTCGTTAGTACTACGAAATTGGTACCCAATCTACATGATAAGAAACATTATATTGTTGACTATCGCAACATTCAACTATATCTATCATTAGGTTTAAGACTCAAGAAAATTTGCAAGGCCTTAAAATTTAGTCAGAAACCCTGGTTGGAGAAATATATTCAATTCAATACAGAAAAGAGAAAGTTAGCGAAGACTAATTTTGAAAAGGATTTCTTCAAATTGCTTAATAACGCTGTGTTTGAAAAACCATGGAAAATCTTCGAAATCGAGTGAATATTGAGTTAGTGAATTCTTCAAAGCGGGCCCTGAAGATGGTAGCATCCCCAGCTTATAGAGCTAGCAAGGTTTTTAGTGAAGATCTGGTGAGTATCGAACCCGTAAAAGAGTTACATTTTAATGAATCAGCTTATATATGTTGGTTTTGCTATCCTGAAGCTGTACAAACTACTGATGTATGAGTATCATTATTAGCCTGTTAAAAGCAAATATGGTGAAAAGGCTTCACTTCTCTTCACCGATACTGATTCATTAGCTTATGAAATACATTAGCTTATGAAATACATTAGCTTATGAAATACATCATAAACACCTCTATGATTTTTCTGACTACCCTAATGATCATCCTCTCTTCAGTGATGCAAATAAAAAGCGTATTGGATATTGTAAAGATGAATTGAATTCAATCTCCATTCAAGAGTTCATAGGACTCAGACCTAAGATGTACTCTATTCTATCATCTGCTGGAGAAAAGAAAAGAGCTAAAAGTGTTTCTACGCATGTGGTAGCACGGAAAATTACGCACAGTGATTATAGACATTGTTTGTTGAAAGTTAGGTCTACCATTTAAGAGCAGCTTAGAATTGACAGCAGTAATCATAAACTATTCTGTGCATACCAGAACAAAATGGATTTGTCTCCCATTGATGACAAAAGATATTTTCATGAGAACGGCATTGCAAGCTATGCTTACGGGTATTTTAAAATAAAACAAGAAAGATCAATCATGCTTAAAGCATTGATTATGAAACACTTTCCAACAGCAATGCAATTTTATTTAAACATGTCTAAAATGCAATATATTCCTCGGTAATATTTTAAACTTCTCACAATACTACATTGATTTATTATATTTGAAAACTTAAACCTTCATCGAAAAAAATGAACTGCATTCAAATGACGGCATTGAAATATAAATTGCCTGGTTTAAACATCTCTAAAATGTGATATATTACTCGACAATAATTTTAGAATTATCATAATACCACGATAATTTATTATATTTAAAAACTTCAACGAAAACAACTGAAATTCATTCAAATGACGTCATAGAAAAAAATAACACGCCTGGCTCTCTCTAAAAAAGCAGCATTTCATTCATAAATAATTTCCCATTCATGTCATTCATCACAATACTATAATAATTTATTTCATTTAAAAATTAAGACCATGGAGCTACAAGTAATTTAACTCTATGCTTAAAACTTCATCACAAAAAATCGTTCTTCTCTCGGTAAAGTCAATGAACATTTCTTTCATATCAACTATGCAGACTCCATGAGCTAAATTCTTTTGCGTTAAAAAAATACAACAATTCCTATACAACTCATCCTACATATTTTGCTGTTTACATTTTACAGAAGTGAAAAATAGGCTTCGTTGTAGAAATAATCAAATTTGGATGAGCATTTAAACTCATATATATTGTAATTGCGTTGATTTAGTATGTAGATGCACATAATTTAAACCAAAATAAAGTGGTTTTAGGACGGATACAACACTCAATATGAAATAAAAAGAACTTTAAAAATCACGATTTTGAGACAAGATGGATGCCATATATCATTTTGAAGTGGATCACGTGATACTTTCATATCATGGCCACGTGATCGTTTCATATAAGAGGTGTTATTATTATTTTAATTTTTATTTAAAAAAATACTGAATATATTTCGCTGAATTTTTTTTTATATATTTTATGGAACAATTTGAATATTACCTAAAAATTTCGAAGCAATTCGTGAATTTTAAATCCGCTTAAAAAATGTTTGAAAAATTAGGTCCCATAGGGCTCAATGTATTTCATTTATTCAACCCGGGTTCAATCCAAAACTAATTGGGTGATATTATTCATTTATATTCCCATAGGTCCTACAGACCGTCTGAACAACATACTAAAATTTCATTTTGATTAAGTCATTTTTACGGCAGTTATCGTGCTAACGGGCAGACAGACAGACAGACAGAATGAACAAAGTCATAAACACTTTTCAACTTTGTTGTAAAGTGTTAAAAATAATAAAAAGAGATTGTCACGGTGTATTTATGCATCGGGTGGTGATGGGGATAATCTTAAAGAAAAATTACTTTTTGTAATTAATATTATAATATTCAATTTATTCATATCTTTGAGGATGTCGCGGTGCACTTGCGTATCGGGTGGTGGCTGGACAACCTTTAAAAATTATTATCTTTTACTAAAATATCTACATATATTCAATAGACTAGTATTGAGAAAATGGATGCATTCACCTAATTTTTAAAATACCTATTTTTAAAAAAATATATTCTCTGGAATTTTTCCGAATTTTAAGAAGGAATACTACCCTCAAGCGATACACTTTTTTCCGAGTTTCAGTTTGTTCAAAACACTCTTTGTTAGTTTTTTGTTACTGAAAATTACATTTTTGTTATATTTTGTTACTAAAAAGTACATTTTTTGTGAATTTAAGGGGTTTAAAACACGTTTTCTGTTAATTTTTGCTGAAAATTTGCAAAAGTGTTAAAACATATGTTAATTCCCATAGACAAATTAACCCATGTGTGGTTTTTAAAAAGTAAAAACTTACATTTGTAAAAGTTTGTTACTAAAAAACATATTTTTGTGAAATTCAAACACTTTAAAACACATTTTTGTGAATTTTTGCTAAAAATTTGCACACGTGTGAAAACACATGTTAATTTCCATAGACAAATTAACACATGTGTGGTTTTTGAAAAGCGCGAAACGGGAATTTGTTAACTTCTGAAAGCTTAAAACACCATTTGTTAAAATTTATGAGTAAAAAAAACTTGCGTTTGTGAAAAAAAAATAACAACAACAATACTCTATACGTAACATAATTTTGAACTCTTCCCTCGTCTGTGACATCATCCTTCTATCCATACTTATCTTATGGGACGGAACTGAGCCGCTTCACACCGACTTCTGAGATTCCCCACGTTAAAGTATAGGACTTGACCACCGCCTCTGTTGATGCATTCATTTTCCTGGTTCGGAGGACTCCCATGTTAAAGTATAGGCTCCACCGCTTCCTAAATGCCGCAGAACTCTCCTATATCTTTTACTTATACAGCTCAGTTGACTTGCAGCTTAAATACACTCATAACGAGCTAAGATTTGAAAACATGCAACTTGAAGTGCTAAACCTGAAACTGAAGTCGTGGCGATTGCAGGATATTAAATCCTTTGCACGCAGACATGCACATTGACTGGTCAAGCCGGCAAACTGCGTAGTCACACAGTAAAGGCTGCACCACAGTACTCCCCTTACAGCCTAAATCCCGGCCTGAAATCGTTACACAGGCTTAGAACGCCAGCCAGACCTAGTGGAATTATAGCCACTAGAAATGGGAGTATTAGGGAATTGGTGCGCTCACATACTTCGAGATTAGTCAAATAAGTCGTCTTGACCCTGTCAAATATTTTGCTTCTGGTTCATGGGTGCAAATTTTCCGTCCACAGGACGGATTTCCGTCTTTAAAATTTCTTTTAAAACGGAGTTGGACGGAAACGCTTATGTTTCGTTTCGATTGTTTTTTCCGTCGTAATCTACGCCGTTGTCCGTGAAGACGTGTTTGTTCCTATCGATGTCAGTTACTACGTATTCTCTGTAGTTTTCACGGGGAACATCCTCATACAACGGATTACGGAATTTGCATCGTTTTCTATGGAAAATTGCATTTATCCAGGCTGATGTATATTTACGGTCGCACTCACGGTAATGCTAATCTGTGTAACAATGGACATCTACGACTGCGTGTAATGTAAATTAAGATCGCTTTTTTTCATGGAAGTAAAGTTAAATTCGACATTAATCGCTAAAAGGTTAATTATTGCACAATTCTGTTTATGCTCTCGTGAATCGTGACTGAGAGCCCATTAGTATCTTTTCCTCATATTTTAAATATTACATATTAAATTGACAAAACTGACTTATTTTCATATTCTGGTTAATTATTTTAATTATATTTGTAAAACAGTACGATTGCGCAATCAGTTTACGTTCTCGTCAATCTTCGGGAGTCCATCAGTACCGTTTTCCATCCATCTCCATCTTTTAAATATTGCTTGTTAGATTGACTAAACGAGCCTATTTTCATATTCTGGTAAATTATAAAGCTTAATTTTTTAATTATTTTTGTATAAACAGTGCGATTGCGCAATTCAGTTTGTTTTTTCACCCATTTCATAGCTGCCAAACTCTACTGTTTTTTTCTGGGAAACTCTCGGTTTTTGGTGATTTCTTCTGGTTTCCTCTTTTTTAACGAGAATCTCCGGGTTTTTGTCCATTTCTTTAGAATTTTTTAAAGCATTTTTCAATAAAAAATCTTTGTTACAGGGAATTTCGATCGAACGTGCGGCCGCCATTTTATTTCTATTTGAAGTTAGTACTAGTACTAAGTTGCATAATTTTTACTTTATGACTCTTTCAAATAAATAAATGCGATTCCGCATTTGCCGTGTAATGTTGAAACTGTTAAAATATAATTGTTAATTAAAATATTGTCTTTATCTGGCAATAGCAGTATTTAAAAGAAAATGTTTATGGCAACCCTCTTGTGATTACGAGATCAAGTGATGTTTATTATAAAAACGAAATGTTTATAGCCTGCTTTGTTTTTAATGTAAAATCATTATTAAAATGAAAACTTCATTGTATTGAAGAATGCGGTTTAGGGAAGATCACATTAGAAAATGTTTTGTATGTACCTGAACTTACGGTTGGTAGGATTGAACAGAAAGGTTACACTGTAAATTTTAAAGATGGGAAAGCGATAATCTACAAAAATGAAAGAGAAGGTCCTATCTTGATTGCACACCGATGCGGAAGACTTTATCGAGTGGAAGAAAGGTACGAAACTGTACTTACCTGATAAGATCCGTCGACAAAGAATTGTTGCATTAAAGAATAGGCCATCTTCACATGGAAGCAGTAAAGAAAATTAAAATGAACTGTAACTTGTTAGACAACTCCGAAGTAAATAAGAATACTGTAGACCGAATCACTGGACTGTGTACAATCTGTGTTCTGGGAAAGATGATAAAGACCAAATTTGCCACAAAAGAGGCCAAACGAGCCTTAAAACCATTAGAAATTATTCATTCAGATGTCGTTGAACCTATTACACAGGTTTCAAAAAGAGGTTCAAATTACCTAGTGACTTTTGTGGATGATTTTTCTCAATACACTGTTGTGAAGCTCATGAAGTCTAAAAATCAAATTTTGGAAAAAGTCGATGAATATAGAAGAAAAGTAAAGCACTTTCATGGAACCAAAATCAAAACTTTACATAGTGATAATGGCGGAGAGTACAAAAATCGGTTATTTGCTGATTATTTGAAGGAAAATGCCATTTCTCATCAAATGACTGTGACAAGAACACTACAACAAAATGGTGTTGCCGAGAGAGTAAACGAGACATTGTTTGACATGACGCTCTGTTTGTTAATACAATCAGGTGTACCAAATTATCTTTAGGCTGATGCGGTGAATACCACTTGCTATCTCCGAAACAGATGTCTATCTATAGCATTGAATGATAACATGCAAGAAGATATTTGGATTGGTAAGAAATCGAACATTGATCATCTTAGAGTATTTGGCTGCAGAGTACTAGCCAAATTGGATGACACAAAATAAGAGGAAAACTAGACCCCGAGCAGAAGAATGTATAATGGTCGAATATGTTGAAGGAATAATTAAGGGATACAAACTTTGGAACGTCGAGAAGAACAAATTTTTTATTAGCAGAAATGTACAATTTGAAGAAAATGAGTTTCCTTTCAAGGGAAAGCCGCACATTTCGGATACTGATCCAAAACAGATTTTACAGTCCATATAGTATATGGCAGAAACACTCCAAATCCGACTCAGGACATAAACTCATTGGACTTCAATTTCGCATGAACGAGATAACCGAGACAATGAAGTAGCTCAAAACAATGTACAAACTGAAATAAATGCAGTTGATGTCACTGATGAAGAAACATATGGAATTGTACATCAAAATCTAAATGGAACTGCAACAAATGCCATTAATCAAATTAGAAGAAATACTTGAACTCGAAGACCTGCACGACATTTGGAAGATTACATTCTGTTCAACGTCAAAGAAGATTCCAAAAATGAAGAAATCCCATTTACATCAGATAAAGATGATCCTACAACTTTAAAAGAAGCAATGGAATCACTATATGCAGATAAATGGAGGGAAGCTCTCGATGAAGAATTGAACAGCTTGAAGCAAAATCAAACTTAGGAATTAGTCGCAAAATCACCGAATATCAGAGTTATCGGCTCAAGATGACTGTTCCGAAGAAAGTATGATGAAAAATGAAATGTCTTAAAATACAATGCAAGACTAGACGCGAAGGGGTTTTTACAATTTCTTAGTGTTAATTTTAATGATACTTTCTCATCTGTTATCAAAATAAAATCCATTCGCATTCTACTTGCACTGGCAGTTGAAATGGATTATGAACTACATCAAACGGACATAACTGCAGCATACCTCAATTGCATTCTGAGTGAAGACATTTATATGACTCAACCTGAAGGTATTTCTTGGTTTGTCACTTGAAAAGAAGTTTGTACGACTTGCGACAAGCTAGACTTCAATGGAACAAGTGCTTAGACGAATTACTTAGAGAATTTGAACTAAAACGTTCAATTGCAGATCCATGTCTCTATTACGATGACGAAAGAGAAATCATAGTAGGAGTATGTGTGGACGACCTGTTTATCCTTGGAAAGAAGAAGGTAAAAATAGAAGTTTCAAAAGCAAAATAAAGAAGCTCTTTAAAGCTACAGTTTTAGGTGAAGCAAGACATATATTTATTATCTATGAGAATATACAGAGTGTCAGATGGATCATTAATGTTAAACCAATTCGCTTATGCTGAAGAATTTCTCAACACATTCAAAATGGAAAGTGCTAAAGGTGCATCGACTCCATTGGACCCTGGCATAAAGTATTGTTTACCAGCAGATCGTGGCATCATGAATGTGAACGTGCCTTACAGACAAGCAGTTGGAAGTTTGTTATACTTAGCTTGGGGAACACGTCCAGATCTGTAGTATCAGTCGACGTACATGAGTCAATTCAATGAACATCAGTCTGACGAACACTGGAGAGGAATAAAACACATGCCTAGATACCTAAAAGCGACTAGAGACCAACAGCTAACTTTCAAAAAGACTGGAGAAAAATTGAAAATTTTCTCTGATGTTGATTGGGGTGGCGATCGAGTTGATCGCAAGTCATTTAGTGGTTGCATTGATATGTGCCAAACTGCTAACGAACTTTTATGGATTCGAAGCCTACTGAATGAACTGTAGATGACTCATTTTGTAGATAAATCATAACGTACACTTGTTGACAATCAAGGATCAATGTGCATTGTGTGTAAGAATCAAGAAACTTCAGAGAGGAGTAAGCAGCACATCGACATAAGATATTTTTTCTGACGAGAGCTTCTGCTCAGTGGTGTTTCAGCTTTTATATACATATCATCGAAGGACAATATCGCTGAAATTCTGGCGAAGTCAGTGTCCAAACGAATTTTGTGCGGACTTAAGGGTGAACTAGCTGTGTGCTGAAATGAACATGTATCAGCAAGGGGGAGTGTTAGAAATAGGTGCTGATGCATGAGCCTCTCCACTTCATTTCGATTATTACCTTTGTGGATGTAGCAAAGGCAGTGATGTTTACATCTTAAAAATGTAGCAGTGCTTATGTGTATACGCGGCGTCTATGCTTGTTTTGTAATGTTATAAATATATATGTTCATGCATTTTTTCTCATTTTATTGACTAAAATTTAACAGTTATAACCAGATTGAAAATCCTGTTTCTTTCTAATCAATGAAAAAAAACTTGTTTTACATGTGGAAATAATAAACATTTGTCCTGGAAGTGCAGCAAATCTAGCGAGAACACAAAAAGATTTAGCCCCAAAACTAAAAGTTTTAAAGTTTATGAAAATAGCCGAAGATATGGTATTTGTAAGAAAAATAATCATAATGAAGAAAATTGCTTTTTTCGTTTTTTTTTTGTAATATTTGTAAGAAACGGAATCATACAGAAGAAAATTGTTTTTTCGCAAGAAAACGGAAAAACAAGTTACTTTTCTTTCTGATTTAAATAAAAACAGTGATCAAAACTTTATTGATGATACAGATGCGTTGTGTCATATGATGGACAATCTTAAAGATGTAATTGAACTGTTTATTGATATATCTGTTGCTAAAAGGGGCCAAGAAATGAAAGCTGTTAAAACTGGAACTTATGAAAGTGATGTATGTGGTCTTAAAATGTACTATATATTCCAGATCTTAGAATAAACTTGTTATTGGTTAAAGCAATAACAGAAAATGACAAACTTTTAAAATTCCCTAAAAATAAGGTGGAAGTATTCAAAAATGGATATCTATAATTGAATAATTGAAGGTGATAAAAATCAAACTCCTGTATATATAGTGAACATGCATAAGAAAGAAGCATTACTAATTGGACAAAACAATACTGGATTGCACAGAAAAATGGGACATTTAAGTGGAGAATACTTAAAAACTTCAAAAACTCTTGCAATTGGCGTAATGCTGCATGATGAAGCTTTTAAGAACTTAAGCAAAAATTGTGATGTTTGTTACAAAAGTAAAAAAACTCTGAAAAAATTTGAAGTTGATCGCAGTAGAGCTACAAGACCACTTGAACTGATGAATTCTGATGTTGTTGGTCCCATTGAGGTATCAACTTGGGATTGTACATATTTTATAACATTTTTAGATGAATATACCCATTTTGCTTCAGTTTATCTATTGAAGTATAAAAGTGATGTTTCGAATGTTCTGAAGCAGTATGTCCTTGAAGCTGAGAACAAATAGAACTTGAAAGCCGCAAAACTTCTCTGTGATAATGGTGGGGAATATATTTCTAAAAATCTTGTATATAAGTGTAAATCTAGAGGCACTGTTTTAGATTATATACCATCCCTCATACACCACAACTTAATAGTAAAGCAGAACGACTAAATCGAACACTGAAGGATAAAACTCGAGCTCTTCTATTTGATTCAAATACAAAAAAAGAAATGTGGGGGGAAGCACTATATGTGGCTACACAACAGAAGTTTTACCGCTGCTATTGGCACTTTGCTTGCTGAGAAATGGTGTGGAGGAAAGCAAAATTTATCAAATCTTCAAATATTTGGTTCAACTGCATATGCAAAAATCACAGGTCATCTAAAAAAACTGGAAAGTCGATGTGAAAAATACATATTTGTTGGCTATGTACCTAATGGTTTTAGGCTTTGGGGTCCAGAAAGATGAAAAATAAAAATTTCAAGAAATGCGTATTTTAGAGACCCAAAAGACAATAAACATAGTTTTTCAGACTTTAAATTTTTGGATTTAAATAACAATGAAATAGATGATGGTGATGATGAAAAATATGAAGATACCACTGAAATAGATGAAATATTTGACGATAAAGAAATGAACAATTTAGATGTGGAAAAGAAGCAAAATATAGAAAAAGTGGTCAAAGATAAAGATACAGAAGAAGTGTTAAAAGAAAATACCGAAGAAGATTTGGGAAAAGGTTGAAGGAAGAAAACTCCCAGAAAAATTAAATGAATATGTTTTGCTAACTTTTGGAAAAGCAAAGAACAACAGTACATTTTAAGTCAGACAGACTTTCGAGATTGGTTACAAAGTTCGACAACAGATGGCGCTGACCGGCCGTCCAAATAGATGCTCAAGTCCTCAGGACGAGCCGGACGGTCTGGGTCTTCAACAGATGGCGCTGCAGTCTGGAAAAAATTAAAATATGATATTTTCCACATATCCACCATGCGCAGTAACAACATGGCGTAGTCTCAGAATAAAATTATCAGACACCCGTGCAAACGTCTCACCCGGAATGGCTTCACATGCAGCAGAGATGTACTGTTCCAGTTCTGCAGTCGTTTGTGGATTGTGGCGGTACAGCTGGTCTTTCAAGTGTCCCCACAGAAAGAAATTACAGAGGGTCAAATGTGGCGAATAGGGAGCCCAATCCATTCCACTTCCCGTATACATGCGATAGTCTAAAGCAATTACACGATCATCGAAATGTTTGTTGAGGAAATTAAACACTTGGTTGTTCGATGTGGCCGGGCACCGTCTTGCATGAACCACAAGGTGTTTTTAGAGCTCTCCAAGGCATTGTGTACCACCACAAATTCCCGCAAAATGTCCAGATAGCGTGCTGCAGTAATCGATTGGAATCGGAACAATGGGCCAATGAGTCCTTCTGGAGGAAATGGCGACCCAAATCATTACTTTTGCCGGATACAGGGACGATGGGACGGCAACATGGAGATTTTCTGTTCCCCATATGCGCCAGTCGAGGTAATAACAAGCTTCATCGGTAAACCAAATGTTTCGCACATGGATATCGCCGACATCAAGTTTTGCAGCATGTCGTTCGCGAACGTCTCTCGTGCATTGATGACAGCAGCACTGAAGGGTTGCCGAGTCTGAATCTTATATGGAAACAGCTGTAAGCTGTGGCACATGAGACGATGCGTGGATATTCGTAGTATTCCAGCCTGAGCTGCAACACGGTGAACCTAGGCCTCTGTTGGACCACCTCTTGGACAAGTTGAGCAGTCTTCTCTGTGACTGTCGAACGCGATCGCCCTACCTTTCCAGCACCGTCATCCTTTACGTTCCCAGTCTGTTGAAAAATTTCAAACAGAGCCTTTATTGTACCCTTTTTTCGGTCCTTTGGTCACATTGAACTTCCTCCGAAAACTTCGTCTTGTTTCAACAACACTGTGATTCAGACGATGGAATTCCAACACAAGAAATATTCCCTGTTCCAAGGAATAAACCATTTTTTCACAACAAATTTACAATATGTGAACAACACACGCTAACAGCAGAAAGACAACTTACAGAATGGCGATCTCACGGACTGCGTTTCCCCATATCTCTGGTAGATCGCCTGCAGCGCCTTATGTTGCAGAATTTTGTTATTAATTTCGAAAGTCTGTCTGCACTGTTGTTTCAAGCACATTGTAGCAAACGGTGCATTCCTTTCTATCGCTGTCTATTTAGTTTTTATTTATTTTTCAAATAGGCCGGTCATTTTTGGGACACCCTCTAGATGATTTACTTGCGAAATTGAAGAAGAGATTTGAAATGACATCATCAGACGAACTATCCTCATTTTTAGGAATTGATATAAAAAAAGGACTCAGATTCTTTAAAGCTTTCTCAAACTGAGTACACAAATCAGGTACTGGAAAAATTTCAAATGTTTGAAGTAAAACTATCAAATACTCCTATTCTTTCAAGTAAGAGAGAAAATAGTACAAAGAAAATTACTTATCCTTATCGTGAAGCAATTGGAAGTCTACTTTATTTATCAACAAAAACCAGATCATATCTAAGTTACTCTGTGGGTTTCTGTAGTAAACAGGTAGAAAATCCATCTGAAGAAGATTTGGAAAATTTTAAAAGAATTCCGAGATACTTTAAAGAAACAGCGAATTAGAAATATCCTACAAGCAAAACGGTGATGCACATTTGGAAGTTTACTGTGATGCCGATTATGCGGGAGATTTGGAAACAAGAAAAAGTATTACAGGATATGCTATTTATTATTGTGGAGGAGCTATCTTTTGAGCACCAAGAAAACAACCTGTAGTTTCCACTTCGATCATCGAAGCAGAATATATATCTGCAGCTGAATGTTGTAAAGAGTTGGTATATCTGAAGGCACATATCGAAGAATTGACTGGAGAGAAAATGACAGCAACAATGAATATTGACAATCAAAGTGCAATAGGATTAATTAGGATGGGTGTTCTAAATCACAGAAGTAAACATATAGATATCAGATTTCACTTTATACAGGAAAAATATGAGCAAAAAAATTATAGATATAAAATACTGTCCAACTGAGCATCAAATAACTGACATTTTAACAAAACCTATTGGAACTAACAAGTTTCCTGTTTTAAGAATGAAACTGGTTTCTTAATAATTTTTTTTTCTATAATGAACATTTGGACAATACTGTATATAAGCTGTAATATTTGTTTATTTTTTATTTCTATATTTTAAATTAACAATTACAGGGTTGTGTTAAAATATAATTGTTAATTAAATTATTGTCTTTATTTTATATCTGGCAACAGCGGTATAAAAAAAAAAGGTTATGTACACTCTTGAGTGAGATCAAATTATGTTTATTATAAAAATGAAATGTTTGCAGCTTGCTCTGTTCTTAATGTAAAATCATTATTAAAATAAAAACTTCATTGTATATCGTAAAAGTATGCTTCTTGACACTAAAAATATCTTCATAAAAAACAGGAACATCCTTTTCCATCCATGTTTAGTTTTAAGTTATATGAATTAAAAAATGCACAACATTAATTTCTTTGCAGTATGTTTCATTATTAATTAATATTTCTGTAAAATATTTATTATTTTTTAAGTGCGATTCCGCGTGTATTGATTTAATGCTGTATAATGTTTAAACATCCTTTTCCATCTATCTTATTTTTGAAAGAATCCCAAATTAGTTGCAGCACTTTTACATCTTTGCAGTTTACGTAAAAATGAAGGATTATTTTCCTTAAAATATGTTCAAAATGAGTACATAATTGAATTTTTCCCCTTATTTTCTACGTAATAGAGTCTCAAAAGCATTTTTCTATTCACATTCATCTAATTAACTAAATTACAATTTGAAAATTGAGCACATTTTATTTCACTCAGCCAGTTAGTTCCATTTAAAATTTATCTCTGTTTATGCTACTGATATGCTTTTTTATACACTATGTAAAAATATTTTTCTTTAGTAGTAGGCATTTCCAATGTTATAGTGAGTTATCATCTTTTGAAAGAAAAAAAACATACATTTTTTTGTGTGATGTAAAAAGTTTTCCCCCAAAGTGATATTGAACAGATTTTACTTTGACTTTTAAAGTACCGTAAAAAATGCTCATTGCACTATCTACTGGATTTTTATTGTCTAATGTTGGCAGGTATTTATCTTCTGAATATTTATATTAAATTGACTAAAGTAGCTTTTTTTCCATATTCTGGTTAATTATTAAGGTTATTTTTTTAATTATTTTCGCATACACAGTGCAATTGTTCATTTCAATTTATGTCTTAGTGAATTGCCGAGAGTCCATTAATTCTTTTCCATTCATCTCCATCTTCTAAATATTTTGTATTAGGTTGACTAAACTAGCTTATTTTCATATCCTGGTTAATTTTTTAATTATTTTCACATACACAGTATGATTGCGCAATTCAATTTGTTTTTGTGAATCGCCGCGAGTCCATTAGTATCCTTTTCATCCATCTTCCACTTCTAGATATTGCATATTAGTTAAATTAAATTAGCATATATTTATTTTCTGGTTAATTATTAAGGGTCATTTTTAAATCATTTTCGTATACACTGTACCCATTTTTGAAAAATGAGTATGAACCCTGTGAAGGAATATTTTCCAAAAATTGGTATTAAAACAAAGATTTAGGCAAATAAAAAAAACCCATTTTGGCAATAATATATTAAAATTGGATATATTCACATCTTTAAATAATATTTCGCTTATTAACCTGACTGTGAAAAAGCCTTAAAACTGCAGATACTTTCCTTCTTCACTACTGAAATCTTCAATTAGTTGGCATCTCTGCTTGACTTAAGGGCATACATACACACTTTTTGCTGTGCGTCATGTGGTATTTCGCGACATCTAGTGCAATTGATTTGTATTTGAGTCCCCATCCATTGGCAAAACTTAGAAAGGGAACTCAAATATAAAAAGCAAACCTTCAACAACAAAATCGGAAAATGTTTCACTTCTCCGATTAGATTGTGAATAATTTTAAAGATCATGCTATTGCTGTATGTGTATGTGGGAACGTATAATATAATGGAATAAAGTTGGAATATTTTCGGTCTTGGTCAGGTGTCGTAACTTGCACCCATGTTCTGGTTATTTTGGAGGATAGTTATCACTTTCTTTGTTCATGATGGAACTGGGAATGGTCCTTGGTATGATTGCACCAATGGTCTCTTGACAGCATCTATCCGCAAAAACATGTGAGAACAGTCTTTCAAGTCTTTGGATACATAAAGCTTCGATCCCGGCATCGAATCACTCAACGCCAAAGGTTTAAGTATCCAAAGACTTTGAAAACTCACAAAGAAAAACTCTTTGTTCTCGCATGTTTTTCGGATAGGTGCTGTCAAGAAACTATTGGTGCTACCCTAACAAGGACCTTTCCCAGTTCTGTCACTAACAGAGAAAGTGATAACTATTCTCCAAAATAACCAGAAGCATAATGTTTTGTTGATAAGGTCAAGGCGGCTTACTTGATTAATCTCGAGATAAGTGATCGCACCGATTTCCCCAATACTCTGGCGGAAGCCTGTGGTATGATTTTAGGCTGGGGTTTAGTCTGTAGGGGGAGTACTGTGGTGCCGCCTTAACTGGTCAAGTCGGCAAACATTGACAGACTAATAGTAAGATTAGTTGAAAAAGTATGTATTTGCCAGTGGATAAAGAAATTTGTTGGTAAAATAGCATAAAACATTAGTGGGTATTAATCGGTTTTGATAGTAAAACAAACTTCCATCTTCAGAATAAGAGTCCGAGCAGTCACTCCAGCAAAGCAGGAAAAGAAAGGCTAACGTTAAGAATTTACAGATGTATTCCTAATTTCTTGTGCAATGCCAATTGCGCCTTTTTAAACTGAAGAAAAACTTTTTTCGTTTCCTAAACTGGTGGATATCATTAATGTTCTGTTTTAGCTGTTTTACCAACAGAGATATTTTTCTTTATGTAATTTTTTACAGCAATTTGAGTAAATTGCAAAAATATGGCTGAAGTGTGAAATTTTGTGAACAAGAATTATTTAAATAATCTATTCAACAGTACATATCAGTTTCTCAAGCTCGTGAATTAGCAATTGAGATTTATTTTAGAATATATTTTTTTCTAGGAAAGCTTATGAGATGTCTTATATCTTGAGATAACAAGTACTTGAGAATTTACACAATTACTATTTGCATTTGATCCATGTTCTGGTATTTCAAATTTACTCATTATGTATGCAGAGTCTGTTCCGACATACCTGAAAGAAAGTATTAAAATGAAAAAAGTTAAATTATAAGAAAATTCAAGCAACAATTACAGAAAAGTCTTAAAATGCAACTCAGAAAGTGTGCATTTTAAATATGGACAATAGATATTATTATATCTACTGTGTCCATATGTACATTATACAAGTTGTCTAGGAAAGGCCGTATGAGAGGAATCCGTAATGAGAGGAATCCGTAATGAGAGGAACGAAGAGAGTTATCCTTATATTTTTAAAGCAGTTGCATAGGAAATTTTGTGGCGTTACACAACAAATTTCGGAGAGCTGGCCACCACTTTTTATGCGGGGTGGGGTGGGGGCTATCTCGCTCCCTTTTAGAGACAGAGAAAGCAAACAATTACAATGTTGTAAAGCGTTTCTAAATGAGTACAAAATTATGTTTGTTCGACAAAAAAAGCTGCAAATAATTGTCCAAAAATATTTTTAAACGTATGCGATTCTTTAAACTGCAAAATCGTCTGGCGGCAGTTGATAGCAAACGATTTGATAAATTTAGTTCGAATGCTTGCTGTTTTATGTGACAGACGATTTGTCGGCAAACATCATCGTAATCGAAGCTAGAAAATTAAATAAACTAATCTGAGGTTGTAAGAACATTCTATCTGCAGTATTGCATCCTTATGCTGCACGTTTGCCACTTCGCCATGTTTTTATTTCGATTTTATGAGCCATGTTTACTAATGAAGAATATTGCGAAATGATCCTTATTTTTAGAGATCCTTATTTTAACCGGAAAACCAATGGCATCCGAACGATTATATGCATAGAGTTTCCCAATGTGACATATTCCAATCGTCTGAGTAGAGTTTATTCCCTAGTTTTCAGAGTTCTTTTCAGTTTCCTTTATAAGGCGAACACATTTTTGTACTAATGTAGCAATGCTCTAAAGCTTTGTAGTTGACTTTTTTTTTCTTTACCCGTAAAAGGGAACAAGATAGCCCCGTATCTTCATTTTTCTATTTCGACTGGATAGATAAACATGGCGTGTGGCTCGTTTTGCTTTCATTCCAATATTGCTCTTGTGCTTTTCAACTTATTCCATGTCGGTTGCAAACCGTTTCTTGGTTGGTTCCACATTGTCCGCGTTTCTTCGTGCAGGGTGCGTTTTTTGTTCTGATGCTTCCTGGAAATATGGCCACAGGCATATACCGGCTCCGGGAACGTTTTCATTGGAGTAAAAAGTCGACTTGTAATCGAGAACTAGGCGTCACAATCCCCTAGGCCTATTCGTATATCCCTGTTGGCTTCTTTCCACGTATTGTACGTTTTGAAACTTTTATGTATATTTAACACTTATGAGCTGTATTACGCCTTATTGTCATATTATTACCTGCTTTATTAGTCACTCTTGTCATCGTGGTTACTACCTTTTGGCTTATATATATATATATATATATATATATATATATATATATTGAGAAGTACTTAAATCACTTTATATATATTCAGAAAATTAATAGATCATAAAAATTTAATTTAATTAAAAAAGATATTAAAGAAATTCAAAATGATTTTGTCATTACTTATGTAGTAGTAACTACTTAATCATTTGTAAATTTTACTATATAAGTACCCTCCAGTCACACTTAATAATGAAATCTGTAATTTACATAATACTTTAAAATCTTATCCAATAGAATATCAGCCAAATATAAGCAAATCTATCTAAAAAATAGTTGTAATACTATTCCATATCTTATGTTAGTATCCAAGTTTCGTAAATCCCCTGTTGCTTTTCGTACTATTACTAGTGGGCATAATTCTTACATTACTAATGCTGGTAAATATTAAAAATCTTAAGTAATCTTAAGCTGGTAAATATTAAAAATATGAAGTATCCTTGTCAGATGATATCTCAAATAATTGTCATATTGTAAAAAACAGTTTTGAATTAGTTAAGAAATTAAAAACTCTTACTAATGTTCACAGTATGTATACTTTTGATTTCAAAGACTTGTTTAATAATATTGATATAGATGATCTGTATAGAATTATTTTAGGAATTTTTGAAAAATATAATATTACCCTCAAATGTTCAACTTTAAAAAAAAAAATTCACTCACTATGAGAATTATATTCAATATGGTGGTACTTTCTTTAAGCAACAGTTTGGTATCCCACAAGGACTGTGTGCCTCATCTTTATTAGCTAATCTGTATTTATTCTTCTATGAAAAGAACATTAATCCTGAATTTCATAATATGCACATGTTTAGATATTTAGATGACATATTATGTGTATCCCATAATAATATCCCTATAGTATTTAAACTTTATCTCAATACTTTACAATTAAATGCAAGTAATAATGACTCTAATGTTGCAAACTTTTTAGATTTAAATTTAGATTTACAAAATTGTTATCTGGCTATAAACTTATACGATAAAAGATAATATTTTAGATTTAATACATCAAAAATGTAACACTTTGACTGCTGTTTGCATATATCAGTTTTTAGAAATCTTATAATAAACCAGGTTCTTAGAATCAATAAAATTTTTGATGAAAATTATAAATAAGCACATTTTATGGAATTATTGAGTACAGCGACTAATAATGCAAATCTTCCCAAATTCGTTATTGAAATTATCAATTCAGTTTAGCAACTTCCACTCGATAACATCCAATACAACTTTCCCAATTAGAGTGGCTAATAATATGGAGACAAAAAAAATTATAATTATTTATTAATTATATAATTAAATAAAAATGAATAAGAATAAAATAAACTAAAATATATAAAAAAAATTAGAAAAATAAAAAATCGGAAAATAGGATACATTAATATTAATGTTTTGAATTTTATTTTCGCTAAAAATTGTAACTTTAGTCAGTTTGATACTACGATTTGAGCGCCCTTGTAATGGTGTATGGTGACATTCTCGTTTGTCCATTTCTTCTTTGGATCACTTGTTTGGTGGGCATTTTCATGTTATTGTTGTTGTTGAGACTCAGACCGTCCGACCTACCAGAAAGGTGTAAGGTAACTGTTTGGACGGCCGGGAAGTGCCACCCAATTTAGACCGGAACCCAGTGGGGAAGACATCCACAGGGACCGTACCCTCCTTCCCCTACCACCACCCTCTTGGAAGGACTTACGGACCTACATGTTTAATGTGATCGTACTCCGCATGAACACGGCGGCAGTTGTGGCAGCGTGCAAATCCAGCGCGCAAACCACCGGGCTACCGCGCTCGAAATGTACCAACAGCACGCGGTGTTCCCAGGTGGTCACCCACCCAAGTACTAACCGCGCCCGATGCTGCTTGACTTCGGTGATCTAACGAGAACCGGTGTTATCAGCACGGTACGGCCGTTGGCATGGGCATTTTCATGTGTGTTTCATGTTCATATTCTGTTTTGCTTGTATGGGTGGTTGTCCTGTCTCTGGCTCTGACTCACTGGACGGGTCTGGAATAGTCGCTGTGAACGTGTGTTCTACCTCCTGGGTTGTATTTCGTCGTGTTCCTTCCGGTGCTTCTCGATATTTTTCATAGTGTTGTGGTTGATTGCAATTACACGTGGTGAAAGAAGAAGGGTTCCTTCCTCATGGTAATAATAGATTTCCTAATTTTTCTTATCTTCAATTCTTTATTTTTTGGTGCCTGTAGTCTGAGTTTAGATATTTATAGTGATGTACTATTGACCAATCTGAAACAGGCATCTGTTTGGGTTAATTAAAATTAAATACTTAAACCTGAAGATGAGTTTAATTCTGATTAATCTTCGAATTTGGGCCGGTGCTGTTCTTTTCTATTATCGGCATTATGGCCGTGATTTTGCTTCTAAGGTGATGTTAATATTTCATGATTACTTGAATTGATTATTTTCATTATTACACTTTTCTAATATATATATATATATATATATATATATTCAGGGTGATTCAAATTTCCTTTGTACCCTAAGCGTTTAATATGACTGCACAACCAAAAGTCACGAGGGATGACATCAGAGGTGGGAGAGCCCAGTGGTTAGCATGCGAGGATTGCACTCGGGCGAACCGAGTTCGGCGTATTTTCGACATGTACATCGGCATCGACATCGATACACTGACAATTTTTTTGAAGTACATAAAATAACATTTTTCATTTTATTCTATTTATAATTCCTTTAAAAACCTTAATTTTTTGTGTTACATTCTTGTTTCTACCTCGTGTGAAAGTATCTCATTTTATACACATACATCTATTTTCGTATCTTTCAACTCATGCAAAAATGCTCTTGCCTGACGATTTTGCATTCTGGAAACTATGTCTAAGAGAGAAGAACATTTCATGATCTGGACTTCAAGAAACTGTTTTATGGTTTAACCTAATGATAATCTATTTATATTGATGAAAAATATAAGTGTCCAACCAAATGTATAAAATTGTGTTAAAGTTTTATGTTGACATTTTCATAACCTTTAATTTACATGCTCAATAAGTAATTTATTTGAACAAAAATTGGTATAATTATTCCACCTAGCCTAAGAAGCTAAATTTTTAATTAATTTCGTTGCCTGCCAATTTTTTCTGCCAATTCCAGTTTTGTTTCCAGCCATCTCTCGTGAATTTTTTATTGAGTCAAGGAAGGTGTCTATTGGGTTAGTATTTATAAAATTTTGTACTGATTTGTGTATTTGAGTAATTTTGTTTAATATTAATGAATAATTTGGCACGATTTATGCATTATTCACGATTATACCACGATTTGCTATTTACGAGCCAAATTTTAAATTTCTTTCTCGGGTGCTAGAACTCAAGTTTTGTGGCATGATGTGCCAGAAACAATAAAATTTAAGTTTCTGTTTAAAGATAACATTTTCTACCTAACGATACAAGTGATTCCGCGTTACAATGCACTTCACCAATGCTACACAACCAATGAACCTGAAGTCCTAAAGACAAAATCGGCATTAGGAGTATATATACAAGGTAGGAACAAAAAGTTCGGAACTGTGCTGATATCTCCAACCCTAATTGGAGGAGAGGGGAACAATTTTGCCGTGATGTAGAGGCACATGTGACGCGAGATGTGAAAAGGAAGAAGCAGGTGTTTTTCTAGACAATGCGTGGTATGGCAATGCGTCCACAAGGAGGTATGCCTGAACGAAACATTGGATGTATATTGAGCCTATGTAATGTTTTCTAAGGAAAGTTTTGTTCGGTTATCGTATGTAGTAAATAAATTTATCTGGCGAAAGGTTGTGTCCGGGAATATTTTGAACGCCAGTGCTGCAGGTGGGCAGTGTGCATTTTTCACTTATCTTATAATACGCCCGTCGCTATGCAAAAATACACATATATGTATATAGGCTGTCCCAAAAAGCTTGAAACGCGCTTTAATTCTTTACTTGTTGGAGATAAGTGGGCAATGTAAATTGCAAAAATGTTGAAAGTAAGGTAGGACATAAGACTACGTTAATGAAATAGTCCTCCCATTAATTTTCAAAAAGTTACATTTTTTAAATTTTTATATGACCCCCTTACACAAATTTGGTCAATCAGAAATTTTTTTATTTTTAATGGAACAAGATCAATAAAAAAAAAAAAAAAAACCCGCATATCTGTATCTTTAAAATTGAGCGAGTTATATTTAATTGAAAATTGAACATTGTGAATGGGCACCATATGTCAAAGTAGAAATATAAATTTGTGACATATCACAAAAAAGATAAAACTGGATGATAATACATAGGATACACAACCGAGTAGCGAGTACCACTGCTTTATATGATCTCTGTCTGAGTAATGCTTTATTTAAATGCATTTGTGATAAAAAATGTTGACACATATTAACGTATTTTTGATCTAAACAATTTCCATCGTCAATTTGTTTATAATCCTTATTTTCACTGATGGAACAGTCTTTCACATGGTACGGAGAAGTGGCATAAGTTAGATTTTTTCCTTTATCATAATTCAGTTGATTTTAAAAATACAGATATGTGGGGTTTTTTCAATGATTTTGTTGTATTAAAAATAAAAATTTTCTGATTGACTACATTTGTCTAAGGGGATCGTATAAAAATTTAAGAAGTGTAACTTATTGAAAATTAATGGGAGGACTATTTCATTGACGTAGTCTTATTTCCAACCTTACTTTCAACATTTTTGCAATTTACATTGCCCACTTATCTCCAACAGGTAAAGAATTAAAGCGCGTTTCAATCTTTTTGGGACACCCTGTATACATGTACACATATATATGTTATATGTATATATATATACATACATACACCACGTATCTATATATGTGCATATACACACGCATATATCTATATATATATTCTATATATGCACACATACTATATAGACATAAATGCATAGATGAGCGCCTCACTCTACATGTCGCTCACTAGCCGCCACTGGGAATTGAATCTTTGTAAGATTAATTTGATTAAGGATTTTAGAACTGCTTTTCTGTGCTTTTTGTAAAGTTATCGTTTTTGCATGTAACAGGGCACATTAGTGGCGTAGAGGTACATGCGCTCTGCTTCTGCGCAGCTGTATGGTCGACAGCAATTGCAAGAAATCTATTGCAGTTAAGAGCTTTTAAAATAGCGCAGCTGTCTAGGTTGTCGTCCATAAGCCCGCGTAGCCAGATTTTTTTTATATTTTGTTATAAGCGGTGTATTGTTAAAGTGTTCTTTGGTTGAGAATTCACTTTGAGTTCCGGTGTAATTTCAATCAGAAATTTGTATCTTAAATCTCTTGGTTTTGTTAATAATATTTTCTGAAAAGGATGTGTTTGAGAGATGACTTTCACTAATTTACTGCAAATTGATTTCGTTTGTAATGCCACCATGAGGAACACCCTCAAACCCCGAATTTTAATATTTTCACCTGACTGCCGTAGAATATTGGTATTTTCAAGCCGTGCCGTGATGGGGGAAATTCTGGGAAACACTGCACAAATATTTGGAATTTGAACATTTTTCTAGACGAAAACAACACTTCCCCTTTTGCAAGGGAATTCAAATTAAAAATAAATTGACGCAACATCTGAGATACAGAAAGCATGTACAACATTGAAAATGAATTTTCTAATGCACGCATACTTACACCCTTTTTCGCATCTCTAGTTAAACATTCATCATCATATGGCTTGAAACCATGGAATAATGGAAGATTCCTATTATCTCTGCATGTATAATAACACTCATCCTGAAATCACAAAGTAATTATTAAGTTAGAGTTACGCCATAATTAAAATATTCAGTTTATGTTTATGTACAGTGAACCCCGGTTATAATCCTTTTAGTTATACCGTAGATTTGGATATAATGCTGGTGTAAGCATGTTTCCCTTTTTTCCGTCGCCTAGCTTGGGAATCCATAACCAAGGAAGGAATTAGGAACTCAATAAGTAAAATACACTTTGTACGAAAGACAAGAAAAACGTATATAAGTACAAATAAAACAACAATTCATCATTCAGCTGTGTGGAGAATATGCTGAATTCCTTTCGTTAGTGCAAGAGAACCAGAAGTCTAAACAAGTAATGCTTTTTCAAGGATCTCATTCTACGGAGTACCTAGGTCAGCCAAAGACTGCCTTTAAACTCTAATCTTAAGAGGCGGCTGGGAAATAGTAGTAAAGATAAGTTACATAAACGAAGATTCAAAAAGAGAAACGGACGATGCTCTTCGATCTCTAGTGTGACGAATCACAAAATCTGCCGAGTCGCATAATTTGGAATAAGAGGCACAAAACTCCTCGAGAAATAAAGGCGAGATGTGTGTGTGTGTGTGGGGAGGGGGGAGTCAAACTCTGCTCCTTGGAGCACTGGTCTTGAATCAGTGAAAAACTGCGTTAAACAAAACGCGGGAACTGTGCTGATCAGAGTGGGCCCTTAACAATTATACTGTGAGTTGGTGCAGAGCACCATAGAGAATCTGTATTTGGTCGAACTCGTGCTCGGCCGCCTTCATCTGGGGAATGACTTTTGTAAAATAATCATATATGTATTTAGGGGAATAGTGCTTTTGGTAATCCATAAGCATATCTATCACTGAATCATAAAAATCCTTTTTATCTTGATCTACCGGTTTTTGAGGTTTCTTAACGGGGGGGGGGAGGAGGGGGAAGCTCCTGAAAGTCGTCAGGGTTGTTTTGAAACAGTTTAGCAAAGGAAACATTTTTACTTATATATTTGGATTTGAAGTTATTTTGTACAGGATTAGAATTAGAATTAGAATTAAAGGTGGGTCTGGGTTTGGGTTTAGGAAATTTCGGGCATCCTCTATAACTAGCAAGGTGCGCGCCGCCGCAGTTTGCACAAGTGCAAGGGGTAGATTTTATCTTAAGGCATTCTATGGTTTTGTGGGGGCCTGCGCATTTAGATCATTTAGCGGGGAGAAAGCATTGTCGTGCAGAGTGGTGAAAAGTCTGGCATGAAAAACATTGGCTCACTTGAGCCCTTCCTCTGTATCTTTCAACTTTTATTTCGAGACCTAACATAGATTTAATTTGATAAATTTGGATATTTTCAGGCGTCTTAGGGCACTGGACATAGAAAAGGGGCATGAGAATTTTGCTTGATTTGTGGCCCTTGTAAAGCTGGGTGATGCTGTTAAATATTATTTTATGGCTAGCTAACTCAGATTTTATAACTTCGATGTCGGTAGGGATAGGGAGACCTCTGATGACCACTTTCAGTGGTTTCTCTTCATTTAATAAGAAAGTTCTGTAATGGGTCTTATCCTCACTGAGTTTACGCTGAACGGCTATGAATTCCTCTCTATTACAGACTTGTAATTTAACCAGGGCTCCTCTCAGGTTACCCTGAAGGGAGGGGGCAACTAATTTAAGCTCGGTGTTATATGCGTACCAATTTGGAGCAGGTACAATTAAAAAAGGGGGGGGGAGGTTTTTCCTTTTTAGGAGCAGGTTCCACATTTTGAGCATCAGGTGCTGGTATTTCAGGGTCAAGCACGTGGTTGACTGTACTGACGGGGGGGGGGATTATTCTTCCTAGCACGAGCTGTAAGCCTTTTCGGAACGGTTTGAAAACCTTCACTGTCGAGACGGGTATGCTTTTTGGGGTTGGAACTAAAGTCCGGTTTAGCATTAAAACTAAAGGGAAGGGTGGAATCAGATTTGCTACAATTAACATTAACAGAAGGCGCCACTTGTGTGGCGGCACTAGTAGATGGCTGGTGACCAAGATTGGCGGATGAAAAAGCAGGAAAAGGAATACTCCCGTGAGAGGAACTCACGGGGGGCTCACCATTTTCAGGAGAAGAAGAAGTGTCCATTCTGTTGGATAGATTATTTTCCGACTGTGCCAGCCTGGCACGCATCAGATTCTTCTGCTCAGTGTTTAAGTCATCAGGATTTTCGCTGAGATCCAGGAGTTCCGAGTAGCTCATTTCCATTACCCAAGTCTTGTCATCATCTAAAATTTCTTCCTCATAAGCAACTACACGTGTGGGGGGCACGTGTAACAGGCGTACCCCACATCTCCTACACTTATTATAATCAGCAATCGACTTATCTTGACCAAACATGCGCTTGAACTCATATAAGTTCATCACAGCACGTTGTGGTTGAGACTCCATTTCGCAAAAACACTAGCACAAACTCGAAAAGTAACACGGGGCGAGGAGCTCCGTAAAATACGTCCTTCCTCTACCAAGTACACCGACCGAACCGTTCAGTTGAAATTCCAGTTAACGTGTCATCAGTCGAAATTTCAACGAGTAATGTGGTTGCAAAAGGTCATGGGTTTCGTCCAGAAAAGAGCACCAGGCGCGAAGCGCCTTTAATCTCCAGTCTCCAGGTGTGGTTCTTATCTTCATACTGTGACATTATTTCATTTGCCCATAGTTGGAGGTTCGAGGTTTTTGATTTACTGTTTTTATTATTTGACTTAGCTCCTAGTGTGGCAGTTTGTTGCACATTTAGAGTTTGAGTAATTTTGGGGAGTTGATGCAGTTCTAAGGATTTCCTATCAATTTGGCAGTTTAAGGTTTAAGAACATTTTTTAGAAAACATTGATCGAGTTTTAATTTAATATCAACTATTTAAGTTGGGACTTACCTAATTCCGATTTTCAATATTAAGTACCGCGCGGGGTCTCTTACGTGATTTGGCTTTGCGATGATCATAGTCATGCAGATTGAATAGTAGTTCATTTGGAACAGATGGCAGATTTTTATAGAATTTAAGCGCTAGCTTTTTAATTTGGGCTCTAACAGTTTTTATTTTGAAGTCTTTCCTAATTACCGAGTTTCTTAAGTATCTAGGAGCTTTCCTTATAATCCTTAGGGTTTTGTTTTGTTTTGTCTCTAGTAAGTCTATAGTAGTTTTACAGGCATATCCCCATACGGGTGCTGCATACAGCATTCCCGGGCGGATGACCGATTTATAAATTAGGAGTTTATTTTGATAACTTAGATTTCCGTTTCCTATCATTGGGTATAAGGCTCCTGTGGCCATATACGCTTTTTTGATTAAGTTCGTTATGTGCTGTTTCCAGGTTAGGTGGGAATCTATCGTTACACCTAGGTATTTAGTAGATTTTTCCGCTTTTAGGGCATGGTTGTTTATGTACAGAGGCGGCGGAGGTTTACGTTTTCTAGAGAAATAAATCCAATGACATTTATTGGGGTTTAATTTTATTCGCCATTTTTCCAACCATGTTTGGAGTATGTCTAAGTGTTGTTGTAGCTGTCTGTGCATTACTGAGACGTAAGGATGTTTTGCAAGTATCGCACTGTCGTCTGCATAGAGTGCCAGCTCCGTGTCTAGGGTCCTGGGGATGTTATTTAGATATATGTTAAAGAGTGTCGGGCCCAGGATGGATCCTTGCGGTACACTACTTTTAATGAGCTTGGGTGTAGACAAGTTATCTTTTACTCTAACTTGGAAGTGTCTGTTATTTAGGTATGAGATTAAAAGTTTAACAAGTGCGTCAGGGACTTTTAGAGTGATCAATTTGTATGCTAATCCACAGTGCCACACTTTATCAAATGCTTTTTGTATGTCAAGAAAAATCGCAGCTGTGGGTGTCTTACTATTAAGTCCAGAAGATATGTACTCTACCACTCTCAGCAATTGATGAGTGGTGGAGTGTTTTGGCCGAAATCCAAACTGCTCCGGAATGATAATATCATTCTCACTAAGGTGCGTGTTCAGTCTATTAAGAATTATTTTCTCAGTAATTTTACTAAGTGTCGGTAGTAAGCTGATTGGTCTGTAGTTGGCTGGAATTGTGGCATCCTCACCAGGCTTATGGATCGCTATAATTATCGCTTCCTTCCATTCTTTGGGGAAATAATTTAGTTTTAGTATTTTGTTTATTAGGGTGGTCAAGTAAAATATTATATTTAGGGGTAAGTTTTTGACCGCGATATTCCTGATTTTGTCGTGCCCTGGGCTTTTACGGTTTTTAAGGTTTTTGATGATATCAATTATCTCTTGCGGGGTGGCTGGGTTAATCTCAGCCGTGACCGGGGAGTTCCTGAAGTTGTTTAGAGTTTGCCTAACCATTCTTAGGGTGTCCTGACACATTAGATCGTGGTTTGGTTCAAATTGCTTTTCGTAATGCCTAGCAAGCGCATCTGCTTTTTCTTCATCTGAGTACGCGATTTTAACGCCATCTATTAGTGGCGGGAGTTTAATTTGAGGTTTTCTGAGTCTTTTAGCGAATTGCCAAAGCGATACGTCTTCCGGGCTAAGGGATTCAATTAACTCTTTATACTGTTGCTGCTTTTCTGCGACAATTTTATCCCTGACTTTCCACGTGAGTCTGTTAAGCTCCCTTTTGAGGGTAGGGTCTCTATTAGCCTGCCATGTCTTACGCATTCTGTTCCTTTGCCTAACTAATTGTTTGACATGGTGGGAAAGTGTGGGCATTTTTGGTGACTCACGATGTGTTGTGGCAGAGGCAATAGCTCTCTTGATTTCTGTTGTGAGTGTGTGTGTGGCAGAGTCAATATCCGCCGTGCTCATAATGTTGGGTACTGCCAAGTGCGGCTCAAAAAGTGCTCTTTTGAAAACGTTCCAGTTCACCCTCTCTTGTCCCAGAGAGGCTGGAAGGGGAGTGTTCAGATCGAATGTCACCAATACCGGTAAATGATCCGAGTCGAATTCATCCAGGGTATCGATAGTGTGAGCGTATTCTATGTTTCTCGTTAGGACGAAGTCTATGAATGAGCCGTTGGCACCTGAGAAGCAGGTTGGTCTCGACGGTGCAATGATGTTGGTGTTTGTTGTGTTCAGTAATCTGTGTATCTGTGTACCGCGTATGTTGGCTCTCCTGCTGCCCCACGCTCGGTGGTGTGCATTGAAGTCGCCCGCGAGTATTGTGTTTGGATATCGCGAGAAAAGCAGTTCCAGCTGCGCAGCTACATTTATACCACTCATGTTTTTGACATATATTGAAGTTAGGATAAATGGGTTTACATTATTTATTTTAATTTTTATGCTAGTATTTTCTACTCTTTGAAGATTTATGTTGTTTATTTCCTCGTGGGGAATATTTCTTTTGATATATATTGCTGTTCCTCCATGGGGGTTTCTAGCAGTTGTATTTGAGCTTAGGTTGTGATAGCCAATATAATTTGCTATATTTAGTTTTTTTATTCTCTCTAACTTTAGTTTCCTGAATTAACAGGGCATCTACATCATTTTCATTTACGTAGCTCCTAAGTTCATTTATTCTTGGAGATATGCCGTTCGCATTCCAAAATATTATTTTAAAGCTTTCTTTTTGGGACCTAGCCATGGCGGGTTTGATTCTCACAGTTATTTTTAAAATCCGCGATTAATTTAAAAGCCTCAAAGACCATTTGCATTGGATCACTCTTTTTTTGTATTAGCTCTGCGAACTGCATCAACAGGTGTTTCATTGCATCTAGGTCGAACATGGTGATAAACCCTCTGATGAGGTTGAGGATTTCATCCATCTTTTCATCATTGGTTTTACCAGCAGGTTCAGTCTCAGCTTCCATATCCTCAGCCTCAACCGCGGTTTGGTCATTTTTGTGAGTATCCTTTTGGACTTCAGTAGTTTTTTGTCTTTTTTCAACCGTTTTTTCTAACAGCTGGGTTTGCGCGAGCTCTTCCTCTCTGACTCGTTTAGTTTTGGCTTCACGTGTTTTGATTTCTTCTTTTGATTTAGCATATTGATTTACAATTTTAGCTTCTAGTTCCGCCTGTCTGGCTTTTTCGGCTTCCTTTCTCTTTATAATGGCTATAGTAGCCAGTTTTATTTCTTCCGGAGTCAATTCTCTGGAAGACGAAGGTTTGGGGGCCTGCTCTTGCACCGATCTGGTGGGTGCTGAAGATTGGTATCTATTTAGCTGTGGCACAGTGTGCGAGGAGCCCTGAGGGGGTGCCTGGGAGTTTAATCCGAGGGCCTTTTGCCTCCAAGGGGGTATCTGATTTTGGGGAGGGGGGGGCATACCCCGGTGCCTTTCCTCTGTTCCAGGGATTCTTCGGGCATTGCCTGAAGTTCGCTGGGTGGTCTCCATTGCAATTTGCACACGTAGCCTTCTCAGACCTAGGTCTCTGGCAGTCCCTTTTGAAGTGTTCTTCAGCACACTTAAGGCACTTAGGGGGCATACTGCAGTTCTCCGAGGAGTGATTGAACTGTTGGCACCGGTAGCAGATTTTGAAGCCCCGTGCTCTGAAGGCCTCTACCTTCACAGCCAAGTAACCTAATCTTGTTAGTCTGTAGACCCTCTGCCAGTCTGCCGTAGGCTTAAGGCTGACTAAGAAGATCGGCAGGGGTAATCTCGTTTTAGTGTTTCTCAGTTGAGAAACCCGGACTACATCTAATCCTTCGGATGTTAAAGTAATTTTTATTTCCTCCATGTTATAATTTGTTGGTAGCCCCTTCAGAACTACCTTTTTTGGCCTTTCCGTCTTTAGGTTTAAGCTGTGGAAGGGGATTTTCTCACTACTTAAATGGCGCTGTATAACCCTGTAGGCGTCAGCGTCATTTGGAATCAATTTTAGCATGTCTCCTGTGAGCTTGCCAGATACTTTATTTCCTGAGATATCATTTAGTTTTTTAAGGAGAACTTTGTAATTATCATTGAACTTTATGAAAAAACATTCAGCTTTTGGGTCTTTTTTCTCAACTTCAACTGTTGTTAGCCTGTCACTATTTTCGACCGTTTTAGGTTTAGGTGCACTTTTAAACACAACTGGTTGCGCGGCAATCTCAGCGTAAGTCTTAGTTTTAACATAATCATTGTCAGTTACATTTACAACATTATCAGCAATTTCATTACAGTCCATGTTATCATGGACATTTAAGTTTTCTTCTACAATCTGGCTTTTAGTAGGAGCATCCTTAGTGGATTGCCCCTCCATCTTTCTTTTTTTATTTGGATTTTCAACCGTTTTAAGTTTATCTTCATCTTTAATTTCCTTAATTAAGCCTAGCTCTATCATTTTACTTTTGATTTGAACACTAGAATTACATCCCTCACATTTAGAAATCTCATAAATATCACAATCAATAAACCTATCCAATTTCCGGGCAAACAAAAAAGAGTTCACAGAAAGTAACGAACCTAGCATCTTGGAGACTTGATCCTCTTCCTGTCCCAGTAGTCCGTTCATCAGCAGCTCCCTGATGTGAAGAGTCATCACGTAGACTGCCAGGGTGCAGAAGTTGACGGCGGTCTTGATTTCTTCCTTCAGTCCAGTCATCAGTCCATCATCAGGTAGAGTTTCACAGTAATTCATCAAGGCACCCTTGAGAGGCCCGAATTCTTCCTCGTCCAGCTCACCAGCAAGTTCGCGAGTAGCTGCCACGTCGCCTCGTTCCAAATCCATATCTTCAGGATGGAGAAGTTCCAAAAAATAGAACTACCACGTGGTAACAACACACGTGGCACTCCAAAATGGAAAGCACAAAATCCAAAATGGCGAATCGCCCGTACACAACAAGCTGTAGAATTGCTTTGCCCGACGTGCTCTATCGTAACTAGATATAACACGCCCAAGCGGAAGCTTGATGCAGAAGGGTCGTAGTGTCGTACAAGACAGAGCACCAGGCGCGAAGCGCCTTTAATCTCCAGTTTCAATATGTGGTTCTTATCGTCAAACTGTGACATTAATTCAGTGACCCTAATTGGAGGTTCGAGGTTTTTATTTACTACTTTTTATTATTTGTCCTAGCTCCTAGTGTGGCAGTTTGTTGCACATTTAGAGTTTAAGCAGTTTGGGGGGTTGATGCAGATCTAAGGGTTACCTAGCGTTTTGGCAGTTTAGAGTTTAGAATATATATATATATATATATTTTTTATAAAATAATAGTCGCGAGTTTTATTTAAAACTCAGATGTTTGAGGTGGGATCTTTTAATTCCGATTATCGATGTTTAGAACAGCGCGGGGTCTCTTACGAGATTTGGCCTTGCGATGATCATAGTCATGCAGATTGAATAACAGTTCGTTTGGAACGGATGGCAAATTTCTGTAAAATTTAAGCGCTAGCTTTTTAATTTGGGCTCTAACAGTTTTTATTTTGAAGTCATTCCTAATTACCGAGTTTCTTAAGTACCTGGGAGCTTTCCTGATAATCCGTAGGATTTTGTTTTGTTTTGTCTCTAGGAGGTCTATTGTAGTTTTACAGGCATATCCCCATACGGGTGCTGCATACAGCATTCCCGGGCGGATGACCGATTTATAAATTAGGAGTTTATTTTGATAACTTAGATTTCCGTTTCCTATCATTGGATATAAGGCTCCTGTGGCCATATACGCTTTTTTGATTAAGTTCGTTACGTGCTGTTTCCAGGTTAGGTGGGAATCTATCGTTACACCTAGGTATTTAGTAGATTTTTCCGCTTTCAGGGCATGGTTGTTTATGTACAGAGGCGGCGGAGGTTTACGTTTTCTAGAGAAATAAATCCAATGACATTTATTGGGGTTTAATTTTATTCGCCATCTTTCCAGCCAAGTTTGGAGTATGTCTAAGTGTTGTTGTAGCTGTCTGTGCATTACTGAGACATAGGGGTGTTTTGCAAGTATCGCACTGTCGTCTGCATAGAGTGCCAGCTCTGTGTTTGGAGTCCTAGGGATGTCGTTCAGGTATATGTTAAAGAGTGTCGGGCCCAGGATAGAACCTTGCGGTACACTACTTTTAATGAGCTTGGGTGTAGATAAGTTACCTCCTACTCTGACTTGAAAGTGTCTGTTATTTAAGTATGAGATTAAAAGTTTGACAAGTGCGTCAGGGACTTTTAAAGTGATCAATTTGTACGCTAATCCACAGTGCCATACTTTATCAAAGGCTTTTTGTATGTCCAGAAAAATCGCAGCTGTGGGTGTCTTGTTATTGAGACTAGAAGATATGTACTCTACCACTCTCAGCAATTGATGAGTGGTGGAGTGCTTTGGCCGAAATCCAAACTGCTCCGGAATGATAATGTCATTCTCACTAAGGTGCGTGTTCAGTCTCTTAAGAATAATTTTCTCAGTAATTTTACTAAGTGTCGGTAGCAAGCTAATTGGTCTGTAGTTGGCTGGAATTGTGGCATCCTCACCAGGCTTATGGATTGTTATAATTATCGCTTCCTTCCATTCTTTGGGGAAATAGTTTAGTTTTAATATTTTATTTATTAAGATAGTCAAGTAACATATTACGTTTAAGGGTAGGTTTTTAACCGCAATATTTCTGATTTTGTCGTGCCCTGGGCTTTTACGGTTTTTGAGATTTTTAATAATTTCTACTATCTCCTGCGGGGTGGCTGGGTCAATCTCAGCCGTTACCGGGGAATTCCTGAAGTTATTTAAAGTTTGACTAACCATTCTTAGGGTGTCCTGACACATTAGATCGTGGTTTGGTTGGAATTGTTTTTCATAATGGCTTGCGAGCGCCTCGGCTTTTTCCTCGTCTGAGTACGCGATTTTAGCACCATCTATTAGTGGCGGGAGCTTAATTTGAGGTTTCCTGAGTCTTTTTGCGAATTGCCAGAGCGATACGTCTTCTGGGCTAAGGGATTCGATTAGTTCTTTATACTGTTGCTGCTTTTCTGCGACAATTTTTTCCCTGACTTTGCACGTGAGTCTGTTAAGCTCCCTTTTAAGGGCGGGGTCTCTGTTAGCCTGCCATGTCTTTCGTATTCTATTTCTTTGCCTGACTAATTGTTTGACATGGTGGGAAAGTGTGGGCATTTTTGGAGACTCACGATGTGTTGTGGCAGAGGCAATTGCTCTCTTGATTTCTGTTGTGAGTGTGTGCGTGGCAGAGTCAATATCCGCCGTGCTCATTATGTTAGGTACTGCTAAGTGCGGCTCGAAGAGTGCTCTTTTGAATACTTCCCAGTTGACCCTCTCTTGTCCCAAAGAGGCTGGAAGAGGTGTTTTCAGGTCGAATGTCACCAGTACCGGCAGATGATCCGAGTCGAATTCATCCAGGGTACTAATAGTGTGAGCGTAATCTATGTTTCGCGTTAGGACAAAGTCTATAAATGAGCCGTTGGCGCCTGAGAAGCAGGTTGGTGTCGACGGTACAATAATGTTAGTGTTTGTCGTGTTCAGCAGTCTGTGTATCTGTGTACCGCGTGAATTGGCTCTCCTACAGCCCCACGCTCGGTGGTGCGCGTTGAAGTCGCCTGCGAGTATCGTGTTTGGATATCGCGCGAAAAGCAGTTTCAGTTGCGCAGCTACATCTACTCTACTCATATTTTTGACATATGTTGAGGTTAGGATAAACGGGCTAGTATTATTAATTTTAATTTTTATACTAGTATTTTCTATACCTTGAAGATTTATGTTGTTTAGTTCCTCGTGGGGAATATTTCTTTTAATGTATACTGCTGTTCCTCCATGGGGCGTTCTAGCATTAGTATTTGAGCTAAGATTATGATAGCATATGTAGTTGGCTATGTTTAGTTTTTTACTTTCTCTAACTTTAGTTTCCTGAATTAATAAGGCATCTACGTCATTTTCATTTACATAGTTCCTAAGTTCATTTATTCTTGGAGATATGCCGTTCGCATTCCAAAATATTATTTTTAAGGATTCTTTTTGGGACCTAGCCATGACGGGTTTGATTCTCACTGTTACTTTTAAAGTCCGCGATTATTTTAAGGGCCTCAAAGACCATTACCATAGGATCGCTCTTTTTTTGGACTAACTCTGCGAACTGCATCAACAGATGTTTTATGTCGTCTAGATTGAACATGCTAATAAATCCTCTGATGAGGTTGAGGATATCCTCCATCTTTTCAGCATCAGATTTATCAGTCGGTTCAGTCTCAGCTTCCATTTCCTCAGCCTCAACCGCGGTTTGCACTTTTTTGTGAGTGTCCTTTTGGAACTCGATAGTTTTTTGCTTTTTTTCACCCGTTTTAACTAACAGCTGGGTTTCCGCGATCTCTTCACCCCTGACTCGTTTATTTTGTTTCCAATCCTCAACCTTTCTGTCAAGCCTATCCTTTGCCTGTCTTGCTTTTTCTATTTCCGATCTCTTTTTAATGGCATCTGTATCTGCTCTTACTTCCTCCAGGGTCAATTCTTTGGAGGTCGATGATTTGGGGGCCTGCTCTTGCACCGATCTGGTAGGTGCTGAAGGTTGGTGTCTTTTTTCCTGTGGCACTATGTGCGAGGAGTCCTGAGGGGGTGCCTGGGGGTTTAGTCCAAGGGCCTTTTGCCTCCAAGGGGGTATCTGATTTTTTGGGGGAGGGGGGGCATACCCTGGTGCCTTTCCTCTGTTCCAGGGGTTCTTCAGGCATTGCCTGAAGTTCGCCGGGTGGTCTCCATTACAATTTGCACACGTTGCCTTCTCTGTCCTGGGTCTCTGGCAGTCCCGTGTGAAGTGTTCTTCAGCACACTTCAGGCACTTTGGTGGCATACTGCAGTTCTCAGAGGAGTGGTTGAACTGCTGGCACCGGTAGCAAATTTTGAAGCCCCGTGCTCTGAGGGCCTCTACCTTCACAGCCAAGTATCCTAACCTTGTCAGTCTGTAAATCCTCTGCCAGTCTTCCGTGGGCCTAAGGCTGAGTAAGAAGATCGGTAGGGGGAATCTCGTTTTAGTGTTTCTCAGTTGAGAAACCCGGACTACATCTAATCCCATGGATGTTAGAGTAAGTTTTATTTCCTCAATGTTATAGTTTGCTGGTAGCCCCTTCAAAACTACCTTTTTGGGCCTTTCTTTTTCAAGTTTAAGCTGTGGAAGGGGATTTTCTCACTAGTCAAATGGCGCTGAACAACCCTATAGGAGTCAGCGTCATTAGGTATCAATTTAAGCATATCTCCTGAGAGTTTGCCAGATACTTTGTTGCCTGTGATCTCATTTAACTTTTTTAAGAGAGCCTGGTAGTTATCTCTAAACTTAATGAAAAAACATTCCGCTTTTGGGTCTTTTTTCTCTACTTCCATACTTTTATCACTACCACTATTTACAACCGTTTTTGGTTTTGGTGCACTTTTTAACACTACAGGTTGCGCGACAATTTCAGCATAAGTCTTAGGCTTATTTACTTCATTAGAATTTGCATTTACACTTTTGTCATTTACATCCTTAACAGTTACATCATTACAATCCATGTTATCATGGTCATTAGGTTTTAAGTTAGATTCTCCAGTCTGGATTTTAGTAGGAGTTCCCTTAGTGGGAAACTCCTCTGTCCTAGCCCTTTTACTTGGATTTTCAACCGTTTCAGTTTTATCAACAAGTTTGATCTCTTTAATTAGTCCTATCTCTAACAGTTTAGATTTAATTTCAGTGTTGTTTAATCTTAAATTACTATCCTCAAATGAATTAAAAATTAAATACATATCACTACTTCTAAATTTAGTCATGTCACAGCCTAACATAAAAGAATTCACAAAATTGAACATACCCAAAATCCGGGAGACTTGATCCTTGTCCTGGGTGATGAGTCCGTTCTTGAGCATATCCCCGATATGCAGAGTCAGCGTGTAGATCAGTAATCCACAGAAGTTCACTGTTTCCCTCACTTCCTGGGTCCACGTGCGAGAAAGTCCATCGTCCGGCAGGGAGTCAAAATAAGAGTTCATGGCATCCCTGAGAGGCCGAGCATCATCACCATCCAGTTCCCTTGCAACATCCCTCGTCACTTCCAAAACTTCTCTGTCCAGCTCCATAGTCCAGCAGGGTCAATCCAAGGCACAAAAAACAGAACCACGTGGGAAAAACACACGTGTTAATCCAAAGTCGAAAGCACAAAATGGCGATGCAGAAGGGAAGAAATAGATGGGATTATATACCCACAACCTGGATTAAGAGAGAGCCAATCAAAAATCAGCATGAAGAACAGTTCAGCTAATCCGGAACGAGAAGAAACACACAAGATTGGCTTTCGCTAAAACACAACAGAAGTATCCCGACAAAACGAGTCAAGTCCGAACAAGAATAAATGAGACCCAACAAGACGAAAGTGGGTTAAAATAATACATAAGAGCCCCAAAGCAATACAACATAGAAAATGGAAAATTCAGAGGATACTCCGCCAGACCGCAGACACAAATGGAATACTGGTCAAGTTATTAACTAAATTACTAGAATTTTTCTGGGTGTGGAAGGCGTCAAAGAAGTCAAGATCATAGATCAACGTGTATTTTTGTATGAAAACTCAAAACGGTGATCAAACTACTAGCAAAGTTGAGCAGTTGAAGATTTATTCCTGTTTTTTGAGATAGTTTTCATGTTCCGTAATACAAAATTTTAAAGCACGTTTAGTTTGATTAATATAAGAAAGACCACACTGGCAAAAACTACTGTAAATATCACAACTATTAGAAATTTGTAAAGGATCTTTAAGATTAGAAAATCTAACTTTATTAGAAGGTTTAAACGCAATATTGAATTTGAATGCTTTTAGGATTTTAGCAATCTGCTGACTGATTTTTGGAAAAAAATGTAAAATGATAGTGCTATTGCAATATTTTTCAAAAGTTAGTTTAGAGGAGGATTTAGAAAACTTTTGAATTGCACTATCAACAATGCTGGGAGAGAAACCACGATCGACAACATCTTTTAAATAATTAATCTTAGAATTGAGAAAATCCATAGTAGAACAAACCTACTAAGGGATGGACAAACACGTTGAAAGCGACTATTTTCTTATTAGGCGGGTGGTGGGAATTTTTATGGAGAGGTAGAGACCGAAATAGGTTTAAGTGAAACCATAGTGAGAAATTAATCATCATTGCGGTTGACCAAGATATCCAAAAACGCAAGACTAACTGTTAGAGAAAATGTTGTGATGAAGAATCCAAGGGGATAGATGTTGAAGAAGTAAACAAAACACTTCCCCCCAGCAGTTTGTCTAAATTGAAATCTCCACTAGAGGAAATAAGAATTACAGGCATTTGCTAATCAGTCGATTGATATATTTTTTTTTCAAATGGTCCGGCACTAGACTTTTCGTCATTCGCCTTATGTTCGGCCGAAATCATGAACCATTTCGACGTCCTAGGACGTTGCCCCAGGCGCACCAGAGGGAGGGTGGGGGGCGGAACACACTGCGCCCACATCACACAACATCCATGTCTTACGTGGGACTCGAACCCACAACGCGACGGCCGATCGATCGCTTGGAAACGCTCACCTTGACCGTTCGGCCACCACGCCGACTCAGTCGATTGATATTGACTCATGGAAACCAATCTGCTTAATTATCACTGATGAACAAATAGTTGCTTCAGCAACCAATGAGAGAGGGTTGGCAAGTTTTTGATATGTGACGGTTTTATCCTGTTTTGACCAAGGTTTAAACTGTCTCGTCAAAAACCTAAATTTAATAATCGGCCATTATAGAAATGTAAGTAGTAACTTAACTAAGAACAAATGTAAAGAAAGTTTTCTTACATTACTCCAAAAACCAGTTCCTACTTTCTCACCCCTTCATTCATTTTACATTGTACTTATTTACTTGGATATATGTTGCTTACTTTATTACTCTACTCTTTTTCTCATGTGAGTCAGCTGCATTCAGAAAAGAGAGGACGCATACTGACAAAGGACTTGCATATAAGCAAACTGTTTTGTACTGAGAACAGATCAATCACCCAGCTGATAGCTCTTCGTCTCCTTGAAAAATATGTTGGCTGATTCCAGGTGGTAAAGTATTGCACTTAATTGCATGAAGCAATTTCAGATTCTCTGAATCTGTTCCCTAAAGGTGCAAGAACAGATTTTAGTTAGTTCTGCTCAGTTGACTGCGAGAGTTGTTTTCTTGTTGCTCGAGTTAATTAGGATTTAGAAGTCAAATAGCGATACAGCTCATTCGGGATTCGATGCCCAGATACCCAGCTGAACTGACGAACTTTTTTGTGTCCTTTCAAGACTTTATGTTGGAGCACAGATTAACAGATTAACCACCTATAGGCACCGACCCGAAGGTTTACAGTAATTACAGCCTATGGTGGAGGAATATCTGACAAAACCAGAAATCAAAACTTAATGCCAAGATAAAAATGATAACTGTTATATACACTATGTTTGTCTATACTAGATACAGATAGTATTTCACAAATATTTCACATCCATAAACACTTATGCAGAACTGTTTCAAATGGGAGCAACTATATAGTATATAAAAATATTTCTAAAATTGGTTATTACATATACAAAATGCCACGAATAATTTTCAAAGATATATACATATATATATATATATATATATATATATATATATATATATATATATATATATATATATATATATATATATATATATATATATATACAATATATATCTATACAGAAACTACTTATGCAAACATACATACAAATCTATATATACATCATATACATACAAATATCCCAGATTACCATGTCTTTCAATACTATATTGATGCATTCAATGATATTTGCAACGGTTAAAACAAATGTGAATTTAAAATTAATTTGATTGCAGTATTTATAACAAAATTTACAAGTCCTACAAATAAATATATAATAAACAATGAGCGAATGTGTGGACGTTACCAGTAATAATTCATAGAATATGCTCATTTTCCTCTAGGAATTGAATTATAGATTTTATTCTCTCTTTAGCCCAGCTATTACCCAGAAGGTTTTTGGCAAATATTGGCATATGTTGTCTACTGGACCTTTTAAGGCGATAGTTCTTTGTAAGTTCGCAATCAAATGCGAAATGTTTCGGTGATCCTATTTCACCACAAATATAGTTTTCGGTGTCTTTCTTTTGGATTTTGTAAGGATAGGTTGAGAACAGCCATTCCCCGAGAAAAACTGTACAAATTGTCTGCTGCAAATCAGTTGATCTTGAGATACTCTGGGAAGATAGTTCAAAGTTTCTCTTCCTTTCTCACTTTCATTCCACTGCTGTTGATACTCCTTTATGGTATTAATATTTAGATGTGACCTTAGCGATGAACAAGGATATGGTAAGTTTGTACTCTGAGCAGAGATATCTGACGTCGCCTCAAAAGCTAAACAGTCTGCAACTTCATTTCCTAGAACACCCGAGTGGCCTTTAACCCATCCTATAAAAAACTTTTGATGGATGCTGTTGGTTATGATAGTTATAATTTGATGAGCTATCGAATTCTTAGTTTGATATTGTTTAAGAGTTTCGATACTCAATAGACTGTCAGAGGAAATTATGAAATTCTTATGCAAACTTTTGGTAATCCAAAATACAGCCTCCTTTATTGCGAGCAGCTTTGCCTGGAAGACGCTATTTCCATAGTGCAGACGAGTTGACTATTTGTGGACACACATGCTATCGTAAAAAGCACAGTAGGCTGATACTGTTCCAGAATCAGTTCTAAAGCCATCCGCATAAATATTTATGTAATTAGATATTTCTTGTGATGACTTAGCAAAGTGTAAGCGAATGTTACCTATTGCTGGGTTCATTATGTTGGAGCACAAAGATCCCGGAGCAAACAATCATAGATGTTGTTGTCAATACTGAGGAGCACCCCCTCTAGTGCAAATTGAAAGAAACATTACCCGCGAGGATATTTTTAGTCTTAAAACTGAATGTTTTTACACTGGACCACCCAACTCAACTGATGAAGTGTCGACGGAACAAAAACCTTGAGGAGAAAGCCGCCTATTAGAGGTAAATATCCTATGTAGCAAGATGGAGGCTGATTTAGATTTGAGGGTTGACTGCATCGGAATTGGTAAGTTTATTCTTAATTTTGAACCCCTTACCCTACTGTATAAGAGATTCCTAAAGTCTGTGAGACTGAACATGTTAAATCAAATTGTAATGCTAATCTAAACGCTGATGTTAGCTTTGACTCTACTGCTAAGATTACTGTTACGATAATGGGGACTCCTAAAGTCCCGCACGTTGATTCGGCTGCCCACAAGGTCACTAAAAGTACGGCAGTGCATTAGGAACGACCAATGAACTAAGAGTACTTTTAGGTCTTTGTAGTAAGATGATTATAGCTGGTGACCTAAATTCTCCCTATAATACTTGGGATACAGCTTTGAACCATTATGGTGTTGCTTTAAAACGATTGGCTCAGTGCGCTAAATGCAAGACCTTAGCTCTTCCCATCCCGACTCTCTTCATAACAGGAAAGAATTCCACTACTATTGATTCGTTAATCTTCCGGAACATTCCTTATAATCATTCGATTAGCACATACAGACATCTGACGTCTGATCTCCTTCCTGTCATTTACCCTTAACTTTAATAACATTTCTTTAGACCATCTTGCGAGTTACATACAATTTGAGATAACTTCCGTTAGACCCTTGAAAACTCTAGCACACCCCTTCTCAAAATTATTAGCACGGATGATATTAAAAACGTGTCCAAGATATAAATAATGTACTGCTTGGAGAGCGAGAGTAATTGCTGCAGCCTCGAAACCTAATCATTCCAGATCTAATTTTATAATACTCTTCCATGTGATATTAGGGTCAAAATTAAGCAGTGCAACCGGTTACGGAAGTATTGACAGTGCACCAGATACTCCGACTACGGAGCACAATTCCATAAGATCTATAACGAGATCAAGGCTCCTTTGATCAACATACTCATCCAGCAACGCTGGCGTACACACCTCGAGGAACTTACATAGACGAATCACAGTCTCTGGAGAACAGCTAGAATCTTGAGAACCAAGAAAATAACAATTCCGTCCATTAATGGCCGACCAGGATTCGTCTAGGCAGCGGAAGAAAAAGCTAATGCTTTTGCACATAGATTGGAACTCCAATTCTCTCCACATGCAGACCAAAATTTCAGCCATCGAACACTATTTACGACAGACCAATAACAACGCTGTACTGTCATAAGCGCCAAACAACTTAAAAAACATCTCATTGGCTGAAGTTCTCCACATCATCAGTGGTGGTGGGTGACCACCTGGGAACACCGCGTGCTGTTGGCACATTTCGGACGCGGTAGCCCGGTGGTTTGCGCGCTGGATTTGCACCCTGCCACAACTGCCGCCGTGTTCATGCGGAGTACGATCGCGTTAAACATGTGGGTCCGTAAGTCCTTCCGAGAGGTTGGTGGTAGGGGAAGGAGGGTACGGTCCCTGTGGATGTCCCCTCATTGGGTTCCGGTCTAAATTGGGTGGCACTTCCCGGCTGTCCAAACGGTTACCTTACACCTTTCTGGTAGGTCGGACGGTCTGGGTCTCAACAACAACATCATTAGTGGTATCAAGGTAAGGAAGTCCGCGGTCTTGATAATATTAATAATCGCATCATTGAAAACCTTCCTATCATTTTTATTTGCTGGCTGACCGTGCTCTTAAATCATATTCTCGACTATAGCTCTCCCCCCCCCTCAAGTTGGAAAACTGACGTGATTATTCCTGTTACAAAACCAAACCTCTCGTTAGCCGAGAGCCACAGACCGATTAGCCTTCATCAAGCGTTTCAAAAATTTATGAATTAATGTTGCTTAGACGTTTGGATAACTTCTGAAGATTCCATAATGTTTTAATTTCTGACCAGTACGGATTCCGATCTGCTCATTCTACGCAGTCCCAACTTCTGCACGTAGTTGAAACTATCCATGAAAATTCTACCAACAGGCAGTACACCAGTATTGCATCCAGTATTGTATTTTTTGATATCGCCAAGGCTTTTGATAATTAATTTGAACGTCCGACCCACCCGAAGGCAAAAAATCCCACGCCGCCTTCTCAGTAGAAAATTCCATCTTTCCATCCACAACAAACTTATTGTTTACAACCAAATTATTACACCGGTGTTTTTGTATGCTTGTCGCGTCTGGAGTTGGGCTGTAAAAATCCATAATGATAAAGTGCAAGTATTTCAAAACAATGTCTTAAGTTGCATTGTGAATGCTCCTCGATATGTGCAAAACGAATTCATTCATCATGGACTCGAAGTCTCTGGCTTTGCAGAGTAGATTTGGTGATGCAGTCAAAATTTCTACAAAAATAATTCTAGTAGACCTTGCTCTAGTGAGACGCTTTCTTATCGCAGAAAGCGTCGGCCAAGACATCTTCTGATGGCCCACACTGCATCAATTGGCAAAAGCCGCGGTTCACGACTCTTCAGCAGGGAGTTATCTAGAATTCAAATCGAATGAAGACGATAGATAGCGCTGCTAGTTCACTTCGGTGGAAAAGCAGGCCCAGCTCGTCATTTGCTTCCCAACCACTGACATGGCAGGATCACTAATTTTTAGCTCGCGTATGTGACGCCAGCCCGTTCTTAATCCGCGTACTTCTTCGACCCAGACCGTCCGTCCTATCCGAAAGTGTTGTTGTTGAGACCCTGACCATCCGACCTACCAGAAAGGTGGAAGGTAACCGTTTGGACGGCCGGGAAGTGCCACCCAATTTAGACCGGAACCCAGTGGGGGAGGCATCCACAGGGACCGTACCCTCCTTCCCCTACCATCAACCTCTCGGAAAGACTTACGAACCCACATGTTTAACGTGATCGTACTCCGCATGAACACGGCGGCAGTTGTGGCAGCGTTGAAGACCCAGACCAGACGACCAACCCTAGGGCTAATGGTAGCTTAGTGTGTGGCCGGAGTTGTGGCAGCGTGCAAATCCATCGCGCAAACCACCAGGCTACCGCTCCCGAAATGTGCCAATAGCACGCGGTGTTCCCAGGTGGTCACCCACCCAAGTACTAACCGCGCCTGATGCTGCTTGACTTCGGTGATTTAACGAGAACCGGTGTTTTCAGCACGGTACGGCCGTTGGTCTACCCGAAAGTGTAAGGTATGTGTTTGGACGGCCAGAAAGTGCCACCCGATTTAGACCGGAACCCAGTGGGGGAGGCATCCACAGGGATCGTACCCTCCTTCCCCTATGACAAACCTCTCGGAAGGATTTACGGACCCACATGCTTAACGTGATCTTACTTGGCGTGAACACGGCGACAGTTTGGACAGAGGCGGAATCGAACCCTGGTCGTCCCAGTGCAATTCCCACGAGCTAACCACTGGGCTATCGCGCCCCTTTAATCTGCGTAGTACGCTTTTTTTCTTTTCTTAATTATTTTACCTGTTTTTGCATTTCTGCCCCTTACCCTCCCCCTTTACCAATTCCAGCAGTCAGCCATCTAAAAAAGGTATTTACATACTGAATCATACCTGCGCCCATGTTAATCTTCATCTATTCAAACGCTACTAATGGACATATTGCTATCTCCAGAGGTGGGGATGAGCGTCGGTGATACAGGAGGAGCCTCGAAATATATCGTCTTGGTTTGGTTTTTAAATTATATGTACGGAACTTGCACTTGGTTATAAGCATTTTAAGTTATTAGTACGGAAATTGCACCAAACGGCACAAAATTTGAGGTGTACGGAAATAGTACATAAACATTTGCTCAGACCGGGGTTAAAAGTTTTCTGTGGATGAAATTATTCAATAATAAGCAACATCAGGCAAAAATTCTAAAGGTATTGACTAGAACCTGATTTATATAAGGGTCACCGGGTTCGGTACCGTGGGCACCTTTATTGGGCCACAAGTCTTGTTATAATGGTCTGAAACTTCCATAATTTTTTTTAAATAAATGAAAATATCAGTCACATATAAGAAAATTTCAGCAAATAACTCATTATCTCAGCAAATATATGTTGTATGATCTCAATTTCCATTATGCTAGTTACTTTAAGATTTATTTACTATTGACGATATAATTAAATATTAATATGTTTTGTAGTGGAGGCTCGAAGAGCAATTAGACCTTGGTATCGACTGATCTTCTCTGAAGCAAAATAAACGTCCTTCTGTAGGATAATAGGCAGCAAGGTGCAAACTGGTGCAATTGCTCTATTTTTCATCTGGAGATTATGAAAATATATATGAAAATGAATGAAATTTATAGTTATTTTATCAAATTGATGTGACTATTTATCAGTAAAACTAATGATTAAAGAAAAATAATCAAAACAACAGATTAACGAATTAAAAAAACAAAAGCTAGAAAGCAAAAACTGATACAACTCTGCTTTACATGTAGAAAATCCACGAAAACTATCTTGCGCAGCCAATGAATACCATCTGAGCTGACGATCGAATTTTTTTGGGTGATTACATTACCACAAAGATAATATGAAATAATGGTAAGTGTAAACCTCTTTTAAAAATAAGTATGCACAATTTTTTAAAAATTAGTGTGAATCTTAAAAATTAGTGTAGATCCTTTGAAAAATATTGTGTTCCACTTTCGATAACATTTACTGAAGACAGAGTTACTAAACTAGCAAATTTTACATTCATGAACATACGATATATGTAATAAAGCAATCCCATATGTTTATACGTAACCCTGGGACGAAAAAGGGCAATTGAAATGTACTTGAAATGTATATAATGATTTTGCATTATGTATATAGCTATGCCTCTGCACAGACGAAATTGGGATTGTTGGCGCCTTTGGTTTGTATACGCACTTGACATGCATTGTAAATATTCAGAGAATCAATTGCAGCAAAATGTCAATGTTGAGCTACAAATCTCTGAAGGTTTATAGCCCTGTCAGGTGTGGCTCGCGTCGGGGTCCGGTCCTTGGACCACCCGGTTTGTAGAAAGTCCTCTGGTTCTTTTTTTTAGTGAAGCGCATAAAAAATGAGCGTCGCTTCGAAAACCAATGGTGTGAAGCAAAATTGGACCGCCTATTTTTTATTGCGCTTGGGAAACAGCAAATGGGAATTGGGGGACTTCCTCCCTATTTTTATCGTTCCCCTCGTCTTAAAATTTCTGGAAGTTTTTTAGTAAAATGTAAAAAATGCATATGCTTTTCTGATCTCGAGAGAATAGCACTCCAAGTGCGTGGCACTTGTGTTTCTGTGAAGCCCTATCCGGCATGCACCTTGATGCATTTCAGGCATGGTATCCGTGGCCCCTATCTAGGGCGGCCAATACTTTCTGCTAGGATCCGACGTCGTGTGTCCGGTGATGTATGGCGACTTGTAGTCAAAACGAGCAAGAGCCTAATTCAGCGCGAGGGCGCAATTCTTCGGGCGGTGGCGACCAGTGAAATAAAGAAAAGTCGTCATATTTTTTTGGGTGTCGCAGTGCAACACAGCTCTGCCTCTAAACGGCGTGGTGTGGGACCCTTTCTCCCTTAGCTACATTTAAGCCGTGGCAACTGTGGCACTGCATGGACGGAGTGCTTGCGGAGCATCAATCCCTGGCTCCTATGCAGCAGATGAACGTCAACTGGGTGTCATCGAATGGATTCAGTGAAGTCCGTGGCAGATAATTTCAACTGAAACGTAATTGCTCATGACTTATGGTAGCGCCTGTACGCAAGTTCTCACGATCCGCTGGGCCTCAGCCAACGTTAGGAGGTGGAGAATTCCCTGTCTCAGCCTTAGCCGGTCCGATCCTGCTGACGATGATAATTTACGTAATTGCTCTTGACTTATGGTAGCGTCTGTATGCAAGTTCTCACGATCCGCTGGGCGTAAGCCAACGTTAAGAGGAGGAGAATTGAAGTGGACAGTGTGCCCATCTCCGGATTAATCCTTGTCTGAACTTTCGTCACCTGTTTAACTCCAACCGAGCTGCTCAGACTGCCAGTGATATTTATGAAAAGTCCAACACTGAACTAACCTTTCAAATAATCTTGCCATCCATTTCCAATGTGCAGAGGGATTGATTGCTACCAGCACACATTTGAGTGAAAGCCCCAGGCCGTCCGGCTCGTCCAAAGAGCACACATTTGAGTGTCATTTCTTCTATAATGAAGGTATGTGAATTATATTTGATTTTAGATGTTTTTGTAAGTAATGTGTAACAGTATTTTGATGTGATCTCCAGTGTTTAAGGGTAACTTTAAGCTTCATGGGATATTCGCCCAATGAATTTTGTTTTTTTCTTGAAAAGCAATTAATTTTGGAAAATTTTAAAAAATACAAATTAATGTAAATGTAACCGTACACCCCGAGGTCAAACTGGGTAATTGGGAAGTATTTGTAATTGTGTATATTTGTTATTAGAGTTCATTAAGATTTCATGTGTTCTTTTAATAAATTGTTAAGTGGCCACAAAAAGGAAGTGACTCTTTAATTAGGGAATGCAATGTACTTAGGTCCCATCGGACCCCACTATACGAAACGCGGTTGAGCTGAGTGAAACTATTGGTGAGTAACATTTAGTGTATTTATGTGTTCTATTTTTGTATTTTTGTGTAAAATTCACCTCACCACGTAGCACACACGGACGCGTACTACGATATATAATAATCCTGGTAAATGTGGCATGGCTGTGACTAGATGCTCTAATTACAAACAGCATTTCCTTTTTGTTTTTTTCTCTCGTACATTATATTAGTATAAAAATTTTGTGATTTGTATCATTTTAACATCACGAAAATGTATTGATTTTGTTGAAATTGTGTTCAAACCATAATCGTTCTGTGACAATTCACTTGTGATTTTATAAAAATATTTTGTAAGGGCAGTACCCTGACTCCCTTAAATATGCACACGTCTGAAGTGATTTAAAGGGCAGAAAGACACAATTTCATTACTAAGATGAATTTAATCAGCTTCTATAAAAGAGAAATTATGACAAATTTTTTTTCAAATAACCAACTTAAAATGACAGACCTAAAGTCTGCACCACCGTAATGACTAAAACGCATATACACTACTGTTTGTATGTATAGTAATGTAAATACGTACAAACAGTAGTGTATATGCGTTTCAGTACTGTTTGTACGTATAGTAATGTTTGTATGTATAGTAATGTTTGTACGTATAGTAATGTTTGTACGTATAGTAATGTTTGTACGTATAGTAATGTTTATAAGTATAGTGATGACATGCAGTATTTCTAATAAAATATTAAAATATGTAGAATACTGACTTTTGTATTCGGTAAACATTTGTGTTTAACAGACAACTAAATATAATGCATAAGAATATACAGTATTTTTCCTTTACCGGGCACAAGAGATAAATCGCCAAATATGGTTTAGTTGTGCAGCAATTGATTCGTGGCAATTCGAACATGGACTTATGCCCGTTACGTGGACTTACCTCGCTGACGCTCGCCTCCTAAAAATAGTTGTTTGTGCTACAGGTGTTCTGTGGTACATAGAATACAGGCTTATGTACAGTGCACGGACGTCAGTTTAATTTTTGGATTTATTTCATTGCACAAAAGTCATAGGCTTACATCCGCGAAGATTTTTTTCCGGGGGCTCGAAATGGAAAATTTCAAGAACCGAAACTCCAATCACAAAATATTTCCTACGAAATAAAATTGACAAAAAATAGATAGACATTTAATTTATTTTCAAACAATATAAAAACAAAATGTTGCTATAAATCGTTCGTTGTTCTGATAAATAACATACTTAAACCATATTTAACTCTTTATCGCTTCTGATAAACAACATACTTAGACCGATTTATCGCTTGCAACGAAAATTGCCGAATATACAACATAATAAAACAGACAATTATATTTTAACTTTGAAAGTTTAGCATTAAAATAGCACTCATCGTTTATAACGCTGCTGCCCTTTAAACGCGGGTAGTTTCATGTCGTAGGTAGTTTCATGTTCGGTAGTTTCATGATAATCCGCATTCTAACCGGGGTTCACTGTGTTTACAAAACACTGGATACAATAACACTTAGACCAGGTAAAGAGCATAAAACAAGCACAAAATCAGAACAAGTCAAATTTTAAAACATATTAAAAGTGAAGACAATTTTACATTCTGAACATGTTAGCAAAAAACAAACGAAGAAACAAATAAAGTATGCAGAGGATAGAACTAATTCAGATGGGAGTACATGCTATGCTCGAACTGCCCTTGAAAGTTTTTATTAGCATTTTGAGTAGTTAAAGGGATATCAATTCAAAGAGGATGTTGCCTACTATAATAGCTTTTTGAAGAGAGCTGAAAAATGAGGAAACCTTTCTTGAAGCAAGTAAGATGGTAGATACTTTTGTAACAAATTTTTAAATCAAAAACAACTATACGTGGTGCCTCCATGCAAAAGCAAAAACGGAGCTCTCTTCTCCACACTTCATCTTCCCCCAAAAGGCAGTAAATTATAAAACGTAATAAAAAATTACTTTTTTTTATTAAAGTACCTAGTACGAGTACAATGCATAAAAAACAGCAAAAATCAAGGTATTGAATTTCATGCTTTAATGCTTGCAAATGTTAAACTCGAAGTTGATTTTTTGCATTTTTGACAGAAAGAGCAAGAAGTAACCTTTCTGGTGGAATAAGACTTTAAGAGCTGGTGCTTCTGCAACATCATGCAAAAGAAAGAAGTCTTTGAAAGTCTCACTTATCAAAATGTAAACCTAATTTTGGCAGCAAAGTAATTGCTCTGCTTTAAATTATTTCATTTTTAACAAATTTGTACTCTGTACATTTTATTAAATAAAATTATTTTGAGGTTAATTGTATCGATATTTAGTTTCTATTAATGATCAGACAGATTGTCAGGTATCCATCCTTTGAACTCTACTTCGAACAAAAGTTACTGTTCTACTCTTTCTGTCAAAAATGAACCTCCAGTTTAAACAGCCTACATGAATCCAAATTACAGTAGGGAGGAGTTCTCTTGGAGTTGAAAAATATATATCTTTCTATTGGAGTCACGATCTTGCGCTCGTCATTTTTGAAGAAAACAAGCCGTAATTTAGTGATATTGAAAAACATTAAGATCCCAACCCTTCGTCAAATCAGCGTATGAATCTTTCAACAGAGTACCATATAAACCAGAAAGACAGCTCCAGTCGTGAGGGACTGGCGCAAACCATTTTGATATTTCATAACTGTTTTTGGAAAATGCTGTTGTTTCTTGTACTTGGCGGGATGTTTTATTATCATGAAGGGAAGTTTCTTGTGAGATTTCAATACATTTTGTAGAAATATTTATCAAAATGATTATGTAATAATAATATAGCAGGGATTGCGAATTGCACTTTACGATCGAGCGCTATTTATCCATGTTTGCTCAAAGCTTTAAAATTCAAAATAAAAATTATCTTCAAGTTTAAAAAAAGTATGTATTACCCGTCAGAAGAGACACAATGGGCCAAATCTCTTGATAAAATCGGTTAAGTACAGTTTAGGCTGTAGGTCCATCAAAATTATAAAAAGAAAAATGTCGGAACCAATCGTAAAACTCAATCGTAAAACTATTTTAAAGTTTTTTTTTTCTGGGTTGCTTATGTACTAATTATAATTTTCGTTTGTTTTGATTAGCTTTGAGGCGATTTTATTTACAGATAAAAAATAATCCTTTAGTTTTCTTTGGGGCTGAGCTGCAGATATCTGGAAATCGGGGTTTATCATGTCAAGTATAATATACTTTTGCCAGATACGGACATGACGACTGGGATGACATGACGAAACTTTGTCGTGTCCCGAAAATCAGCCACTTGACTGATTTAAAACCATTTAGCACCAATGCCATTCATCAAGGGCAGCCATTGTAGATTATTTTAAACTTATTAAAATGAAATATTATCTATACCGTCGAAACTTTTCTGCCACCAAGTTGTTTACATAAGCCTTCAACAGTCCATTCACACGGAGCAGGAGTTGGAGGTGGGTTGGTAACACATTCTGTAGTTTCTAGTTCAGTGAAAAAGAAAGATATATCTTTAAGTTTAAACTGAAGTATCCCCCTTTTGCTACAATAAGAATTAATTTATCAATTACAGAGGCTGTTTACACATATTTAAATAAATTTAAGGCAATATAATTAAGGTTTGAAGACACATCAGGGGACTTTGAAAGCATATGAGCAAAATGCATAGCTTTAATACGCGTATGTTTTGTTATTATGTTTTCAAGAAATTTAGAGGTAGATTTTGATGTGTGGCTGGTATTTTTATCCTGATGAAGTTTTACCCTATGAAGACTCTGTGGATAAAGGTATGGTATGTCTTTTAAAAAAAATCTGATGTAGGCAGCACATGACTTTCCATATATAATGCAATGAATATACTTCTTTTACAGTAGAAACCAGAAAAATCAATCATGCTTAAAGCATTGAATATGAAACACTTTCCAACTTCAATGCAATTTTATTTAAACATGTCTAAAATGCAATAAATTCCTCGGTAATATTTTAAAACTTATCACAATACTACATTAATTTATTATATTTGAAAATTTAAACCTTCATCGAAAGAAATGAATTTCATTCAAATGATGGCATTGAAATATAAATTGCCTGGTTTAAACATCTCTAAAATGTGATACATTCCTCGGTAATAATTTTAGAATTATCATAATAAAAATAAACGTCATAGAAAAAATAACACACCTGGCTCTCTCTATAAAAGCAGCATTTCATTCATAAATAATTTCCCATTCATGTCATTCATCACAATACTATAATAATGTATTTTATTTAAAAATTAAGACCATGGAGCTACAAGTAATTAAACTCTATGTGTAAAACTTCATCGAAAATAATCGTCCTTATCTTTGTAAAATCAATGAATATTTGATTCATATCAGCTATGCAGACTCCATGAACTAAATGGTTTTGTGTTAAAGAAATACAGCAATTCTAATACAACTCATTCTACATAATTTGCTGTTTACATTTTACATAGGGGAAAAATAGGCTTCGTTGTAGAAATAATCAAATTTGGATGAGCATTTAAACTCAAATATATTGTAATTGCGTTGTTTCAGTATGTAGATGCACAGAATTTATGCAAAAATAAAGTGTTTTTAGGACGGATACAACACTTAATATGAATTAAAAAGAACTTTAAAAATCACGATTTTGAGACAAGATGGATGCCATATATCATTTTGAAGTGGGTCACGTGATATTTTCATATCATTGTCACTTGATCGCTTCATATAAGTGGTGTTATTATTATTTTAATTTTTATTTAAAAAACTACTGAATATATTTCGCTGAATTTTTTTTTATATATTTTATGGAACAATGTGAATATTACGTAAAATTTTCGAAGCAATTTGTGAATTTTAAATCCGCTTAAAAAATGTTTGAAAAATTAGGTCTCATAGGGCTCAATGTATTTCATTTTTTCAACCCGTTCGCTTGATTCGTTCGTGAAATATCGTCTCCAAAATCTCACTGAGACACACACACATACGCACACACAGATATCATATAAAAAACGTCCAGTTCGTGTTCAGGGATGCTTGAAGCGTGTTCTCCCGTCGAAAACTCGAATTCGAATTTTCGACTCCGTCACAATACTTCCCTTATGCATTATACTATATAAGGAAAATAATCTATATATATAAAATTGAAAATCTGTCTGTCTGTCTGTCTGTCTGTCTCATCATCACGGGAGAACGTCTGAACCGAAGTTGATGAAATTTGGTGGGTAGCCTTGAAATAGCCCCACTTAAAATTTAGTCTATGACTTAAGTTTCTACGCCAGTGGTTCTCGAGATATTAGTAAAAAACGAAACTTTCGTTTGTCGCATCATCACGGGAGAATGGCTGAACAGAATTTAATGAAATTAGGTGGGTAGCCTTGAAATGGGCCCCATAAATTTGGTGCAAGTTTCGGATTTCTAAAATCAGCTTTCAACTGTCTTTTCAACTTTGTTGTAAAGTGTTAAAAATGAGGTATAAACTCTACAGCACAATGTTTGTAATGTTGAATTGTACATTTGGCTCTTTTCCGAATGACAAAATGTAAAATTATTTCGAAGATCCCAATTAACTTATATTTCACGCAACTTTAAATTGACAATTTCCAATATTTATAGTATCCGCAATTAGCAGTAAGAGTCCATATATTAAAATATTTTAACAATTAATTCATTAATTTGGTGTCGTTTCTGTCAACTATGCAATTTTAACGATATTTTAGACAATCTCGGGCGAAATATCTTGGTAATATTTCGCCAAATGAGTCGCCCAGTTCGTCAAATCTATTGCCAAGCATTACAGATAGAGAGAAGAGCATTTCCTATATATGAATGACTGTTGATGAATTGTTAGGGCTCAAAATACAAAACTATTACAGAGTATCTGCTCTCGTGAATGGATGAAACTATATCCACGAGAATGATGTTAACAAATTCATCGCATAATATGACATATGAAAAGTGAACATATGTCAACATAGTTAATACTTTTTAACACTTTACAACATAGTTGAAAAGTGTTTATGACTTTGTTCATTCTGTCTCTCTGTCCGTTATCACGATAACTGCCGTAAAAATGACTTTATCAAACTGAAATTTTAGTATGTTATTCAGACAGTCTGTGGGACCTATGGGAATATAAATGAATAACATCACCCAATTAGTTTTGGATTGAACCCGGATTGAAAAAATGAAATACATTGAACCCTATGGGACCTAATTTTTCAAATATTTTTTAAGCGAATTTAAAATTCACAAATTGCTTCGAAAGTTTTAGAAAATATTCAAATTATCCCGTGAAATATATAAAAAAAATTTCAGCGAAATATATTCAGTAGTTTTTTAAATAAAAATTAAAGTAATAATTACACCCTTTATATTAAGCGATCACGTGATTAATATATGAAGAGATCACGTGACTAACTTCAAAATAAAATATGTCATCCGTCTTGTGTCAAAATCGTGATTTTTAAAGTCCTTTATAATTCATACTTAGTGTTGTATCCGTCCTAAACCCGCTTATTTTTGCTTAAATTCTGCGCATCTACATACTGAAACAACGCAATTACAATATATTTGAGTTTAAATGATTATCAAACTTTGATTATTTCTACAACGAAGCCTAATTTTCCCTTGTAGAGGGTGCAAACACCAAGAGATGTAGAATGAGTTGTATAAGAATTGCTGCATTTCTTTAATGCAAAATTATTTAGATCATAGAGTATGCTATATAGCTGATATGAATGAAACATTCATTAATTTTACAAAGAGAAGCAGACGATTTTTTCGATGAAGTTTTAAGCATAGAGTTAAATTACTTGAACCTCCATGGTTAAGTTTTTAAATAAAGCAAATTATTATAGTATTATAAAGAATAAAATAAATGGAAAAAAGTTAATGAAAGAAATGCTGCTTTTATACAGAGAGTCAGGCGATTATCCCTTTAGTTGTAGACTCTAACCGCTGTACTCCTCCCTTGCTTTTGGGAACTCGCGATTTGTTGGCAAGCTCTTCCCCTCTTCCGCTACTCAAGCTCAAGGCACTCAAGCTCAGTACTCAAGCTCAAAGCCCTGCGCCCCTCTTGGCGCAGGGCATTGAGCTTGAGCTCCTCTGTTGGGAACCCGCTTGGGCCCAACACTTTCCCCTTCTGAAGACTTGGGGAAGGGCGTAACCTCGGTCGCTCCCCCCCCCTTCCCCGAGCATATCTTAGTTATCTAATTACCTTTTAGTACTTCCTTTTCTGTTTCTTTTCCTTTTCGCTTGAAGTTAAAAGGGAGGAGTGTTTTTCCTCTCCTGGGCACTTCACTAAACCCCGTCCTTGAGTCCTTGAGAGTCAGGCGATTTATATTTCGATGACGTCAATTGAATAAAATTAATTTGTTTTCGATGAAGTTTTCAAATATAATAAATTATTGTAGTATTATGATAATTTTAAAAATATTGCCGAGGAATTTATCGCATTTTAGAGATGTTTAAACCAGGCAATTTATATTTCAATGCCGTCATTTGAACAAAGTTAATTTTTTTCGATGAACATTTTTCGATTTTTTTCGATACATGTTGGGGATAAGAGTTTGTTTATGCTATTCGCCTTTGAAAGGATAATTACATTATACTAAAATAACTATTTACAATAATAACACTTTAACGCCTTATTTTTATCCGATTGCATAATTTTTAACTGATTGATTAAAATTTAACGCAAAGCAAAAGTACCATACATCCACTGAAAATTTTTCGAAAGTTGAAGACCCAGACCGTCCGACTCGTCCGAAGACTTGAGCAAGTGTAACACGTAAGCCTAACGCGGCATATGCCATTTTTCTCCGGTCACACAAGAAAGAGAATATTAAAACTGATTTAATATAACTGAAACTGAAATAAGAAGCCAAAATGATTTTCAGATGAAGGATTACAACCAATCTTGCTTAGATATTGCAAATATTTCAGCGAAACGTAAAATATATATCATTTTTGTTAAAAATATATAGCTAAAGTAGCTACGCCATCACGTTAGCGCTTAGCTGTTTACTTTCCAGCGGTTATCAAACTTTTCACCAATCACCAAATAATAAAATTTTGAGTCGTTTCAATAAAATCTATATATATAAAATTGAAAATCTGTCTGTCTGTCTGTCTGTTTGTCCCACCATCACGAGAGAACGGCTGAACCGAATTTGATGAAATTTTGAGGATAGCCTGTAAATAGCCCCACTTAAACTTTAGTCTATGTTTGGAGTTTCTACGACCAGTGGTTCTCGAGATATTAATAAAAAACAAAAATTTAGTTTGCCTCATTATCACGAGAGAACGGCTGAACCGAATTTAATGAAATTGTGTGGGTAGCCTTGAAATAGCCCCCCATAAATTTTGTCCAAGTTTCGGGTTTCTAAGACCAGAGGTTGTCGAGATATTAATGAAAAACGGAACTTTTTCCTAGCAGTTCTACTCTCTAACTCCGTGGTTTATCCAAACGGAAAGGATGAAAATCGTTTGTTTAAAACGTCAAACAGAAATAAAACTTTATTTCTGTGTTTGGTGGAGATTTTTTGCGATAATTAGTCACTATCTGAAAGCATGAATTGTTTGAAACATGAATTTAAATGAAAAAATCTACCTCCATGGCTTATATTTTTCACAAGCTTTTACTCAACGATGAAAAGTATAAAGAAATCAAAATGCGTATATACTAATTGCCAAGTGTCCGTCTGTCTGTCTGTCTGTCCGTCTGTCTGTCCGTCTGTCTGTCACGCTTTTTTTAGGCACTTCCTGATTAGATAGAGACTTGCAATTTGGTACACGGCTCGGTCGTTCGATAAAACCCCTGGAAAAATCGAATTTTTCGAAAACGTTCTATAGAGGGGGTGCCCCACACCAAAATGTTCGAAAAGTGAAATGATGGGAAAGCTTACTTTGCGATTAGATAGAGACTTCAAATTTGGTGTATGGGTAAACCGTTTGAAAGGAAAAAAGAGTATAATTTCAGATTTCGAATATTTTCTACTTAAGGGGGTGCCGCACACCAAAATGTTCGATTTACTGAATAAATGAGAAACGGCTACTTTAAAATGTGATACAAGCTTGAAATTTGGTATTTGGGCTAATCATTTATAGAAATTACCTAAAACGAATATAGTTTTCTAATATGTTCGTTTAGCGGGTGCTTCACACCAAAACGTTCGAAAAGTGAAATGATGGGGAAAGCATACTTTGCGATGAGATGGAGACTTCAAATTTGGTGTATGGGTAAATCATTCGAAAGGAAGAAAGTGTGCAATTTCAGATTTCCAATATTTTCTACTTAAGGGGGTGCCTCACACCAAAACGTTCGAAAAGTGAAATGATAGGAAAGCATGCTTTGCGATGAGATAGAGACTTCAAATTTGGTATATGGGTAAATCGTTTGAAAAGGGGAAAGTGTGCAATTTTAGATTTCCAATATTTTTAACTTAAGGTGTGTCGCACACCAAAACGTTCGATTTTCCGAATAAATGAGAAAAGGCGCTTTAAAATTTGATAGAGGCTTAAAATTTGATATATGGGCTAATAATTTGACGAAAACACCCAAGATGAATACAGTTTTTCAAAAATGTTCGTTTAAGGGGGTGCTCCAGAGTAAAACGTTCGAAAAGTCAATTGATAAAAAAACCATGCTTTGGAATGATATAGAGATATCAAATTTGGTGTAAGGGTAGATAGTTTGAAAGGAAGAAAGTGTACAATTTAAGTTTACCAATATTTTCTACTTTAGGAGGTGCCGCACACCAAAATGTTCGATTTTCGGAATAAAGGAGAAACGCTCCTTTGAAAACGGGATAGAGTCTTTATATTTGGTATATAGGCGAATCATCTCATAGAAATCACATAAAGAATAGAGTTTTTAAAAAAATGTATAGTTAAGGGGGTTGGGTACTCCACACAAAAGCATTCGAAAGATGAAATGCTAGAAAAGTATGTTTCACGATGAAGTAGAGACTTCAAATTTGGTGTACGGGTAAAAAGTTGGAAAGGAAGAAAATGTGCAATTTCAATCTTCCAACATTTGCTTATGTAGGGGGTGCCGATCACTAAAATGTTCGATTTGCCGAACAAATGAAAAACGCCTCCTTTACAATGTGATAGAAGCTTGAAATTTAGTATATGGGCTAACCATTTGACAAAAAAACCCAAACATGAATACAGTTTGACAAAAATGTTCATTACCGGGGTGCTACACAGAAAAACGTTCGAAAGGTGAAGTGATAGAAAAAACATGCTTCTCGATAAGATAGAGACTTCACATTTGGTGTTCGGGTAGATAGTTTGAAAGGAAGAAATCGTGAAATTTCAGATTTCCAATATTTGCTACCTTAAGGGGTGCCGCACACTAATATGTTCGATTTTTCGAATAAATGAGGCAAGCTTGTTTTTAAATGTGATAGAGGCTTGATATTCGGTATATGGGCCAATCATCTGATAAAAAACCCAAGACAAAGAGAGTTTTTCAAAGATGTTCATTTACGGGTGTGTTTCACAGAAAAAAGTTCCAAAGGAGAAATACTAATATAGGGGTGCCTCGGGATGAGATAGACTTTAATGTGGTGTACGGGTAAACAATTCGAAAGGAAGAAATGCGGAAATTCATTTTCCCAATATTTTTTTCTTTAGGGGGTTCTACACACCAAAATATTTAATTTGTCGAACAAATGTGAAACTTGAATTATTAAAAAATTTACATTATTCAGGGGTTGCTTATTGCGAGACCGTTGATTTTCAACGGGTATTCGGCTAGTATATACTAATTGCCAAGTGTCCGTCTGTCTGTCTGTCTGTCCGTCTGTCTGTCTGTCACGCCTTTTTTAGGCACTTCCCGAATAGATAGGGACTTGCAATTTGGTACACGGCTCGGTCGTTCGATAAAACCCCCTGGAAAAATCGAATTTTTCGAAAACGTTCTATAGAGGGGGTGCCCCACACCAAAACGTTCGAAAAGTGAAATGACGGAAAAGCATGCTTTGCGATGAGATAGAGACTTCAAATTTGGTGTATGGGTAAATCACTCGAAAGGAAGAAAGTGTGCAATTTCAGATTTCCAATATTTTATCCTTAAGGGGGGGGGGGGTGCAGCACACCAAAACGTTCGAAAAGTGATATGATAGGAGAGCAGGCTTTGCGATAAGATAGAGACTTCAAGTTTGGAGTATGGGTAAACCGTTTGAAACAAAGAAAGTGTGGAATTTCAGAATTCCAATATTTTCTACTTAAGGGGGTGCCGTACACCAAAACGTTCGAAAAGTGAACTGATAGGAAAGCATGCTTTACGATGAGATAGAGACTTCAAATTCGGTGTATGGGTAAATCGTTCGAAAGGAAGAAAGCGTGTAATTTCAGATTTCCAATATGTTCTACTTAAGGGGGTGTCGCACACCAAAACTTTCGATTTACCGAATAAATGAGAAAATACGCCTTTAAAATTTGATAGAGGCTTAAAATTTGGTATATGGGCTAATAATTTGACGAAAACGCCCAAGACGAATACAGTTTTTCAAAAATGTTCGTTTAAGGGGGTGCTCCATAGTCAAACGTTCGAAAAGTCAATTGATAAAGAAAACCATGCTTTGGAATGAGATAGAGATATCAGATTTGGTGTAAGGATAGATAGTTTGAAAGGGCAAAAGTGTACAATTTCAGTTTACCAATATTTTCTACTTTAGGGGGTGCCGCACACCAAAATGTTCGATTTTCGGAATAAAGGAGAAACGCTCCTTTAAAAACGTGATAGAGGCTTTATATTTGGTATATGGGCGAAACATCTCATAGAAATCACAAAAAGAATAGAGTTTTTAAAAAATGTATAATTAAAGGGGTGGGTACTCCACACAAAAGCATTCGAAAGATGAAATGCTAGAAAAGTATGTTTCACGATGAAGTAGAGACTTCAAATTTGGTGTACGGGTAAAAAGTTGGAAAGGAAGAAAATGTGCAATTTCAATCTTCCAACATTTGCTTATGTAGGGGGTGCCGATCACTAAAATGTTCGATTTGCCGAACAAATGAAAAACGCCTCCTTTACAATGTGATAGAAGCTTGAAATTTAGTATATGGGCTAACCATTTGACAAAAAAACCCAAACATGAATACAGTTTGACAAAAATGTTCATTACCGGGGTGCTACACAGAAAAACGTTCGAAAGGTGAAGTGATAGAAAAAACATGCTTCTCGATAAGATAGAGACTTCACATTTGGTGTTCGGGTAGATAGTTTGAAAGGAAGAAATCGTGAAATTTCAGATTTCCAATATTTGCTACCTTAAGGGGTGCCGCACACTAATATGTTCGATTTTTCGAATAAATGAGGCAAGCTTGTTTTTAAATGTGATAGAGGCTTGATATTCGGTATATGGGCCAATCATCTGATAAAAAACCCAAGACAAAGAGAGTTTTTCAAAGATGTTCATTTACGGGTGTGTTTCACAGAAAAAAGTTCCAAAGGAGAAATACTAATATAGGGGTGCCTCGGGATGAGATAGACTTTAATGTGGTGTACGGGTAAACAATTCGAAAGGAAGAAATGCGGAAATTCATTTTCCCAATATTTTTTTCTTTAGGGGGTTCTACACACCAAAATATTTAATTTGTCGAACAAATGTGAAACTTGAATTATTAACAAATTTACATTATTCAGGGGTTGCTTATTGCGAGACCGTTGATTTTCAACGGGTATTCGGCTAGTATATACTAATTGCCAAGTGTCCGTCTGTCTGTCTGTCTGTCCGTCTGTCTGTCTGTCACGCCTTTTTTAGGCACTTCCCGAATAGATAGGGACTTGCAATTTGGTACACGGCTCGGTCGTTCGATAAAACCCCCTGGAAAAATCGAATTTTTCGAAAACGTTCTATAGAGGGGGTGCCCCACACCAAAACGTTCGAAAAGTGAAATGACGGAAAAGCATGCTTTGCGATGAGATAGAGACTTCAAATTTGGTGTATGGGTAAATCACTCGAAAGGAAGAAAGTGTGCAATTTCAGATTTCCAATATTTTATCCTTAAGGGGGGGGGGGGGGGTGCAGCACACCAAAACGTTCGAAAAGTGATATGATAGGAGAGCAGGCTTTGCGATAAGATAGAGACTTCAAGTTTGGAGTATGGGTAAACCGTTTGAAACAAAGAAAGTGTGGAATTTCAGAATTCCAATATTTTCTACTTAAGGGGGTGCCGTACACCCAAACGTTCGAAAAGTGAACTGATAGGAAAGCATGCTTTACGATGAGATAGAGACTTCAAATTCGGTGTATGGGTAAATCGTTCGAAAGGAAGAAAGCGTGTAATTTCAGATTTCCAATATGTTCTACTTAAGGGGGTGTCGCACACCAAAACTTTCGATTTACCGAATAAATGAGAAAATACGCCTTTAAAATTTGATAGAGGCTTAAAATTTGGTATATGGGCTAATAATTTGACGAAAACGCCCAAGACGAATACAGTTTTTCAAAAATGTTCGTTTAAGGGGGTGCTCCATAGTCAAACGTTCGAAAAGTCAATTGATAAAGAAAACCATGCTTTGGAATGAGATAGAGATATCAGATTTGGTGTAAGGATAGATAGTTTGAAAGGGCAAAAGTGTACAATTTCAGTTTACCAATATTTTCTACTTTAGGGGGTGCCGCACACCAAAATGTTCGATTTTCGGAATAAAGGAGAAACGCTCCTTTAAAAACGTGATAGAGGCTTTATATTTGGTATATGGGCGAAACATCTCATAGAAATCACAAAAAGAATAGAGTTTTTAAAAAATGTATAATTAAAGGGGTGGGTACTCCACACAAAAGCATTCGAAAGATGAAATGCTAGAAAAGCATGCTTCACGATGAGATAGAGACTTCAAATTTGGTGTACGGGTAAAAAGTTGGAAAGGAAGAAATTGTGCAATTTTAGTCTTCCAACATTTGCTATTGTAGGGGGTGCCGATGTCTCTCTATCTATTCGTTCGAAACGTTCAAAAAGAGAATTGATAAAAAACCATGCTTCGAAATGAGATAGAGATATCAAATTTGGTGTAAGGGTAGATAGTTTGAAAGGAAGAAAGTGTGAAATTTCAGATTTCCAATATTTGCTACTTTAAGGGGTGCGCACACTAATATGTTCGATTTTCTGAATAAATGAGGCACGCTTCCTTTTAAATGTGATAGAGGCTTGAGAGATATTTGGTATATGGGCCAATCATCTGATACAAAACACAATACAAACAGAGTATGAAGTGCGAAAATTTAGTTTTCCAATATTATCTCCTTTAGGGGGTTCTGCACACCAAAATATTCGATTTGTCGAATAAATGTGAAACGCGAATTATTATAAAATTTACATTATTCAGGGATTGCTTATTGCGAGACCGTTGATTTTCAACGGGTATTCGGCTAGTATATACTAATTGCCAAGTGTCCGTCTGTCTGTCTGTCTGTCCGACTGTCTGTCTGTCACGCCTTTTTTAGGCACTTCCCGAATAGATAGAGACTTGGAATTTGGTACACGGTTCGGTCGTTCGATAAAACCCCCTGGAAAAATCGAATTTTTCGAAAACGTTCTATAGAGGGGGTGCCCCACACCAAAACGTTCGAAAAGTGAAATGACGGGAAAGCATGCTTTGCGATGAGATAGAGACTTCAAATTCGGTGTATGGGTAAATCGTTCGAAAGGAAGAAAGTGTGCAATTTCAGATTTCCAATATTTTCTACTTAAGGGGGTGTCGCACACCAAAACGTTCGATTTACCGAATAAATGAGAAAATACGCCTTTAAATTTTGATAGAGGCTTAAAATTTGGTATATGGGCTAATAATTTGACGAAAACGCCCAAGACGAATACAGTTTTTCAAAAATGTTCGTTTAAGGGGGTGCTCCAGAGTAAAACGTTCGGAAAGTCAATTGATAAAAAAAACCATGCTTTGGATTGAGATAGAGATATCAGATTTGGTGTAAAAATAGATAGTTTGAAAGGGCGAAAGTGTACACTTTCAGTTTACCAATATTTTCTACTTTAGGGGGTGCCGCACACCAAAATGTTCGATTTTCGGAATAAAGGAGAAACGCTCCTTTAAAAACGTGATAGAGGCTTTATATTTGGTATATGGGCGAAACATCTCATAGAAATCCCAAAAAGAATAGAGTTTTTAAAAAATGTATAATTAAAGGGGTGGGTACTCCACACAAAAGCATTCGAAAGATGAAATGGTAGAAAAGCATGCTTCACGATGAGATAGAGACTTCAAATTTGGTGTACGGGTAAAAAGTTGGAAAGGAAGAAAGTGTGCAATTTCAGTCTTCCAACATTTGCTATTGTAGGGGGCGCCGATGTCTCTCTATCTATTCGTTCGAAACGTTTGAAAAGAGAATTGATAAAAAACCATGTTTCGAAATGAGATAGAGATATCAAATTTGGTGTAAGGGTAGATAGCTTGAAAGGAAGAAAGTGTGAAATTTCAGATTTCCAATATTTGCTACTTTAAGGGGTGCGCACACTAATATGTTCGATTTTCTGAATAAATGAAGCACGCTTCCTTTTAAATGTGATAGAGGCATGATATTGGGTATATGGGCCAATCATCTGATAAAAAACACAATACAAACAGAGGAAGAAGTGCGAAAATTTAGTTTTCCAATATCTTCTCCTTTAGGGGGTTCTGCACACCAAAATATTCGATTTGTCGAATAAATGTGAAACGCGAATTATTATAAAATTTACATTATTCAGGGTTTGCTTATTGCGAGACCGTTGATTTTCAACGGGTATTCGGCTAGTGGTTATTTAATTTCGCATTTTATGAGGAAGATTCTATCTTATATCATGTTGCTTGGCAACGCAATAAAATTAAATGAGTTTGTTAATGATTATTATTATTTCTTCGATTTGAATAATAAATAAATGGATATAAAAATATTTGATTTTTCTTTTAATTATATTAATTGCGTACATCATTTTCATTTATTTTGGCAAAGAGGTTTCAAGCGTATAATATGTGTTTAGCTAATAAACTCATATATTCTGTCAACCCAATAAATTCATTTATCCGATTGTTGAAACAGAAAAAGAGTAGAACGGGTATATATTCTAATAATATTTTAGTGTTTTCATTTAGTATATACAAATTGGATCACGATATTTTTTCAGATCTGCAAATTTAGAGCTACGAATTTGGCTGGATATCGCTAACTTGGCAAATTTCTTAAACGTTGCCAAATTGATTGAAATGTCTCCAAATTGATAAAAACGATGTAAATAAATGAAATTTATTTTGTGTTGCTAGAAGAAAGTACTGAACTGGTGTTTCGTTAGCATTTGTCTGTCAGTCCAACCGTCTTACACATTCTTACACATTACATTATAATTTTAAAAATATCAACAAATTGGTAAAAATGTTTGTAAATCCATAAAAATAACTTGAAATTGATAAAATTGCTCTAAATAAATGAAATTGTGTTTTCTTAGGGGATAATATTTTGATGACGGTTCGTCAATTTATCGCCAAGTGGGACTGTCAGTCCCACTTGGCGATAAATTTGCCAATTTTTTAAAATGTTGCCAAACCTTCATTAGAGATAGCATTATTCAGACGATATTTTGACCACCAATTTAGCTTAGCAATGGATGACCACCGCTTAGCAACGGATTTAAATCCAGTGTGTTTATGAGGAAGAAGATTTTATTAAATATTTTCCGATTTTAATAATGAAGATAGGTATATAAAATAAATTTCATTGCCATTGTATCTTTGACTGGATAATATCAATTACGATCTTCAGATTTAAACATTATTATTATTGATGTTTTCGGGGATTATTGATTAAGAGATTATTGATATTTTCAATTTCTTATCCCATTGTTTTATTACGGCAAAAATTGTTGAAACTAATATATTGTACGTTGTACGAGTAATCTCCTACAAATGCACGGCTATATCTTCTAATCTCTGAGAATATAAATAGTACAGGTATATTGGCATATATTTTGACATATATTGGCATATATTGGAATCAAGTACTGCCTACTGGTATGAAGATTACGGGGATTATTAATATTCTTAATTTATTAATTAATTTTTATTAATTTGGCAAGGATTTCTAAGACTCATATTATAATACGGGTAATCTTTTACTAACACTAGGACATATCTTCTAATCTACGACATTATAAGTAGTACGGGTATATCTTCCCATATAATTTTAGCACTTTCATTTCGACCCATATTGGAATAAATTACTGCCTTCTGGTTTAAAGAATACGGATTTATTGATATTTTCAATTTATACATGTAATCTGCTAATACAGGTTATATCTTCTAATATTCACGTATATAAGTAGTACGGGTCCCATACAATTTTAACGCTCTTATTTTGCATATATTGATTCAATTCCATATTTTTTGTAAATTTGCTTACAAAAGAGGCCAGGATGTTTTTTTCTTCAGATCTGCCCGTGAAGATAATTTTGAATAGCGAGAACAGACATTCCTTAACTTCTTTTTAGGAGCATTATATTAAATATTTTAGCAGAATATTTTGATTAAAAATGTCATTTAGTATACTATAGGAATTCGCATATGATTGTGAATTTTAAGTTTCTTTATATTATATACTCCGTACGAAGAACGGGTGCTGCTAGTAAATCTATATAAATAAAATTGAAAATCTGTCTGTCTGTTTGCCCCGTCATCACGAGAGAACGGCTGAACCGAATTTGATGAAATTTTGTGGGTAGCCTGGAAATAGTCCCACTTAAAATTTAGTCCATGTTTTGAGTTTCTACGATTAGTGGTTCTCGAGAAATCAGAAAAAAACGAATATTTCGTTTGTCTCATCATCACGAGAGAACGGCTAAATCGAATTTAATGAAATTTTGTGAGTAGCCTTGAAATAGCCCCCCATAAATTTTGCCCAAGTTTCGAGTTTCCAATACTAGGGATTGTTGAGATATTAATGCAAAACGGAACTTTATCCTAGGAGTTCTACTCTCCAAATCCGTGATTTATCCAAACGGAAAGGATGAAAATCGTTTGTTTAAAACGTCAACGTGAATTAAAACTTCATTTCCGAGCTTAGTGCAGGATTTTTGCATTAATTAGTCACCATCTGAAAGCATGAATTGTTTGAAACATGAATTTAAATGGAAAATCTAACTCCATGGTTTATGCTTCACAAGCATTTACTAAACAATGCAAAGTATAAGGAAATCAAAATGGTTATTATTTTTGCATTTTATGGGGAAGAGATCAAAATGGTTATTTAATTTCGCAGTTTATGAGGAAGATTCTTTTTTATATTATGTTGCTCAGCAACGCAATTAAATTAAATATGTTTGTTAATATTTATTATTATTTTTTCTATTTGAATAATAAAGAAATAGATGTAAAAATATATTTTGTAAATGAACGGTTTGATTGTTCTTTTAATTATATAAATTGCAGACTGCGTACATCACTTTCATTTATTTTAGCAAAGAGGTTTCAAGCTCATATATTGTGTTTACCCAATAGATTCATAAATTCTTCTAATACAATTTTAGTGTTTTCATTTAGTATATACAAACGGAATCAGGATATTTTATTTCTCAGATCTGCAAATTCAAAGCTACGAATCTTGCGGAATATCTCTAAATAACCTCTAGGTAACTTTTCTTAAACTTTACCAAATTAGAGGAAATGTCTCCAAATTGATAAAAATGACAAATCAATGAAATGAAATTTGTTTTTTTAGAAGAGAGTACGGAAATGATGTTTCGGTAGCATTTGTCGGTCAGTCCGTCCATCCTACTTAGTAACACATTTAACGATATTTTTTAATATCACCAAATTGATAAAAATATTTGTAAATCGATGAAAATATCATGGAATTGATAAATTAAAACGCTTAATAAATGAAATTAATTGTGTTTTGTTAGGGGATAGTATTGTGATGATGTTTCGTCAATTTGTCGCAAAATGGGACTATCAGTTCTACAGTCCCACTTGGCGATAAATTTGGCGATTTTTTAAGTTATCGCTAAATTGACGAAAATGTCGCCAAACCTTCCATGGAGATCGCATTATTAAGACGATATGATTTCCATCAATTTAGTTGAAGCAAATGATATCATGTCGCTTAGCAACGGATCCAATGTGTTATGCGGCATACGATTTTTATTAAATCTTTTCTGATTTGAATAATAAATATATGTATATAAAATAAATTTCATTGACATTGCAGTTTAGACTGGATAATATCAATTACGGTCTTCAGGTTTAAACATTATTATCATTGATATTTTCGGGGACTGTTGATTCAGGGATTACTGATATTTTCAAATTATTATGCCATTGTTTTATTATGACAAAAAATGTTTAAATTCATAATTTGTACGTTTTACGAGTAATCTTTTACAAATGTACGGGTATATCTTCTAATCTACGAGAATATAAGTAGTACAGGTATATTGGCATATATTTTGATATATTTTGTCATATATTGGAATCAATTACGACCTTCTGGTATAAAGATTACGGGGATTATTGATATTTTCAATTTATTATGTCATCTCTTTTATTTTGGCAAATATTTTTGAGACTCATATTGTAATACGGGTAATCTTCTACTAACACACTGGCATATTTTCTAATCTGCGACAATATAAGTAGTACGGGGTTGCATATATTGATTCAACTCCTCTTTTTTTTGTAAATTTGCTTATAAAAGGGACCAGGATGTTTTATTCTTCAGATCTGCCCGTGAAGATAATTTTGCATAGTGACAACAGATATTCTTACACTTCTCTTTATGAGCAATAAATTTAATATTTTAACAAAATTTGCCCATGATTGAGAATTATAAGTTTCTTTATATTATATACTCCGTACGAAGAACGGGTATGCTGCTAGTCTATATAAATAAAATTGAAAATCTGTCTATCTGTCTGTTTGTTTGTCCCATCATCACGATAGAACGGCGGAACCGAATTTGATGAAATTTTGTGGGTAGCCTTCAAAGAGCCGCACTTAAAATTTAATCCATGTTTCGAGTTTCTAGGACCACGAGATATTAGTGAAAAACTAAACTCTCCTTTGTCTCATCAACACGGGGACAATTTAACCTTAATAATGAACATGTGGCTAAGATTCTTCAAAATATTACTAGACTGGAGAAATACTTCGCTAAAAACATCAAATTAAATGCCACTCACAAAGCTTATACTGAAGATAAATTTAAAGAAATTAAAATCTCCTGCCATACTCTTGAAAGCAACGTAGGATCTGTTCCATCACCTCGCTCCCGCCCACTCCTGGTGGATGCTGAAGCATTCTCAAACTTATCTAAGAAACTAAATGATGATTTTTCCACACTTCAACATAAAATCAACAATGACTTAAAATCTTTCACATCTACTATTCTCAAAGAAATACCTACTCAAGTTAAAAACTCAGTGCAACAATCCCTCAAAAGAAGTGGATCAACTTTTACTTCTTCCTCATCTTCTGCGCATCAATCTGCTCTACCTGATTCTTCCTCACGCCAATTCTCAAGCGTTTTACTTCAAGGTTTGGACCGTACCAAAGATAATCTTCAACTTAGGAAAGATCTTTGCTCACTTCCTTGTCCGGAAGGTGTCAACATCAAAAACATTACAACGTTACCTAACGGAACTCTTAAGGTTGTCTGCAAGGAAGATAACCCAGATAAACTTCTCCCGATCTTTCAAAACTCTGCAATCAAGAGTAAATTCTCTGTCCGGGTCCAAGAGGAGAGAAAGAAAGCACTTATAATCTTCAATCTCCCCTCTACCTACGTTGAGGAAAATGTTAAAGCTTTGGTGGTCATCAATCATCCTACATTAATGGCTGAGGAGGTTAGGATTCTCAAAAGCTTCTCCACCAGAACTGGAAACTCAAACTGGGTGATTCTCGTCAACACTACTGTTGCGAACCAAATATTAGACACAAAGAAACTTTTCCATCATTTCAGGTCTTTTCAGGCCAAAAACTATATTGCCCTAAAGATTTGTCATAAATGCAAAGGCTATGGACATGTAGCAAGTTCTTGTCATCACGTAGCTGGAAATTGTAGCCATTGCACCCGCAGTGGCCACACATTTAAAGAGTGTAAAGCTCGTACATTCACTTGTGTCAATTGTAATACTGCAAACTATGAAAACCCGAGTTTAAGGTACAAAACAAATCATTCTACGTATGACAAAAAAAATTGTCAAACTTTTATCAATGAAATGGCTAAAATTAGAAGATTACAAAATGAGGCATGATCCTCCTTCCCTTTTGGTTTGTATGCATATTGTATTGCTTATCTGTTTTTGTTTGTATTTGTTTATATTTGGTTTATTATGTCTTTTGTCGCTCCCCACTCAGTGCTCCCCCCCCCCCTGGTTTTTTCTTTTTTTTGAATTTTTTCCTCTTCTATGAGTTTTTCCGGCATCCAAATTAACGTAAATCATTCACTCTCAGCCCACTCTTCTCTCTTTAAATATGCCATTGATAATTCTATCGATTTTGTATGCTTGCAAGAACCTTATGTCAACCATAATTTAATTCTCTCTCCCCCCTGGGGTTCGTCAATACTCTTCCACCTCTCAAAAAGCAATAATCCTAATTTTTAACTCTCAACTTACAGTTAACTTTAAATACAAGTCACTCACTTCAATTTTTATAGAAATCTTACTACCACATCTTCCCCCTATCAACCTTGCAAGCATATATTCCCCCCCCCCCCACGATGAGTTCTCTACTATGCTCCCTGAAATTGAAATTTTTGATTATTTTAATGCTAACTTCCTTCTCCTCGGAGATTTTAACGCCCGTGCCCGGATGTGGGGATACGGTTTCACCGATCAGCGGGGACTTGACATGATCGACTTCTGCCTCAAAAACAATCTAGTTATTTGTAATGATGTTAGCTGTGGTCCAACCTTTGTTTCGCACTCGGGAATTGGCTTCCCTGATCTATCTATCATTAACTTTTCACTTTTTGACTTCATTCAAAGTTGGGAGATTCTCTCGAGTGACACTTTAAGTGACCACAAATACATTAAAATTACTTTTAACCTTGACCCTCCCTCTAATAATACCTTTTTCCTAAAAACCCAATACGGCGTTGGCAAATTTATCTACAATTTTAAAAATCACCTTAACTCTCTTAATTCTCAATTAAACAAAATTCACGACATAACTTCTCTAGATATCTTTTTTAAAACTTTAATTGATTCAATCCAAAACTGTGCTTTTAAATATATTAGGAAGAAGAGATCTAAAACTATAAATAACTTCACATGGTGGAATTCAACCCTTTCAAAACAAAGAAATTATGTCACCGCCCTTTATAAAAGAATCCGGTCACTCGAGAGAAACTCTGCCTCCCCTGAAGTCATTTTATCTGCAAAAATTTTCTACAAACAAAATAAAGCTAAATATAAATTACTACTTAAGAAAACCCGTTCGGATTCCTGGAAAGCTTACTGCACAAAATGCAGTGATTCTTTCGGCTCTCATTTTAAATTTGCCTTCCACAAACATAAAAAATTTAATAATATCAATCTATTTTTCCCTGACTCCCCCTCCCTTGACTATGAAAACAAATTGAAACGATTGTTGGACCATCACTTTAAAATTGACACGGACTTTAACAACTTTCCTTGCTTTAACTTACCTTCTGATGGGTTGGGGGTTGTTTCGGATGAAGAGCTCTCTCTGTAGTCATTAAAAACTTAAAAAATGGAAAAGCACCTGGCCTCGACAACCTGGATTTCACAATATGGAAACAACTTTTTAAATCTTTCCCTTCCTTTTTTTCAAAAATTACTAACTTATGTTTTAAATTTTGTCATTTCCCTTCTTGTCTAAAAAATGCAAATATTATTTTTTTCAATAAACCCGGTAAAGATCCCACCCTTTGTTCCTCCTATCGCCCAATATGCCTCTTACCCACTCTCGGAAAAATACTGGAAAAAATCTTCATTAACAAACTTAACTTTTGGCTTTCCTCTGCTGGAGCTCTTCATCCTCTTCAATTCGGTTTTAAAGAACTTTCTAGTTGCGAAGATGCAACCCTCAGGCTGATTGACAATATTTCAACACATAAATCAAAACATTTTGTATCTTTGACCACCGTGGACATCTGCGGAGCCTTTGATAACCTCAATTGGAATATACTGCCTCAATCACTATCAAACATTAACCTTCCACCTACTTATCAAAACTTTATATTTTCCTACCTAAACAATAGACAGATTACACTTGTCAATGGTTCTACTCACATCACAAAAATTATTTCCTCTGGTGCCCCGCAAGGCTCAGTCCTTTCGCCTACCCTGTGGAGCATTTATTTTAATGATATTCTAAAACTTAACAACGACTTATACTACCTTCAGGCCTTCGCGGATGATCTCGCGGTGGTCACCTACTCCACAAACTTGAAAACACTTCGCCTTAACACTAATAATCTTCTCGATCTTATTTCGTCCTCCCTTGCTGCCCTTAAACTCTCCATCACCCCTGAAAAATGTAAATCAATCGTGTTTAATAAAAATCGATCCAAAATTAGACAACGCCCATCTTTCAAAATCCAAAACTTTAGAATCCAAACCACCAGACAATTAAACTATTTAGGCATCACGATTGACGACAATCTAAAATGGAGCTCACATATTTTTAACCTCAGAGAGAAATGCTTCAAGTACGCCAGCACTTTTGGGAGAGTGACTGGTAATAATTGGGGTGTTGATAAATCCTTTCTAAAAATTTGGTATCTTTCGGTTATCGAAAAGATTATCACTTTCGGCGCGGGAGTTTGGGGAAAAGCATTGACTGGGGCCCAGGTCAAAAAACTTATCTCTCTACAAAGGATTTTTCTTTTAAAAATTTCTTCTGGTTTTCGGACTACTTCCAACGTTTCTCTCTTTTCCATTACTGGCATCCCCCCATCCACTTTGTTATAAATTCCCTTTAGAAAAAATATACCTTCTGGAAACTTCGAGTTAACCTTTTTACAAACCCTGCTCTCCCCTCTCCTAGTAGATTCGATCATAATTGCCCATCTTCTAGCATCCCTCCTTCGCAACGAACTTTAAACTCACCTTCCCTTAATCCCCTAAACTTTTCCAACATAAACATTTACACTGATGGCTCTTCCATAGAGGACAACACTGGATACGCCATTTGCATTTTTAAAGAAGACAATTTAGAAGAAATTTTTACCTTTAAACTTGAGCATGGGAACACAGTTTTCCAAGCAGAAATTGCCGCCATCCATTTCGCTATTAATTGGGCTTCCTCTAAAAACTTAAAAATAAATATTTTTACTGATAGCCAATCCTCTATTTCGGCCTTAAACTCCATTAAGAATAAATCTTTTTATTTATCCAAAATTAAAACTAATGCCAACCTTAATAAACATTTAATTAATTTATGCTGGGTTAAAGCTCACTCTGACATCTCGGGTAACGAGATCGCAGATAAAAACGCTAAACTTGCTACAACCTCTGGCACCCCTATTACTTTACCCTTTCCCTATTCTCTTCTCAAAAAACATTACAAACTTGATATCCTCAATAATTGGCAATCCTATTTAAATAACTATATTTCTCCCCGTACTCACGATCCCGCTAGAATCTTAAATTTTCTCCCTACAGTAAATTTTAACACTCATATCACCAACAAATATTTAATTTATTTTATTACGGGCCACGGCCCATTCCTCGATTATCTTTTTTCCTTTAAGTGCAAATCTACTTCCTGCTGCCCTTGTGGTGCTTTCGGCGATGCCGATCACTATATCTTTTCTTGTCCATCCACTAAAGCTTATCATCTCAAAAAACCTTCCCCCTCAAATTCTGCGACCTGGTTCTCGGGTGTCTGCTCTAACCCTTCTTCTATCATTAAAATTAAAAACTGTGTTCTCATAGCGAGAGAAATATCAAACAAAATTACATAATCAGCCTGGGGACTCTCTGCTTTTAATTTTTTCTGATCGGTGTCTCCTTTTTTGTCCTTAATTTTACTCGGTGGTGTCGTCATTTTGTCTTACTGCCTTGTTTCCCTGTTTATGTTACTTACTTGTTGTGATGTTGTAAATAATTGGTGTTGTTTTGTTTCCTTGTTTGTGTTACTTACTTGTTGTGATGTTGTAAAGAATTCGTTAGTGCTTGGGTTTTTTTCCCTTCGGGGTTTTCCCCTCTTTTCTTTTTTTCTTTCTTATGTCTCTCTTGTATTGTATTGTATAGTTTTTATGTTTTGTTTTGTCGTTGCCATTCTTTTATTTGTCTTGTTGTAACTGTGTTGTGATTCAATTTTAACCTGTTTTGTAATGTTTTGAATCTAAAATAAAGTTCCCGGCCACACACTTAGCTACAGTAAACCTTCGGGTCTGTCGTGTGGTCTGGATTTTCAACACTTCAACTCTCTAACTCCCTGCTTCCTCCTAACAAAAAGCTTGGAAATCAATTGTTTGAAACGAGAAAGTGAATTAAAACTTTATCTCTGAGTTTGGTGGGAGATTTTTGCTCTAATTAGTCACTTTCTGAACACATAAATGTTTGAAACATGAATTTAAATGGAAAATTTATCACCATGGTTTATTTTTAAAAACTTTTACTCAACAATGAAAAGTATGTAGAAATCAAAATGGTTCTATCTTATATCATGTTACTCGGCAAAGCAATTAAAATAAATCTGTTTGATAATGTTTATTATTATTTTTTCGATTTGAATAATAAATAAATTGATATACAAATATATCTTATAAATGAATGGTTTGATTTTTCTTTCGATTATATTAATTGCGGACTGTGTACATCACTTTTATTTATTTTGGCGAAGAGTTTTCAAGCTTATATATTGTATTTAGCTAATAAACTCATATATTAGCCAAGAAATTGATTTAGCCGAAAGTTGAAACAGAAAAAGAGTAGAACGGGTATATCTTCTAATACAATTTTAGTGTTTTCATTTATAATATACAAACGGGATCAGGAGGTTTTATTCTTCAGATCTGAGAATGTAGATCTACAAATTTGTTGGGATACCGCTAACTTGGCAACTTTTCTTAAACGTTGCCAAATTGACGGAAATGTCGCCAAATAGATAAAAACGACGCATATTAATTAAATTTATTTTGTTTCGTTAGAAGAGAGTACTGAAATGATGTTTCGTTAGCACTTGTCTGTCAGTCCAACCGTCCTACTTAGTATCATATTTAGCGAATTTTTAAAATGTAACCAAATTGATAAAAATGTTTGTAAATCCATAAAATATCTTGAAATTGATAAAATTGCGCTAAATATATGAAATTAATTGTGTTTTCTTATTGGATAGTATTAAAATAATGTTTCGTCAATTTGTCGACAAGCGGGACTGTCAGTGCTAGTCCCACTTAACGGTAAATTTGGCGATTTTTTAAAATGTCGCTAAATTGACGAAAATGTCGCCAAACCGTTCATAGAGATAGCATTATTCAGACGATATTTTTCCACTAATTTATTTGAAGCAAATGATATCATGTCGCTCAGCAACGGATTTAAATCCAATTTGTTTATGCGGCAGACGATTTTTATTAAATCTTTTCCTGATTCTGATTTGAGTAATGAAGATATGTATATAAAATACATTTAATTGCCATAGCATTTTTAACACTTCACAACATAGTTGAAAAGTGTTTATGACTTTGTTCATTCTGTCTGGCTGTCTGTCTGTCCGTTAGCACGATAACTGCCGTAAAAATGACTTTATCAAAATGAAATTTTAGTATGTTTTTCAGAAGGTCTGTGGGACCTATGGGAATATAAATAAATAATATCACCCAATTAGTTTTTTATTGAACCCGGATTGAAAAAATGAAATACATTGAGACCTATGGGACCTAATATTTCAAACATTTTTTAAGCAAATTTAAAATTCACAAAGTGCTTCGAAATTTTTAGGAAATATTCACATTATCCCATAAAATATATATAGAAAATTTCAGTAAAATATGTCAAGTAGTTTTTTGATAATAAATTATTTAACATACGGAAAAAAACAAATTTAATTAAATTCTGACTTTTGGGATATCCTCCCGAAAGAAAGGAGAGATATATTATATAATAAATATCTTTCCAAGAGTTTAATCATTTTGTATATGAGAGAGGCTTCGCATTTGAAAATAAATTTGGTAGATAACAATTTTTCAATTTTTTTTTTTAATTTTATATTCCTCTTCATGATATACTTATTTGATGGCATTTTTAATGCACTTTTCTACGTTCTAGAGAGTTAAAATGTGGTGCACAGCTTAAATTTGTTGAACATTTTATTCTATAAAAATTTGGTGGATCTTTAAATATAGATCATACATTTTTTTCGAAATGGCCTGCAAATAATCCCCGTTCACTTCTATAAATCATTATTGTAATATTGTTAAAAATTCTGATGTGGGCAGCACATGTCTTTCCCTGCAGACTCATATTCACGTTCTCTTTATTTCTTCAATAATAATTTGAGTTTATCTGCACAAAATAACAGCCATAAGTATTTTAAATGATATTGAATTTGCACGTTAAACTTAAATTTGGTTCTCATTTGATAGCTGGACTTATTGTCAAAGGTGGCGTAGCGAAAACGCGAAAAAGCTAGAATATCTGAAGAACGGCTAGTCTTAGAGTAATGGGGTTATTCTTATTCTTTTTGTTGTCAAAAATCACGTATAAAATAGTAATTTAATTGATATAATTGAGCACACGTAGACCTTTATTTTTATATTTAACGATTTTTGCGGGCCATTTCGCAAAAATAGACCGTTCCTTTTTCCTGAATCGTACCAGAATAACCTACAAATGATTTTATTTATGTACCAAATTTTGTTAAATTTGGCATATAAATCACTTGTAGGTCATTGAAATATTATACACCAAATTTTGTTAAATTTGCTCTATTAGTTTTTAGTTAGAGTGGATAAAGGCAATTTCTTCCGGTCATTTTGCAAAGAAGGCAAATTCTTTTACTACGAATCGTACTATAATCTAATGAACATCAGGATTTTCCACAAAAAACATACCTACCAAATTTTATGAAATCCCTTCCATTAGTTTTTCAGTTAGAGTGGATCTAATATCCTCACAGACACACAGAAACATACACAGATACGCTCTTACACACACAGACGTCTTAGTAAAAATAGTGTTTTCGTGTTCTAGAAGTTCCAAAACGTGTAGATCTTTCGAAAATTCGAGTTCCGATCTTCGGCACGATTCCAATACTTTGAATACAAACACACACACACACACACACACATATATATTATCTGCGTATCTGTGTATTATCTGTGCATCTAAATTCCGTGCCTATGTAAATTACAATAGTTGTGATTTTAAATGATCCCTAAACTTTTATTATTTCTTCAACGAAGCCTAATTTTAACTTATGCAGAATGCAAATATCTCAAGCGATTGTAAGGTGAGTTACATAAGAATTGCTGAATTTTTTTCACACAAAATTATTTAGCTCTGGAGTCTGGAATACAAGTTATATTAATGAAATATTCATTGATTTTGCATAGAGAATCAGATGATTTATATTTCGATACAGCTTTAAATATTTAAGTATAATAAATTACTGTAGTACTGTGATAATGTAAAAGATATCACCACTGAATGTATCACATTTTAAAATTTTTTAAATGAAGTTGCATTTCAGTTGGAAAGTGTTTCATAATCAATGCTTATGCATGATTGATCTTTCTTGTTGATTGGATAATATCAATTACGGTCTTCAGGTTTAAATATTATTATAAGTGATATTTTCGGGGATTGTTGATATTTCAAGTTACTATGCCATTGTTGTTGGTTGGTCAAATCAAAATGGTTATTTAATTATCAGCATTTTATTAGGAAGATTATTTCTCATATCATGTTGCTCAGCAACGCAATTAAATCAAATGTGTTTGTTAATTTTTATTATTATTTATTCGATCTGAATAATAAACAAGAAAGATCAATCATGCATAAAGCATTGATTATGAAACACTTTCCAACTGAAATGCAATTTTATTTAAACATCCCTAAAATGCGATACCTTCCTCTGTAATATTTTTAAAATTATCATAATACAACATTAATTTATTATATTTGAAAACTTAAAACTTCATCGAAAAAAATGAACTTCATTCAAATGACGGCATTGAAATATAAATTGCCTGGTTTAATCATCGCTAAAATGTGATACATTCTTCAGTAATACTTTTAAAATTATCATAATACTACAATCATTTATTATATTTGAAAACTTCATCGAAAACAAATGGCATATATTTTGATATATATTAGCATATATTGGAATTATTTACGCAATTCTGGGGCATTGATAAAATGATTCTAAATTCCTCAAAATGACACCAAGTCGATGAAAATTTAATATTTTGCATAATTAAGTACGATTTTCTAAATAATCTCTGTTGTTTTGAGAGAATTAAAACTATTTATTCTGAATTTATTTACACAGAGATAAATAGACACACAAATATATCCACAAATAAACACACAGACACATATTTTCATTTTATATATATAGATTATTAGCAGTATACCCGTTCTTTGTACGGAAAATGTAATATAAAGAAACGTAACATTCACAATTATGTGCAAATTCTTATAGTATTCTAAATGACTTTGTTACTCAAAATATTCTATTAAATTATTTAATGTAATTCTTCTAAAAAATGTATAAAAATTTCTGTGCTCGATATACAAAATTATCTTCACAGGCAGATGTGAAGAATAAAGCATCCTGGTTCAGTTCGTAAACAAATTTAGAAAAAATATTTTTTAATTTTCACAAAACGACAGAGATTATCTAGAAAATCGTACTTAATTATGCAAAATATTGAATTGTTATCGATTCTGTATTATTTTGATAAATTTAGCGTCATTAAATTAATTTAGGGACATTTTCGTCAAATTAGCGACATCAAGTGGGACTATAGAACTGACAGTCCCGCTTGGCGATAAATTGACGAAATATCATCACAATACTATCCCCCAACACAACACAATTAATTTAATTTATTTAGCGCAATTTTATCAATTTCAAGATATTTTTATGGATTTACAAACATTTTTATCAATTTGGCGACATTGTAAAAATGCGCTAAATGTGTCACTAAGTATGCCGGTTGGACTGATAGATAAATGCTACCGAAACATCATTTCAGTACTAACTTCAAACAAAACAAAATTAATTTCATTGATTTAGCGTCGTTTTTATCAATTTGGCGACATTTCCGTCATTTTGGCAATGTTTAAGAAAAGTTGCCAAGTTAGCGATATCCCGCCTAATTCGTAGATCTGAATTTGCAGATCTGATGAATAAAACATCCTGTTACTTTTAGTATATACTGAATGAAAACGCTAAAATTGTATTATAAGATATATATACCCGTTCTACTCTTATTCTGTTTCAACAATCGGCTAAATGAGTTTATTTGGCAAAACACAATATATGAGTTTATTGGCTAAATACAATACATAAGTTTGAAAATTATTTGTCAAAATAAATAAAAGTGATGTACGCAGTCCGCAATTATATTATTAAAAGAAAAATCAAACAGTTAATTTATAAGATATATTTTTATATCCGTTTATTACTTTCTTTGTATACATAGTATAATGTATAAGAAAAGTATTGTGAGGGGGTCGAAAATTCGAATTAGAGTTTTCGACGGGAGAACACGTTTCAAACATCCCTGAACATGAGTCAGACATTTTTGAGGTGATGTCTGTGTGTGTGTGTGTGTGTGAAAGTACATGTGTGTGTCGGAGAGTCTCTGGAGACGATATCTTTCGAACGAATTAAGCGATCCGAACAAAATTTGGTACAATAATCACAATCAGTCAATACTGAAAGCCTATTGTTTTTACACGCAATCGAATGTTCAAAACCCTCCTAAATTTTGAAATGAAATTTAAAAAAAAATCTTAAAAAATTAAAACAATCCATAAAGTTACATAAGTAATCGATTCTTATGTAACTTTTCATTAGAAAACGATTGACATAAACTTTAGAACGCTAATATGAACCGTTCTCGAGATATTGCATATTTTTCAAATCAATTTATCAAAAAATCACATAAAATTAAAACAAGAAAGATCAATCATGCTTAAAGCATTGATTATGAAACACTTTCCAACTTCAATGCAATTTTGTTTAAACATGTCTAAAATGCAATACATTCCTCGGTAATATTTTAAAACTTATCACAATACTACATTAATTTATTATATTTGAAAACTTAAACCTTCATCGAAAAAAATGAACTTCATTCAAATGACGGCATTGAAATATAAAGTGCCTGGTTCAAACATCTCTAAAATATGATACATTCCTCGGTAATAATTTTAGAATTATCATAATACTACGATAATTTATTAGATTTGAAAACTTCATCGAAAACAACTGAAATTCATTCAAATGACGTCATAGAACGAATAACACACCTGGCTCTCTCTATAAAAGCAGCATTTCATTCATAAATAATTTCCCATTCATGTCATTCATCACAATACTATAATAAATTATTTTATTTAAAAATTAAGACCATGGAGCTACAAGTAATTAAACTTTATGCGCAAAACTTCATCGAAAAAAATCGTCCTTCTCTTTGTAAAATCAATGAATATTTCATTCATATCAGCTATGCAGACTCCATGAACTAAATGATGTTGTGTTAAAGAAATACAGCAATTCTAATACAACTCATTCTATATATTTTGCTGTTTACATTTTACATAGGTGAAAAATAGGCTTCGTTGTAGAAATAATCAAATTTGGATGAGCATTTAAACTTAAATATATTATAATTGCTTTATTATAATTGCTATTTCTACAACGAAGCCTATTTTTCACCTATGTAAAATGTAAACAGCAAAATATATAGAATGAGTTGTATTAGAATTGCTGTATTTCTTTAACACAACATCATTTAGTTCATGGAGTCTGCATAGCTTGGTATGTAGATGCACAGAATTTAGGCAAAAATAAAGTGGTTTTAGGACGGATACAACACTAAATATGAAATAAAAGGAAGTTTGAAAATCACGATTTTGAGACAAGATGGATGCCATATATCATTTTGAAGTGGGTCACGTGATCTTTTCATATCATGGTCACGTGATCGCTTCATATAAGAGGTGTTATTATTATTTTAATTTTTATTTAAAAAACTACTGAATATATTTCGCCGATTTTTTTTTATATATTTTATGGAACAATTTGAATATTATCTAAAATTTTCGAAGCAATTTGTGAATTTTAAATCCGTTTAAAAAATGTTTGAAAAATTAGGTCCCATAGGGCTCAATGTATTTCATTTTTTCAACCCGGGGTCAATCCAAAGCTAATTGGGTGCTATTATTTATTTATATTCCCATAGGTCCTACAGACCATCTGAACAACATACTAAAATTTCATTTTGATTAAGTCATTTTTACGGCAGTCATCGTGCTAACGGGCAGACAGACAGACAGACATACAGACAGACAGAATGAACAAAGTCATAAACACTTTTCAACTTTGCTGTAAAGTGTTAAAAAATATTAACTATTGTGAAATCTGTTCACTTTTCATATATAATATTATGCGATAAATTTATTATCATCATTCCCGTAGATCTAGCTTGCTCCATTCACGAGAGAAGACACTTTGGGTAATAGCTTTGCAATTTGACGTCATTAGTCGTTTATCTACCATAAGACAAACCTACGTGTCTCTTCATAAACAATGCTTGAAAAAATTTTGGTAGCGAATTTGGAAGAATATAGCCAACTTGGCGAGTTTTTTAAATGTTGCCAAATTGATAAAAATGCCATCAAATTGAAAAAATGACGCTAAATCAATGAAAATGAAGACTTATTGATGAAAATCCATCCAATACCTTGGAAAGGATAGGAAGATACTATAAGAGAAGATACTTTGGGTAATAGGGATACTTTGGGTATTTAGGCGCCACTAGTCGTTTATCTGTTTTAAGAATAACCTATTTCTTTGACCATAATGCTTGACGAAATTTTAGCGACGAATTTTTCGGAATATCGGCATCTTGGCAAGTTTTTGAAATGTTGCCAAATGGATAAAAATGTTGCCAACTGGATAAAAATGTCGCTAAATTGATAAGAATGACGCTAAATCAATGAAAATGAAAACTAATTAATTAAAATTCAATATTTTGGAAAGAATATGAGACTCTACCATAAGACTCCGTCTGTAACGCTCTGCAAAATTCTGGCGACGAATTTTGGCAACATATCGCCAACTTGGCAACTGCTTTAAATGTTGCCAAATTGACGAAACTGTTGTTAAATTGATAAAAATGTTATCAATTTGATAAAAATGTCGCCAAATTGATAAAAAGTGACACCAAATAGGATGCAATATTTTGCAAATTTTTGATTATATTGTCATATGATTGGCATACCTTTTATTATATAAGAAATGCTGTTCTAAATATCGGCAACTTGGCGATATTTGGCCTCACATTGACGAAAATATCGTCAAAATTTCAAAAATGACGCCAAGTTAAAGAAAACAACGTCTAATTGAAGAATGTATTAAAATATATTGACTATATTGCTTATTGAGGATGCTATCAATATTGATAATTGTTAATTTAGTGTTGAGTAAAATATAAGTTAGTCGGGTAGGAAATAGTTTTCGATGTTGCCATTCGGATCTTCAATTTATCTCTCCAAATGTACAATTTAACGTTACAAACACTGTGCCGTGGATCTTTTCATCACTTTTTCACCGTTAAAGAAGTAAATTCATTGCATTATATAAGGAAAGTCATGTGCTGCACGCATCAGATTTTTATTATTCAAATCGAAAAAAAAAATAATAAAAATTAACAAACACATTTAATTTTATTGCCTTGCTAAGCAACATGATGTAAGAAAGAGTCTTCCTCATAAAATGCTGATAATTAAATAATCATTTTAATATCTTAATACTTTTCATTGTTGAGTAAGAGCCTGTGAAAAATAAACCACGGTTATAGTGTTTCCATTTAAATTCATTCTTCACACCTGCGATTTTCAACAGTGACTAATAAGCGCAATAAATTCCCACCAAACTCAGAGATTGAATTTTAATTCACTTTCACGTTTTAAACCAGCGATTTCCAACCTTTTTCGTTTGGAGGAACTAGGGAGTTAGAGAGTAGAACTATTAGGGAAAAGGTTTTTTTTAATATCTCGACAACTCCTAGTCTTAGAAACTCGAAACATGATCTAAATTTTAAGTGGGGCTATTTCAAGTCTACCCACAAAATTTCATCAAATTCGGTAGAGCCATTCTCCCGTGATGATGAGACAAACAAACAGACAGATAGATTTTCAATTTTATTAACACTTTACAACATGGTTGAAAAGTGTTTAAGACTTTGTTCATTCTGTCTGTCTGTCTGCCTGTCTGTCCGTTAGCACGATAACTGCCGTGAAAATGACTTTATCAAAATGAAATTTTAGTGAGTTTTTCAGACGGTCTGTGGGACCTATGGGAATATAAATAAATAATATCACAAATTATTTTTTTATTGAACCCGGGTTGAAAAAATGAAATACATTGAACCCTATGGGACCTAATTTTTCAAACATTTTTTAAGCAAATTTAAAATTCACGAATTGCTGCGAAATTTTTAGGAAATATTCACATTATCCCATAAAATATATAAAAAAAATGTCAGTAAAATATGTTAAGTAGCTTTTTAATTAAAAATTATTTAATATAGGGAAAAAAAACAAATTCAATTAAATTCTGACTTTTGGGATATCTTCCAGAAAGAAAAGAGAGATATATTATATAATAAATATCTTTCCAAGTGTTGAATCATTTTGTATATGAGAGAGGCTTCACATTTTAAAATAAATTTGGTAGATAACAATTTTTCATTTTTTTTTAATTTTACATAACTCTTCATGATGTACTTATTTGATGGCATTTTTAATGCACTTTCCTACGTCCTAGAGAGTTAAAATTTGGTACACAGCTTAAATTGTTTGAACATTTTATTCGACAAAAATTTGATAGATCTTTAAATATAGATCATACATTTTTTTCGAAATGGCCTGCAAATAATCCCCGTTCACTTCTATAAATCATTGTTGTAATATTGTTAAAAATTCTGATGTGGGCAGCACATGACTTTCCCTGCAGACTCATATTTTGGTTCTCTTTATTTCTTCAATAATAATTTGAGTTCATCTGAACAAAATAACAGCCATAAGTATTTTAAATGACGTTGAATTTGCACGTTAAACTTAAATTTGGTTCTCATTTGATCGCTGGACTTATTGTCAAAGGTGGCGTAGCGAAAACGCGAAATAACTAGAATATCTCAAGAACGGCTAGTCCTAGAGTAATGGAGTTAGTCTTTTTCTTTTGGTTGTCAAAAATCACGTATAAAATAGGAATTTAATTGATATAATTGAGCACACGTAGTCTTTTATTTTTATATTTAGCGATTTTTGCAGGCCATTTCCCAAAAATAGCCCTTTCCTTTTTCCCGAATCGTACTAGAATAACCTACAAATGATTTATATACCAAATTTTGTTAAATTTGGTATATAAATCACTTGTAGATTATTGAAATATTATACTCCAAATTTTGTTAAATTTGTTCCATTAGTTTTTAGCTAGAGTGTATGAAGGCAATTTCTGCGGCCATTTCGCAAAGAAGGTAGATTCTTTTATTACGAATCGTACTATAATCTAATGAACATCAGGATTTCCCACAAAAAACACACCTACCAAATTTTATGAAATTCGGTCCATTAGTTTTTCAATTAGAGTGTATGTAATATCCTCACAGACACACAGAAACATAAACAGATACACCCTTACACACACAGACGTCTTCTTAAGAATAGTTTTTTCGTGTTCTAGAAGTCCCAAAACGTGTAGATCCTTCGAAAATTCGAGTTCCGATCTTCGGCACGATTCCAATACTTTGAGTACATATACACACACACATATATTATCTGTGTATCTGTGTATTATCTGTGTATCTAAATTCCGTGCCTATGTAATTACAATATTTGTGATTTTAAATGATCCCTAAACTTTTATTATTTCTTCAACGAAGCCTAATTTTAACATATGCAGAATGCAAATATCTCAAGCGATTGTAAGGTGAGTTACATAAGACTTGCTGAATTTTTTCACACAAAATTATTTAGCTCCGAAGTCTGGAATACAAGTTATATGAATGAAACATTAATTGATTTTACATAGAGAATCAGATGATTTATATTTCGATACAGTTTTAAATATTTAAGTATAATAAATTACTGTAGTACTGTGATAATGTAAAAGATATCACCACTGAATGTATCACATTTTAGAAATTTTTAAATGAAATTGCATTTCAGTTGGAAAGTGTTTCATAATCAATGCTTATGCATGATTGATCTTTCTTGTTTATATAGATTCCGTACGAGGAACGGGTGTACTTCTAGTACTATATACAATTTATACTGAAAAATATTCCTTTTGGAGATATCTTTGACATAGAAAATCAAACTTAAGGATATTTTACATTTATTAACATTCAGTGAATAAAAGTTTTCCTGTGATTTCTCACGGGTATCCACTAGTGTCGACCTAAAAAGTACTTACGGGAAGCTGTAATGTATACGAGGTTGAAGAGAAGCAGGATGTAGACAGCGAACTTCATTTTCTGTTAAAAATCAAACCTGATTTGAGTTTATGGGTATTGCACGCATAAGCCCAGGGAGAAAGCAATATTGCGTGCGGAATGGAACAGCTGCATAAGCATATCTGAAACAGGATGGTTGATGTTTATTCTGAAATATCGTTAACAACGGAAATTCAGAATAGAATGTATTTGCAGAACAGTGTCTTTGCATTAAAATTTTAATTTTATTTTTGAAAGTTGTTGTGAAAAAATTGTGGCTTCATACGCAGTTTGTTAGAAAATGCAACGCAGTCATTAGTCACTGTATCGAAACTGATGTAACTGTTAGTGTGTGATGAAAGGAAATGTTTTAAAAAGTCTTAACTTTCTGCTATTGAAATTACTTTAATAAATACTGAAATTGTCCTCTAGGTACTGTAATTTCAATGACGGAGAGTGTATACTTGAATATTATCTTCTGTATATAAAAAAAAAACTGGTCTACTGTTTCAAAGGTAAATAACAGCCTTCTTCAAGATCGACAAGAAGGGCGACCTCACTTACTCAAGCAAAGTTGGCAACTGAGGATGGCACACGTGGTTGAAGGTAGGAGACAAGGAGTTGCCAACACCGCGGCCATTTTTTTTTAAGAATTATATTAAATACTAGCAGCATACCCGTTCTTCGTACGGAGTATATAATATAAAGAAGCTTATAACTCGCAATCATGTGGAAATTCTGTTAAAATATTAAATTTATGGCTCCTAAAGAGAAGTTTAAGAATACCTGTTCTCACTATGCAAAATTATCTTCACGGGCAGATCTGAAGAATAAAACATCCTGGTCCCTTTTCTAAGCAAATTTACAAAAAAAAAAAAAAAAAAAAAAAAAAAGAATTGAATCAATATATGCAACTCCGTACTACTTATATTGTCGCATATTTGAAAATATGCCAGTGTGTTAGTAGAAGATTACCCGTATTACAATATGAGTCTAAAAAATCTTTGCCAAAATAAAAGAGATGACGTAATAAATTGAAAATATCAATAATCCCCGTACTCTTTATACCAGGAGGTCGTAATTGATTCCAATATATGCCAATATATATCAAAACATATGCCAATATACTTGTACTACTTATATTCTTGTAGATTAAAAGATATACCCGTGTATTTGTAGAAGATTACTTGTACGACGTACAATATATGAGTTTAAACAATTTTTGTCATAATAAAACAATTGCACAATAACTTGAAAATATCAATAATTCTTGAATCAATAATCCCCGTAAATATCAATAATAATAATGTTTAAACCTGAAGACCGTAATTGATATTATCCAGTAAAAAATGCTATAAGAAAAATCAAATCGTTCTTTTCTAAAATATATTTTTATATCCATTTATTTATTTTTTAAATCGAAAAAATAATTATAAAAATTAACAGACAGACTTAATTTAATTGCGTTTCTGAGTAACATGATATAAGATAGAATTTTCCTCATAAACTGCAAAATTAAATAACCATTTTGATTTCTTTATACTTTTCATTGTTCAGTAAAAGCTCGTTTAAATTAAACCATGGAGATAGATTTCCAATTTAAATCATGTTTCAAACAATTCATGTTTTCAGAAAGTGACTTATTAGCGCAAAAAATCTCCCATCAAACTCAGAGATTAAATTTTAATTCACTTTCAAATGATTTTCAAGCTTTTCGTTTGGATAAACCACGGAGTTAGAGAGTAGAACTCCTAGGAAAAAGTTTCGTTTTTCATTAATATCTCGACAACCCCTGGTCTGAGATACTCGAAACTTGGGTTAAATTTATGGGGATCTATTTCAAGGCCATCCACTAGATTTCATCAAATTCGGATCAGCCGTTCTTGCGTGATGATGAAACAAATGAAAATATCGTTTTTTACTAATATCTCGAGGACCACTGATCGTCAAAACTCCAAACAGAGATTAAATTTTAAGTGGGACTATTTCTAGGCTACCCACTAAATTTCATCAAATTCGATTCAGCCGTTCTCCCGTGATGATGGGACAAACAGACAGACAGACAGACAGATTTTCAATTTTATATATATAGACTAGCAGCATACCCGTTCTTCGTGCGGAGTATATAATATAAAGAAACTTAAAATTCACAATCATGTGCAAATTCCTATAGTATACTAAATGGCGTTTTTAATCAAAATATTCTGCTAAAATATTTAAAATAATGCTCCTAAAAAGAAGTTAAGGAATGTCTTTTCTTGCTATTCAAAATTATCTTCACGGGGAGATCTGAAGAATAAAACGTCCTGGCCTCTTTTGTAAGCAAATTTAAGAAAAATATGGAATTGAATCTATATATGCAAAATAAGAGCGTTAAAATTGTATGGAACCCGTACAACTTATATACGCGAATATTAGACGATATAACCTGTATTAGTAGATTACATGTATAAATTGAAAATATCAATAAATCGATAATCTTTAAACCAGAAGGCAGTAATTGATTCCAAGATGTGCCGAAATAAAAGTGCTAAAATTATACGGGAAGATATACCCTTACTACTTTTAATGTCGTAGATTAGAAGATATGTCCTAATGTTAGTGAAAGATTACCCGTATTATAATATGAGTCTTAAAAATCTTTGCCAAAACAAAACAGATTAATTTTTAAATTAAAAATATCACTAATCCCCCGCAATCTTCATACCAGAAGGCCGTACTTGATTGCAATATATGCCAATATATGTCGAAATATATGCCAATATACCAGTACTATTTATATTCTCAGTGATTAGACGATATAGCCGTGCATTTGTAGAATATTACTCGCACAACATACAATATATGAGTTTCAACCATTCTTGCCGCAATAAAACAATGGTGTAAGAAATTGAAAATATCAATAATCTCTGAATCAATAATCCCTGAAAACATCAATAATAATAATGTTTAATTCTGAAGATCGTAATTGATATTATCCAGTCAAAAATATGATGGCAATGAAATTTATTTTATATACATATATTCATTATTAAAATCGGAAAATGTTTAATAAAAATCTTCTTCCTCATAAACACACTGGATTTAAATCCGTTGCTGAGCGACATGCTATGATTTGCTTCAAATAAATTGGTGGTCAAAATATCGTCTGAATAATGAAGGTCGATATAATCGATCTCAAATGAAGGTTTGGCGGCATTTTAAAAAATCGCCAAATTTATCGCCAAGTGGGATTGTAGAACTGACAGTCCCTCTTGGCGATAAATTGACGAACCATCATCAAAATATTATCCCCTAAAAAACACAATTTCATTTATTTAGCGCAATTTTATCAATTTCAAGATATTTTTATGGATTTACAAACATTTTTATCAGTTTGGTGATATTTTAAAAATTCGCTAAATGTGTTACTAAGTAAGACGGTTAGACTGACAGACAAATGCTAACGAAACACCAGTTCAGTACTTTCTTCTAGCAAAACAAAATAAATTTCATTTATTTACATCGTTTTTATCAATTTGGAGACATTCTAATCAATTTCGCAACGTTTGAGAAATTTGCCAAGTTTGCGATATCCAGCCAAATTCGTAGCTCTAAATTTGCAGATCTGAATAAAATATCGTGTTCCAGTTTATATATAATAAATGAAAGCACTAAAATATTATTAGAAGATATACCCGTTCCACTCTTTTTCTGTTTCAACAATCGGATAAATGAATTTATTGGGTAGACAGAATATATGAGTTTATTAGCTACACACAATATATAAGCTTGAAACCTCTTTGCCAAAATAAATGAAATTGATGTACGCAGTTCGTAATTAATATAATTAAAAGAAAAATCAAACCGTGTTTTTTTTAAATATATTTTTATATCCATCTATTTATTATTCAAATCGAAAAAAAAATAATAATCATTAACAAACACATTTAATTTTATTGCGTTGCCGAGCAACATGATATAAGATAGAATCTTCCTCATAAAATGCGAAATTAAATAACCATTTTGATTTCTTTATACTTTCCATCGTTGAGTAAAAGATTGTGAAAAAATATAAGCCATGGAAGTAGATTCTTCCATTTAAATTCATGTTTCAAACAATTCATGCTTTCAGATAGGGACTAATTAGCGCAAAAAATCTCCCCCAAACTCAGAAATAAAATTTTATTTCTCTTTGACGTTTGAAACAAACTATTTTCATCCTTTCCGTTTGGATAAACCACGGAGTTAGAGAGTAGAACTGCAGGGAAATAATTCCGTTTTTCATTAATATCTCGACAACCCCTGATCTTAGAAATCCAAAACTTGGACCAAATTTATGGGGGCCATTTCAAGGCTACCCACCAAATTTCATTAAATTCGGTTCAGCCATTCTCCCGTGATGATGCGACAAACGAAAGTTTCGTTTTTTACTAATATCTCGAGAAGCACTGGTCGTAGCAACTTAAGTCATAGACTAAATTTTAAGTGGGACTATTTCTAGGCTACCCACTAAATTTCATCAACTTCGGTTCAGACGTTCTCCCGTGATGATGACACAAACAGACAGACAGACAGATTTTCAATTTTATTTATATAGATTATTTTCCTTATATAGTATAATGCATAAGGGAAGTATTGTGACGGAGTCGAAAATTCGAATTCGAGTTTTCGACGGGAGAACACGCTTCAAGCATCCCTGAACACGAATTGGACGTTTTTTATATGATATCTGTGTGTGCGTATGTGTGTGTGTTTCAGTGAGATTTTGGGGACGATATCTCACGAACGAATCAAGCGATTCGAACAAAATTTGATACAAAAATCACAATCAGTGACTACTGGTAGCCAATTGTTCTTACATGCAATTGAATGTTCAGAACCCTTCTAAATTTTTAAATGAAATTAAAAAAAAATCATCAAAAATGAAAACATTCAATGAAGTTACATAAATAATCATATATTATGTAATTTTTTATTAGGACACGATTGACAAAAACTTTATAACGCCAGCATGAACCGTTCTCGAGATATTGCACATTATTCAAATAAATTTATCAAAAAATCACATAAAATTAAAAGAAAATATTAACTATTGTGAAATCTGTTCACTTTTCATATGTAATATTATGCAATAAATTTATTATCATCATTCTCTTGGATCTAGCTCATTCCATTTACGAGAGAAGACACTTTGTGTAATAGCTTTGTAATTTGACGACATTAATCGTTTATTTCTACTATAAGACTGACCTATTTCCCCCTAAACAATGCTTGGCGAAATTTGGCGACGAATTTGACAGAATATCACCAACTTGCCGAGTTTTTTAAATGTTGCCAAATTGACGAAAATATCGCCAAATTCATAAAAATGATACTAAATCAATGAAAATGAAGACTAATTGATGATAATCCAATAGCTTGGAAAGAATAAGAATCTACTATAAGAGAAGATACTTTGGGTAATAGTTTTGAATTTGGAAGCCATTAGTCGTTTATCTGCTATAAAAATAACCTATTTCTCCGACCATAATGCTTGACGAAATTTTAGCGACGAATTTGGCCGAATATCTCCAACTTGGCGAGTTTTTGAAATGTCCCCAAATTATGGAAATGTCGCCAAATTGATAAAAATGTCGCCATATTGATAAGAATGACGCTAAATCAATGAAACTGACAACTAATTGATTAAAATTCAATGCTTTGGTAAGAATATAAGACACAACCATAAGACTCCGTCTGTAACGTTTGGCAAAATTCTGGCGGCATATCGCCAACTTGGCGACTTTTTTAAATGTTGCCAAATTGATGGAACTCTTGCCAAATTGATAAGAATGTTATTAAATTGATAAAAATGCCGCCAAATAGGATACAATATTTTGCAAATTTTTTATTCCGTCATATGATGGGCATACCTTTTATAATACTCGTAGTATAAGAAATGCTTTTCTAAATATTGCCAACTTGGTGATATTTGGCCTCACATTGACGAAACTATTGTCAAAATTGCAGAAATGCTGCCAAATTAATGAAAATGACGCCTAATTGATGAATTTATTGTTAAAATATTTAAATATATGGACTATATTGCTTATTGAGGATGCCTGAATATTGATAATTGTTAATTTAGAGTTGCGTAAAATATAAGTTAATTGAGTACGAAATAGTTTTAGATGTTGACATCTGGATCTTCAATTTACCGCGCAAAATGTACAAATTAACGTTACAGACACTGTGCTGTGGATATTTTCATCACTTTTTCACCGCTAAAGAAGTAAATTCATTGCATTATATAAGGAAAGTCATGTGTTGCCCACATCAGATTTTTTGATTGAGTTTTAAGTTTCCAAGTAAAATGAATTATTGTACTGCGATCATTCAAAAAATATCATCGATGAATGTATCGCATTTTAGAGATGTTTAAATAAAATTGCATTTCACTTGGAAAGTGTTTCATAATCAATGCTTCATGCAAGATTGATCTTTCTTGTTTGTTTTAAAATCGTAAACTGCACATCTCTGTGTAACTGCACTGACATCTCTACGAAACCTGCACTGACTGCTTGCTCTACATCTCTACAGCTAATCTGTTTGCGTTCATATATTCTAGCTAGGCAACAGAATCTTTTGGCTTCAGAGTTCAAACGGCCTCTCTGCCGCCTTCTTACTTCCACTGGCTTACTTCTTTAGTGTTGTTGTTGTTGAGACCCAGACCGTCCGACCTACCCTAAAGGTGTAAGATAACTTACTTCTTCAGTGTGAAGGTGTAATGTCGTTTATTGGTTCATCTGGATCTGACGAAACGCGTGTAAGTCATGGTCGGAAGCATTGTTTATGCCCAAGTTACCCTCATGATTTCGATGACATGGATTTGTTTGGGTCGTAAACTTTCCGGACCAAGACTGTCGAATTTGTCTTCACTTGTCTGCTCCTTTTGTTTGATAGAAAATACCAAATATAAAAATGGTGCCTAATGGTCTCACATATCAGAAAAGAACAAATTTGTCTATGTGTCTGTGTGTCGTCTCTGACGAGACATCTAAGGTTCGAACAGAACCAAAATTTGATATAGAGGTACTTCAGGACCAGGGACAATATGGCTCAGCGAGATGTGTTTAAATTCGAATTAGTTTTTTAGTTATTTAATGTTGAAGGGCGATTTTGAGAGATATTTAATGGGGAATATTGAACACCAAAAAAGACATTTTCCGTATATGACGCATATTCTCAGACGTCGCTTTTTAGTATTAGAACAGCTGTTGGTCGGCGCAACAATTGGCTGCTTTTTATACGTAACGTGGACTTCGTATGTATAAAAGGGAAAATTTTACGAATGTTTAGATGGCTGGTTCTAGGATAGCCCAGTGGTTAAGGAGGGAGGATGGCAGCAGTAGTTCTGTGTTCGATCTTCGACGTTGCCCAAAACTATTCCCGCGTCTATGTCCGTTATAAGCACTGTAAATCGGTGGGTCCGAAAGGGATCCGAAAAGATCAAAGGGAAGTATATTACGGTCCCTGTGATTGCCTCCACCTAATAAATTTCCACTCTATACTCGGTGACACTTTGTTTGCCATTGAAGCTGACACTTTACACCTTCTGGAAGGTTGGGCGGTCTGGGTAGAAAGAAAGAGACAATGCTCAGATGGCTGACATGCAGTGTATAGGGATGCAATGGAAACGGAAGAGCTGTTGTAAGTGTTCATGAAATGCCAAGGAATCTTTGAAAATGTACGCCAATGAATGCGTCGATGCTGTCCGGCATGCATTACTGTTGGAAATCGCTTCTCTGAACAACTACTATTAAACTACTGCAAATAAAAATGTTGGCCACACTTTCTGCCTTTCATTTATGTGCCAACAGAGATCCCTGTGTTCGATCGTGCGTTCATATAAACGAAAAAGGTTTGTTTTAGTGTTCCCTATCTCCCTTTAAAGTTTATACAGCGAGTTTCGAATCCCCTTATAAATACGTCTTGTCATATAATTTATTTCAGTATTAAGAACATGTTAAAGCGTGACTTTGATCTTTAGCTGTGCATGCATGCAGATTTCTACAGAAAATAATTCTTGTTATTAACCTAATTTGCTAGCGTAACTTAACGTGACCTTTTTGTTTCAGTTAATAGAGTAAACAAGAAAGATCTATCATGCATAAGCATTGATTATGAAACACTTTCCAACTGAAATTCAATTCCATTTAAGAATTTTTAAAATGTGATACATTCAGTGGTGATATCTTTTACATTATCACAGTACTACAGTAATTTATTATACTTAAATATTTAAAACTGTATCGAAATATAAATCATCTGATTCTCTATGCAAAATAAATGAATATTTCATTCATATAACTTGTATTCCAGACTCCAGAGCTAAATAAATTTGTATGAAAAGAATTCAGCAATTCTTATGTAACTCACCTTACAATTACTTCAGATATTTGCATTCTGCATAAGTTAAAATTTGGCTTCGTTGAAGAAATAATAAAAGTTTAGGGATCATTTAAAATCACAACTATTGTAATTGCATAGGCACGGAATTTAGATACACAGATAATACACAGATACGCAGATAATATATGTGTGTGTGTGTGTGTGTATGTATTCAAAGTATTGGCATCGTGCCGAAGATAGGAACTCGAATTTTCGAAGGATCTACACGTTTTGGGACTTCTAGAACACGAAAAATCTATTTTTAGGAAGACGTTTGTGTGTGTAAGAGTGTATCTGTGTATGTTTCTGTTTGTCTGTGAGGATATTACATCCACTCTAATTGAAAAACTAATGGACCGAATTTCATAAAATTTGGTAGGTATGTTTTTTGTGGGAAATCCTGATGTTCATTAGATTATAGTACGATTCGTAATAAAAGAATCTGCCTTCTTTGCGAAATGGCCGGCAGAAACTGCCTAGCTAGAAATTAATGGAACAAATTTAACAAAATTTGGTGTATAATATTTCAATGACCTACAAGTGATTTATATACCAAATTTAACAAAATTTGCTACATAAATCATTTGTAGGTTATTCTAGTACGATTCAGGAAAAAGGAATGGGCTATTTTTGCGAAATGGCCCGCAAAAATCGTTAAATAAGAAAATAAAGGACTATGTGTGCTCAATTATATCAATTAAATTAATATTTTATACGTGATTTTTGACAACAAAAAGAATAAGCCTAACCCCATTTCTCTAAGACTAGCCGTTCTTGAGATATTCTAGTTATTTCGCGTTTTCGCTACGCCACCTTTGACAATAAGTCCAGCTATCAAATGAGAACCAAATTTAAGTTTAACGTGCAAATTCAATGTCATTTAAAATACTTATGGCTGTTATTTTGTGCAGATAAACTGAAATTATTATTGAAGAAATAAAGAGAAGGTGAATATGAGTATACAGGTAAATACATGTGCTGCCCACATCAGAATTTTTAACAATATTACAACAATGATTTTTAGAAGTGAACTGGGATTATTTGCAGGTCATTTCGAAAAAAATGTATGATCTATATTTAAAGATCCACCAAATTTTTGTAGAAAAAAATGTTCAACAAATTTAAGCTGTGTACCAAATTTTAACTCTCTGGGACATAGAAAAGTGCATTAGAAATGCCATCAAATAAGTATATCATGAAGAGTTATATAAAATTAAAAAAAAAAATTTGAAAAATAGTTATCTACCAAATTTATTTTAAAATGTGAAGTCTCTCTCATATACAAAATGATTAAAATCTTGGAAAGATATTTAATATATAATAAATATCTTTTTAACACTTTACAACAAAGTTGAAAAGTGTTTATGACTTTGTTCATTCTGTCTGTCTGTCAGTTAGCACGATAACTGCCGTAAAAATGACTTAATTAAAATGAAATTTTAGTATATTGTTCAGACGGTGTGTAGGACCTATGGGAATACAAATCAGTAATATCACCCAATTAGTTTTGGATTGAACCCGGGTTGAAGAAATGAAATACATCGAGCCCTATGAGACCTGATTTTTCAAACATTTTTTAAGCGGATTTTAAAATTCACAAATTGCTTCGAAAATTTTAGGTAATATTCAAATTGTTCCATAAAATATATAAAAAAAAATTAGCGAAATATATTCAGTAGTTTTTAAAATAAAAATTAAAATACTAATAACACCTCTTATATGAAGCGATCACGTGACCATGATATGAAAATATCACGTGACCCACTTCAAAATTATATATGGCATCCATCTTTTCTCAAAATCGTGATTTTTAAAGTTCTTTTTAATTCATATTGAGTGTTGTATCCGTCCTAAAATCACTTTATTTTTGCATAAATTCTGTGCATCTACATATTGAAACAGCGCAAATACAATATATTTGAGTTTAAATGCTTATCCAAATTGGATTATTTCTACAGCGAAGCCTATTTTTCACCTATGTAAAATGTAAACAGCAAAATATGTAGAATGAGTTGTATTAGAATTGCTGTATTTCTTTAACACAAAATCATTTAGTTCATGGAGTCTGCATAGCTGATATGAATGAAATAGTCATTGATTTTACAAAGAGAAGGACGATTTTTTTCGATGAAATTTTACGCATAGAGTTTAATTACTTGTAGCTCCATGCTCTTAATTTTCAAATTAAATAAATTATTATAGTATTGTGATGAATGACATGAATGGGAAATTATTTATGAATGAAATGCTGCTTTTAAAGAGAGAGCCAGGCGTGTTATTTTTTCTATGACGTCATTTGAATGAATTTCAGTTGTTTTCGATGAATTTTTCAATTATAATAAATTATCGTAGTATTATGATAATTCTAGAATTATTACCGAGGAATGTATCACATTTTAGAGATGTTTAAACCAGGTAATTTATATTTCAATGCCGTCATTTGAATGAAATTCATTTTTTCGGATGAAGGTTTAAGTTTTCAAATATAATAAATTAATGTAGTATTGTGATAAGTTTTAAGATATTACCGAGGAATGTATTGCATTTTAGACATGTTCAAATAAAACTGCATTGAAGTTGGAAAGTGTTTCATAATCGATGCTTTAAGCGTGATTAATCTTTCTTGTTTCAATTTAATACGGCAATATATTTGACAATACGACAATATATTTGAGTTTAAATGCTCATCTAAATTTGATTATTTCTACAACTAAGCCTATTTTTCACTTATGTAAAATGTAAACAGCAAAATATATAGAATGAGTTGTATTAGAATTCCTGTATTTTTTTAACACAAAATAATTTAGTCCATGGAGTCTGCATGGCTGATATGAATGAAATATTAATTGATTTTATAAAGAGAAGGACGATTTTTTTCGATGAAGTTTCAAGCATAGAGTTTAATTTTTTGTAGCTCCATGGTCTTAAACAAAATGTTTAAATAAAATAAATTATTATAGTATTCTGATGAATGACATGAATGGGAAAATGTTATGAATGAAATGCTGTTTTTATAGAGAGATTCAGGCGTGTTATTTTTTCTATGACGTCATTTGAATGAATTTCAGTTGTTTTCGATGAAGTTTTCAAATATCATAAATTATCGTAGTATTATGATAGTTTTAAAAATATTTCCGAGGAATGTATCGCATTTTAGAGATGTTTAAACCAGGCAATATACTTCAAATGTATTTCATTGCACTCCAAATAGGTACTAATCCTATAAATTATGTACATGAAGAAGCCCCAGACGTATAATTGCATGGTATAAATAACAATAGGGATACTAAGTGCCATGTAAAAATAACATAAGTCTTAATATGCGTACATCCAAGTTAGCCAGGTTCAGCCCAACTGTTATTAATGCGTATTTCAATGCCTTATAGGGAATACATGTAGAAATATCTTGCGATAATAGTAGCTAGTACTATAAAATAAGTTCTTATAAAATATGGTGATAATAGTAGCTAGTACTATAAAATAAGTTCTTATAAAATATGGTGATAATAGTAGCTAGTACTATAAAATAAGTTTTTATAAAATATGGTGATAATAGTAGCTAGTACTATAAAATAAGTTCTTATAAAATATGGTGATAATAGTAGCTAGTACTATAAAATAAGTTCTTATAAAATATGGTGATAATAGTAGCTAGTACTATAAAATAAGTTCTTATAAAATATGGTGATAATAGTAGCTAGTACTATAAAATAAGTTCTTATAAAATATGGTGATAATAGTAGCTAGTACTATAAAATAAGTTCTTATAAAATATGGTGATAATAGTAGCTAGTACTATAAGCATAAAGACAAGGTTTACGGTTAGACGATCCATCGTCGCCACAATAAAATCGCATACCCGGCACACGACCAGGTCCAGTAACCGCTAGCTAGTACTGTAAAATAAGTTCCTGTAAAATATGGTGATAATAGTAGATACGATTTATTGTACGATTTATTGTAGATCCGTGGTTCTAATTAAAGAAATATTTTAATTAAGATCATTGTATGCAAATTTTGATCATGTGACATCATTTAGTAAAATTGTACGTCTTTATACGGTCACCCTAATTTTTTTTTCAATTATAAGAATATTTTCCAAAACCAAATTTGTCGCACAAAAAATATTTAAAAATTTTCATTTTATTTGAAATATCTATCTCCCAAGATTGGCTGTAGATAGAGTTTAGATGATAACTGATGTGGATTCAGCATACAATTCTAATGGAGGTAGGCCAGTTCACCAAGAATTTTGAACTCTGGTTTCTTTTTCACTTTCGGTTCAAAAAATGTCTTTGAAACATTTATTTCTCAAGATTGGCTATAGATCTTGGATAATGACTGATATGAATTCTACATCAAATTCATGTCAGTTTATTATATATTCCACAATGAATTTTACAAGGAGGGGATAAAGGGACTCGCTAAATATTTCTACTTCCAGTTTTTTTTATTGCCGGTTAAAAATATATACTTGAAATATCTATTTGTCAGGATTGGCTATAAATACTTAGATGGTGGAATGTAGCATCGATTTACAGAGAGGATAAAGGGTGCTCACTAAAAATTTCCATTTCCGTTTCAGGAGATGCCACTTCAAGTTCTTCCTAATATTCTCATGATTGTACGAAATAAGTATGGAAAGGGGATCAAAGATGCTTAACAGTTTCGTCAAAAATTTATTGTACACACTTATTTTCACCTTTTGAAGGCCCCTTCTTAAATATCTTCTTGTAAATTAAGTTAAAATTCAAAGTGCGAACTAGTTCAGAATGATAATGCAAATTTAAATGAATATATGAAACGCTTCAATGCATATTGAATTTTATTTAATTTTTTAATGTCACGCTGAAGGTCTTCTATATAATATAAGCATTTCTGTAGAATAAGTCTTCATCTGGAGAAATATCGTATGACTTATGATATGTATAAAATTTAAGGTGTTTTAAATTAAGCTAAAACTATGAAAAAGCATTTGAAAGGAGAAACCTCTATATAAAATATACTAGTGTTTGACTGTCATTATTATTATTCTTTATATTTAAAGACAAAATTTTCTTCAAGGCTGCCAAACTAGTGTTATTAGTTACTATTACTTTTTATATTGTAGAGATTGTTTATTTCATTTTTATTATTACTTTCCTTACATACATGCACTGCAAAACATTTGCAAGCATGTTACCATTTCATACATTCCATACATATACCACTTCATTTGCAATACAGGAAATGTAAAAAGGTTCTGTCCCATGATGAGGTTCTGTGTACTCTGAAGTTAAATAAAATAAGTCTACAATGTAGACTCATTTTACTCACACAGACAGACATACATTATTCTGTAAGTTTTGTAGTGATCTGAATGATTTAAAATGCTGTTTTAAATTTGGAGACGACAACAAAACTATAAACACTAATTTCATGTTAACATTTTGAGCAAATTATAGAACTTTTAATATTAATCTGGACTATTTTGTTTAGAAAAATACGAATCTGTAATCTAAAGTAGGTGTTACGAACTGAAACATTAAAAAAGAAATATGAAGATGATTAATTATGCAAAATAGACGCACACTGATTTGTAGTATACATTATTCATAACCTAACGATAATGTTTATTTTTCAGTACGAATCGAGGGGCATAAACATCCCATGACGTTCGGTTTTTATAGGATGATTGCACAATTGTGCAGTCGTTCAAATAAAAATCCAAACACAGCTCGTTATTGTAGTTTCTCGGGTTGTACCCAAAGTACCATTAGATTCGAATAATGTGTATAATAAATAAATGTGCATATAATTTGTGCAAGGGGGTTGTTTTCGCATTTTAGGGGAAGTATATATTATATTTTTTACCATCAATATGCCAATATTAAATGAGATTTAATGAAGCCAATAAATTTTGAATCCCGGGGCCATCAAATTTCTTTCTCACAAAGTTTAGTGAAATTCATTAACACTTTATTTGAATCGCCCAACAATTTCAATTTCTACTTAGTACGATGTAATTCGAAATTATGTAATGCTACTTTGACTATATTGGCTTTTATATTTTTAGCACATAAATGCGTATCTCATGTAAACATTAAACGGCATTAATACATTTTTATTTTCTTTTTATTCTTGGCACATAATGAAGTATTAAGTTATTAACTTAATACTTCAAATAATTACAAACAGAATGTTCCAAGTATGCAAATTCAGTCTTTGTCTACGTATTTTTCATGAGCATTCTTTACAGTGAAGAAATATATGCACTTACTTTAATTTGCAATTTTACGATTTATTGTTGTTGATTTCGACTTTGAATGAAATTCAAAATTAAAGTTATTTTATGGAAAACGATCCTATAATATTAAATGCACAATTATATATTATAAACCGACATTGAACCTATAGATTTGATGAATCGCCTTTTAAACTGATATTACATTTTAAATATGGATTTTTCCTAACACAAGTGCAATAAAAATATCTGATTACTCATTGCAAAAATGCCGAGGGTTCAAACTTTTCAAGGGATTGCAACTTTAAAATTTTTCTTCTGAGCAGTTTTTATCTGCAACTGATGGTCTCCAAACAGTTTCAAAATGATGCAGTTTTGAATATAGCTCTGTATTTCAATAAGTACTGAAAGAACTAACATTTTGCACACCGAGGTTTCCGATAGTGTTGAATGTATTGTTGTCAAAATTTATTTAGCTACGTTTCTATTCATACTTTTTTCAAATATGAATTTCACGATTAATAATAATTAATATTTAAAATCTGTTTGAAGTTGAAAAGTGGTATGCATTTTGTTTGGGTTATTTAGTATCACAAAATGAATATGAATATATTTCGTTCCATAGGCTGATTATTTCAGAAAATATAAAAGGAAAGGTGTAGCACCATATTCACATTAGGAGCTTGAAATTTTAAACAGTCAGAACTCATCAATTGCTTGAGCAAAATGTATAAATTTTATATGAAATAGGTGTGTTTTGCCCTGGAGAATCTATCCTGCTATCAAAAATGGGTGCTGCCCTGTATAAAAAATCGAGTTGGCACACTATTTTATATGAAGACAACCCAATATTCAAATTAGATACACGCTTATTTATGGAATACATTATTTCGAGTCTAATGATGCGTCTGATTTTACTATGCGACACGAAGAACCAAAATAATAAACGGTGTTCGGATTTTTATTTGGCCGACTGTATATTTTATTTCATTCATCATTGTTATGAAGAATACTAAAAGTGGAATTTTTTCTTATAAAATACTCTTTTACGTGTGGTCAACATAAGTATGATAGAAAGTCTATGGTGTGTTCGTCTAACGTATTTCCCAGTCAAAAAGTGCACATTTTCAGTGAAAAGAAACACAGAAGAAAAGTACTAATTTTGGGTTTTTAAATTTTGTGACTTTATTATTTTGACTTGGCTCTGTGCATATGAAGACATGGGAATTAAGAACGCTCTTATTTTGTTCCCGCCCTCACAGCAAAGATCGTCACATGTGTGACAGTGACGTTGTAGTCACGTGACACCTAGGTCACAATGTGACATCCTATTTGTGACTTCAATGCGACGTTACGTATTAGTAACTTTGTAACTTCACTGCGACTATATTCTGTGACGTTTCCACAATTTAATTAACACGTAACAATGCGACGACATTACAATGGCAATTACAATGTGACGTCACAAACAAGTTAATATTCGACGTCACAAACAACCATGAAAATGACCAAAATGACTTCGCTGTGACCTCAATATGACATTGCCGAGATGTCCTGTGACATCCCAAAGTCACAGTGTGACGTTATTCTTACGTCACTGTGACAAAAATGCTGTTAGGGCGGGTTCTCAAGAGGGACCGAATGTGTTAACTGCGACTCTCATATTACTCCAACGACGCCACTAAATTTTCTTAGACGTATCTGGATCCTGTGTGCACAGCACAATTTAATATCTTTATACAATTTTTTACACCGGGAAATTGCCACATCAAAATTAACAAACTATTTTTAACTGTAATAATGCGTGTGTTTTGGCAACTTACGCTGGTCAGAGGGTGGTTAGAGCATCAGGCTTACACGCTTTTCATCTCCGGTATGCGGTCTTTTAATAACATCGGAGGCTTTGGTATTATTTGAGCAACCCCAGTCAGGGGAAAAAGACTCTTCATGAGAGCAGAAGAGAATTTAGAATAGTTTAAAATTTAATTAGTTCAATAGCAACCAGATAAAGAAACTCAAAGCTTACTCTGAACCATGACATCAAAAATGACGAATCTTCCCGTGACGTCAAGCTGACAACTTTTTCATTAGTTGCGGACTGAGTGCCAAACCTTATATTAAAGAAGCTTGGGTTCAAATAAAATTCTAAAATCCTTGCTTTAAAGTGTTTTGCGCTCACTTATCATCTCTACATCTGCCTTGTCCTGATGAGAGGCAATGATAGTGAAACCGTGGTCCACAGATGATGACGGTTAATAGTTGAGTACTTTCTTACAACATTACCATGTTGACATGCTTATATTAAAAACGACGAGGTTGCATAAATGAATGTATACTATAGATTTATAAGAAATATTGTGCATGCAAGATATTTCAGAGAAAAGTTTATTTTCTTCCAATCTGAATAAGAAATAAGAAATACAGCGAATGAAGTAACATGTTTTCTGTTTATTAAATTCTTCTAATTTTTCTTCTGTAAATATGAAACTTCACTTCAATCGCAGGTTCACAATTCGCAGATGTTATTGCGACATATCTGAAAAGAAAAAATGCATTACACATTTTCAATAAGGCTTTAAACTTAGAACGTTATATAGTGTGTATATTTTAGGCAAAAAAGTCACTCGATTGTCATACATAAATTATCTAAGTTGGATCCGCTCATAATTAATAATCATCATGTACTTAACCTTTTCCTTACGGCGGTACAACAGTTGAACCACTGAAATTATCTTGAAACTCTCAATCTTCTTCTGAAAACTTGAAGAATGCCTACAGCCCTTCCCTCAAGTTTCTCCTGATTGAAGAGGGAACGAGTTACGAACCAAAGACAAGGGCATTGAAGGTGTTTATTTAGAAGGGTTGTTGATGTTGAAACCCAGACCGTCCGACCTACCAGAAAGGTGTAAGGTAACTGTTTGGACGGTCGGAAAGTGCCACCCAATTTAGACCGGAACCCAGTGGGGGAGGCATCCACAGGGACCGTACCCTCCTTCCCCTGCCACCAACCTCTCGGAAGGACTTTCGGACCCACATGTTTAACGTGATCGTACTCCGCATGAACACGGCGGCAGTTTTGGCAGTGGCTGGAATCGAACCCGGGCCTACCGAGAGCAACTCCAGCGCGCTAACCAATGGGCTACCGCGCCCTGTTTATTTAGAAGGGTGGAATTTTCAGTTATTTTGCCGTTATGGAGTTGGAAAAATGGATTCTTGGAGCCGTAAAGTAAAGGTTAATAAAACTCCTCATAATTGCAAAATACCTCCTTTTGCATTATTTGCATTGTAACCTGTATGTATAACTTTCCCTACATAATATAATGCATAGGAAAAGTATTGTGAAAGGGTGAAAATTCGAATTCGAGTTTTCGGCGAGAAAAGCGCATTTCAAGCACCCCTAAAATCGAATCGAACGTTTTTGATGTGATGTCTCTCTCTCTTTCTCTCTCTCTCTCTTTGTGTATGCATGCATGTTAGTGTTTTAGTGTGTGCATATATGTTAGTGTGTGTAGTGTGTGTATGTATGTTAGTGTGTGTATGTATGTTAGTGTGTGAAAAGCAATATCTAACGAACGAATGAAGTGATTCGAAAAAATATTGTTACGAATATTAGGTACAATCAATGAATGCTGGACCCCTATTGATTTTAAACGCTATCGAATGTTCAGAAGCCCCCAATTTTCGAATGAATTTTTTTATAAAATCAGTAAAAATTCAGACTCTTTAATAAAGTTAAATAAATAATCATTTCTTATGTAATTTATTATCAGACGACGAATGGCATTAGTTTTAGAGTACTAGATGAACCATTCTCGGGACATAGAACGTTTCCAGATAAATTTATTAAAAGATTTACACAATTAAAATTAGTAGCAAGTCTTCTTAAAGAGTTTGGCCTTGGCGATAGATTTGGCAAATCGCTAACTTGGCGACTTTTCAAAATGTTGCCGAATTGACGAAAATATTGCTAAATTGATAAAAATACTGCATTATTAACGAGGAAGAAATCAAAATTCAATATTTTCTAAAGATCAAAATCGTTTAACATATGCACTATATTGTTTAGCGGATGTTAGTAATATTTCTAATTGCTTAGTTAGATTTGCGCGAAATATAATTTAATTGGGTACTCCAAAATAGTTCCATAGTCATCCAAAAAAATAACCCCAAATATTAATGCAAAATTTAACGTTGAAAATATTGTGCCATGCATCTTGTACATCATTAGTTTCTTGTGAAAGAAGTGTATAGAAAGTCATATGCTCCCTATATAACTTTTTCATTTTAATTTACTGAGCAGTAAAATTAGTTTATTCTCCTTAATAACATCGCTAGAGCTGTGCGAGCCTAGAGTGTCTTTAATAGTAAAAGTCCGTTGAACATCAACGGTGTCACAGAAGTAAAGATCTGATGTGGGCAGCACATGACTTTCCTTACAGACTTAAATTAATTTTCTCTTTATTTCTTTAATAATTCATTAAATTGAGTTCAGTTGCATAAAATAACATGCATAATTATTTGAATTTACACTGACTTTGCACTTTTAATTCAATTTTCGTTTTCATTTGGTAAGTGGACGTATTTTCAAAGCGGCATAGCAAAAATGCAAAAAAACTAAAATATCTCTAGAACGGCTAGTTCTAGAGTAACGAGGTTGGTTTCATTCTTTTCATTGTCAACAATTACGTATAAAACAAGCATTTAATTGATACGTTTGAGCATATGTAGTCTTTTATTTTAGATTTTGACGATTTTTGCAGGCCATTTCGCAAAAAAAGGCAATTACGTATAAAACAAGCATTTAATTGATACGTTTGAGCATATGTAGTCTTTTATTTTAGATTTTGACGGTTTTTGCAGGCCATTTTTCAAAAAAAGGCAATTACGTATAAAACAAGCATTTAATTGATACGTTTGAGCATATGTAGTCTTTTATTTTAGATTTTGACGATTTTTGCAGGCCATTTCGCAAAAAAGGCAATTACATATAAAACAAGCATTTAATTGATACGTTTGAGTATATGTAGTCTTTTATTTTAGATTTTGGCGATTTTTGCAGGCCATTTCGCAAAAAAAGGCAATTACGTATGAAACAAGCATTTAATTGATACGTTTGAGCATATGTAGTCTTTTATTTTAGATTTTGGCGATTTTTGCAGGCCATTTCGCAAAAAAAGGCAATTACGTATGAAACAAGCATTTAATTGATACGTTTGAGCATATGTAGTCTTTTATTTTAGATTTTGACGATTTTTGCAGGCCATTTCGCAAAAAAAGGCAGGTTCTTTATTCTCGAATCGTACTAAAATTTAATCAACACCGCGGGAACCCACAGGTGATACAAAATTTTATGAAATTTGGTTAATTAGTTTTAGAATTAGAGTGGATACATATATTGACCAAAGACACTCACTCACACACACACAGACATACAGATGTCACGCTAAAAATAGCTTTATCGTGTTCTAGAAGTTCCAAAACGTGTAAATCCGACGAAAACTCGAGTTGTGATTTTCGACATGATTCCAGTACTTTCTCTATACATTACCATGTATTGAAAGGAAAGTGAAAAGATCCCTTAACAGTAAAACAATAACAGTTTATGATACACAAATTGTGAACAAAATATTGCACATATCAAATACAACATAAATAAAAATTATAGAGCAATGCTTTTGTGAATTTATAATATTTTAAACGAATTGGCCTGCGAGAAAATCGTAATTCATTCCAGTTTTCAAAACAGCAGCCGAATGGTGTTGGACATTACGATAGAATTTCTGAAACGCGCAATAAATATTAGGCATGGAGACATACACGACAAAATGCTAATCACTTTTTTTAATGGAATTCTAAGAAATTGAATTTAAAATGTGTTAAAAGCTTTGGCAAAATTTTGGGTTAATATCCAGGTTGAACATTTCGCTTAAAGAACGAAATTAGGTTGTCCAGATTCCGAGAACTTTCTGGTGACAGGAACGTGGTCAGATTACATTGTTAGACAAAAATACCCATTAGAAAATGTAAATGATCTTCTTCTGAATTGGTCAACACTGTTTTGAAATCTGACACTCATCTTACGAAAATAAAAATGCTGCAAAAAGTACGAGATACAACCGAACTAGCTGGCGAATTGTGCTCGATTCTATGCATTGTTTAAAATGCATAAACATAATGTTTTTTTTTTTGTTTTATTGCTTCTAATATCGAAAGTCCTTCATAGTGTTGCTCGATATTTTGCACATACTCCTTCATTTTTAACTGCTAGCAACTCTCCCAACGTTAAGACTTCTTTTTGTCAACAAATTAGTGATTTTGCCAATAAGTTAAAAATGTTATCTCCTGTTTATAGCACAAAGCTCTCATTTAACAAAGCCTCTTTTCACTAATCTCCCTACTGATGAAGGTGCAATTAATTGTTTGGAAAATATGTTTCTTAATATTATTTAGGTATCGAAGCTAAAGAAATTTTTTCGCTGACCAAATTATGTATTCAACAAACATATTTTAAATTGTGTATTTAATAAGCAATCCGAAGGTTTAGCTATCCGAAGGTTTGGCTAATAATCCATTATAATCTATTTTATGTGATATCTATATGCACTATTTTGAGTGAATATGTTTTGATTTGAGTAGTTTCAAATGTTACTTCTGATATGTAGATGATACTTTCGTGTTGGTTGCTAACATATGCATTATTTCTAATTTCTTTAGCGTAATTAATTCCCTTGATCTTGCATTCAGTTTACTCATGCAAAGGAATGTAATAATAAATTACCCCTTCTTTATGCCTTTGTTATGAAAACTTGTTCTATATTCTCAATTCTTACATGACGTAAATCTTTCCCTGTATCGGTGCCTCCTCATGCATTCATCCTATTTAGCAAAAGTATTGAGCTTTTCATAGTTACGTTTATCGTGTCTTAAACCAGTGTTAACTTTGTATTTGTCAGTCACTTAATTGTGAAAGTGACTTTCCCAAATCCATGGCAGTTTCTAGAGGTTATATATAACCCACTATTGACAAAGCGTTTTACAAATTCAACAAGCCGAATTTGGGTTTTTATCTACAATAGCACGGTTGCCAATATTCTATATCGTTTCAGTTTTTGGTGTGTATTCAAACCTTTCAACAGAAGTCATTACCATTCACTTAATGACTTGAATCGTTAGGGTTGATTATTACACCCCATGCGAATACGCCAACGACCCTACCGTGCTGAAAACACCGGTTCTCGTTAGATCACCGAAGTCAAGCACCATCGGGCGCGGTTAGTACTTGGGTGGGTGACCACCTGGGAACACCGAGTGCTGTTGGCACATTTCGGGCGCGGTAGCCCGGTGGTTTGCGCGCTGGATTTGGACGCTGCCACAACTGCCGCCGTGTTCATGTGGAGTACGATCACGTTAAATATGTGGGTCCGTAAGTCCTTCCGAGAGGTTGGTGGTAGGGGAAGGAGGGTACGGTCCCTGTTGATGCCTCCCACACTGGGTTCCGGTCTAAATTGGGTGGCACTTCCCGGCCTTCAAAACGGTTACCTTACACCTTTCTGGTAGGTCGGACGGTCTAGGTCTCAGCAACAGCCCCATGCGAATACGGTGTTGATTGAACAAAAAGAGCTCTTATAATGTTCGCATTAAGGAATACGTGAGTTATGCTTCTATACAAGAGGTATACAAGCATTCAACTGTTGAATATTCTTGGATTTATGCTTTTGCTTTTAATTTTACGGAATTATTTTTAAACTTAATTTAATTTTTAAAGAGGACGTTCTTGAAAATTTCTCTATTATTTTTCAGAAAAGCTCTCTTCTTAAACATAATTGCCTCTTCTTCCTTCCCGCTTAGAATAATTAATTTTCCATTCCAATCTGCTTCCTCATTCTTTCGGTAAATTGATTTCCTATTTCCGGATTTTGGGTTATTTTTTTACAATGTTATTTGATGGAGTTAACTGCTATTGCCTCCGAAACCCGTTAGTTCCTTTATATTTGTTTTTTATTTCAAGTTTTGTTTTTACTAAATGATTGATGTAATTTTTTGATAATTTCCACTTATTTTTCTTAGTTGTGTTTTTCTACAGCTGGTTTAAATGTTTCACGTTGCCTCCGATACCGTTTCAGTAGGCTTATTCACTGATCAACTTCCTCTAATAGCTATGTTCCCATTCCTCCTTGGTTTATTTCCATTCATTCTTTGTTTTCTGTTATTATTTCTTTTCTCCGTGGCTTGAATGGTTCATTCGTAGTACCCTCATTCGTTTCCCGCCTCCTTGGTTTTATATATTTAGATTTCGCTAAAAATATATTTTCGGTGGTAGAAACTTTTCTCCTATTTTCAGCCACGTGCACCGACAAATGCTGAAATTGCTTCGATTAGTGAGATCGCGCATCTTGTTTTTCTTGAAGAAGACTATTTCTTGCCTTTAGTGATTGATAGCCTTATTTTAGACTGTATGCTGTAGTTACACGAAGCCTTTATATAAACTCATAACTTAATTTCTTGGATATTTGGTGTAAACTAAAGTTTTATTGGACGAGTTCGTTGCTGAACAGAGCCCGATAAAAATCGCGTCCGCATGCTGCGTTCACTATACTAATTCATATTGTTAAAGAGTAACTTTTCTAAAGATTAATTAAATTTTTTGAAATTTTAATATGTAGTGTAAATTAATGTTTTACAGGTTGATTTTGTTGCTAAACGTGGTCGTATAAAAATTGCGGTGCTGAGTCCTTTTTATCCATATACCTTATTTATCGACAAGTTCTTTTACTTAACCGGATTTTATTTGCATATGTAGTGAAGAAAATTGTTGCTGAACGGCTTCGGATTAAAAAAAAAAAGTGTTACTGTTATACATGAACCGTCGGTAAATTTATCTAAAAATTAACCGTTTTAAATGAAATTTACGCATGATGTTTAGTTTCATGTTGTTCAGATGGCGTGTTTTGATGAAAATGGTAGATTGAAATTGTGAGAGCTGTTTGGCGAAAACCGTTGTGGAGATTGTGGCAACCGAAAATAAAATAGATGAAAGCTTAAAGTTAAAGTTTTAAATCTTAAATTCATTTAAGGAATTATTATGTAATCTTAAATTCATTAATTGACATGGCCATTATTTCTCATATAGTGGAATTATATTTAATGTACATTGCTATGTTGTGCCGCTATAAACCCTCCAATTATTTTACCTTTCGTGCGAGCCCTGTAAAGGAATAATTAATAAATACAATGCTAAATTGATCACACCATTTAAACTTAAACAATACCATTTATTATCAACATCAATTTTCATTAATTATTTTAGCGGAGGGGACGTATGCGACCAGAATTATTAAAATTACTATCGTATCTAGGACCTGTGATAATTGTTGAGCACATACCTTCCAATTAGTCTTGGGCTTTATCATATCTCAAAGGCTTGCATCAGTCTTAGTACTGCCCAACTCTTTGGTGTGTGGCTTCTCCTCGTACTCTGAATGCACTCGCACATTGTTCTATCTCCATTAATTTGGAACCTCTACGGGACACTCTACAAATCTGTTGGTTTTTTCATTCTTCTCTACTCGTGCTCTTAAGTCAAAATCGTGATAGTTTTTCTGGCATGCTTCTAAGTCAAAATTCAATCATCTTCTCCTTCTCGTTCTCGGGTCATAGGCTGTGGTTCCCCCTCGGTGGAGGGGGGGGGTAACTCCGCCTTTATTTCTTTTTGGCGCTCATTGGTTCTTCTTTACCCAATGGCATCATTCCACATTTAGCAAGGCCCACCTCAGCCCCTCTGGTATGGCACTCCTAAATTTATAGTCTTTTGACCTTTAGGTTCACGTCGTCATAAACCTTGGTGCCAGCAAGACTAAAAGATTTGTTTGCCGTTCTGGCCACCATAAATTCCTCATAAAAGTGTCTCATCAAATGTGAGAACAATTTCTGGTCTCACATACCTCCCCTCGGACAAAAAACAAACAAAAAAAATTCAAAACCAAGACAGTTCGAGTCACTTGCAACTCTGTAATTGTCATTTTTCGTTTGGGGACAAAGTTCGTCCAGAATTGCAGTTCACACAGTCTTGTGGTAACACAAAAGTTTTTTTAGCACACATCATACACTAAATAAACATAAGTTATGTACTCATCAAATCTATCAGGTCAAGCTTTCAATTGAACAAAATTAAATTTTGACTATTTAAAAAGAATTTTAAAATATATGCACATTTACTCTGAAATGTTACACACTAACCTTTTAACTTCTGATATTTTTAACACAATTCACATTTTTTTGTACAAATTACACTGTATACTAGTTTTTCAACACATTTCTTTTCATACTTCATTAATTTCCATAATTGATAACTTCATCACATATATAACATTTTTTCTTAACCTTAAAACATTGGTACATACTTCTTAACACAATCAAACATTTTTTTTTTTAAATCAGCCATGGAAAATATATTTTTCACAGAATTCTGTAACTCCCATTACAATTGCATGTGGGATTGACAATCAGCTGATATTGTCCCTTTAACATTTTTTTCTTACATTGCTTGTAAACAAACAACACCCCCTGCACTTGATGGTCTCAAGATCTCAAGGACGGGGTATACAGAGTGCCCAGGAGGGGAAAGGATTCCCCCCTTTAAACCCCGAGCGAAGAGAAAAAGAAGTACTATGAAAGAGAAGCATAAATTAAGAGAGACATCAGAGCTTTGCTTGGGGGGGAGGGCGACGCCCTAAGTCGAGCCCCACGCCAAGTCTTACAGAAGGGAAAAGGTATGCTAGGGCCCAAGCAGGCACCTAGCGAGATTAAAAAGGAAAGAGGGGGATAAGCGCGTCCCGAGGAACGCAGGGCCTTGAGCTTTGATTGATCATTTGCAAAAAGATCATTAGAAGAACCCCTTATTTTCCAAGCCTCGCTACCGGAAATGTGTACCGGAAATGTCCAAATCCCCTATCCGACACTAGGAAAGTGAGCAGTTAAATAAAAAGACTCTCGAAAACGATTCCTTTCTCTTTAATCGTTTTTTGCAACAGCGATTAGCAGCTCGCATCCTCTCAACTTTACTTTTTCGCAATGACAAAGCCTTGTAAAGTGGACAACGTGCGGCGTGGTCTGCTGACCACTGAAGATGACGATGTCGGAGCTTCTACAACACAAAGGATTGAACAACTGAAGTATCGTGACTTTTCTTATCCAATTTGGCGTGTGTATAAACGTCGAATTATTCTTTTAAATATATACCTCCTCATCAATTTATTTTATTGTTATTTTCGTGCAACCCACTCTCTATCACTGCATGCCGTTGTATTTGAACCACCCCTTACTGTACTGCTTTTAACGAATTTCTTTTGTTTTCTTTTTAAAATAAAATTTAATAGCCCCTTATTTAAATATTATTCAGTTGGTTCCTTTGGGGTGACTTGTATTAATATCAAAGTCCTCTATATGGTGCCTTCTATTACTGCATGTATACGTTTTATAATAACATTATTCAACATTTTGAAAATCATTTTATTGTATTATTTATTATTTAAATTTCACCTTTCCATTTGTTATTAAGATTTTCTCTGATTTAATTTGTTTTCTCTATACCTTCCATATGACTTTATGAAATTTAAAAAAAAGTTTGAAATTTTTTTTTTAATTTTGAAATTTTAAACTTTTAAAATTTTTGATATATAATTTGTTTAAATTTTATTTATTTTAACTCCTTGCTTAATACTTTCATAATTTTTAAATTTTATATAAAATTATTTTATTTTTTTTAAAACAAACTTAAGACTTTAATTTCTTGTCTGAAAACCCTTTATTTACTTAATTGAAAATTTTTATTTTATATTTTTAACAATTGAAATCCTTTCTATTTATTATTTATATATCCTTTTTAAACGCGGATTTATTTACTCACCGTAACTACAAAATTTATCATATTTGTGTGTCTCAATTTATTTTAATCCTTATGACTTTCAATACCTGACATTTATAACCATCTATAACGCGCGACTGTTTACGCGATTGTTTATCATCCTATCGCATACATTATTATTTAATTATTACTTTCTTTTGACATTTTAGTAAATGCGGCTAATCCCTTTATCGCCGTAATACATATTATCATTTACATTTATTTACCACATATGACATTTATTTCATCCCAATTTATTTTTATTTATCATAACGTTTTTCAACCTCTTATTCAGAATACCTTTTTCACACAATTTCATATTTTCAAATACCTAATCACCATTTTATATGACACTACTGCAGAGTATATATATTTATATGTAGATTACCTTTTGTTTACAAACACTTTTCAATTGCTACAGTATCTCACCGATAACTTTAATGTTTTTATTTACATTCTCCACTGACATCTAAATCTAAATTCCTTATTATTTAACATATTTATTTATTCATTCTGTATTCATTTATGTTCATTTGACATGCATTTCACATTTATTGATATCGTACAATTTTCCTCATCAATACTTACATTTTATTTTCATATCCATATTTATTTACATTTTATTTTCATATCCATATTTATTTACATTTTATTTTCATATCCATATTTATTTACATTTTATTTTCATATCCATAATTATTTATACACACATGATTATCGTAACCTTTCCTTACGTTGTAAATGAACAACAAAAATGCTTTATTTCGCACTCAAAATTTTTCAATTATTTTTTTTTTTTAACCTCTTTTTACACCTTCTGTGAATTTATTCATTTATTCACTGAACAAAATTTTAACTAAATTTAATTCATTTATCCTGTCACTTTAGGATTAATTTAGTTATTTACTTTGTTTATACAATTTATATATTCATGAAGAATTTATTTACCTAAGCATTTTCAAATGCATTTTCACATTTGAACATTCCTACACGAGATATCGTGTCCTCGCTTGCTTTATTGTAACGGGCGATTTACAGCTATTTTAGCTGTTCATAGTTTACCATTTTAAATTCAAATTGATTTAAAATTTTCAATTATCTATGCCTTTGTTTACATTTTGACATAAAATTTATACCATCTATGATTAATCTTTAATATTCTCACTTTCAGCGCATTACTTATTTTTTCACTTTATTTAAACCTGTCATTCAATTTTTAAGCCTCAAGACTCCCCTGAAAGACTCATCATTTTCCTGCCTTCCTTTGAAAACAAAATGAAGTGATGACAGCTACACCCTATTTTGATACTCAACTTATTTTGAAAAATGAAGCATTTGACTGGACTGGTCTACACAACATTGTCCTTGCCTGGATTTGGCTCCAGACCTTTCATCTACCCAAATAGGTAACATATTTGATTTTACCTTTCATTTTTGAAGAAATTATTTGCATAAATTATTCTCTGCATAATTTTCTTATCACATGTAACATTTTGACTTAACATTATAACTTATATTATGATATAATATTATTTTGAAAAAGATCTATTTGTATAATTATTATCAATTTTTGTAAAATTCATACCATGTTCATTTTTAAACCATTCCATGCTTATTCATTTTTTCCTTAGAAATTCATACCCTTTTCATTCCTAAACAATTCCTTTCTTATTGCTTTTTTTTAAAATTTCATATCTTTATCCATTTTTTCATTTTTAAATTTTATTCAATTCCAGATCATTTTCCTTAGAATCATTTGATTTGTTATTCTTTTATCTCTCTCTCATTTTACGATTCTTCAAAAACCAATCATCAGCAAATTTTGAATTTTTAAAAATCTTTGAATTCATGAAACAATTTGAATCAAACTTTCTTTCCTTCTGTTCATGAATGTTTTCAATTTCATTTGTGTTAAGAATTGCTATTTCATTTTGTAACTCTAATTTTTGCCTAACATACTCTTTATATTTGTTTTGACTTTCAATTATTTCTGAATCTACTTTTAGAATATCATTTCCTTCATTATCATTGTGATTAATATCTCTTATTATTTTAACATTTTCATTTTGAAAATTTTTACAAATATTTGAATTTTGTATTTCTTGAAAATTATTATTTTCATCAACCAAATCATCCATTATTTTATTTTCAAGTGAATTTTGCTTATCATTATCATGATTTTCATTTTCCTTTTCTTGAAAATTTACATTTTGACTTTCATTTTCTAAAACATCCATTATTTTAATCTCATTTGAATTTTGAGTATAATTTCATTATCATGATTTTGACTTTCCTTTTGCAACACATCCATTATTTTAATTTTAAGTGAATTTTGAGTATTTTCATTATTATGATTTTGAATTTGACTTTGCGTTTCTTCAAACCTTTTATTTTCATTTGCATTACGTACTCTTTGCAATTTAACATTTTCATTTTGCATAATTTTATGATCCTTATTTTTAAAATTGTTACCACCTTTTTGATTTTGCATAATTTTGATATCCGTATTTTCACTTCCATGCTGAATATTTTCATTCATATTTTGAACATTTTCAATATGTACACTTTGTACAGTATAACATTTTTTTGATTGAATCTCAATTATTTCATCGTTATCGTTATATTTATTTTCACCTTGCACTTTTTGTGCTATATGACATTTTTTTGCGTGAATCTCATTTATTTCACTGTTTATATCATACTTTTTCATCAATTCTTCCGCACTTTGTACATTTTGTTCGATATAACATTGGGTAGCGTGGATTTTAATTGGTTCATCTTTCATGCTATATTTATTTCTAATGGTCAATATATTTTTTTTCCAAGTTCTATTACTCGAAAGGGTCCCTGAAATCTATCTTGAAACATATTGGGTTTATTTTCCTCTTTCAAAAATACGGTATCTCCGATTTGCATTTCTTCATTAGTAATTGTTTTGAAATTTTTAATCACTCCTACTCTCATATTTTTATTAAGCGTAATTTTAACCTTCTTTTGATTACTAATACTATTTTAATTACAATATCAATTTTGTTATTTTTTTATTACAGTTCGAATTGCACCAAATGGAAAGAGTAATTTTGCGTGTTTTGTGGGGATAAAGATAATCTCCTTATCCTGAATTTCCTGACTTATGTCGAATTGTTCTGCAGTCAACTGACCTGGTTGCAAAGCTATCCTGCGTGTGAGCGTGACATAGACCTGGAGGTCAAGATTTGACTCTTCATTAACACATTCTTTTTCAGCAAAATCATTAACCTTTTCATTTTTAGGAAAATTGGCCACATCGATCTGTGCAATTTTTTGACTGTCATAATAAACATTTTTAATATTTTCATTAAATTCAAATATGTCTGTTACTTCATCTTGTGTGACAATTGGCTTTTTCGCACTAGTATTTTTCTCAATTTTCTTTTTATTAATATTTACCTCACTTTTTAGACTTTGGGCAAAGTTTACATCGAATTTCACCCATCCGGGCTGCGCCAACGAATCTACAATAGTATCAAGAACTAGATCTCTCAGGCATGGAACATGGGTAAATTTTTGCATGCTTTCTACACTATTTATTTCTTGATTGTCATTTTTATTTTCTTGTGTTTTGTTTTGATTTATCTGAAAATTGGGACCTGGGTTTTGCGTGCAAACCTCCCTTTCATCATTTTGCATTTTATTTGCGTTTTCATACTTTTTGTAACTCGATATTTTAATTTGCGTTTGCGATTTTTCTCTTCTCGATTGGGACTTTGGTCTATTTTTTAAATTTTGACTCGGCCAAAGCCCCTCCGTCAATTTAAAGATCCGCTACGGTTTCTTTCTTGCCCCTGAAATCCTTCTTTCGCAGACGTTTGCCTATTTGACCGACTATCATTTCTTTCTCTGAATCCGCTATTTTGCGTATTACGAAATCCATTACTTTGCCCATTTCAAAATCAGTTACTGTTTTCATTTCTAAATCCGTTATTTTGATCATTTCTAAATTCACTTCTTTTATTCCCATATATATTTTCTCCATAATAATTTTGTGCGTTTCGGTTGTGCCAACAGGTAGAAAAGTAGTGCCCTCTTTTTCCGCATCCTATACAATATATAACTTCATTTTCTGATTTTTCATGCCTTTCATATTTTACTTTCTGAGGTTCAAATTTTGCATTTTGTAAATGCCTTTCCATTTGATTATCATTAACTTTTCTGCCATTATTTTCATTGCGATAAATTGTATTAATTTCTGTACGGTCACAATCCTCCTCCATAATTTTCTCTAAATGCTCTGCGTATTCTACCGCTTTGTCAAAATTTTGAATATTTAGTTTTTTAATTTCAAAAGCAAGATCTTGTCTTAAAGACTCTAAAAATTTAGACAACATTAAGTTGTTTTTAGCTTCGCACATCTCATTAGTTGCATAATTTCCTAAAAATTCATTCGTCGCATTTGAAATATTTAATGCCAGCTCAGCTACCTTCATACCTGGCGTCATTTTAATTTTATTTAAATTTGTTTGCTTTTGCAGCATTGTAAGAGATGTTTTAAATTGTTTCATCAATATTTGTTTAATCTCTCCCATATTATTTGCAATCTGCAATTCTCTTTTTTTTGACAAAAATTCCAAAGCTTTCTCCTTTAACCTAGTTTTTAAAATTACAACTTTATTTTCTTCCGACCATTCGGCCATTTTTGTAACATTTTCAAATTGCTCTAAAAAAATTCAATATTCTCACCTTCCCTTCCATAAAAAATTGGCAATAAATTAATTAATTCAAACTTCTCCATTTTTACTCTCTGATTTTCATTAATTTCTCTCTGTGACCTTTGACGTCTTGAATTTCTAGTGGCTCTTTGAGGCATTTAAAACAAATTTATCCCGTCCAAAATCCTACTTAAAATTAACAGCATAAAATACAATTCCAAAAATATTGCACATAAAAACACTTCCACATGCAAACTAAATATTCTTAATAATAATCAATTTTTCAAACACTATTTTCAATTATTTCAAATATATTCAACTTCTTTTCATTTCCAAAGTGATTGTGGATATTTAATTTTAACAATGCAAAAATCTGGTCAACACATGCTCCTCCATTAAATTTATTCATCTCTTTATTTAAATTATTTTTATCCACCTCAGAGTAATATTTATTAAAATTTTCATCTACATTTTGACTCACACAAAAGCGTCACGGAAACCAAATGTGGCAACCGAATATAAGAAGAAACTTAATTTAAAGTTGAACGTTTAACTATTAAACTACATTTTGTAATTATTATTTATTATTTAAATTCATTAATTGACATGGCCGTTATTTCTCATATAGTGGAGTTATATTTAATGTACATTGCTATGTTGTGCCGCTATAAATCCTCCAATTATTTTACCTTTCGTGCGAGCCCTGTAAAGGAATAATTAATTAATACAATGCTAAATTGATCACACCATTTAAACTTAAACAATACCATTTATTAACAACATCAATTTTCATTAATTATTTTAGCGGAGGGGACATATGCGACCAGAATTATTAAAATTACTATCGTGTCTAGGACCTGTGATGATTGCTGAGCACATACCTTCCAATTAGTCTTGGGCTTTATCATATCTCAAAGGCTTGCATCAGTCTTAGTACTGCCCAACTCTTTGGTGTGTGGCTCCTCCTCGTACTCTGAATGCACTCGCACATTGATCTATCTCCATTAATTTGGAGCCTCTACGGGACACTCTACAAATCTGTTGGTTTTTTCATTCTTCTCTGCTCGTGCTCTTAAGTCAAAATCGTGATAGTTTTTCTGGCATGCTTCTAAGTCAAAATTCAATCATCTTCTCCTTCTCGTTCTCGGGTCACAGGCTGTGGTTCCCTCGGTGGAGGGGGGGGGGTAACTCCGCCTTTACTTCTTTTTGGCGCTCATTGGTTCTTCTTTACCCAATGGCATCATTCCACATTTAGCAAGGCCCAGCTCAGCCCCTCTGGTATGGCACCCCTAAATTCATAGTCTTTTGACCTTTAGGTTCACGTAAACCTTGGTGCCAGCCAGACTACAAGCTTTGTTTGTCGTTCTGGCCACCATAAATTCCACACATAAAAGTGTCTCATCAAATGTGAGAACAATTTCTGGTCTCACAGAGATAAACGTCGGAAGACAAAGTACTGAGTTTCACAACTAAAGAGTTATGTAATTTGCAAATCTGGTACATATTTAAATGTTTATTTCTTCAAAAAAACATAGATACTATAAATTTTAATTTATGCGAACTTGATTCGGTTTGGTCTGCCCGCTGTGTCCGATGATACACATTTTAATCACAAATGATTTTATTGAAATTTTGAGCAGACGAAATTCGCATTATAGAAAAATTCTACAGAAATTGCAAAAAACAATTTACTCAGTAAGTATTGCATTATTTTTAGAATTTCAGCACGCATTTCTAAATATTGTGCACGGAAATTTTGAATTGCATCGTTATGTATATGAATTCTATGAACAGTATATATTTTTATTTTATAAAATAAAAATACACTTCGCTTTCTATTGAGTTATGCGATTACCTACTATTAGAATACATGGCAGGATTATAGTGACCCAAATCAGCGATACTAACATGTACCTAAACGAATCCTTTATATGTTGATTGCCACGACTATATCGGAAAACCTTACCCCCTGCAAAATATGCTATTTTTAAGATTAAGAATCAAGGATGATTTAAAATATGCTTTCATATTTTAATACTTTTGTCTTTTGGTATAAACGTCGTAAAACATTAAGAAAATAATCATTTCCCTAAATTTATACCCAATATTACAGTCATGAAAATAAGGTTTTGTAAAGCTGGAATTTTCATGCCTGTAATTGCGGCTTATCTGATAGTTTGCGAAATTATCAACAAAGTATCTGAAGAAAATGAGCAATGGCTGCAAAATGTTTTACAGTGTACAGCCATTCGCCAAAAACCATATTTTGTGAAATAAATGCTTTCTATAACAGTTTTATTGTCGATTCTTGTTTATTAGACAATGCTATATAACTTTTTAATTGATTTTTTTAGTCTATCTCACTTTGTTGCCCAGTTCGAAATTCTAACTTTTTAAATTCTCTACTACGGACTCTGCAATTACTTTTATTCGATAGGGCATGGCCATTTTCGTGTAGGTAGACCTATTGCGTACACTCATCGACCTTTCCTTACGAAGTTATTTGGGTGAGTAATTGCTTTCCAAGGAACCCTGTAAAAGAAGCATAGAACGTCACCAAAACGTGGAGACATAGCTACAAGTTGTTTAAATTCCGTCACCACTATTTGGACACGAAGTCTCCAAATGCAAAGCTCGTGACAGTTACTAAACATTGGATAAGTGACAGTTACCAAACATTGGATATGTGACAGTCACTAAACATTGGATCCGTGGCAGCCAATGTGTTAAATAGTATTTGCAAAATTATTTGAGTCTCTGTAGGGAAGTGTAAAAAGGTAGAAAATAAAAAAAAATAATGATCTTACATTTTCTGATTCAAATGAATATAATAAAAATGTATGAATTCTCGCATATTTACCCCTTTACCGATGCTTGGATGCTCACAACCATGTCCTTCTGGTAAACATCCACTAAGCAGGATTTTACCTCTATCTGTACAACTAAAAGTGCAGTAATACTGAAATGAAAAAATATTCACAAAATTACATTTATGACAATAAATTCTTTTTGCACAAAAGGGCTCGTTCTTCTGATGTAAAAAAGTAGAAGTTATAAATATAAACCATCAACATTAAGCTTCAAATATTATTAAAATTTTATGTTGTGATTTTAATTATGCGTTTCAGATTTTAAATGCTTTTTATAATGTTACGTATGTGTGCATATCGAAGTGATGTTAATTGTATTTAACACTAATAGAGGTCAGCACACTACAAGAGAGAATTTATATATTAGTCCAGTCAAAGAAGAAAAATTATCATCAAACCTGGAAAAATTGTAAAAGGAGTGTTTCAGCTGGCTTTCTACTCGAAAATGGGCACCTCCCAAAATCCGACAAAATCGAGTCACGGGAAAGCCCCGAATATTGCATTTTAAAATGGCAGCCTTGTCATAATGGAATGGTTTTCCTTTTGTCTGGGGAAATGGATGCTTCAATAGAAAAAATTACTTTTATAAAAATAATATTTAAAAAGTGATTTTATATTTAATGTGTTTCAGAATAGCAATAATACATGAAATAAGATCTTAAAAGACAAAAACAATGATATATGAAGAATGAATTGAACCAGTTAACCCAAAATCTAAGAACACGATATCCTAAAACAAAATCAATAATCTGCATCACTGCTGCTATCTTCATATTCGTTAATAACACAATTATTGCAGCCACAACTTTGCACTCTCCTCAAGCAGCAGAACAGAACATCACATTCTTTTTCCAAGAACTTGTCATGGTTGAGCAATGTGTCATGCAAGAGAAACGAATCATATTTAATAACAAGTCCGGAGCTGGTAAAAAGCTACATGTTGTGGGGTAAAATTAATTATTTTTCATACCAACATCAATTCTTTTGGATTGAGATTTTCTTCGGTTGATTGCCACGCTCTGATTTGAAAGCTGTGGTACTTTGTGGAAAATTTGGTAGGCGGCAATTGCTCTGTAATAAATTATTTAGCAGCTACTATATTTTCTATCAACATCTGATGATACACTGTGTTAATGGAATCGATTTTTCAGGACCCATATAATACCCAAAGAGCCTTATTTTCGAAGTTTTCAATGTCAACGTGTTGGGAACCTTCCGAACAGAAAATGTTTGCAACTATTCCTTTCCCTTTAGTAGATGACCGAATGCTCAGGCCTTACCAGTAGAAAAAATTCAGGAAGTTGTGTCGCAACCTGTACAAGCTTGTAGAAATAACAGGTACTTGCAAATGCCAGTGCCGAGCAAGGTTTGAATACAAATAATATCATATACAGGATTCACAGATGATCCTCGTTTTATATTGCTATGGTAATACAATTTGAAACCATAGTTCTTGACATGATACTACAAGAATTAACAAATCTGTATCTTCCACTGTAATGGCACTGGAAGAATACTCGAAAGACAAAATAACTTCTCGGTTATGAGTAAAATTATTAGCTGTTTTTGCCATTTGACATGAAGTTATCTTTCTGGCTAACAAACTACACATCCTTTATAAATTTGACAGCTGTGTTCATCTAAGAATCCTGTCGGCTTCTGTGGGTCATGTCCTTGATGGTTGGAGAATGATCATAACCTACGAACATAATGATAGCTTTCCCGTAGTGTTGAAGCGTAAAAGTAGCTTAGGAGTTCGCAAAATTCTCGTATATGATGTTTGTGCCTTAGAATGCGTTATAATAATGAGCCGCTATCTATGACACACTGATTAGTATACTGTATTTCAACAACCTCAGTGTGTGACTCATCAGGCTTTTTTACTATTGAATACGCGACTAACAAGAGACGGAGTGTTTTTCCTCCGCAGCTGTACAATTCATTCTATCCTTGTCGGTCTAAGTCAAATGTGAGTTGTTCACATTCTACGATATCCCCCAAAATTTTTAATGATGATGCAACACGTAACGAGAAGAAGGAGCTATACGATTCGCGTAGAACCAATCAGGAGACCCTTAGCAATATAGAACATAATTACAATAGGAAATAAAATTTTGTTTCCCTGATCTATTACCTGGATAGAATTTTTTATGAATTTGTAAATTATTATGTATGAATAATAATAGACACATTTATCAAATTTTTTATAAAAATACCAAACAATTTAAGTGGGAAAGTTTAGGTTCACTAGATAATACACAATCATAAATATTATGCTCTTGAGAAATCTCATGAATGTAGATAACATGCTATAGAATTTATATAACATATACCAAAACAAGAAAAAATATATTTTGAGGAAATGTCCTTTGAACGGCCTTTAAATGATATGGTACTTGTTTGCATCTTAAAATATTTACTTTTTGTGAGATGAAAGGCACATAAATTAAATATTTTGTAATCATCAAAGCTCATTTCATGTTTTGAGCTATAAAAGAAAAATCAATTTTTCGAATATTCATCACGTCTTGGCCCCATTAAAAAAATGATAGGAAACATTTGCAAACATATCCTAAGGAAAATAAATTGAACTTTTAAATATCTAAACGCATTCTATTGAATCTATCTATTGAATATTAATCATACCGTCTGCATTCTTCCTTTCATCATATCACACATGCTTTTTGGAGTTATTTCCATACATTTCATTGGTTCTGGCATTGGTTCTGGCACACATGGTTGTGGGATACATGCTTCCCTTTTCGTCTTGGTCATTGGCTCATCCGTCGTGGTCATTGGCTCATCCGTCGTGGTCAGTGGCTCACCCGTCGTGGTCATTGGCTCACCCGTCGTGGTCATTGGCTCACCCGTCGTGGTCATTGGCTCATCCGTCGTGGTCATTGGCTCACCCGTCGTGGTCATTGGCTCATCCGTCGTGGTCATTGGCTCATCCGTCGTGGTCATTGGCTCATCCGTCGTGGACATTGACCCAGTCTTTGCAGTCATGCACTCTTCATTGCAGGTATCTGCAGCTGATTCATCAGTAGTACTTGTTGGAGCAGTTTCATCAGAGTCAGTTTCTGACACCGCTGAAAATTAACGTAGAAGAAACAGGTGTTTTAAATGCTATATTGATTTTAAAGTTATATATTCCGAAACTAATTCTAGTAATTCATTACATAAGCAGAGTGATGTAATAGGTAGTACATATGAATGTAATTCAGGAGACCCTGACTCGATGTTTGGCTCTGGTTGGATTTTTTTTTGTTAAAACTAGGTCTAATACTCTACAATAAGCAACTGCGGAATTATCAATAGATATAGGCAGTTGGCTAAATGTTCTTGAATTTTAAAATCATGATGAAGATTCTCTGATATGCCTCAGGCCCTCGGGTGACATAAAATCAATATCTGGTTCTCTTCGTTGACATTACACACACACAAAAAAATATTATAAATATCAAATTATTTTAAATTAACCACGTAAATGTTTCATTTCGGAAAATAAATTTTGGAAAAACGCCTATTTTTCTTTTTCTTATATACATACTAGCAGAATACCCGTTCTTCGCACGGAATATATAATATAAAGAAACTTATAATTCGCAATCATGAGCAAATTCTGTTAAAATATTAAATATATTGCTCCTAAAGAGAAATTTAAGAATATCTGTTCTCACTATGCAAAATTATCTTCGCAGGCAGATCTGAAGAATAAAACATCCTGGCCCCTTTTGTAAGCAAATTTACAAAAAAAAAAAGGAATTGAATCAATATATGCAACCCCGTACTACTTATATTGTCGCAGATTAGAAAATATGCCAGTGTGTTAGTAGAAGCTTACCCGTATTACAATATGAGTCTCAAAAATATTTGCCAAAATAAAAGAGATGACGTAATAATTTGAAAATATCAATAATTCCCGCAATCTTTATACCAGAAGGTCGTGATTGATTCCAATATATGCCAATATAAATCAAAATATATGCAAATATAACTGTACTACTTATATTCTCGTAGATTAGAAGATATACGCGTGCATTTGTAGAAGATTACTCGTACAACATACTATATATGAGTTTCAACAATTTTCGTCATAAATAAACAATGGCATAATAACTTGAAAATATCAATAATCCCTCAATCAACAGTCTCCGAAAATAGCAATGATAATAATGTTTAAACCTGAAAACCGTAATTGATATTATCCAGTCAAAACTGCAATGTCAATGAAATTTATTTTATATACATATCTTTATTATTCAAATCGGAAAAGATTTAATAAAAATCGTATGGCACATAACACATTGGATCCGTTGCTAAGCGACATGATATCATTTGCTTCAAATAAATTGATGGAAATCATATCGTCTGAATAATGCTATCTCCATGGAAGGTTTGGCGACATTTTCGTCAATTTAGCGATAACTTAAAAAATCGCCAAATTTATCGCCAAGTGGGACTGTAGAACTGATAGTCCCATTTCGCGATAAATTGACGAAACATCATCATAATACTATCCCCTAACAAAACACAATTAATTTCATTTAATAAGCGCAATTTTATCAATTCCCTGATAGTTTTATGGATTTACAAATATTTTTATCAATTTGGTGATATTAAATAAGAAACATCAATCATGTTTAAAGCATTGATTATGAGATATTTTCCAACTTTAATGCAATTTTATTTAAACATGTCTAAAATGCAATACATTCCTCGGTAATATTTTAAAACTTATCACAATACTACATTAATTTATTATATTTGAAAACTTAAACCTTCATCGAAAAAAATGAACTTCATTCAAATGACGGCATTGAAATATAAATTTCCTGGTTTAAACATCTCTAAAATGTGATACATTCCTCGGTTATAATTTTAGAATTATCATAATACTACGATAATTTATTATATTTGAAAGCTTCATCGAAAACAACTGAAATTCATTCAAATGACGTCATAGAAAAAATAACACGCCTGGCCCTCTCTATAAAAGCAGCATTTCATTCATAAATAATTTCCCATTCATGTCATTCATCACAATACTATAATAATTTATTTTATTTAAAAATTAAGACCATGGAGCTACAAGTAATTAAACTCTATGCGTAAAACTTCATCGAAAAAAATCGGCCTTCTCTTTGTAAAATCAATGAATATTTCATTCATATCAGCTATGCAGACTCCATGAACTAAATGATTTTGTGTTAAAGAAATACAGCAATTCTAATACAACTCATTCTACATATTTTGCTGTTTACATTTTACATAGGTGAAAAATAGGCTTCGTTGTAGAAATAATCAAATTTGGATGAGCATTTAAACTCAAATATATTGTAATTGCGTTGTTTCAGTATGTAGATGCACAGAATTTAAGCAAAAATAAAGTGGTATTAGGACGGATATAACACTCAATATGAATTAAAAAGAACTTTAAAAATCACGATTTTGAGACAAGATGGATGCCATATATCATTTTAAAGTAGGTCACGTGATCTTTTCATATCATGGTCACGTGATCGCTTCATCAAGAGGTGTTATTATTATTTTAATTTTAATTTAAAAAACTACTGAATATATTACGCTGAATTTTTTTTTATATATTTTATGGAACAAATTGAATATTACTTAAAATTTTCGAAGCAATTTGTGAATTTTAAATCTTCTTAAAAAATGTTTGAAAAATTAGGTCCCATAGGGCTCAATGTATTTCATTTTTTCAACCCGAGTTCAATCCGAAACTAATTGGGTGATATTATTCATTTATATTCCTATGGGTCCTACAGACCGTCTGAACAACATACTAAAATTTCATTTTGATTAAGTCAACTTTACGGCAGTTATCGTGCTAACAGACAGACAGACAGACAGACAGACAAACAGACAGACAGAAAGAACAATGTCATAAACACTTTTCAACTTTGTTGTAAAGTAGTAAAAAATTCGTTAAATATGTTACTAAGTAGGATGGATGGACTGACCGACAAATGCCACCGAAACTCTATTCTAAAAAAAAAAAATTTATTTTCATTCACTTGAGCCATTTTTATCAATCTGGAGACATTTCCGCTAATTTGGTAAAATATAAGAAAAGTTACCAAGTTAGCGATATTCCGCCAAATTCGTAACTCTGAATTTGCAGATCTGAGGAAAAAGATATCCTGATTCCGTTTGTATATACTAAATGAAAATACTAAAATTGTTTAAGATACATCCGTTCTACACTTTTCTGTTTCAACAATCGGCTAAATGAATTTATTGGGTAAACACAATATATGAGTTTATTAGCTAAACACAATATATGAGCTTGAAACCTCTTTGCTAAAATAAATGAAAGTGATGTACGCAGTCCGCAATTTATATAATTAAGAGAACAATCAAACTGTTCATTTATAAATTATATTTTTACATCCATTTATATATTATTCAAATAGAAAAAATAATAATAAATATTAACAACACATTTAATTTCATTCCGTTGCTGAGCAACACGATATAAGATAGAATCGTCCTCGTAAAATGCGAATTAAATAGCCATTTTGATTTCTTTATACTTTTCATCGTTGATTAAAAGCTTGTGAAAGATAACCCATGGAGGTAGATTTTTCCATTTAAATTCATGTTTTAAACAATTCATGTTTTCCGATAGTGACTAATTAATGCAAAAATCCTGCACCAAACTCGGAAATTAAGTTTTATTGCATTTTGACGTTTTAAACAAACGATTTTCATCCTTTCGTTTGGAACTCTTAGGAAAATGTTCCGTTTTTCATTAATATCTCGACAACCCCTGGTCTTTGAAACTCGAAACTTGGACAAAGTTAATGAGGGGCTATTTCAAGGCTATCCACAAAATTTCATTAAATTCGGTTTAGCAGTTTTCCCGTGATGATAATACGAACGAAAATTTCGTTTTTTACTAATATCTCGAGAACCACTGCTCGTAGAAACTCAAAACACAGACTAAATTTTAAGTGTGGCTATTTCTAGGCTACCCACAAAATTTCATCAAATTCACTTCAGCCGTTCTCCCGTGATGAGGGACAAACAGACAGACAGATTTTCAATTTTATTTATATAGCCTAGCACACAGAGTCAGTAGTGTCAGTAAAATATTACCCGTATTATAATATGAGTCTTAAAAATCTTTTCCAAAATAAAACAGATTGATAAATAAATTAAAAATATCAATAATTCCCGTAATGTTCATACCAGAAGGTCGTACTTGATTCCAATATATGCCAATATATGTCAAAATATATGCCAATATACCTATACTATTTATAATCTCATAGATTAGAAGATATAGCCGTGCATTTGTAGAAAATTACTCGCACAACGTACAATATATGAGTTTCAACAATTTTTGCCGTAATAAACAATGGCAGAAGAAATTGAAAACATCAATAATCTCTGAATCAATAATCCCCAAAAACATCAATAATGATAATGTCTAAATCTGAATATCGTAATTGATATTATCCAGTCAAAAATACGATGGCAATGAAATTTATTTTATATACATATCTTCATTATTAAAATCGGAAAATATTTAATAAAAATCTTCTTCCTCATAAACACACTGAATTTAAATCCGTTGCTAAGCGACATGTTATGATTTGCTTCAAATAAATTGGTGGTCAAAATATCGTCTGAATGCGATCTCTAATGAAGGTTTGGCGGCATTTTAAAAATCGTCAAATTTATCGCCAAGTGGGACTGTAGACCTGACAGTCCTACTTGACGATAAATTGACGAACCATCATCAAAATATTATCCCCTAAAAAACACAATTTCATTTATTTAGCTCAATTTTATCAATTTCAAGATATTTTTATGGATTTACAAACATTTTTATCAATTTGGTGATATTTTAAAAATTCCCTAAATATGTTACTAAGTTAGACGGTTGGACTGACAGACAAATGCTAACGAAACACCAGTTCCGTACTTTCTTCTAGCAAAACAAAATAAACTTGATTGATTTACATCATTTTTATCAATTTGGAGACATTTTAATCAATTTGGCAACGTTTAAGAAATTTGCCAAATTAGCGATATCCAGCCAAATTCGTAACTTTAAATTTGCAGATCTGAATGAAATATCGTGTTCCAGTTTGTATATAATAAATGAAAACACTAAAATAGTATTAGAAGATATACCCGTTCTACTCTTTTTCTGTTTCAACAATCGGATAAATGAATTTATTGGGTAGACAGAGTATATGAGTTTATTAGCTAAACACAATATATAATCGTGAAACCTCTTTGCCAAAATAAATGAAAGTGATGTACGCAGTTCGCAATTAATATAATGAAAAGAATAATCAAACCGCTTTTTTCTGAAATATATTTTTTTATATCCATTCATTTATTATTCAAATCGAAAAAAAAATAATAATCTTTAACAAACACATTTAATTTTATTGCGTAGCCGAGCAACATGATATAAGATAGAATCTTCCCCTTAAAATGCGAAATTTAATAACCATTTTGATTTCCTTATACTTTTCATCGTTGAGTAAAAGCTTGTGAAAAATATAAGTCATGGAGGTAGATTTTTCCATTTAAATTCATGTTTCAAACAATTCATGCTTTCAGATAGTGACTAATTAGTGCAAAAAATCTCCATCAAACTCAGAAATAAAGTTTTATTTCTCTTTGACGTTTTAAACAAACGATTTTCATCCTTTCCGTTTGGATAAACCTCGGAGTTAGAGTAGAATTCCTAGGAAAAAGTTCCGTTTTTCAATAATATCTCGACAACCCCTGGTCTTAGAAATCCGAAACTTGGACAAAATTTATGGGGGGCTATTTTAAGGCTACCCACAAAATTTGATTAAATTCGATTCAGCCATTCTCTCGTGATCATGAGACAAACGAAAGTTTTGTTTTTTACTAATATCTTAAGAACCACTGGTCGCAGAAACTCCAAACATAAACTAAATTTTAAGTGCGGCTATTTCTAGGCTACCCACAAAATTTCATCAAATTCGGGTCAGCCGTTCTCTCGTGATGATGGGATAAACAGACAGACAGACAGATTTTCAATTTTATATATATAGATATGTAATATTATGCGATAAATTTGTTATCATTATTCTTGTAAATCTAGCTTGTTCCATTTACGAGAAAATATACTTTTGGTAATACATTTGTATTTGGACGCCATTATAGTCGTTTATATAAATAAAATTGAAAATCTGTCTGTCTGTCTGTCTGTCTGTTTGTCCCGTCATTACGGGAGAACGGCTGAACCGAATTTGATGAAATTTTGTTGGTAGTCTGGAAATAGTCTCACTTAAAATTTGGTCCATGGTTAAAGTTTCTGCGATCAGTGGTTCTCAAGATATTAGTAAAAAACTATATTTTCGTTTGTCTCATCATCACGGGAGAACGGCTGAACCAAATTTGATGAATTTTTGTGGATAGCCTTGAAATAGTACCCCATAAATTTAGACCAAGTTTCGAGTATCTAGGACTAGGGGTTATTGAGATATTAATGAAAAACGAAACTTTTTCCTAGGAGCTCTACTCTCTAACTCCGTGGTTTATCCAAAAGAAAAGCTTGAAAATCGTTTGGAAGTGAATTAAAACTGTATCTTTGAGTTTGGGGGGAGATTTTTTTCACTAATTAGTCACTTTTTGAAAACATGAATTGTTCAAAACATGATTTAAATGGGAAATCTAGCTCCTTGGTTTATATTTCACAAGCTTTTATTGAACAAAAGTATAAAGAAATCAAAATAGTTATTTAATTTCTCAGTTTATGGGGATGATTCTATCTTATATCATGTTGCTCAGAAACGCAATTAAATTAAATCTGTCTGTTAATTTTAATAATTATTTTTTCGATTTGAATAATAAATAAATGGATATAAAAATATATTTTAGAAAAGAACGATTTGATTTTTCTTATAGCATTTTTGACTGGATAATATCAATTACCGTCTTCAGTTTTAAAAGTTATTATTATTGATATTTTCGGGGATTATTGATTCAGAGATTATTGATATTTTCAAGTTATTACGTCATCTCTTTTATTTTGGCAAAGATTTTTGAGACTCATATTGTAATACGGGTAATCTTCTACTAACACACTGGCATATTTTCTAATCTGTGACAATATAGTAGTAGAGGGTTGCATATATTGATTCAATTCCTTTTTTTTTTGTAAATTTGCTTACAAAAGGTGCCAGGATGTTTTATTCTTCAGATCTGCCCGTGAAGATAATTTTGCATAGTGAGAACAGATATTCTTAAACTTCTCTTTAGGAGCAATAAATTTAATATTTTAACAGAATTTGCACATGATTACGAATTATTAGTTTTTTTATGTTATATACTTCGTACGAAGAACGGGTATGCTACTAGTCTACAATAAGAGCAACCTATTTCTTCGTCCATAATGCTTGCCGAAATTTTGGCGACGAATTTGACGAAATATCGCCAACTTGGCGAGTTTTTAAATGTTACCAAATTGAAGAAATGACGCCAATTTGATAAAAATGACACCAAATCAGTGAAAATGGCGATTAATTGATGAAAATTCAATATCTTGGGAAGAATTTAAGAATCTACTATACGAGAAGGTAGTTTGGGCATTAGTTTTGTATTTGAATGTTATTAGTCGTTTATCTACTATAAGAATAACCTCCGTCCACAATGCTTGGCGAAATTTTGGTGTCGAATTTGCGGAATATCGCCAACTTAGGGAGTTTTTTAATGTTGCCAAATTGATGAAAATATCACCAAATTGATAAAAATGTCGCCAAATTGATAAAAATGTAGCGAAATCAATGAAAATGACGACAAATTAATGAAAATTCAATATCTTGGAAAGAATATAAGAATCTACTATAAGAATAGCCTATTTCTCTGTCTGTAACTTGTGGCAAAATTCTGGCGACGAACTTTGGCGACATATCGCCAACTTGGCGAGTTCTTTTTAAATGTTGCCATATTGACGAAAATGTCACCAAATTGAAAAAAAAATGACGAATGGAAATGACGACTAATTGATGAAAATTCAATATCTCGAAAAAAAACAAACACAATAAACGTCTATAAGAATAACCCATTTATCTATCCGTTCGTAATGCTTGACGAACCATTTGGTGGAATATCGAAAACTTGGGGACTTTTTAAAATATTACCAGATTGACGAAAATGTCGCCAAATGGATAAAATTATCACCAAATTGATAAAAATGACGCTAAATAGGAGGCACTGCTTTGTAAATTTTTAATTCCGGCGCATGACGGGCAGACCTCTATCCGTTCGTCTGCAATACTTAATGATACATATGGCAAACTTGGATATTAATCCAGCAAAATATTGCCAACTTGGCAATATGTATTCCTAGAATGATGAAAATATCGTCAAAATTACAAAAATGATGACAAGTTAATAAAAATGACGCCTAATTGATGAATTTATTATAAAAATTTTAATATATGGACTATATTGCTTATTGAGGATGCTATCAATATTGATATTTGTTAATTTAGAGTTGCGTAAAATATAAGTCAATTGGGTACCAAATAGCTTTACATGTTGTCATCCGGAAAAGCGCCAAATGTATAATTCAACGTTACAAACATTGTGCCGTGGATCTTTTCATCATTTTTTAACTGCGAGAGAAGTAAATTCATTAGCATTATATAAGGAAAGCCATGTGCTGCCCACAGATTTTTTTTCTGTAGATAAAACGGAAACTAAGTACATGATGCACACTATGCATTTAGTTTCAGCCACAAAAAACACAAATTTGGTTGTTATGAGTAATAATTAATTTTCAAAAATGCGTCACAGAAAATGTTTGCCCCGATCGTAGTTCGAGGTGAGTAAGAATATTGCTTCTGCAGAACGTTTTCTCCCAACCGTAATTCTGTTGGGGTGCCAAAATAGAGCAATAACTTTCTCTGATATACATGACCTAAAAGAAATTTCTATCTACTTTACTTGTACGGCGTGCAATTTCAGGGATTATTAGCTATAAAAATAAAAAGTTGAACTATCCATGCGCGATAAATAAATTGTAGCACCAAAATAAAACCGTATAGAAAATCGTGCTCCGTGAACGACAACGATCACAGTGAGACTAGGGAAGTGACAACACTTATGAGAAAAACAAAAAATAATTGGTCGACCCCCCGAACTACAGTGCCTTGAAGTAGCTCTATTTTAGGCACGATACCCGAACTTGGCTCCTACTTATCGGTTTTTTATTCTTTCGCTACCTCAAACTGCGCTCGGGGCAAAATCTTAAATGGTTAAGCTCAAGCAAAGGAAGATAAGCTAATAGGATTAGTAGAAGTTGACTACTGGCTCAAATTTTGAATTAAAAATCTCCAAACCTTTGAATGCACCCTAGAACACACTCTTTGTTATTAACCAGAAGTGTGATTAAGCAAATTCTTATTACTTCCTTATAGGGACGTAATCAGATTTTTTATCTAGATGGACCAGCAGGGGAGCCAGGAGAAGAATGCTGATATAAATTTTAACCAATATTTCACATATGTGGAATATACATTATTAAAAAGTACAATGATTATTTACAAATCCTCTAATAGTCAATTCACTTGTGGCGGTTTGGATGTTGCCAGGCCCGAACCAGGGACCTGGTGCTTACAAGACCGACATTATAAGCATAGAGCAAAAGCTAACTTCGGCTCCGTTCTTATAATTCGGGTACAGGTTCCAAGCATCTTTGATCAGATGTCTTTGCTGCCGCACACTCCCCCACCTGATGAGGAGCCCCGGTCGAATTTCGGCGAGGAGGGGGCCGCCTCAAAAACCCCGCGTGTCCCCGTCCGAATTTCATTTGAGAGCTGAAGGCCGGGAGGCGTGTCGCCTCGGGCGTGACGTCAGTCGTGGCCAACCAGGAAGGGAGTGGCAAGGCCTCTGACTCCGTATGGTGCTGCCATGTCATGTTGAGAGGTGAGATCGTTGGCGTGAGAAGGTTGCGTGTTTCAAACGTCCAGTCATCATTGTGGCGGAAAGGATGTTACCAGGACCGAACCAGGGACCTGGTGCTCACAAGACTGACATTATAAGCATAGAGCAAAAGCTAGCTTCGGCTCCGTTCTTATAATTCGGGAACTGGTTAAAAGCATCTTTGATCAGATGTCTTTGCTGCCGCACACTTTTATATAGTAAACTTAACAGGATTTATGAAAATAGTCCTACACAACAAAAACTGAAATTTCTCGAAAATGTTTCAGCTCAGAAGGTTATTCTGAATCCACTTTGGTCACATTCACGCTATAGTGTGAACCGATGTATTTAAATACACTATACTGCGCTTAAAGAAAAAAATTAAACATAAAGTATTGATTATGAAACACTTTCCAACTGAAATGCAATTTTATTTAAAGATCTCTAAAATGCGATACATTCAGCGCTGATATATTAAAATTATCTCAGTACTACGGTAATTTATTATGTTTGAAAACAAAAAACTTCATGGAAAAATATGAATTTTATTCAAGTGACGTTATTGAAATATAAATCGTCTGTCTGTCTGTTGCAGACCCAGACAGTCCGACTCACCCAAGGGCTACAGCAGCTGGGGCCGGCTCTGGCTGTCTGTGTAAAGGCAAAGAATATTTCATTCATATCACTTTTATTCCTGACTTCAGAGATAAATAATTTTGCGTGAAAAATTTCAGCAATTCTTATACAACTCATCTTAAAAAATCACTTGATGTGTTTACATTCTGCATCCATTAAAATTAAGCTTCGTTGTAGAAATAATCAAAGTTTGATGATCATTTAAGCTAAAAAATATTGGAATTGCCATGACACAGAATATAGGTGCACATAAAATACGCAAAAATAAAGCGGTTTTAGGACAGATGCAACACTAAATATAAATTAAAACGAACTTTAAAAATCGCGAATTTTATACTGGGAAATAAAGATGGATGCCATATTTTATTTTGAAGTGGGTCACGCGATCTCTTCATATAATATGGGTGTCATTATTATTTTGATTTTTATTTAAAAATCTACCGAATATATTTTGCTGAAATTTTTTTTATACATTTTATGGGATAATGTGAATATTTTCTAAAATTTTCAAAGCAATTTGTGAATTTTTAATTTCGCTTAAAAATGTTTGAAAAATTAGGTTCCTTAGGGTTCAATGCATTTCAATTTTTCAACCCGGGTTCAATCCAAAACTAATTGGGTGGTATTATTCATTTACATTCCCATATGCCCCACAGACAGTCTCAACAACATACTAAAATTTCATTTTGTTAAAGCCATTTATACGGCAGTAATCGTGAGAAAGGACAGGCAGACAGGCCGAATGAACAAAGTCATAAACATATTTCAACTATATTGGAAAGTGTTAAAAAAGAAATTACAAAAAAAATATGGACATGCCATGTTTTGAAAATGCACGACGCGAAGTTGTTGTTTTACATTTTAAAGGTGACCTTCTTTTAAACATTTTTTCCTCCCGTCCTTTTATTTCGAAGCTCACGCACATTATTATTTAGCGAATATGAATTGATATTTAAGCATAACAAAAACAAGTTTATGTTTTATAGAAAAGTCAAATACATATTGCTGAATTATTCGATGAGGAAAATTTGCACAAAAGGCTCTTTTCCGCTTTTGATATTTAACAGGAATTTCCCTTGTGTTCTTTTCCTAAAAACTTGTTTCAAAACTACGTTTACTGAGTTATAGACCATAATAAAATTTCACCACAGAAATTTACTTAAAAAATGTATCAGGTAAAATCTGATTTTATAAAGAAAATGAAAAGGAGGTTTTAGTACGTTTGAATAGGTGTTAGTTTTCACAATTAAAAATTAATACTTTTAATATTCAGAAATACAGTTTCTTTAAACTTACTTTTTTGTAACGACTTATTTCATATGTAATAATACAACCACTACAACTTTTCAAAAGTTCATAAAGTTTTAATAAGTATTCCTATACATACAATATCACAGTGTAATCGTACTTCATATACATTGGAATACAACTTCACACAAAAGTGGGGAGGAAATGAACAAATGTCATCAATAGTGTATGTGTGTCAAATTTTATAAATATATTAAAAATGATAAATAATGCAAAAAAATGATAAATAATTTTGGGACGAATTTGGCGGAATGTCGCCAACATGGCGACTTTCTGAAATTTTGTCATATTAACGAAATTGTAGCCAAATTGATAAAAATACCGCTAAATCAATGAAAACGGCAACTAATTGATTTATTAAGCGGGACGTCGCCAACTTGGCGACTATTTTAAATGTTACCACAGTGACAAAAATGTTGCCAAATTGATAAAAATGACGCCATATGGGAAGTAATGTTTCGCAAATTCTGATTTACGCTATATGACGTACATGCCTTCTAGCATATAAGAAATACTTTTCTCTCCGTTTGCCTGTAACACTTGGTGATGCATTTGACGAACTTGGCGAATAATTTAGCAAAGTATCGCCAACTTGGCGATATTTTGCCTCAGATTGACAAAAACATCGTCGAAATTGCAAATATGAAGCCAAATTAATGAAAATGACGTGCAATTGATGAATTAATTATTAAAATATTTTAATATATGGACTATATCGCTTATTGAGGATACTATCAATATTGATAATTGTTTCTTTAGAGTTGCGCGAAATATAAGTTAATTGGGCACTTTGAAATAGTTTTACATGTTGTCATTCGCAAAATCGTCAAATGTACAAATCAAAACACAGTACCGTGAATCTTATCCATTATTTTTTGACTGTAAAAGCAGTAAATGCATTGCATTATATAAGGAAAGCCATGTGCTGCCCACATCAAATTTTTTTTTATTATGTACGACAACATAGCTCTTTCAGTCCACCAACTATTGTAAGCCTACGATCTCATGCTGACGTGTGAGTCTTAAACTACCAGAACATTATATCGACCAAGGCATTGTATCGATTTCGGAGATCTGCGCGGAGCCAAAGATGTTATCAACATCTTAGAAGAATGAACAAAGAAAATTCTTGCGTAATTAATTTGCCTCTGCAAATCTTAACAAGAAAGATCAATCATGCTTAAAGCATTGATTATGAAACACTTTCCAACTTCAATGCAATTTTATTTAAACATGTCTAAAATGCAATACATTCCTCGGTAATATATTAAAACTTATCACAATACTACATTAATTTATTGTATTTGAAAACTTAAACCTTCATCGAAAAAAATGAACTTCATTCAAATGACGGCATTGAAATATAAATTGCCTGGTTTAAACATCTCTAAAATGTGATACATTCCTCGGTAATAATTTTAGAATTATCATAATACTACGATAATTTATTATATTTGAAAACTTCATCGAAAAGAACTGAAATTCATTCAAATGACGTCATAGAAAAAACAAGAAAGATCAATCATGCTTAAAGCATTGATTATGAATCACTTTCCAACTTCAATGCAATTTTACTTAAACATGTCTAAAATGCAATACATTCCTCGGTAATATTTTAAAACTTATCACAATACTACATTAATTTATTATATTTGACACCTTAAACCTTCATCGAAAAAAATTAACTTCATACAAATGACGGCAGTAAAGTATAAATTGCCTGGTTTAAACATCTCTAAAATGTGATACATTCCTCGGTAATAATTTTAGAATTATCATAATGCTACGATAATTTATTATATTTGAAAACATCATCGAAAACAACTGAAATTCATTCAAATGACGTCATAAAAAAATAACACGCCTGGCTCTCTCTATAAAAGCAACATTTCATTCATAAATAATTCCCCCATTCATGTCATTCATCACAATACTATAATAATTTATTTTATTTAAAAATTAAGACCATTGAGCTACAAGTAAGTAAACTCAATGCGTAAAACTTCATCGAAAAATATCGTCCTTCTCTTTCGAAAATCAATGAATATTTCATTCATATCAGCTAAGCAGACTCCATGGACTAAATGATTTTGTATTAAGGAATTACAGCGATTCTAATACAACTCATTCTACATATTTTGCTGTTTACATTTTACATAGGTGAAAAATAGGCTTAATAGTAGAAATAATGAAATTTGGAAGAGCATTTAAACTGAAATATATTGTCATTGCGTTGTTTCAGTATGTAGATGCACAGAATTTAGGAAAAAATAAAGTAGTTTTAGGTCGGATACAACACTCAATATGAATTAAAAAGAACTTTAAAAATCACGATTTTGACACAAGATGGATGCCATATATCATTTAGAAGTGGGTCATGTGATCGTTTCATACCATGGACACGTGATCGCTTCATATAAGAGGTGTTATTATTACTTTAATTTTTATTTAAAAAACAACTGAATATATTCGCTGAAGAATTTTTTTTTATATATTTTATGGAACAATTTGAATATTGCCTAAAATTTTCGAAGTAATTTGTGAAATTTAAATCCGCTTAAAAAATGCTTGAAGAAGTAGGTCCCATAGGGCTCAATGTATTCCATTTTTTCAACCCGGGTTCAATCCAAAACTAATTGGATGATATTATTCATTTATATTCCCATAGGTCCTATAGACCGTCTGAACAACATACTAAAATTTCATTTTGATTAAGTCATTTTTACGGCAGTTATCGTGCTGACGGACAGACAGACAGACAGACAGACAGACAGACAGACAGAATGAACAAAGTCATAAACACTTTTCAACTTTGTTGTAAAGTGTTAATAACACGTCTGGCTCTCTCTATAAAAGCAACATTTCATTCATAAATAATTTCCCATTCATGTCATTCATCACAATACTATAATAATTTATTTTATTTAAAAATTAAGACCATGGAGCTACAAGTAATTAAACTCTATGCGTTAAATTTCATCGAAAAATATCGTCCTTCTCTTTATAAAATCAATGAATATTTCATTCATATCAGCTACGGAGACTCCATGAAATAAATGATTTTGTGTAAAGAAATACAGCAATTCTAATAGAGCTAATTCTACATATTTTGCTGTTTACATTTTACATAGGTCAAAAATAGGCTTCGTTGTAGAAATAATCAAATTTGGATGAGCATTTAAACTCAAATACATTGTAATTGCGCTGTTTTAGTATGTAAATGCACAGAATTTAAACAAAAATAAAGTGGTTTTAGGACGGATACAACACTCAATATGAATTAAAAATTAACTTTAAAAATCACGATTTTGAGACAAGATGGATGCCATACATCATTTTGAAGTGGGTCACGTGATCGTTTTATATCATGGTCAAGTGATCGTTTCATATAAGATGTGTAATTATTATTTTAATTTTTATTTAAAAAACTACTGAATATATTTCGCTGAATTTTTTTTTATATATTTTATGGAACAATTTGACTATTACCTAAAATTTTCGAAGCAATTTGTGAATTTTAAATCCGCTTAAAAAATGTTTGAAAAATTAGGTCCCATAGGGCTCAATGTATTTCATTTTTTCAACCCGGGTTCAATCCAAAAGTAATTGGGTGATATTATTCATTTATATTCCCATAGGTCCTACAGACTGTCTGAACAACATACTAAAATTTCATTTTGATTAAATCATTTTTACGGCAGTTATCGTGCTAACGGACAGACAGACAGACAGAATGAACAAAGTCATAAACACTTTTCAACTTTGTTGTAAAAGTGTTAAAAATGAAGATAATTTTTTTTTCCTCTAAACTTTCATGTGAGTTAAACAGTCTATATTTGTTGCTTATTACATCGAAAGTGGTTTGTACATGGTAAATAATGCAGTCTGTGATTTGTATGTGAGCACTTTGTCTGTGATCTGTATATGAGCACTTTGTCTGTGATTTGTATATGAGCACTTTGTCTGTGATTTGTATATGAGCACTAGAGTTATTCTCTAGGTTTTAGTAATTGAATTAGGAGCAAGTTTTTAATATTTCAGCAAGTTCGCTTTAGGCGTTTATTTTCATATAATTTTTATAATATAGTATTCATAAACATGTGAAAGGTCTGCATTTTCAAAATACTTTATTCAAAGCACTAACATAAATACATTTACTCAATTTTATTTTACATTAATTAAAAATAAAAGTAAAATTGTACTTTTTTAGGGACACAGCGTTTTATTTACAAATAGGGCTATCTTCAAAACAGTTCAGCTAGTAAAGTGAAGAATATACATATATGTATTGCATATAAATTAAGAGAAAACGATATTTTAAAATGATTTAAGTGCAAATTGATTTAATATATAAGCTATTTTAGATGCCGTAATGGTTTGAAAACAAATTAGTATATTTTATAAATTACTTCCTCTGTAAATGGTTAATGGGATTGAAAGCTTTTCGAAGTTTCATTGTAAGACAGAATTTTAGTATTCTGCTAATAAGAATAGCTATTTATTAGGGCATTAATAAGACAATCGGGAGAGTAATAATTTTGTAAAGATTAAATTTTTAGTTTTAAATAACAGCGATATGTCCTAAACGTTTAATACATATAATCTAGATGTGTGCATACAGAGCATTGTGAATAGCATTTACATATGCAAAATTTACACTATACAAGGTCTTTCAAAAAGGCTGATGAGGCCTATAATTATAGAATCGATAGTTCTAGACACGTTCTTTCAATTGAAAAATTGCTGGTATGTATAAATATTAACATTCTTTCAAAATCGTGTGATGTATTAGCTTAAAAATACAGAAAATACCTTTTTATATTGCCCTCATAGCGAAAAAAATTTGATTTCTAAAAAAAAAAAAAAAAAAAAAATATTGGAGTTCATTAAAAAAGTTGACGATTCTGAGCGAAAAACTAGTCGCGGTATTTAGGGAACGCATTTTGGGGTCCACATGTCAACTGAATAATGTTTTGCAACAAAAACATATACACAAAATGCACTAAAGCTTCATTTTGTGAATGACTTTAAATTCTTTCGAAAATGATTGGTGCTGAGAGTTGTTTTTTGGAGTAAGTCAGAAATTTTGTTTTATTCCCTACGTGTTAATTTTATAGGCGCAGATGTCAAACTAGCTATTAAGTAAAGGTTTAAAACTAGCTTAAATGTAAAAAAACTATCAATTAAGTAAAAGTTTAGAAACATTTTTTGAGTAATTAGACATTTTGCTCTAAAGAGATTAGGTAACTAGTTAGATTTCGGGGAAGGGGGGTATTTTTATGCAAATGCTTCCCTTTTAAAAATATTTTAAACAAACTTTTATTATGATTCGAAAAGTCTAGAACCAACGGGTTACAAGTTCTAAGTTTGATCAATCTATTTCAAACACCCTGTATGATGTTAACGAACAGTAAAAATGCAGTTAAATTCATTAATATGCAATTATATCACTTTTACATCACATCGATTCACTTGATATAAAGTAATGACCATACAAGTCTACAAAATGATATCAATATGTATAGATAACTATATCAGTACTTCTATTTAAACCTGTCAAAGACAGGGAAACTAACACTTCTAAGATTAAGATACAATTTTCTGTTAATAAGTTTTAGCTAGGGCTTTTGGATGGTCTGAAAATACTTTTCGAAAAAAGAAAAAAATATGACTATCCGGATCTATTAGGTTCTGTGCCGTATTCGATATTACTAGCCGATTACCCGTTGAAAATCAACGGTCTCGCAATAAGCAACCCCTGAATAATGTAAATTTTTGAATAATTCGCGTTTCACATTTATTCGGCAAATCGAATATTTTGATGTGCAGAAGTCCCTAAAGAAGAAAATATTGAGAAATTTAATTGCCCATTTTTTCCTTTCGAACTATCTACCCGTAACCACATTAAAGTTATCTCATTATTATTTCTCCTTTTGCACGTTTTCCTGTGAAGCACACCCATAAATGAACATTTTTAAAAACTCTGTCTTGGGTTTTTTATCAGATGATTGGCTCATATCCCAAATATCAAGTCTCTATCACATTTAAAAGGAAGCGTGCCTCATTTATTCGGAAAATCGAACATATTAGTATTTGGCACCCCTTAAAGTAGCAAATATTGGAAATCTGAAATTTCACACTTTCTTCCTTTCAAACTATCTACCCGTACACCAAATTTGAAATCTCTATCCGATTGCGAAGCATGTTTTTTTCTATCACTTCTCCGTTCGAACGTTCTTCTGTGTAGCGCCCCGTTAATGAACATTTTTATCAAACCGCATTCATCTTTGATATTTTTGTCAAATAGTTACCCCATGTACTAAATCTCAAGCCTCTATCATATTGTAAAGGAGGCGCTTTTCATTTGTTCGGCAAATCGAACATTTTAGTGAGCGGCACCCCCTACAATAGCAAATGTTGGAAAACTGAAATTGCACACTTTCTTCCTTTTCAACTTTTTACCCGTGCATCAAATTTGAAGTTTGTATCTCATCGCGAAGCATGCTTTTCTGGCATTTCATCTTTCGAATGCTTTTGTGTGGAGTAGCCCCCCCCCACCCCCCAGATAGGCATTTTTGAGAAACTCTATCCTTCTTGTGATTTCTATCAGATGATTCGCCCTTATACCAAATATCAAGCCTCTATCGCGTTTTAAATGGGGCTTTTTTCCTTTATTCCGAAAATCGAACATTTTGGTGTGCGGCACCCCCTAAAGTAGAAAATATTGGTAAACTGAAATTGTACACTTTCTTCCTTCTAAATTATCTACCCTTACACCAAATTTGATATCTTTATCTCATCCCGAAGCATGGTTGTTTATCAATTCACTTTTCGAAAGTTTTTCTCTGGAGCACCCCCTTAAACGAACGTTTTTGAAAAACTATATTCGTCTGGGGTATTTTCGTCAAATGATTAGGCCATATATCAAATTTCAAGCCTCTTATCAAATTTTAAAGGAGCCTTTTCTCATTTATTCGGTAAATCGAAATTTTTGGTGAGCGACATCCCCTTAAGTAGAAAATATTGAAAATCTGAAATTGCACACTTTCTTCCTTTCGAACGATTTACCCATACACCAAATTTGAAGTCTCTATCTTATCGCAAAGCATGCTTTCCTATCATTTCACTTTTCGAACATTTTGGTGTGGAGCACCCCTCTAGAGAACGTTTTCGAGAATTTCGATTTTTCCAGGGGGTTTCATCGAACGACCGAGCCGTGTACCAAATTGCGAGTCTCTATCTATTCGGGAAGTGCTTAAAAAGCGTGACAGACGGGCACATGGCATTTAGTATGTATAGATAGGCGGGCACAGATTTAGCTTTATAGATCACCAGGAGACTTTTCTGGGGGTGGGGTAGGGGTCTGGAAATATAAAACACGTTAAATGCGTTAGACAATTACATATGTAGCGATGCATAGAAAAGGATATCAACTTATATTTCTAACTGAAAATTTCCATGGAAAATGATAGGTCAATTATGAGATTGATCATTTACTACTATTCTAATTATCTTTGAAAACTTAAAGCTCACTTATATAGCCATAAATTTCCTTGACAAGAATTTACTCTCCCTATTTTGAACTTTTCTTTAATGTAAGATGCTCCATGAAATATTTATGCCTTAACAAACTGGGAAAAAATTTAAACTTACATTTCTATTTATTATTCCTGTTAAGTGGCTTGACTGAAAATATACTTAATGCATACGAGGCTGAACGTAATCAGATTACAGATAATGGACTTCATTTTCTGATAAATGTACACTCAATTTAGAAAAAGTTACATTCAATTTAGGCCGGAACCTAATGGAGGAACCTCACAGGGACCGTTCCATCGTTCCCCTAACCCATCACCTCTCTTATAGACTTCCCAACCCACATAATTAATGTATCTATACTCCCCGTAAATACGGGGTTAGTTTTGAGCGGTGTTAAAGATCAAACACCAGACTACAGCGTACGATCCTCCCATCTTAAACACTGGGCTCCCCCGTCCCTGTGAAAATTATATCAATATGTATGGATATTTATATCAGTATGTATAGAAAAGTATATCAACCTCTTCTTTTAATTGAAATTTTTCATGAAAAAAGATAGGACAATTATTAGATTGGCTATTTACTATAATTCAGAAATACAAACATCTCTGAAAATATAAAGGTCACTTAAAAAGTCATAACTTTTCTTGAAAAGGGTATACTGTAAAATATTTTGCAACTTTTGGTCATTTTTTTCAGCTACTTTGTTGATAATTTCGGCAAACTAATAAGAAAAGCCACAATTACAGTTTTTCATGAAAATTTCAGCTCCATTTCTGAAATATTCAGCTAATTATCGTCTGCCGAGGCGTTAATTTTGTATCAGGAAACTTACTCCCCATTAAGGACAGCTATTTCCCATGAAATTTTCAGTAACATGCTTTCAAATGTTTTACAGTGTATGATGCTCCATGATACCTGTTATCAATCCGTAAAAAAAAAAAAAAAATAAATAAATAAATTTCCACTTAAGCAAATGGGATTATAGAAAAAATACTTACGGGAAGCGGTAATGTATACGAAGCTGAATATAATCAGGGTGTAGATAGTGAACTTCATCTTCTATTAAAATTCAAATCTGATTTGAGATCACCTTCTATTGCCCGAGTCGCCAGTGATATATGTAGTTGCCAGCGGTATGGCGTGCAAAACTGACAGCTGCATAAGCATATTTGAAACAGGATGATGTTTTATATGAAATATCGTAAACAATGAAAATCCGAAATGGAATGAATTTGAGGAAAATTTTCTTTGTGTAAAATAGATTATTTTTACAATTTATTGTGAAAAATGTGATAAGAGGCATTCGCAAGTCGTGAGGAAATATGTAATGCAACTTTTAGAACTGAAGGATATCTGGAGTATTTTGTATTAGCTAGTTAAACACAATTAACTCAGGAGATTCAAATGTAAACCTTGGGAACTTGCAACGAATTTGGAAGGCAAAGAAAGCTTTATAAGTCCGTTTAGAACAAAAAAGAAAAATAATGTTGTGCGTCATGGCTTCCGAGAATGCAAGTTCTTTACGAAATATACCTAATAAAAATCCTAAATAATGAACGGATGACATAAGCATAGATTTTGTTTTGGAGCAGTGTGTAATATTCGATTTAGCTTCTGTTAAATTATTACGTAAGACTGGATTGGCTGATGATTTTTCTATGTCATAATTTTAAAATCGATTAAGTCTTCAAAATACGAAAAGAATACATTTATAAAATTTAACGAAAATTCGTCCATTATTAGTACGATTCTGCGCTTAAAGCTTATTTTTTGATCTTTTCGATGATGCTAAGATGGAAATTCCACGATAATATTTTCGATCTTTCGATCTTTGTGTGAAAATCCCTCAAAATAGAGCTTCTACATTAAATAACTAAAACCTATATCGAATTAATAAAAAAATCGCTTCGAGGTATCTTTGGACCTGATCTAAAGTATCACTGTTCCAAATTTTGTAGCTATGAGTTGCTTGGATTTTCTGTTACACTACCAACAGACAAACAAACATATTTCCTTTTATTATTGTAGATATCATGGCATGATAAGCAAAACGAAGTTCAAAACTTGTATAAATTGCACTGGATACACCATGAAGCCGCTGATTTAAACATCATATTGAAGAGAACTTAGTTTTTAGTAGCATCTAGTTTTAAAATTAGCAGATAATATACAAACGTGTACAAATGTAAAAAAAAATAAGATTATTGCTTAATGATACATTTTTTGTGTAGGCATTTTATTTTTCAAAATATATCTGAAAGTTGAAAACATTCATGCTATTTACATAAGGTCCTTTTGTTATTTAGCCATTTCTTCCAGCAGTCTTCGAGGAACACTATACATTTTAATCGAAGTAAACTTGACCTTGAACTGTCGCAATTTTTTCTTGCTCAGTAAGAGAAATTGATCTCCTGATCTAATCAGAGGACGACAAATTTCACGTCACAACGTTTTGGCTTCAAGTATGGTGATTATGAAATCATCTCTACTGGGGACAGAAGATATGAAATGACAATTCCACGAACTTCTATCTAATTGCATGAATATACGGTACATTGAATATCACAATTATACTAAAAAATCCATCTAGAAGTGCTTCTTGGAGGGAAATTGGGGTGGGGTGGGGTGGGGTGGGGGATTCTATCATTTACATGTCCTGGCGCGAAAACGTACTTTAAACAAATAGATGGCAAAATACTGCCAAATCTATGATAAGATGGTTTTAAAACATGATTGATGTGTGAAATTATGGAAACTCGGGTAATAAATATTGCTTTGTGCAATAGGATATTTTTGGAGTGTTTTTATACTACAGATTTATTTGAAACACCCCTCCCCCATAGCTGAAAGAAATAATTTCGTAATGAATCATAAGCAATTATGCATATACAATCATACAAATCGGAAGCTTTCTACGTTATGAGAAAGTTTGAGATTTGTATTATAATTTGTGTGGTTCTCCTTCGAGTTGGGCTGACTCCAACTCAGAGTGCTTGAGTGGTCGGGACATTTCAATGTTGGCTTGGATATGATTTATAGTACGTGTAAATTTTTGAAAAGTACTGTGATGGGGTAAAAATTCGATTCCCGAATTTCGATGAATCTACACGTTTTGGGTAATACGATCAGCCATTTTTAGAATGGGATCTGTGTGTTTGTCTGCCGGACAATTCTCTAGAACAAATTGAGATTATGGAATGAAATTCGGTTCCAATATTTTTATTTGATGCCTGTCAGAGAGATTGATTTCTGGCGTAAAGCGTTAAGATATTTCTCCTCAACTTACGAATTACTGTTCAAAAATTTAAATGAGAAAGATCAATCATGCATAAAGCATTGATTATGAAACACTTTCCAACTTCAATGCAATTTTATTTAAGCATCTCTAAAATGCGACACATTCCTCGGAAATATTTTTAAAATTATCACAATACTACATTAACTTATTGTATTTGAAAACTTAAAACATCATCGAAAAAAATGAACATCACTCAAATGACGCCATTGAAATATAAATTACCCAGTTTAAACATTTCTAAAATGTGATACATTCCTCGGTAATATTTTAAAATTATCATAATACTACAATAATTTATTATATTTGAAAATTTCATCGAAAACAAATGAAATTTATTCATATGACGTCATTGAAATTTAACACGCCTGGCTGGCTCTCTCTATAAAAGCAGCATTTCATTCATAAACATTTTTCCATTCATTTCATTCATCACAACACTATAATAATTTATTTTCTTTATAAACTTAAGACCATGGAGGTAAATTAAACTCCATGTTTAAAACTTCATCGAACAAATCGTCCTTCTCTCTGTAAAATCAATGAATATTTCATTCCTATCAGCTATGCAGACTCCATGAGCTAAATAATTTTGCGTTAAAGAAATGCAGCAATTCTTATACAACTCATTCTACATCTTTTGGTATTTACATCCTCCATAAATGAAAAGTAGGCTTCGTTGTAGAAATAATCAACGTTGGATGATCATTTTAACTGAACTAAATTGTAATTGCGTTGTTTCAGGATGCAGATGCACAGTATTTAAGCAAAAATAAAGCGGTTTTAGGACGGATACAACACTAAATATGAATTAAAAAGAATTTTAAAAATCACGATTTTGACACAAGATGGATGCCACATATTATTTTGAAGTGGGTCACGTGATCTCTTCATATAATGATCACGTGATCATAAAGGATGTAATTACTATTTTAATTTTATTTAAAAAACTACTGAATATATATTGCTGATTTTTTTATTATATATTTTATGGGATAATTTGAATATTTCTTTAAACTGTCGAAGCAATTTTGACTTTTAAATCCGCTTGAAAAATGTTTGAAAAATTAGGTCCTTTAGGGCTCAATGTATTTCATTTTTTCAACCCGGGTTCAATCCAAAATTAATTGGGTGATATCACTCATTTATATTCTCATAGGTCCCACTGACCGTCTGAACAACATACTAAAATTTCATTTTGAGTAAGTCATTTTTACAGCAGTTATCGTGCTAACGGACAGACAGACAGACAGACAGAATGAACAAAGTCATAAACACTTTTCAACTATGTTGTAAAGTATTGAAAACGTTATAAAAAGATAATTCCTCCAAAAATATTATGGAAATAGCTATTTTATATATGTGATTAGTTATTTAATTGACTCAAACATAATCTATGCCTTTATCCACCTTGAAACAAAATTTTAGTACAACTTATGCAAAATTCTTATCACAATTTAAAAACTTGTTTTCAGTCTAAGAAAAATTGTAACAAGCAGTTCGTGTGCAACAGCAAAGCCAGCTGCAATTTTCTTCTGCTATTAACCCTGTGAGGGCTCTATAACCTGTAGGTTATATATTCCTTCAGTTGAAGTTTTTTGCACCAACAAACGTTTTTACTTTCCTTATATACAATGATGTATAAGGAAAGTATTGTGACGGGGAAGAATATTCGAATTCGAGTTTTCGACGGGAGAGCACGTTTCAAGCATACCTGATCACGAATCGAACATTTTTGAGTTGATGTCTGTGTGTGTGTGTCAGTGAGTCTATGGAGACGATAACTGATGAACGAATGTACCGATTCGAACGAAATTCGGTACAAAAATTACAATCCGTGAATACTGGAAAGCCAAAGCCTATTGTTTTTATCCGCAATCGAATCTTCAGAACCCCTCTAAATTTTCGAGTGAAATTTTGAAAAAATCATCAATAAATCAAAACCCCTAATAAAGTTACGCAAATAGACATTTCTCATGTAAATTTTCATTAGAAAACGATTAACATAAATTTTAGAAAGCTAGCATAAACCGTTCTCGAGATATTGCACATTTTAAAAAAAAATTATCAAAAAATTATAGAAATGAAAGAAAAAATATTTCCTATTGAGAAACATGTTCACTTTTCATATGTAATATCATGCGATAAATTTGGTGACATCATTTTCGTGGATCCTAGCTCGTTCCATTCAAGAAGAAAAGGCAATTTGAGTAATACTTTTGTATTTGAACGCCAATAGTCATTTATCTGCTATAAGAATAAATTATTTCTCCGTCCATAACGCTTGGCGAGATTTTGGCGACGAATTTGGCGGAATGTCGCCAACTTAGCGACTTTTTCAAATGTTACCAAATGAAAGAAAATCTCGCCAAATGGATAAAAATGACGCTAAATCAATGAAAATAACGACTATTTGACGAAAATTCAATATCTTGGAAAAAATATAAGTATCTACTAAAAGAATAACCTATTTTGTTCTTACTGTAACAGTAGTAAATACATTGCATTATATAAGGAAAGTCATGAGCTGCCTACATCAGATTTTTTTTATTGATTTTGGTTAAATTGACCAGTCATAAGCCGGCCAACCGTGTTTCGGCGGGTCTATCAGGTAACGTAAGAAAAATTTGGTTTTAGGAAGAAGGAATCAATGAAGCAATCGTGTGGTTTGTGACCAGAACGGGATAGAGTCGAAGTGCTGATATATATTGGGCGAAGCGAGATGAAAATATAAGGTACGTTTACGAATCCTCCGAAAAAAAATCCGTGATCGAGAGGGGAAATGGTGTTTTCGTAACCAAACCGAAAGTCCGGCTAGCTCAGCAGTATTGGCACATTGGTAAAAAATTTGTGCAATATTTGAAGTGGATATTCTGCAATATTTGAAGTGGGTATTCCGCCATATTTGAAGTGGATATTCTGCAATATTTGAAGTGGGTATTCTGCAATATTTGAAGTGGGTAAGCCCAGTACAGTGATTAAGTTCGGTCAGTCGAACAGGCAGGCCACTGCTGTCGTTTTCATTCCACAGAAATATTGTTTGACAGCCAGTAGCTGTATATGCTTATGTCCTCAATAAACACTTTTTAAAGTTTAAACCATTGTCTCTGTTCTCCTTGGCGATTGAGAATTTGAGGTTTCTTTTATGATTGAATTGGAGTTATGTCCTTTTAGGATCAGGTGTCGGAAACCCAATTAAGGTAGGATCTTGATAAAAAGCATCTGAACTTTATAATGGTTTTATATATATATGACTATAAATGAACTTTATAATGTTCGAACTTTATAATGACACCCTAACGTAAAAAAGAAAGCACACACAGAACAGGATAAAATTTAATTTGTGACAATTTAGGGCCAAATTTTAATATCCTTATGTGATAGAGATCTCTACAATGGTACCCGAACTTTAAAATGGCGTCCGAACGTTTCAATTAAAGCACACACAAAGAAGGATAAATCCTACCTGGTATAATTTACTGCAAAATCACCAATCTCAAGATTTTTTCGAACAATTTGTTTTAAGTAAAATAAGACAGTGAAGTAAGGAAATAATGGTTGTCCAGTTTCTGCCAAGTACGGTCAAGAAAAGTTGCGCAAGGTCAAATGTTTAAGCTTTAAGAAAAATAACACTGAAGGTAAGAAATTTTTAGTAAATTGTTGTAAATTGTAAAATGGAAGGTTTGTTTAACCAGTATAGAGAAGTGATGACAAAAATAGCAAAACCTAATTTCACGTTTGATGGAAGCGGATCAGTACAAAAACCCTCAACAAAAGTTGACAAATTTCTTTTCAAAAGGAACATAAAATTGTGCACACAGATAGAAATAAAGTTGAGGCTGGTACGAAAATTGATAATGCACGATCAGCAAAAGTTAAGCATTTTAAAAGTATTGGTTTAACAAAAAGTATCGTGACATCTTCAAAAGAAAATGTTTAAAAACTTCGGCAAATAATTTTGTCCGTTGTACAAAGCGAATTTGGAGGGAAAGTTTTGCCAGGTTTCAGAAACATTGGCAGCGATGACTAAACCTAATTTGTCATTCGATTTAAGAGGACCCGTAAAAAAGTACTTACAAGAGTTAGCATTTTTTTTTTCAAAAGAAACAAGAAATGACCAGCAAAAACTTTTATTAATGCAACTGATGCTAAAGGGTCAAGCTGAATATTGGTGAGATATGCTAAAAAAAGATAGTTGTAAGACATAAAAAAAGTTTAAAAACAAATAGTGAAAATATTTCCAGAATCAAGAAACGGATTTCTAGGTTGGGACGAATGGAAAGATTCTGAAAGCTATTACGAAGACTATGGATATGAAAAAGCATGAAAGGATTTAAAAAGCATGGATTTAAAAAGCATGAAAGGCCGATTTGGAGAGAAATTGCGAATTTGATTGTAGAAAGTGAACTCATAGTACTTACAACAGTTGAAAAGGAAATCGGGAATATAAGTTAATCATGACAGTTATTTGAAAGCAAATAGAAGTCGACAATAGAAAATCTTAATCTACTAAATGTAAATGAAAATAAGAGGATTAAATTAAATTAAATTAAATGACGCTAAAGTACAAATGCCGGTTATGAATGAAATGGTGGATTTGAATTGGGAGGATAATTTGGAATTGAAATATTTATTTGAAAATGAAGTAGATTCAAGAGCGTAATATGATCCCAACATGGACAAAAGATCGGTAAACTAGATTAGGGTAGATCTGCAAAGTAGTTTTGAAGTATGTGAAAGTGGGTTTTTGACATTGGATCTAGAATTGAAAGTTGGCCTATTAGTTCGTGAACTATATGAAAACTCATGGTATTTGGATGTTGAAAGTAAGAGGCAGATAGATAAGAAAATCAAATTAAAAGATAAGTCTCCATTCATTTCATTCATCACAATACTAAAATAATTTATTTTATTTAAAAACTTAAGACCATGGAGGTACACGTAATTAAACTCTATGCTTAAAACTTCATCGAAAAAATCGTCCTTCTCTCTGTAAAATCAATGAATATTTCATTCATATCAGCTATGCAGACTCCATGAGCTAAACAATTCATTCTACATATTTTGCTGTTTACATTTTCCATAAGTGAAAAATAGGCTTCGTTGTAATAATAATCAAATTTGGATGATCATTTAAGCTCAAATATATTGTAATTGCGTTGTTTCAGTATGTAGATGCACTGAATTTAAGCAAAAATAAAGCGGTTTTAGAACGGACACAACACTCAATATGAATTAAAAAGAACTTTAAAAATCACGATTTTGACACAAGATGGATGCCATATTTTATTTTGAAGTAGGTCACGTGATCTCTTCATATAATGGTCACGTGATCGTTTCATGTAAGAGGTGTAATTATTATTTTAATTTTTATTTAAAAAACTACTGAATATATTTTGCTGAAATTTTTTTTATATATTTTATGGGATAATTTAAATATTTCCTAAAATTTTCGAAGCAATTTGCGAATTTTAAATCCGCTTAAAAAATGTTTGAAAAATTAGGTCCCATAGGATTCAATGTATTTCATTTTCTCAACCGGGGTTCAATACAAAACTAATTGGGTGATATTATTCATTTATATTCCCATAGGTCCCACAGACCGTCTGAACAACATACTAAAATTTCATTTTGATTAAGTCATTTTTACGGCAGTTATCGTGCTAATGGACAGACAGACAGATAGAATGAGCAAAGTCATAAACACTTTTCAACTTGGTTGTAAAGTGTTAAAAAAGAAAAAAAAATTAAATGTATATAAAATTTTTAAAGGGTATGATGTGTTTTTAAGTAATGTAATATATTTAAATTAAGTTATTTTTAAATTGTGAATATGTTTAACGCATTGTGTACGGAACTTTTAGATCTTTGTGTAAAAATAGTTTCTTAAAGCATTTCAACTGGTTTTGATTGTCTTTATGGCGATTGTGTAAAAAGTAAAAAAAAATAGTTCTGTTTTAATTTGACGACATTTTGGTTACGACAAGGAAGGTAAATGTAAATGCATTGTAACAAAAGTGTAATGTTGCATAATGTGCATATACAAATGCATAGGTAGATAAGTTTGGTAATAAGAATTATATTTGGTGTAGAGGTAGTTTGTATTCTACAGATGAATTAAAACGTGTGATTCACCGGGATTTTTAGGGCATTGTATACGATCTGAGAGATGAAGGATCATTGAGGATAGTTTCGCGTGTTTAGTGGGTTGTCTTTTTACGGGTGAAAGAATGATACAAGCGGGTTAGATTTTTTGATCACGAAAATATCCAGATCATGTGAGATTGGAATAGGTGAGCAAATAGATGGTGCATAGATGGAGATCGAGTATAGCAAAACAATATTATGCAATGGGAAGTGTACTCATGAACCGTTTTTTTAAACGGATTAAAATTAGGTAAGTGTGGATGACGTAGACTGAAACAGAAAATAATGTGTTCTATTATAGAAAAGTATTCATAGTATAATGAATTAAAAATTATTTTTAGTAGTGGACGCAACAAATATGAATAGAAGTGAAGTTGATTTCTTAGAGTGGTAACACGTCAAAATTGTAAATTGATTTAAATAAATTAAAGACGAAATCTTTAGATTTTAAAAGTCATTTAATAAACATCCTATAGACGTACACATAGATTCAAAGCCAGAGCGCTTTCGGGCGCATCACTATACCCTTCCTCAGTGGCATATGAAAATTGTACCAATAAGCTTAAATACTATACACGCTGATGGGCAAAATTTGAATATTACAAATCGGCATCATTACAACAAACACGATAATGCATCAACATAAAAACATTGACAAGAAATTTAAATTGAAGGCTATTATAATGCAAAATTAGGACAAATTGTAAAGTTCTATATCAAGCATGGCATGTATTAAGAAATTAATTTTAAAATCAGAGGTAACGTTGTAAAGGCCCAAGTAAAGTTGATTGCCCAAATATATTATTTGTAAACAGTGTACATTTATGTGAAAAATTGATGTATATCGCGATCACTTCAGTTCGAACTTTTTGACCGAAGTCTTGACCCAATGTTAATAGGCTAAAAATAACTCTTGAGTTCTTCCTGTTAGTTCAACAGGTTCATTTTTCCCTCGATGAAGAATTATAATTTGAAGTGATCGAAAAGGGGTCATAAAGCTATGGCAAAACAAAAAAGATCAATTATGCATAAAGCATTGATTATGAAAGACTTTCCAACTGCAATGCAACTTTATTTAAACATCTCTAGAATGTGATACATTCAGCGGTAATATTTTTAAAATTATAATACTACATTGATTTATTACATTTGAAAACTTAAAACTTCATAGAAAAAAAAGTAACTTTATTCAAATGACGTCATTGAAATATAAATTGCCTGGCTCTCTATGTAAAAGCAGTAAATATTTCATTCATACACTTTTATTCCATTCCTTTTATTCATCAAAATACTGCAATAATTTATTTTATTTAAAATCCTAAAACAGTGGAGGTAGAAGTAATTCAACTCTATGCTTAAAACTTCATCGAAAAAGTCTGCTATAAAAATGGTATGTTTCTCTGTGTAAAATCGATGAATGTTTCATTCATATCGGGTATATTTCAGACTCCAGAGCTAAATAATTTTGCGTTAAAGAAATTCGGCAATTCTTATACAACTCATCCTACATCTTGATGTGTTTACATTCTCCATTAGTTAAAACTAGGCTTCGTTGTAGAAATTATCAAGTTTGACAATCATTTAAGCTCAAACATATTGTAATTGCGTTGTTTCAGAATATAGATGCACAGGAATTAAGCAAAAATAAAGCGGTTCTAGGACGGATGCAACACTAAATATAAATTAAAAAGAACTTTAAAAATCACGATTTAGACACAAGATGGATGGCATTGATCATTTAAACTCAAATATATTGTAATTGCGTTGTTTCAGAAAATAGCGCACATAAATTAAGCAAAAGTAAAGCGGTTTTACAACGGATAAAACACTAAATATAAATGAAAAAGAACTTTAAAAATCACGATTTTGATAGAAATTAAGCAAAAATAAAGCGGTTCTAGGACGGATGCAACACTAAATATAAATTAAAAAGAACTTTAAAAATCACGATTTAGACACAAGAAGGATGGCATTGATCATTTAAACTCAAATATATTGTAATTGCGTTGTTTCAGAAAATAGCGCACATAAATTAAGCAAAAGTAAAGCGGTTTTACAACGGATACAACACTACATATAAATGAAAAAGAACTTTAAAAATCACGATTTTGATAGAAATTAAGCAAAAATAAAGCGGTTCTAGGACGGATGCAACACTAAATATAAATTAAAAAGAACTTTAAAAATCACGATTTAGACACAAGATGGCATTGATCATTTAAACTCAAATATATTGTAATTGCGTTGTTTCAGAAAATAGCGCACATAAATTAAGCAAAAGTAAAGCGGTTTTACAACGGATACAACACTAAATATAAATGAAAAAGAACTTTAAAAATCACGATTTTGATAGAAATTAAGCAAAAATAAAGCGGTTCTAGGACGGATGCAACACTAAATATAAATTAAAAAGAACTTTAAAAATCACGATTTAGACACAAGATGGATGGCATTGATCATTTAAACTCAAATATATTGTAATTGCGTTGTTTCAGAAAATAGCGCACATAAATTAAGCAAAAGTAAAGCGGTTTTACAACGGATACAACACTAAATATAAATGAAAAAGAACTTTAAAAATCACGATTTTGATAGAAATTAAGCAAAAATAAAGCGGTTCTAGGACGGATGCAACACTAAATATAAATTAAAAAGAACTTTAAAAATCACGATTTAGACACAAGATGGATGGCATTGATCATTTAAACTCAAATATATTGTTATTGCGTTGTTTCAGAAAATAGCGCACATAAATTAAGCAAAAGTAAAGCGGTTTTACAACGGATACAACACTAAATATAAATGAAAAAGAACTTTAAAAATCACGATTTTGATAGAAATTAAGCAAAAATAAAGCGGTTCTAGGACGGATGCAACACTAAATATAAATTAAAAAGAACTTTAAAAATCACGATTTAGACACAAGATGGCATTGATCATTTAAACTCAAATATATTGTAATTGCGTTGTTTGAGAATATAGTGCACATAAATTAAGCAAAAGTAAAGCGGTTTTACAACGGATACAACTCTGAATATAAATAAAAAAGAACTTTCAAAATCACGATTTAGACACAAGATGGATGGCATTGATCATTTAAACTCAAATATATTGTAATTGCGTTGTTTCAGAAAATAGCGCACATAAATTAAGCAAAAGTAAAGCGGTTTTACAACGGATACAACACTCGGGCGCGGTAGCCCATTGGTTAGCGCGCTGGAGTTGCACTCGGTAGGCCCGGGTTCGATTCCAGCCACTGCCAAAACTGCCGCCGTGTTCATGCGGAGTACGATCACGTTAAACTTGTGGGTCCGAAAGTCCTTCCGAGAGGTTGGTGGTAGGGGAAGGAGGGTACGGTCCCTGTGGATGCCTCCCCCACTGGGTTCCGGTCTAAATTGGGTGGCACTTCCCGACCGTCCAAACAGTTACCTTATACCTTTCTGGTAGGTCGGACGGTCTGGGTTTCAACAACAACAACGGATACAACACTAAATATAAATGAAAAAGAACTTTAAAAATCACGATTTTGATAGAAATTAAGCAAAAATAAAGCGGTTCTAGGACGGATGCAACACTAAATATAAATTAAAAAGAACTTTAAAAATCACGATTTAGACACAAGATGGATGGCATTGATCATTTAAACTCAAATATATTGTAATTGCGTTGTTTGAGAATATAGTGCACATAAATTAAGCAAAAGTAAAGCGGTTTTGCAACGGATACAACACTAAATATAAATGAAAAAGAACTTTAAAAATCACGATTTTGATAGAAATTAAGCAAAAATAAAGCGGTTCTAGGACGGATGCAACACTAAATATAAGTTAAAAAGAACTTTAAAAATCACGATTTAGACACAAGATGGATGACATTGATCATTTAAACTCAAATATATTGTAATTGCGTTGTTTGAGAATATAGTGCACATAAATTAAGTAAAAGTAAAGCGGTTTTACAACGGATACAACACTAAATATAAATGAAAAATAACTTTAAAAATCACGATTTTGATAGAAATTAAGCAAAAATAAAGCGGTTCTAGGACGGATGCAACACTAAATATAAATTAAAAAGAACTTTAAAAATCACGATTTAGACACAAGATGGATGGCATTGATCATTTAAACTCAAATATATTGTAATTGCGTTGTTTGAGAATATAGTGCACATAAATTAAGCAAAAGTTAAGCGGTTTTACAACGGATACAACACTAAATATAAATGAAAAAGAACTTTAAAAATCACGATTTTGATAGAAATTAAGCAAAAATAAAGCGGTTCTAAGACGGATGCAACACAAAATATAAGTTAAAAAGAACTTTAAAAATCACGATTTAGACACAAGATGGATGACATTGATCATTTAAACTCAAATATATTGTAATTGCGTTGTTTGAGAATATAGTGCACATAAATTAAGCAAAAGTAAAGCGGTTTTACAACGGATACAACACTAAATATAAATGAAAAAAAACTTTAAAAATCACGATTTTGACAAGATCCATGCTATATTTTATTTTGAAGTGGGTCACGTGATTTCTTCATATAATATGGGTGCAACAATCATTTTAATTTTTATTTAAAAATCTACGGAATATATTTTGCTGAAATTTTTTTCTAATTTTTATGGGATAATTTGAATATTTCTTAAAACTTTCGAAGCAATTTGTTAAATTTAAATTCGCTTAAAAGATGTTTGAAAAGGTAGGTCCCACAGGGTTCAATGTATTTCATTTTTTCAACCCGGGTTCAGTCCAAAACTAATTGGGTGATATCATTCATTTATATTCCCATAGGTCCCAGGGACCGTCTGAATAACATACTAACATTTCATTTTGATAAAATCACTTTCACGGCAGTTATCGTGCAAACGGACAGATAGACAGAATGAACAAAGTCATAAACACTTTTCAACTATGTTGTAAAGTGTTGAAAAGGTCATTTACTCAGCGTGGCGATGGAAGAATGTCATTCCCATCGTAGGTTTTGCGACTCAATTTTGTAAATTTAGCTTGATTCCGGAAGTCATATGTCACTCCGATATATAAGCGGGGTAAGCGGGACAAGTATGGGAGACGTAGAAATTTGGCTCGTAACTGTCGAAGAATGGGGGTGTTTTGAGATAATTTTGCAAGATGGATCCAGTTAAGAGGGATCTCGCGTTCAAAATATTCATTTGCCCGATTCGAGTGTGAAGTTTCCATAACTTTTAGTTATAATTTTCATAGGTTTACGTTTTGAATTATAAGTTCTTTTTCACTAATAAATATTTTTTATTGGTTTTGATTCAATTGACTAATCATGAGTCGGCCTGCCAAGTTTCTGTGATCCTGTTGACAAGGTAGGATAAAAGCTTTCGGACCAGTTTAAAAAGAATACAGCAATTGCGCGGTTTGTGACCGGAATGAGGTGGAGTCAGATGGTGCTATAGATGTGCTATAGATGTGCCAGATGAGGTGCTATAGATGTGCCAAGCTAGATGAGAATATAAGCTGCGTCTACGAATCCTCAGAGGATCGAGGACCTAGGATCGAGAGGGGAAGTGGTGTTCCCACAACCAAACCAAAAGCTGGGCTAGCTTAGAATGATTGAGACTTTTTGAGAAAATCTTCACTTTAAAGAGACATTTTGAGAAAATCAATACTTTAAGTGGTTACGAGAGAGCACGAAGTCAGCAGGTATAACCAAGCCGAGTAGTGATTGAGTTCGATCAGTCGAACAGGCCAGTGCAATCTGTCCTGGCTTTTAAATTGTGCAGATATACATATTGTTTGGCAGTCAGCAGTTGTCTATGTCTTCAATAAACATTTTTTAAAGTTTGAATTCTTGTCTATATGCGTTCTGCTTGGTAGTTAGGAATTTGAGGTTTCTTTTATGACTAGGGTTATGTTCCTTTAGGATTAGACGTCGGAAAGCCGATCAGGGTAGGACCTTGGAAAAAAGCGTCTGAGTTAAAGGCTAGAACTCTACGAGTACATCTTATTGAATAATGGTAGTAGTTTCTTATTGTAGAGATAGTGTTGATAAACGTGATTGAAGTAATACTTACCATGGGAGTTAAGAATGAAACATAAACAATTCAAGTAAATAATTTAGGCAATTCTTTCCATTATATGTAGCGTAATAAATAATATATCCATTTTAATACTAGAAACTATTTATAAGATTAAAACATAAAATAAATAAAGTTTAAAACAGTTGGTATTACTAATTATCATAGACATATAAACAGTTTTATAAGAAAATGCATTAGTTTTCGCAAACTTCAGTCAATGCTGATCAACGTGCGAGTCGATATGCAATTCGAGTCTCTATCTAGGCAGGAAACTAGAAGTATTGTTGGATTTCGAAACAAACAGATGTGAATCTTCTGTTGTTGCTAATTCCTCTCAGCTTAGTCCTAAGCTAGACCAGATCCATGAGCCTATGAATCCCTAAAAAATCCGAAACCAACAGCGGTTCAAAGATAAGACTATCCCTGGTTAGTCCTAGGCAGTCAAGGAGAGTTTGTTAAGTTGGGGTGAAACCTCCACAAGATAGGGAAAATCTTTACGACCCCAATCGGAATTAAGGCATTTAATCGCCGACTAACGAACTATAAATAGTTGTTTGTTGCCATCACTGAAGACAAGAGCACCATCAGGACAACACACGATGGTAGCAACTATTAACTGGTGTTTCTGACCGCTGTGAATCTATTTCGCATAATGGGCTATAAATGTGAAAAATCAAGATTTTCAACTGACAACACTAACTTTTATTTGCATATTCCTATTTTCATATCAAAGTAGCTCCCCAAGGATTGACATTCGATTAATCATGAATTTGCTTTTATTAGTATAGGAGCATCTTATCAAAATGTGAGAGGTTTTAGGACCATGTATAAAATTTTTTATACAATCTTGGCGTCTTTAATGACATTGTTTGCGAAAGTGAAACTTTTCCCCAGGGATTGCAACGTTCTAAAAATGTCTCTATTGCCAACAAACTGGCCTTTCGCATGGTGGTAGTGTTATGATTTGTGTAAAACAGAAGTTTAAAGCAGTGAAGCTGCTTTATTTTAATATTATATGTAATAGTGTTGGTATACGTGTATAGTATAATTTGAGCGTTTTGTAATTGGGGTGAGGGAAGGGGTTAAAGAAATTTAAGTGCAATTCATACTAGTAATGCGACGTTGAGTAATAGTTGATAAATTGCTGATGTCTTTGCAACTTACTGTACATCTGTCTCTTAAATTAGTTTGGTCTATAATGATAATTTCAATTATTCTAATGATATTATAAATACAGGGTGGTCATAAAAAACTTTCCCGATATATTAACCCCTAGCGGGCTATCCGCTCAACCAATCGAAAGGAAATTTCAGATATTGTTATTTGAAGGTATGCGCTCGAGATTGTGATGATTTCAATCAATAGAGCTCTCACGGTTACGGTGAAAACTTTTCGAAATTTTCGAATGGCAACACCCACTTTTTTCCTGCGCAAATTGATCAGCGCATTGAAAAACCATAAATGGCGTTGGAACGATACACGTATGACGAAAATTGGCGGCGTAAAACATTTGCAAAGAAGAGCACTGTAAAGGACCAATGACAACGTGCCAACAAGATTACACTTACAGAGAAACAACGAGGTGAATTAAAAAAGCTGTTTTATCTGAACGGGGAAAATGCTGCCGAAGCAGTGCGAGTTTATCGACGAAATCATAAGCTAAGACGAGGCCCATGTTTCGTACGAACTGTACGTGATTTGGTAAAAAAAAAATTGAAGAAACTGGATGCACATGTGATAGACCGCGATCCGGACGACCATCTGTTCCTGATGAAGTTGTTGGGGAAGTTCACAATACGATTACTACAGGTCCATTGCGTACTGCAAGAAGTGTTGCCCGTAATTTTGATGTACCGAAACTCACAGTCCTCAAGCTTTTGCGGTCTGTTCTGCGGATGTTTCCTTATCGATTCCAGCGCGTCCAGATGTTGCAATCTGGAGACGAACAACAGCGTATCGACTTTGCGAATTTTCTCCTCATCAGATATGATGAAGATAGCAGGTAGCATCTACGAATATCATGGAAGGATGAGGCACATTTCTCCATAACTGGGAATGTAAACTCCAAGAACTGCGTTCACTGGACTGACGAAAATCCTCACGATGTGGCACCAGTGCCTTTACACGAAGCTAAAGTGACTGTGTTGTGCTGCATCGCAAGTACATTCGTTCTTGGTTCGTACTTCTTCGAAGAGGTCACTTCCAATGGTATGCAAACGTGTTCCATCACAGGTCCTCGGTATAAATCAATTTTTCAGAATTACGTAATTCCAGAATTGCAGCGGCGAAATATCGTTAATGACATTGTATGGATGCAAGATGTTGCTCCTCCACACGTCGCTACACGTGTTCGACAAGTGCTGCAACAGATCTTCGGTGATAGAGTCATCTCCCGTAACTTTGCAGTTTCGTAGCCATCGCGATACCACGACCTCAGTCCGATGGATTTCTGATTCTGGGGTTATCTGAAATTTAAGGTGTACACATCAAATCCACGAGATTTGTCAGAATTGAAAGATGCCATGAAACTTGAAGTTATACAGATTCCTCCTGCGATGTTACGTTCGTCATTGTTGTCAACAATCTCCATGCAATGCGTTATCGTCTGCGAAGGTGGGCACGTTGAAGAATTGTAATTCCAATAAAAAATTTTTCCCCTCTCCTCTCTTGTGTTGTCATTGGTCCTTTACAATGCTTTTCTTTACAAATGTTTTCCGCCGCCAATTTTCGTCATACGTGTTTCGTTCCAATGCCATTTATGGTTTTTCAATGCACGGATCAATTTGCGCAGGAAAAAAAGTGGTTTTTGTCATTCGAAAATTTCAAAATTTTTTCCCTGCAACGGTAACCGTGAGAGCTCTATTGTTTGAAATCATCACAATCTCGAGCGTATACCTTCAGATTGGTTGAGCGGATAGGCCGCTAGGTGTTCATATAACGGAGGAAGTTTTTTTTATGACCACCTGTATTTTCCTTGACTTTGTATCAGTAGAGGGTGTTTTCTTTGATGAAGTTCTTGGAGTAATTTTGAAGTTCAAACGGTCTACATTTTTGAGCATAGATTTGCTTCCTTCTTGTATTATTAGGAGGCGTGCTGAATGCTTTGCCCATCCTTTACTGATTATTTTAAATAATTCTACTATAGTTAAAAATTTCTAAGGGAATTTAAAGTTGAAAATTGTACTTGTTCTTAAAAATGAAAAAAACCCGTAATATTAAAAACTACAGACTTTCTGCGATTTTGTCACCATTTTACACCAGAGTATCATGCAAGTGAAAATTTTTGAACAAGTTAAAAACTATTTATTGCCATTACAAAAAGGTTTTATATGCCAAGGCGTAGTACTGTCAAGTCTGTCGTGCTTGGCAAAGCATAATTTTTTTTGTTTTGATGGATCTTAGCTTGATGTAGTTTATGTGGATTTCTCAAAAGTGTTTCGTAATATCATTATCAATCAGCTATTTAGGATATCTTGGATTATCAAATAAAACTATCATAATATTAATATTAATAAACTTAGTAATACAATTAAATTATATAATTATTCAAATTACTGTTACATATATCCACAAGCCCATCTCGTGCAGTGTACCTAATTATTTTTCTAACCTTATCACTTGCTCAGCAACACTGATATTTATAAGTTTACTGGTTTCAACGGTTGGTGATTTATATCATCATTTTAACATAATGTGAGTAAGTAGCTATTATATTTTGCTTTCCAGGTGCTCTAAATCTCTCCCACCTTTCATTTTGCCGATCCGGTGGTCGAGCGGTCAGGGGCATGCGTTTCCGTCTGATCGCCGAGTTGTGGGTTCGAATCCCGCCAGCGGGTACGGATGTTGCGTAGTCGAGGCAAAGTCAGACTTCTGCCTTTGGGGAGCCTCAATAAAAGTGAAGCTGCACATTCTCCCCTTCGCCATGGGATCAGGGGTCTAATGGATGAGGTGCTAGACGCTCCTCACCACGGGGGATAAGTCACAACAACAACCTCTTATTTTTCAATGGTCTTTTTCTTTCAAAATTTGCAACAAATCTCTGCCCATTTATGCCCAAAAGGATGTCCTTGTCAATTTTGTTAATTATATTAAACTGTTTGTATCAAAATCAATATATATATTTTGATGTTCCTCTTTAGACCTCTATAAATGCTAGTTTGGAAGGACTAGAAGACCTTAGGTGCTTTCTGAGTGTGTGCTTCGCTGCTCTAAACCAATAGGTGAGAAGCACGGTCTAGGTTCTTCAATGCGTGTTGCTTGACAGGGAACTTGATGATTTAAGGGTAAGTTTCTTGTGCTTACGATCAAAATAAATAACACCGAAGGATCACAAATGAATGTCTATAAATTTCTAAGAAATATTACGGAGACAAAATATTTCACAAAACACTTTATTTTCTGAAATTTTACATAACCAAGAAATATATTACTTGAAGTAATATGTTTTTCCATTTCTTTTCATTCCCCCAAATATGTCTTTTCAAAAACTTAAATTTCACTTCAAGAGCAGTTCACATCAATCTTGTATATAGCAATATATACTCCTATTCTTCTCTAAACAAAACTGAAAGAAAATACATTACTCTTTAATAATATAGTATTAATATATTTGAATTATTTATGTAGGCGAAGAGGAGTTTAATAAGGATATGGATGCCTAGGTTCAAAAATGGCTTCGATTAATAAAAATTACATTGGCGAATGTGCCAGCAGAGTTAAATCATTGATAAGAAATTTTCGTATTATCTCATTTCACAGAAATTACTTACTTATTGGGAAAATAATAAAACATCTGTAACTATTGAATTACTGAAACGTTAATATATTATTTAGGTAATAGTAAGTGGGTCGTTAGGAACTGTACAGTTCATATTTTTTATTCTAAATTTTATAATTTTGCTTATTCAAGTTAAATCGAGGAATGTTCATGGAAAAATCTGGGAAATTATTTACATTTTTATGCATTAAAAAACAAGTAAATTATACCTAAAACTTATTTTGTAATTTCATGAAGATTTTTAGAACCCTCGTTTTGTCCTGCCCTGGGGAAGAAACCGAAAATCCAGCTTCATTAGGTAAGCGAATGTGCAAGGATTCAGCTTTTCATGTTACTAAGGGACGTCTGGAGGCCTGAAAAGACTTAAACACATTTTTACCGACCCCCAGTGGGGAAATAAAATATACAGTTCCATCAGGTTCTGTCCTGTGATCGATATTATACGTGTGCAAATATTCAGATTTATAGGTTACTGAGGTGGATTTTTGTAGGGTCCGGAAAGAATTTTTAAAAGCAATTATTTTTAATATTGCAAGCAAATCAATTAATTACAAACAATTAAAAACAGGAAACAAATATACATGTAAATTGGAATAGAGATAAACATCGTAAAATTAATAGAACACAATATATTTAATGTACACATTGCACATTTATGTACTGTATATTGCAAGGGGAAAGCAGAAAAAAAACACTTTAAAATAAATAACCTCGCATATGTATTTCTTTTATATTAGAAGGTATAAAAAAATAGTATATTATAAAAAGTCTGCCTAATTGAGACACCATTATTATTCCTAACACAATCTAGTCCTTAAAATTAAATAAGTATTTATTTCAACAAACACACTCTGATGGAAACATTTTACGCCCCATTGTAGTGAACTGATAAATGAAATTTGTTAAAAATTCTATACATGTAATATAACATGTGTAATAAGATATTAACTTATTAATACCTTGATTTCTTTGAAATACTTTTACATATTCCAGCATGAGTTAAAAAAATCTGATGTGGGCAGCACATGGCTTTCCTTATAGACTCTTTTGAAAAAAAAAAAAAATCAAAGCACCCCTAAAAAAATAATCCGATCATCTCGAAATTTCGCATACAAATTCCTTTACACCAAGTATGCAAATGACAAGTTAACTTCGGTTAACTTCGCGTTTCTACTGTGCAACTAGCATCCTATTGAACAGGTTAAAAATGTGGACAGTTTATCTTTGCTCGTTATCGGCATTGCAGTTCCGTGGAGAAACAACCAATAATGCCGTTACGACGTTGCCGATTACCTTATAAGCAATTAAACGAATTCGAACGTGGCAGTATAGTCGGGATGCGTGAAGCTGGCTGGTCATACCGAGCAATAGGTCTCCACCTGCTCCGAACGAACACTGCTGTGCCAAGGTGCTGGCAGCGATGGTTGGTTTAAGGAACTCATCAGCGGAATGAAGGCTCTGGAAGGACAAGGTGATGCGAGGCAAGATCGGATGATTGTGCGACAGGCCCGAACTGGCCCAACGGCATCATTGTCTGCCATCCAACGTGCTACAGCCTCTTTCATAGCACTCGTGGTACCTTCCACCATCTCACAGCGCTTGGTTGAGGTGGGGACAGACGTTTTAAAGGCCGCGCTTACGCTCACTGCGGCCTTTAAGACGTCTGTTCATAACCCCGCAACATCGACAGAGTCGTTTGGAGTAGTGTCGTAACCGAGCATCATGATTGCAGCAAACTGGCATCGTATAGTGTTCAGCGATGAATCATGCTTCAGTCTTTCAGCACATGCCCATCGGGTACGTGTGTGGAGGCGCCAGGGCCAACGGTTTCAATCAGCTTTTGTTTTACACAGGTACACAGCCATTACCCTGGTGCGATGGTGTGGGGTGCTGTCTCTTACGGCAGCACGTCGCCCCTAGTCATTCTGCGTACAACTTTAATAGCTCAACGATATGTTGATGAAATCCAGCGTCCATTTGTGTTACCCTTCATGGCACGTCATTCTGGGGCCAATTTACAACAAGATAATGCCACACCACATACGGCTCGCTTATCTGTGGACTGTCTCAGTGCTGTTGATACTGTTCCTTGGCCAGCAAGGTAATCAAACCTTTCGCCATTCGAGCATATATGGGACATGCTAGGCGGCCGGATTCGGGCACCCTGAAGTATGACAGATCTGGAGCAACAATTGAGGAATGCCTGGCAGAATGTTTCGCAGGGTGACATTAGGAAACTCCTTACCTAGATATATACAAGCATGTATTACCGTCAAGGGGGGTTTGACCAATTACTGATTTGAAAATTCAATGTGCAATTGCTAATCATTGATGGGTCCTGCGGCCTTGATATTGTAATTATTTCATTACCTGTGTATGAGCTGTACTTATACTTAATTTCAATAAAAACAGTCACTTTCTTCATGGTGCTTCGTTTTTTTTTTTGCAAAAGAGTGTATAATTCAATAAATTTGCTACTTTTACAGTCAAAAGATAATGTATAAAATCCACAGTAATGTGTTTTTATCGTTGTTTTTTATCGTGTTTTTAACTCTAAATAAACAATTATCAATATTAATATCATCCTCAATAAGCTATAAAGTCCATATATTAAAATACTTTAATAATCAATTCATTATTTAGGTATCATTTTCATTAATTTAGCGTCATTTTTGCAATTTTGATTATATTTTTGTCAATCTGGGGCGAGTTGGCAATACTTTGTTAAATTATTCGCCAAAATCGCCAAATGCATCACCAAGTGTTACAGACAAACGGCGAGAAGAGCATTTCTTATATGCTAGGAGGTATGCCCCGCATATGACGGAAATCAGAATTTGCGAAACATTACTTCCCATATGGCGTCATTTTTATCAATTTGGTTACATATTTGTCACTTTGGCAGCATTTAAAATAATCGCCAAGTTGGCGACGTCCCGCTAAATTTCTCGCCACGCGTTACGGACGTAGAAATTGGTTACTCTAATAGTCTACTCTTATGTTCTTTCCAAGATATTGAGCTTTCATTAATTTGTCGTCATTTTCATTGATTTAGCGTCATTTTTATCAATTTGGCAACATTTAAAAAAGTCACCAAGTTGGCGAATTCCGCCGAATTCGTCGCTAAAATCTCGCCAGGCGTTATGGACGGAGATATAGGTTATTCTTATAGCTGATAAATGACTATTGACTTCCAAATATTAAAGTATTACTTAAAGTATCTTTTTTCATGAATAGAACGAGCTAGGATCCAGGAGAATGACGTCACCAAATTTATCGCATGATATTACATATGAAAAGTGAACATGTTTCTCAATAGGACATTTTTTTTTTCATTTTCTATAATTTTTTGATAATTTTTTTTAAAAATGTGCAATATCAAGAGAACGGTTATTTCACAATAGTTAATACTTTGTTTTTATTTCATGTGATTTTTTGATACATTTATTTGAAAAATATGCAATATCTCGAGAGCGATTCATGCTAGCATTCTAAAGTTTGTGTCAATCGTTTTCTAATGAGAAGTTACATAAGAAATGACTATTTATGTAACCTTATTAAAGGTTTTAATTTTTTGATGTTTTTTCAAAATTTCACTCGAAAACTTAAGGTGGAGAGTTTAATATTTGATTTTTTCGATGAAGTTTTAAGAATAGAGTGAAATTACTTGTACCTCTATGGTCTTAAGTTTTTAAATAAAATAAATTATTATGGCTTTGTGATGAATGAAATGAATGGAAAAATGTTAATGAATGACATGCTGCTTTTATAGAGAAAGCCAGATGTGTTATATTTCGATGACGTCATTTGAATAAATTTCATTTGTTTTCGATGAAGTTTTCAAATATAATAAATTATTGTAGTATTATGATGATGGTTTTGAAAAATATTAAAGAGGAATGTATCGCATTTTAGAGATGTTTAAACCAGGCAATTTATATTTCAATGCCGTCATTTGAATGAAATTCATTTTTTTCGATAAAGGTTTAAGTTTTCAAATATAATAAATTAATGTAGTATTGTGAGAAGTTTTAAAATATTACTTAGGAATGTATTGAATTTTAGAGATGTTTAAATAAAATTGCATTGGAAAGTTGGAAAGTGTTTCATAATCAAAGCTTTATGCATGATTGATCTTTTTTTTCATTATCAAATTGAAACTTTAAATAGGGAAGGTTATCTTTAATAGAAAAAGTTGAGGTGAGTGAAGTAGCAGAGAGACTGAAAAAAAAAATAGTTTAGGAGAGGTAGGTGAGAAATTTGAAATCTACAAAATTCAGGTAAGTAACGTTTTAGCTGAAAAGATGAAGTAAAAAAATTTGGATTAAAAATTCTAATGAAAATTCCAAAACTTTAAAATTTTGAAAACTGCTGCATTTGAAATTGATCCAATAGTATTTAATTGGTTTTGTTCTTAAGAGCAAAAAATATCCCAGTTAGTGGAATAATATTGCAAGAAAAAGTAGAAGTTTCTGAAAGTTTAAGGGTTACAGATTTTGAGACACCAAATAGCTGACAGGAGACGTTCAAATTTAGGTATAATATTTCTTTCAAGGCGGTTTGAGGGGATGCAAAATTTGTGGACTTGCAACAAGTTACAGACTGGATGAAAAAATTGTATGAAAGTTGAAGGTTACGAAGCTAGACATTATAATGTGGATGAAATTGCACTATTTCTTAGAGTTTTATCTAATAAAACATTATGCTTCAAAGGCAAAAATGCAGTGGTGGCATATATTTCTAAAGAGCGTCTTTTTTTTTTGTTCTGCGACAACACAGAAGGATAGTTTAAGGTGTCAAAAATGTTGTGGTAAAATATGCACTATGTCCGCGCAATGCAGCTGGATGTAGACATATTGATAAATACATATAAAAATAAGTATATCACGAACGGAACTCCTATTTAAGTAAAGGAGAAAACAGAAACCTTACAGAGGATGTGGCGCGGACATAGTGCATATTTTACCACATCCAATTCAGCTTTCTACGTAAAGGCCACTTCTCGGACCACACTAGCGAAGTGTAGGTCTTCCGTGTGTTGTGGGATGGGAGTCATCCGGTGGATATTGGAGCGGTGTAATCAGGACGGTAAGAGTCATTTTACGAATGTTTTGATATTAGTTCTGTACCTAGTGAGAAAATGTATGGTGGAATATTATAGTGTGGTATGCATTTGTGTAATCACTGTACTTTAGTAATTTATTTTTTAATTATGTGTTTTTAAGTATTTTTATCGCTTTTATTGAATCTGGTATTTTTCAATACCTATTTTAGAACGAATTCTATGAATGAATCAAAATAACCACAAAAAAAGTATAAAATAGTGCTTTAAGTATTTTTATCGCTTTTATTGAATCTGGTATTTTTCAATACCTATTTTAGAACGAATTCTATGAATGAATCAAAATAACTACAAAAAAAGTATAAAATAGTGCTTAAATTTGTCATACAGCATAAAATGGGCAAGAGTGAAGGTAGTATACCTGAATGTTCTATGAGGCTTTTACTGTATTTGAAAGTGCACATGAAAAAGCATTTCGTTTGTTTTTACTTTAAAGTTCTTACTCCTCAACATGAGTTAAAAAACTGTTGATATATAATATGTATGAAGGCTATATATAAATTTAGCGACTGGTAAATTTATTCCATGTTGAATATATGCCCGGTGACACATTATCAGGGTATATGTGTTATCGAAATACAGTTACCCTAATCTTTATATTGAAGCAAGTGATGAGCAGTGTTTATAAGCCTTGTACAATTGTCCTTGATAATGCTGTGACAAACATAAAAAATGTAAATTCTTTCGTAATGAATGACACGATCTATAACCGATCATCTTTTTTTAACGACTTTTATCAACACTACCAACATATGAAGAACTTCAAATTCAAGAAATGCAATTCTAAGCGATGTAAGCTTTGTCCCGTAGCCAATCCACACCAAATTTCTACAAAAAAGGACAATATAAAAATCTTTTGCAAGACTTTTAATGTGGTATATTGCATATCATGCCTTGCTTGTCAGGCGAAATATATAGGACAGACGCAGAATTCCCTGAATATCCGTATAAATCTGCACCGAAGTCAAGTGGGCAAAATCCAACAGCTATCCACCAATAATAACTTAGAAATACGGCATTTTCAAGTACACCCCTTCAGCAATATTATGGTAACTATTATTGATATAGTACCAGAACTTTCTGAACGCTTGTGGTGGGAAAACACCCATATAAAGCAATATAATTCTGCATATCCATATGGTCTGAATACTTTATTATTCAAGGAAAATTGCAATAAAGAAAGATGCAGGAATAGTCAAACATACCCTCTCTTTGAAAATTCAATACCTAAGAAAACTTATAGACACCAAAGAGGAAATAAAAAGCAACAATTTAATTATATCAAAACAGAAGAAAAAATCTCAGACTTCATAAAAACAGAAATAACGGTGAAATTCGGATGGATCAAGAATATAGCCAACAGTATCAAGATCAAATACTTACAACGTATATGGAATTTTATTATAAATTTCAATTTAAGTGAAAATAACTGCAATACAGAAGATAAAAACACTAATATAGACATCATTCTGGATTTAATTAAACTCAGAGCCGCAAAATATAATGTAGCACTTGAACCAAAATATCATATTAACAAATCAAAAGAATTTTTTATCACAACATTTAAGAATAAAATGTTCGAAAATATTCCATTCAACCATATATTACATAATATAGAAGAACGTCTTCCTTTGCCTAATCTAAATATTAAGATATCCTATCGCTTTGTAAGAACCAGCGGAAGAAGATTATTCAACTACAATAAATTATGTAAAACTGTGTCTTCATTTAATATTGAATCCTGTCAATGTCATAAAAATATACATTGTGATCCCTACCACAAGCATATAATTACTGGAAACTTAGATTTTATAAAAGATAATAAACTCAAAAACTTATTACAACTTGGTACTAAGTACCGAATACAAGAATTTAATAATATTTATAATGAATTTAATTACGATCTGGAAACCTTCATATACAAGATGGCAGTCAAACACAGTATACCTGTACAAACTTTTAACGCATGGAAATATGCCTTTTACAGTGCTTTTTGCCAATTCTACCCGAGAAGAAACAAGGATTCAGGAAGTTCTCGATTTCCGTCTTCAATCAAACATTTTAATGAAGAATTCGTAATGACATACACCGACAAAATCGTATCGAATTTTGCATTCACGTGTAAAAAATTCTATGTCGATACTTTAACACAATGCTATAAGGATAGTGCCATGTATACCTTAATTCCTAGCAACGAATCAATCATCACTAATAGAATAAAAGCACTGTATAAAAGAATTGGTATGGATATTAAATCAGTAAAATTTCCATACTTGATCCTTATTCCCAAGTTACACAAAAAACCAGTCAAGTTCCGTACTGTAACAGTGGGATGCGGATCGTACCTGGAACAAGCAAATAAAAAACTTCTGAAATTACTCCAATATGTTATAACTGATATTAAGAAGCAAAACTCCATAATGTTAAAAAACGGACAGGAATTGATAGACCGACTGAAATTTTGCCATAAAGATTTGAACTTCAGAAGCTACGATTTCCGGGATCTGTTTAATAACATCGATTTAACAAACCTACAAATGATCTTGAAAGAATTACATGAGGAATATAATTTAAAACCATATATAACTCTCAGAAGATATTTGGATTTGATTGAGTTGGTATTGAATGAAAACATACTATATGACGGTACGCATTACTACAAACAGGTCAAAGGCATACCCATGGGTGGTGCATGCTCATCAATATTGGCGGATATTTATCTATCCAAATATGAAAGAGGAACCCATATATTATCGGAAATACCTTATTTCCGTTATGTTGACGATGTGATATTAGGGGGTTATGCAAACACCCCTGACATAGATTTTGCATTCTACCCAAGGGAATTAGACTTAATTGAAAACCCGATCAATGAGGATGGATCGACAGACTTCCTGGACTTGTCAATAAGAAAACACCAACAGTATGGAATTTATACAACCATACACGACAAGAGAAATTCATACAATATCAAAATTAATAATATTATTGATTGGAATTCAAACCTCACTAAAAATATATTCAGAAATATTATTGTCAGGTACTTCAGAAGAAACAGAAACTACAGTACTTTTAAAAAAGACTGCATTTATGAATGTAATAAAATAATAAATGATGCATTAAAAAGAAATTACCCTAGATATTTTTTACAACATTATTACTATTCCTTTTTCAAAGAAAGACATTGTGCATTGTTTGATTCTAAATGAGTATTCTTAATCATATATATTTTCATATCTGCGATCCTATCTATCATCATGAAGTCTTATCGCGCATGTGCGACTTTCCCTTATAAAATGTTGTGTTTTCAAGTTGGATTGTAGGGTGTATCTCTTCCATGCTTGGTTCCATCTTTGCTTTTGTGTCCGTTCGGGTGCTTCTGTCTTTGCACATGTGGGAGATTGACCATTGAGTTACATTGGTGCCGTGAGCGTTGCCCGGGTCGTAAAAGCTGCTTTAAGCGGGAAAGGGGTGTCGCAATCCACCCCTGCCATTCTATGCAAATCATATGGTCACTCCTGTTCTCGCTTATTTTTTCTTCTTGTTTATATCCTTATATGCCACTCTGGATGCAGAGCTGCTAAGCGCCACATCCTCTGTAAGGTTTCTGTTTTCTCCTTTACTTAAATAGGAGTTCCGTTCGTGATATACTTATTTTTATATGTATATATATATGTATATATATATATATATATATATATAAATATATATATATATATATATATATATATATATATATATATATATATATACTATACGTATTAAAGATTTATTTATGCTACACCAATATCTTTTAAGTTTTATACACTTTATTGCATAGTTACCTTACACCTTTCTGGTAGGTCGGACGGTCTGGGTGTCAACAACAACACTTTATTGCATTTTTAGAGTATAATGAATCATAAAAATGTTGAGTCCTACTGTCATCAAACTATCGCCAAGTGAATATCTTACCATATTATAATAATTATGCAAACATAAGCTAAAATGGCAAATAAATCGAAATACATTTATCATAAAAGCTAATGAATGATAAATTGGATTTTTTTGCGAAAAACTGATAGAAATTACATACGAGTAACATGAATTTACTTTGGAACGACAGTGATATTTTTATCGCCATATCCATGATTGGCGATAAAATGATCGCCATATCCATGATTGGCGGTAAAATGATCGCCATATCCATGATTGGCGATATCCAATCATTTGATGTAAACATTGGCTCTTTGTCTTTCCAGTTTAGAGGATCTACTCAATGTTTTCTTTTAAAGTACTTCAATTCTTCTGTACTAGGTATAAAAATATATCGTTTACAACACAGATTTATATAATTTATTATTATTACTAAGATTTTAAATGTTATATTTATCTAATCTATACATGCATAAATTTATTAGAAAATTGCCCCTCTTTAAAATTTTCAAGTCGGATATATCTGGTAGAATAACGCCACAATTTTCTTTTATTTTTAAAGTTACATCCTCTTTGTTTCTGTTACAGTAAACCTCCAATGTTCTACCAAATTATCGATTCTGTTTTAATTTCCATCAGAACTACATTATTTTAGCAGAAACAGGGGAAATTGGAAATTTTTCGCCTGGATGCAGCTACATTTTTGCAATTTTAAATGTATTACACTGTTGTGTTCAATAAAAATATGTATTGTACAGTAGCATATTTGTTGGGTGGAGATTCGGAGCACAACCCCTTTTTCCTTCAAAATCCAGGTAGTTCCAGCAGCAGATCAATATTCAGGACACCAATTTGCTACAAAATTTCAGGACATACCGTAATATTTTATCGTATGCCACATACAATAAAATATTTGAATGGTATACTAGAAAAATATTTTATGAAGTTCAAAGAACATAAATAAAAATTATCTAAAGCAGGATGTTTGCTTAATAAAAACCAGAAGTTACTGTCAAAATGTTTAATAAAAGAGTGTTTAAAATTTAAAATATAAAATTATGACTTTTTAACTCATTATTTAATATTGGGAATTTTAGTTTAACGACTCTATATATCTATTTTTTCATCTTAAAACAATTAATTGTTTAGCAATTTATTAACACTTTGCAACAAAGTTGAAAAGTGTTTATGACTTTGTTCATTCTGTCTGTCTGTCTATCTGTCTGTCTGTCTGTCTGTCTGCCCGTTAGCACGATAACTGCCGTAAAAATGACTTAATCAAAATAAAATTTTAGTATGTTGTTCAGACGGTCTGTAGGACCTATGGGAATATAAATGAATAACATCACCCAATTAGTTTTGGATTGAACCCGGGTTGAAAAAATGAAATACAATGAGCCCTATGGGACCTAATTTTTCAAACATTTTTTAAGCGGATTTAAAATTCACAAATTGCTTCGAAAATTTTAGGTAATACTCAAATTGTTCCATAAAATATATAAAAAAAAATTCAGCGAAATATATCTAGTAGTTTTTTAAATAAAAATTAAAATAATAATTACACATCTTATATGAAACGATCACGTGACCATGATATGAAACGATCACATGACCCACTTCAAAATGATATATGGCATCCATCTTGTTTCAAAATCGTGATTTTTTAAAATTCTTTTTAATTCATAATGAGTGTTGTATCCGTCCTAAAACTACTTTATTTTTGCTTAAATTCTGTGCATCTACATACTAAAACAACACAATGACAATATATTTGAGTTTAAATTCTCATTCAAATTTGATTATTTCTTCAACTAAGCCTATTTTTCACCTATGAATTTGCAGTATCAATTGATGATTTTGTGAGCGAAATGGAAAAGGTATGACTGACACTGTATGTGTGACACTCATTTTGCTACCTTAAATATGGAGACGGATGGTTTTTCCGTGTATCTCCCATATTTATGGTCGAAACCTCACACAAATTTGTCATTTTGATAAGATGTTTTTGTAAAGAATTTGCAGTATCAATTGATGATTTTGTGAGCGAAATGGAAAAGGTATGACTGACACTGTATGTGTGACACTCATTTTGCTGCCTTAAATATGGAGACGGATGGTTTTTCCATGTATCTCCCATATTTATGGTCGAAACCTCACACAAATTTGTCATTTTGATAAGATGTTTTTGTAAAGAATTTGCAGTATCAATTGATGATTTTGTGAGCGAAATGGAAAAGGTATGACTGACACTATATGTGTGACACTCATTTTGCTAACTTAAATGTGGAGACGGATGGTTTTTCCATGTATCTCCCATATTTATGGTCGAAACCTCACACAAAAATGTAATATTTAGCTTCATGTTTTCATAAGATATCTTATGATGACATAAAAGATGGGTATTGCCATTTGAATTTTCAGAAATGATGAGCAACTAAATATAAAGATGACGTCTTCCGGAAATCGATATGAATTATTTTACCCCACACACTCAATTTTACATTTAAGCTAAAATAACCAGCAAGTAATCCCGTAAAATACCTTGCATCATAGATATCCGAGGGATACCCCAGGATAAGTGAATGCTTAATTCCTACTCAGAGTTGAGTAATATTCATTTATACGAGAACGAAGAAAACCAAATTTGCAATTCTATTATGTACGAAACTATTCCAGCCTCTGCTATGGAAAGTTACCAAAAATGTAGGAAAATTGAAATAAAATGAAATAAAAGAAAACACGACCTTACACATTTTGATTCACATAGAATAAATAGTTGAATACTCCTATACTACTTACCCCCTTTAAACCACTTGGATAATAGCAATCTGTTCCATTTGGTGAAGTCCCTTGAAATAGAGGTATTTTATCTTTTGTTCGGCATGTATAAGAGCATAAATCCTGAAAACAAAATATATTCTCAAAGTTAAATTTATAATAAGAATTTCTTGTTGCAGAAATACATTCATTCTTCTAATGAAGAAAAGTTAAAAATAAGGCATATTTAAAGTCTCAACATGAAACTTCATCTATAATTTTTTCTATTTTCCATTCTTATACACTTTGTTGCAAAAATATATGCTCCCATAAAAAAATTGAGCTGCAGCCGCGAAAATCGACATGCAAATGTTGTTTTCGAAGTTATGCAAATGATCAAATGATGTTATAGAGCTCGTTCAACGCGCATGAGAACGAGGCATCGAGCAGCATTTTAAACGAACGGTGTTCTAACTCACAAACAATTGGAACTGGACTTTCTGCTTTGACACTACAAATTGTTAACAGAAATGTCTTTGAGACGTATTCGACGGCGCTACGAACAATTGTCGAATTTTGAGAGGTAGCATTTTAGGCCTAAGGGAAGCTGGTTGGTCCAACAGACGTATCAGTCGCCATCTTGGTCGGAGGGGTGTGGTGGTTGCTCGGTGTTGGCAACAGTAGATTAGATAAGGCATATGTAATCGTTGCAGAGGCTCAGAACGTCCCAGACAGATAACAGCTTGAAATTATCGTGCAGTCAGGAGATGAGTCACACCTACACGAATGGCTTCTCTATCAGCCATTCAAAGGCATTTGCCGTCCTCCATGCAACCTGTATCAAGGGATACTATTCGGAGACAACTGGCAGAAGGTGGGATTAGGTGTCAGCGTCTATTAAGGCGTCTGCGACTGACCGCTCAACGTAGGCAGAGTCGTTTTTATTGGTGCCAAGCTCGGCAAGCCAGGACAGTGTCAGATTAGAGACATGTTGTCTTTAGCTACGAAACCCGCTCCTCTCTCAATGCTGATGATCGTTGTATGCGTGTGTGAAGGCGGACTGACCAGAGTTCCAATCCCGCAGTTGTCGAGTAGCACACGGCCATCACACGTGGTGTAACAATCTGGAGAGCCATCTCGTGGGACAGCTGAACTTCTCTAGCTGTGCTGCAAGCCAATTTGACCGCTCGCTTGTACTTCGACGATATTCTGCAGCCGATTGTTCTGCCTATGCTATCAAGCTATCCAGGTTTTATGCACCAACAAGACAACGTTCGACCACATACGGCACGACTTTCACAACAATGTCTTCGAGGATTTAATACCCCTATGGCCATCCAGGTCACTAGACCTATTACTAATAGAACACGTCTGGCACATACTAGGGCGATAATTACAGCCTTATCAGAATACTACTGAGTTAGCTGACCAGTTGCAATATTTGTGGTAGAATCTTCTGCAGAGGGACATAAGCAAGTTAATTGACTCTATGCCGCACCGAATATTAGCTGCCAGGGTAGGATTTACCACTTACTAACATGTTATCTTGCTGCCACCGTTTCCTAATAAAACGTTTTTCTGCTCCCCAATTCTAATCATTTGCGTATCTCCTTAAAAAATACATACATGCTAAGTTTCGGGGATGTAGTTCAATTTCTTATGGATGCATATATTTTTCTGCAACAGAGTGTATTTAGTTTTTTTCATTGTTTCTTTTATTACTTCTCTAGTCATGAGATTATGTATGTTTAATTTTCATTTTGAAATTTTATATTACTTTTCCCACAATTGCATGTGCAAAGTATTATGATGCCAAAAATTCCTTCGATTTTTATGGATCTCCATGATTTTTAAGCATCTTTCTAAATGGTTCAACCGTCTTTTTGCATAATACCTTTCTGTGAGTCTGTGTGTACTTAGTATCTGAAATCAATTGAGACGTTTAATTAAAGTTTGATTCATTGATTTGAATTGGTAAACACAAAAACGCATTGTATTACATGCATGTTTTTAGCATATTTTAGCATGGGTCAACCGATTTCTACGTGATGTCCTTCAGCAAGTTTGTGGGTACAAAGAATTTGAAACCAATTGTGATAATTGAAATTTGGAACAATACTTTGAATTGGTAAACACGCATGGTAAAAGTTGAATTGGTAAAAACGCATTGTACCGGATGGTTAGAATTAAAGTATTTCTGTTCAGAGCAATTCAGAGAAAAAACCAGTGGTCATAAGAAAACCAAATCTGTGTGGTATGCATTTCAGAATATGGGGAAACGAATGATGAAAAAAAGATAGTTCAAAAAATAATCCACAGGGGAAGAGATGGCTCCGCGAACAGTCCCTAGTAAAAACATAATTCATAAAAACTGCTTCGCAGTCGTGATGCATATTAATTACGAATTGTAAATCGTATAAGCGTGCGATAGATACTGACAATAGTTATAAACACCCAAATGTCAATTTAATTAATGCATCTAGAACATGTTACACATGGAACGCTGAAGAGGAGAAGGCTCTAGAAAGACAAGTCATTGACAATGTTCAATGTGCTCACCGTTTTAAAGAAGCAACAACTGGTACCGTGTGACAGCTTGTTCGACAGCTGAACGTAATCGTATTTTTTTGCACGTAATTGTATTTTTTTTATGTATTTTTATTCCTGCACGCTGTAACTGGGACTACGTCCTGTAGCTTGCAGTCTTTTTTAAATAAATAAAAAAGTAATTGATCTGTTGTAATGTTGCGCGTGTGCACAATGACGCTGTCCTTAAAATCTGCAAGGTTATCCGAATATTACGAATATATCCGATAAACCATGCTTTTCAGGTAACCCCACAGTCAAAAGTCACAAGGGTTTAGATCTGGTGAATGGGGTGGTCTTAAAGATGGAAATGCGCGACTGATTACTCGATTTTCTGTAAAATGCTGTTGCATCATCTGTTGAACAGGACTATCGCAGGTATCTATCGCACACTTATACCACTTGCAATTCGTAAGTACTATGTATCATGACTACGAAACCGCTTCTACTAGGGACTGTTCGCAACTATATTTTTACTAGGGATTGTTCGCAACGCCATCTCTTTCCCTATCGGTCATTTTTGGAACTAATTATTTTAGCGTCATTCGTTTCCCCATGTTCTGAAATGCATACCACGCAAATTTTGGCGTTCTTATTACTACTGTTTTCTTTCTCTACCGTGCTCTGAACAGAGATACTTTAATTCTAACCATCCTGTATTTTAGATCAATTGATTGTTCCCCATCTTTCGAGTATTCATAGATTTCTCTTACGAGCTCAAGTAGAGTAGTCAGTAAACATTTGGTTTCGAGATGCAGAAATTCAGATTTGAGTCCTTTCTTCTTACTCATATATTCACCAATACTACCGACCTGCTTAAAAAACCACTGACTCAGTCAAGGATAACCCGATTTTCTTTGTGCAGATGATTCAATTTTATTACATCAAATGCAACGAAATGTTTTCCCCAGACAACACTTTTAAAACTAGGAGTCCAGTTCTTTCCTGGAATTTTTTTAATCTACAATTGTTGCAATTCTAATTTCTTTAGAAATTTAAATACACAAAACGTGTTGTTCATTTTTATCATAGTTTGAATGACACAGAGGGTCGCAGCAACGATTGGGAATTTTGCTTCCTTGCACGATAACGATAAACAATGATCGTATACGTCAACGCTTGAAATTTTATGCAGATATAAAACATAATTTTATTGCACTGGTTCAATATGCTTTCAACAACTGCAAATATTACTTCATTGACAAAACTTTTGTCAAAGAAATTCTCCAGATTTTATTAAAGTGTTTTACGCGCTTAAATGCGCTCTGTGTGATTTTATTCAACATGTAAAATATAATTTTGATATAGTTCGAATGAAACTATGCATATATTTTCGAATCTGCTTATATGGTAGTCACATAATTATATGATAGAGCATAATTGCAGTTAAAATTTTAATTAAAATTACTCTGTAGTCCATGAATACACTTTTAAAAATTTACCTTGAAATGCATGCAAGAATGGATGTATACATTTGTTTGTATAATATTTTTAAAAGCTTTTAAATTTAAATTGGATATATTTGCACCGAACATTGAAATATATCTCTTAAATTATAATTTATAAAAAAATATAAAACATACTGATTTTTCCTTATATTTGCTAAAAGTGTGATAAATTTAGTAGGTACAAAACCCGATCAGCTGTTCAAAAACCGATCAGCTGAAAATTGTATATGAACGTCCACATCACCTTCTGTCACATTTACTATGTCTTCCATGTGTGGGAAATGTTAGCAAATATCCTCCAGAGGAGTATTAATGGAATTTTTAAATATCTAAGTGCTATTGAATATTAGTCATACTGCAGATATCGATCCTCCTATGTATTCACAAAAGCTGTATGGCGTCAATTCGTCACAATTGGCTGGTTCTGGAGTAGGCTGAGGCACCAGCGTAACACATGGTTGTAGGGATGTAATTGGTTCTTCGGGTTGCACAGGGTTGCTTTCTGATTCCTCTGAAAGTTAACATACAAAAACGCTGTTATAAAATGCCACAGTGACTTAAAAGTTAAACATTCTGTGATGCCAAAAAGTGACGAATTTAAATTATGTACATAAATACACAGATAGTAGATATTCTATTTGTGCTCTTTGCCATTGTACGCGACAATAAACGCGCCCAGCCAAAATACAATGATGGTTCAGGTTTGACTACATAAAATGACACTATAACTTTCGATATTTATGACTTAATAATGGTCACACGGAACAGATGCCTAAATGAAAATAACCACTGGCTGATTACACGTCATGTTACGTAGTATGCTCTTGAGCCAACTAGTGTCGAAAGACGGATTTTACAGTGCCACTTGCCTTACAAAAAAGTGAACGGAGATGATGAAGCTTGCTTAAAAATTCCATGAAATGAAGATATGCAAAGATTATGAACCTGTGAAAGGGTGCAGATGTGGAAGTAACTGAAAGGGCACAAAGTCAAGCCTAGTACTGTAAAGAGAATGTGAACAGCATCAATTTTAAATTGAGGCAAGCCATGGTTTCTACTTAAGCGTGAATTCAGCAATAGAACAAGAAAGGCAGCAACAATGAGGGAAAATACATCTTCTTAATAATATTATTGAAATAAGGCGATAAAGATAAATTTGGGCCAATAACAAAACTGAAGTATAACTGTGATGTTGACATCACATATTTATAAATCCCCGAAGAATGCATAACTATGACAGTGTTATATTATGAATATTAGGTGTAAATAATAAATAGATGAAAGTTAATTATGAGTGAAGATTCATATGCTTCGTCTAGTGAAGATTCATATGTTTCGGCTAGAGATGTGGACTTTATGGAATATTTTCCGTAAAATTTTGAACTTATTATTTTAGTTTAAATATAATATTTAAGAATATGTCCAGTCACTTTTAAAAGTGTTAATGAATACATGAAAGTTAATTATGAGTAATTATTGACCTCCCTATTAATGAAACTCCTGTGGGGACGCAAGTATCCATGGTGTTGTTGTTGTTGAAACCCAGACCGTCCGACCTACCAGAAAGGTGTAAGGTAACAGTTTTGGACGGTCGGGAAGTGCCACCCAATTTGGACCGGAACCCATTGGGGGAGGCATCCACACGGACCGTACCCTCCTTCCCCTACCATCAACCTCTCGGAAGGACTTTCGGACCCATATGTTTAACGTGATCGTACTCCGCATGAATACGGCGGCAGTTTTGGCAGTGGCTGGAACCGAACCCGGGCCTACCGAGTGCAACTCCAGCGCGCTAACCAATGGGCTACCGCGCCCCTAAGTATCCATGGTGTATCATATCTAGCATTAGAAACAGGTGGGATTAATTGTCCAAACATAATGCAATATGAAGAGAAGATTCATATGTTTCGGCTAGAGATGTGGATTTTAGGGAAAATTTTCCGGAAAATTTTGAACTTATTCTTAAATATTATATTTAAGCTAACATAATATGCCCAGTCATTTTTAAAAGTGTTAATAAATAGATGAAAATTAATTATGAGTAATTATTGACCTCCCTGTTAATGAAATTCCTGTGGGGACGAAAGTATCCATGGTGTTTCATATCTAGCATTAGAAACAGGTGGGTTTAATTGTCCAAACATAATGCAATATGAAGTGAAGATTCATATGTTTCGGCTAGAGATGTGGATTTTAGGGAAAATTTACCGGAAAATTTTGAACATATTCTTAAATATTATATTTAAACTAAAATAATATGTCCAGTAACTTTTAAAAGCGCTTGTTCTTGCATTAGAGCTACAATCATATGTATATACTAAATTATATGATTAAAAAAGGGTTTAAATTTAGAAATATATAAAAATATTATATGCACAAAAATTTCTAATACATATATATTGAAGTCAGCAACTGTAATTCAAATTTTTCATTGAGTGCCTGTGCTTCTGAAAGGTTATAAAATAATTATGTTTTATCAACAATAGAAAACATATTTCTGTAAATCATAAATTAAAAAAAAAATATAATAATTTGAAAATAAATAAAAATTGCTAAATCCTTTCTGGATAATAAATAATTTACTGTTTATTACAGGTGTAAGAAATAAACTATTAAATATATAACTTTCATATGTTGGCAGTTTTATTTATTGTGATATAAAAATATTATAAGAAAAATGAAAACTACTTATAATTTAAAAATAAACAATTAAATATTATATTAACAATATGTAAAAGATGCTTGCTGACCAGGGTTAATTTTTTGTTTTGTTTTTAAAACCGAAATTAATGGTTTAAAAAAAACATGCTTTAGACCAATGGAATTTTAATCAGCCTACCTTGCTGCTAGTAATTGAAAAGAAAATCTGAAGGACTCCTGTTACGCCGTATAGTACATAAATTACCCCAGCATGAGCCCTGAATCTACCACTTCCTTGAATGACTACTGCTCTCTACTATTTAGCAATTAATAATAAAAAGAAATATAAATTGTTTAGTTTATTAAAGATATAAGAAATATATTATCAAATATATAAAAATATTAAATAAATACTTATAATTAAACCCTTTTCTTAAATAATTCCTATATGTAATAATTGTTTAAAAATACCTGTTTATAATTTAATGGATGAGTACCATGAGATAAGAGACAATTTAATGGACATTGATAGTATATATTTAGTATATACTATATTAAGTATATATTTAGTGCTATTAAAGTGTTTTACTTCAGACAAATCACGTGGAAAAATAATCCATATTTATTATAATTTCATAAATTTTACAGAATTTATTGCTGAAAGAATAGTCTTCTAAAATGTTACCTGCTGTTTTATCAGAATAAGTAAAATGTCACTTGTGCCTTTTTAATTCTTGTCTATCCTTTTTTTTCAAAATAGAACATTATTCCTTTTCCTCCTCAAAATTTGAAAACTAAAATGATCAAAGACTTCTTACAAAGTTGCCTACTTTTCATTGTGGAACGAGTATTACATTTTATTTTCAAGTGAATTGGGGAGGAAAAGAAAGTTGAAAAATTTCCGGAAAAACATAGCGGAAAATTTTGACGGAAAATTTTCCATTTCCTGGAAAATTTTTCAACCCACATCTCTAGTTTTGGAATTTAATAGCAAATTTAATTAATTTCTTTAACAAGTAATCTTGAATCAAAATAGTTTGTCTATTCACAATTTAGCATCTTACATTCTGTAAGGTAATTCTAGTAATTCTTTACATGGATAGAATGATGTAAAAACTAGTAGGTAGAACGTTTATGGATGTAATTTAGAAGGACCAGATTAGATCTTCGTACCTTGGCGATTGCACTTACGGTATAACAGCCGTTCTTTGTTATTCTCGGTGAATTGAAACCGCTGTCATAAATTGCAGATTTTCCGAGAAAATTCCCATTTCTATAATACCGAAATAGTCTTCCGCTGCATCAAAGCTGCGGGGTTAAGATGCTTGTTAGCCATTCCGCAGAACTCTTCTTTCAGTGTGTTATGAAACCACTTATTAACCAGACGAAGCTGTATGGATTGAGCTACAGATATGTTTTCTTATATATTTGAAGTAGACCATGCAGTATTAAAGTCACTAGCAGCTGCATAAAAGTTTTTAACTTTCTGTAACATTGACATGTTTTCAACATCATTCTTTGTGGAGGAAGGTTATTGCAGTTACATAAAGTTAGCAGTACACTGTTGACAACAACACTGTTGTACACAAAATTAGCAGTACTGTCCCAGCAGAAATTAGATGTAATAAAATTTTATTCATATTGTGGGAGAAAAATAAAATTTCTGAATTGTAATGACTTAATAAATACTAGGAAGGAGCTGCCAAGTACCCAATATTTCTTAGATTGCAAATAACACAGAACTGTTTGTGGCAAAGGATGATTTCTGCAAAGGATATAAGGGATTTTCTTTAGAAAAAAACGAAAAGTTGTGTAATTGAATTAAATGTGTAACAAATTTTAAGCGGATGAATGGAAATTTTTCTCTTTATGAAAACAGAGCATTGCTTTTAAAAATGCTGTATTTCCTGTACACACTTGTTCTCGACTACAGGGGTAGATTTACATACTCAGAGGTACTAAGCTGAACACTTCGTAAGGGTCTTCTAAAGGGTCATGAGGTATGGTGTCATCATATTTTGTGCTTTCATATATACATTATATACATTTCATATAATGTATAAATAACCAGACATTTGAATGTTTTATAGTATATAGGATTTCAGAAATCTAATTATATATTTTGTGATTTGTTAATGCAAATATTTAGTACTCTAGTATTCCAAAATACGTTTCATGAAAATATAGTAAAGGTATTTTGTACATGATTAATAAATTGAAAAAAATACAGTTATAAGTAGTGTACTCGTGTTTCTCTATTTTTGGTTATAATTTAAAACAGAATGATTTTAATTATAGAATATAAATAATTTTGTTTATATTTTTCTGATTAACTTTTGCGTTTAGTTAACATCTTTAAATCAATTCAAAGATGAATGAATCAAAGTGTGAATTCAAGTATTAAACAAAATATTTTATCAAATGTTTTGAAATATATATATAAATGGTATCGTATCCATCAAGAAAGTTCTGCTGATATTTATTATCATATACAAAAACAGAAAATACCCATTTTTTTCGATAAATAATATATTTCTTTATAAAATATTTGAGAACATCAAATAAATTGACGGAAACTTTTTCTTGAAGAGAAAAGGAACTTTTCACCTCAAGGTACACATACCAAAAATTCATTTTACATGGTAAACATTAAGAAGAATTTATCAAGACGAAATCTAAAACAAAAGTGTATGTCACATTAGTATCAAAATATAAATGACACCTATCGCAGTTACTTTGTTTAAGACGGAAGTATATCTCTTTTATTTCAGTTTATAGATCTAATATATATATATATATATCAGACTGAGTATTGCACTTTATAGCTGCTTCTGCGATGGGAGTTTTGAAAGAGGTATTTTGGTTGATCAATTATTTTTTGGCCAATTTTCAATTTGTCGAGTATAGCTATTAAAATAAAATACATGCACACATCAATGGACAAACATTTAATAATTCCAGATTTCAGTCATACTTTATAAAAGCTAGTATAGAACTTTAGACTTCAATTTTGATAATGGAATTCAACAAACGGAATTCGAGTTCCCCTGTCAGTCATCTTAACCGCTGAAACACCTTGACTAAGTTAGAAATTACTTTAAATTACTTTATAAGTTCAAGAACTTTTGTTACAATTGAAATATTTTGAATTTGATTGGTAGTGAAAATTTTGCTATGCCAATGCTTTTACGAACATTTTTTCCCTTGAAACATCCATTTCTTAGGATCTGCTACAGATAGAGCTCAGAGGATTATTGATTTGGATTAAGCATCAAATTCAGGAGGAGAATGGGAGCTTCACTAAGGACTTCCACTTTCGATTCTTTTCCATTTCTAGTTCAAAACTTTTCAATTTATTTGAAACAGCTATTTCTCAAGATTGGCTATAAATTGAGCTTTTATAATAAATAATATGGATTTAATTTAAAATTTTGGAGGGTATAGGCTGATTCACTAAGAAATTTCATTCCCTGTTTCTTCTTCACTTCCGGTTCAAAACTTTTCTTGAAACGTCCATTTCTCAGGATTGTCTGTAGATTAGCTTAGATAATGACCGATATGAATTTAGCATCAAATTTTGGAGGGGATAAAGATTTATATTTCCGGTTCCAGAGGTGTTACTTCCAATTCAAAAATTTACATTTTCCTTGAAACATCTATTTTTCGGGATCTGTTATAGATATAGCTTAGAAGAAGATTGATATGGATTCAACATCAAATTCCAGTGTGTGTGTGTGTGGGGGGGGGGGGGGGGCTAGAGAAGCTTACTAACGATTTACATTTCTGGTTCTGGACATGTCACATGCAGTTTTGCCGAAAATTTGTATGATCGTATGATATAAGTATGCAAAAGAGAATAAAATGTTCAATAGTTTCTCCAAAAATGATGTGTAGACACCATTTGCCGCTATATGAAGGCTCCTTCATAAATTTCATGTATTATTTCTATTGCAGGGGTAACATTTCGCCTTCCGACAATATTTGAAGTGCCCTTTTCCTGAAGTGTCTTGATAGCTATTTTCATCGATTTTTGACAGCCGCCTATTATACAAGATGTGAAGGAGTCTTGGAGTCGATTTTTGCAATGAAATAATTTACCGAGGTCCTTTTTTGATAATACATAATTTTGTCGCGGTTGACCTACCTGATCTGTTGCTATTATTTTGTATAATAACGCGTAAGTGATAAAATTTTCTTAGATTGACATAATTGTTGAAAAAGCATCTTATAAACATTGTGCATCGTGAAAAGAGAAAAATAATTGCTTCCAAGTTAATAAAAAGCATTAATTCAATTAGCTTACATCTCAACTGATTAGAGTATGAACACAATGTAGATAATCTGTATAATAATTTATGTCCCTATCTATCTATATAAATAAAAATGAAAATCTGTCTGTCTGTCTGTCTGTCTGTCTGTCTGTTTGTCACACCATCACGGGAGAACGACTGAACCGAATTTGATGAAATTTTGTGGGTAGCCCAGAAATAGCCCCACTTAAAATTATATCCGTGTTTTGAGTTTCTACGACCAGTGGTTCTCGAGATATTAGTAAAAAACGAAATTTTCGTTTGTCTCATCATCACGGAAAAACGGCTGAACCGAATTTAATGAAATTTGGTGAATAGCCTTGAAATATCCCCCCATAACTTTTGTCCAAGTTTCGAGTTTCTAAGACCTGGGGTTGTTGAGATATTAATGAAAAACGGAACTTTTTCCTAGGAGTTCTACTCCCTAACTCCGTGGTTTATCCAAACGAGAAGCTTGAAAATCGATTGAAAGTGAATTAAAATTTAATCTCTGAGTTTGATGGGAGATTTTTTGCGTTAATTAGTCACTTTCTGAAAACATGAATTGTTTGAAACATGATTTAAAGGGGAAATCTATCTCCATGGTTCATGGTTTATTTAAAACAAGCTTTTACGGAACAATGAGAAGTATAGAGAAATCAAAATCGTTATATCATGTTACTCAGAAACGCAATTAAATTAAATCTGTCTGTTAATTTTAATAATTATTTTTTCGATTTGAATAACAAATAAATGGATATAAAAATATATTTTAGAAAAGAACGATTTGATTTTTCTTATAGCATTTTTGACTGGATAATATCAATTACGGTCTTCAGGTTTAAAAATTATTATTATTTATATTTTCGGGGATTATTGATTCAAGGATTATTGATATTTTCAAGTTATTATGCAATTATTTTATTATGACAAAAATTGTTTAAACTCATATATTGTATGTTGTACGAATCTTCTACAAATACACGTGTATATCTTTTAATCTACGAGAATATAAGTAGTACAGGTATATTGACATATGTTTTGATATATATTGGCATATATTGGAATCAATTACGACCTTCTGGTATAAAGAGTACGGATATTATTGATGTTTTCAATTTATTACGTCATCTCTTTTATTTTGGCAAATATTTTTGAGACGCATATTGTAATACGGGTAATCTTCTACTAACACATTGGCATATTTTCTGATCTGCGACAATATAATTAGTACGGGGTTGCATATATTCATTCAATTCCTATTTTTTCTTCTGTAAATTTGCTTACAAAAGGGGGCAGGATGTTTTATTCTTCAGATCTGATCGTGAAGATAATTTTGCATAGTGAGAACATATATTCTGAAACTTCTCTTTAAGAGCAATAAATTTAATATTTTATCAGAATTTGCACATGATTGCGAACTTTAAGTTTCTTTAAATTATACACTCCGTACGAATAACGGGTGTGCTGTTAGTGGTTAATAAATTTTAACATTTTAGGAGGATATATCATGTTGCTCGGCATCGCAATTAAATTAAATGTGTTTGTTAATGTTTTTATTATTTTTTTTCGATTTAAATAATAAATAAATGGATAAATGGATATAAAAGTATATCTTATGAATGGACGGTTTGATTTTTCTTTTAATTATATTAATTGCTGACTGCGTACATCAATTTCATTTATTTTGGCAAAGAGTTTTCAAGCTTATATCGTATTTAGCTACTAAACTCATATATTGTGTTTAGCCAATAAATTCATATAGCCGATTGTTGAAACAGAAAAAGAGTAGAGCGGGTATATCTTCTAATACAATTGTAGTGTTTTCATTTAGTATATTGAAACGGGATAAGAATGTTTCATTCAGATCTGCAAATTCAAAGCTACGAATTTGGAGGGATATCGCTAATTTGACAACTTTTCTTAAACTTTGCCAAATTGACGGAAATGTCGCCAAATTGATATCAACGACACACAAACAGCTGCCATAAACCTTCGGGTTGGTCGTGTGGCTTGGGTCTTCTACATATCAATGAATTTTTTTTTTGTTTTGTTAGAAGAGAGTACTGAAATGATGTTTGGTTAGCATTTCTCTGTCAGACCAACCATCCTATTTAGTAATACATTTAGCGAATTTTTAAAATGTCACCAAATTGATAAAAATGTTTTCAAATCTATAAAAATATCTTGAAATTGATAAAATTGCGCTACATAAATGATATTAATTGTTTTTTGTTAGGGGATAGTATTGTGATGATATTTCGTCAATTTGTCGCAAAGTGAAACTGTCAGTTCTGCAGTCCCACTTGGCGATAAATTTGGCGATTTTTTAAAATGTCGCTAATTTGACGAAACTGTCGCCAAATGTTCCATAGAAATATAACTATTTAGACGATATTTTTTCATTGCCATTTCATTTTTGACTGGATAATATCAATTATACTCTTCAGGTTTAAACATTATTATTATTGATATTTTCCGGAATTATTGATTCAGGGATTATTGATATTTTTAAGTTATTACGCCATTGTTTTATTGCGGCAAAAATTGCTGACACACGCATATTGTACGTTGTACGAGTAATCTTCTAGGAATGCACGGGTATATCTTCTAACCTACGAGAATATAAGTAGCACAGGTATATTGGCATATATTTTGACATATATTGGCATATATATTGGAATCAAGTACAGTCCTCTGGTATGAAGATTAAGGGGATTAATTATATATTCAATTTATTACGTCGTCTGTTGTATTTTACCAAAAAACATTTGTGACTCATATTGCAAAACGGGTAATCGTCTACTAATAATCGGACATTATAAGTAGTACGTGTATATCTTCCCATATAATTTTAGCACTTTAATTTTGACATATATAGGAATAAATGACTGTCTTCAGATTTAAAGATTACGGGTTTATTGATATTTTCAATTTATACATGTAATCTACTAATACAGGTTATATTTTCTAATATTCGCGTATATAATTAGTACGGATCCCATACAATTTTAACGCTTTTATTTTGCATATATTGATTCAATTCTATATTTTTTTTATATTTGCTTACATAAGGGGTCCAAGATGTTTTATTCTTCAGATATGTCCATGAAGATAATTTTATATAGCGAGAACAGAGATTCTTAAACTTCTTTTTAGGAGCATTATATTAAATATTTTAACAGAATATTTTGATTAAACATGTCATTTAGTATACTATAAGAATTTGGGCATGATTATGAATTTCAAGTTTCTTTATATTATATACTCCGTACGAAGAACGGGTATGCTGCTAGTAATAGCTATAATTTATGTCACATTTATACATATGTCTCTACAATTAACATTATAATCTCTCTACAATTAATGTCACTGTAATCCAATATATATGCACAAATGCGCTGTATTAATATTGTATGTTATATTAATGTAACTACGTGGAAATTCATCTTCTATAGTAATTAATATGACAATAGTACCTATATTACCATGTGCAATTTATTTAAGCCTGTCCATTATACGTATAATTGTGTATATGTTACTATAAATGTATTGTACAACTGCCATACATGGTATTTCAAAAATATTGCACGGTCGCGAACCTATGGCGCTAATTTAAGAAATACTTTAAATAGGGTAGACTTTCAGGCTCAAGGCCTGAAGGCTACCCTTTAAATAGGGTAGCCTTCAGGCTTTTTGATCACGTGGTACGATTTAATAAGTGCAAAATTTAACTTTTTATACAGGTCCTCTACGAAAGAAGTACCGATCAACAAATTGTTTCTTATTCATTTAATGATCTGTGAAAAAAAGGTAAATAAAACGTTTCTCTAATATGCAAAACTGACCTTGAAAAAATCGTCAAGTTTATATTTCGGAAACCACTTTGATCCGATCAAAAGAAACGGCAAAAGCATAGATTTCAGTGGTCGTACAAAAATTGAATTTCTTTGGATACAATTTCCATTCGAAAACTTCATGTCTACCTATCTTTAGCAAAAGTTTTATACAGTCTCCAATTCTCCTTCGAAAATTTTTACTAATAATATTTTGGGTAATTTTTGTCGTATGACAATGGAAATGTTCTGACTAATTGAGCTATGGAAAATAATTTTATAACTGAAGATTCTTTTTCTAGGGTGTCCGTATGAAAAGTTACATTTCGCAATTTTTTACTAAAATGGTGTCACATGATCAAAATTTGCATATCGTGATATTTTACCGGAATTAAAGTATTCCTAAATAGGAACCATGGGTCTACGACTAATCGCTTAAGCGATATTTAGTTGTGCAATTTTTCAAAACAATAATAAGGTTGTGTTGTAATAAATATTGTAATGGTAATTTAATATGTATAAATTCTCTGAAACTCATAGATATATATAAATAATTAGTGTAATTAATATAATGTATGTATGTATGTATGTATGTATGCATGCATGCATTTGTATGCATGTATGTATGTATGCATGCATATGTATGCATGTATGTATGTATGCATGCATATGTATGTATACATGTATGTATGTATGCATGCATACGTATGCATGCAAGTATGTATGTATGCATGCAAGTATGTATGCATGTATGTATGCATGTATGCATGTATGCATGTATGTACCCTGTCAACCATTTGCCAGAGTTCGTGTTCTAAACATGGCAGTGCACGCAAACGACGTCCAATCACGTTCCAGACGTGTTCGATTGGTGAGAGATCAGGGGAGACTGGTGGCCAGGGAAGCATCTGGGTATCTTGCAAGGCATGTTGGCTGATGCATGCAGTGTGTGATCGGGCGTTATCCTTCTGGTAAATGGCATTGGGCATCCCCTGAAGGAAGGGTAGTGTCACCGGTCGCAGCACTCCCACCACGTATCGTTGGGCCGTCATAGTGCCCTCAATGCGGACCAGAGGTGACCTGCTATCGTAGAAGATGACGCCTCAAACCATGATGCTGCGCTGTCGGGCGGTGTGGCGTTCCATACATGCGATCGGATCGGACCTGTCACTATTTCGACGCCAGACTCGTACACTGCGACTGTCATTGCTAAAACAAAAGCGTGACTCATCTGAGAATACGACCATGTGCCATTCTGCCGTCCACGTGGCTCTATCCCGACACCATTGCAAACGGAGGCGTCTGTGCTGTTGGTCAATGACAGTTTTCTTAACGGGCGCCATGAGTGCAGGTAACCGGCGACCAATCGGCGGATAATGGTCCTGGTCTATATGAGAGCATCAAGGGCGACGGAAGTGGCCTGCAGTGGCCTGCGTACTGACATCGCTCTGGCAGTACTGGCACCCCTCAAATGTTCCATATTCCCTTGTTCCAACCATCTTTGCCACAGCCGATGCACCGTGGAGGCGTGTAGGTGGCTGTCCTCTGAGCTTTGACGTATGGACCAACCTGCCCTTCTGAGTGCGATCACCATACCCTTCATGAAATCGTCTGTCTGCTGGTACTGCCTCGGTTGGCGGCAACCTGGCATTCTCTACACGTTTCCTCTGAGACAAAAAATTTGCAAAATGATTTCCCTGGCAGATAGAGCAGTGCGATTATTGCCGTTTCTGCAGGTTCCTGCCCTTATACCCCCCCCGTTCCCCCCCACTCAACGTGAGCGGGACAGCTGCGTATTTCGCATCATTTACATAACTTGGTGAGCTGCGTCTAACCTGCAATTTGCATATTTTTCTGCCCACTACTTCTTGTTGTCTCATTTTTACCGTCACGTTAGTGTATATTGAACATACTTTATTGGCTATAATGCATGCAAGATTTCACCCCCTGTCTTTAAAGGTAAACATAAACTTCATTTCTGATGTTTTCTAGCCTTTAAATTATATTTGATGTACATGTGTGCTCTTTTTATTTAATAATCAATTTTATTAGCCCTACATTATTAACACTTTACAACAAAGTTGAAAATTGTTTATGACTTTGTTCATTCTGTCTGTCTGTCTGTCCGTTAGCACGATAACTGCCGTAAAAATGACTTAATCAAAATGAAATTTTAGTATGTTGTTCAGACGGTCTGTAGGACCTATGGGAATATAAATGAATAATGTCACCCAATTAGTTTTGGATTGAACCCGGGTTGAAAAAATGAAATACATTGAGCCCTATGGGACCTAATTTTTCAAACATATTTTAAGCGGATTTAAAATTCACAAATTGGTTCGAAATTTTTATGTAATATTCAAATTGTTCCAAAAAATATATAAAAAAAAATTCAGCGAAATATATTCAGTAGTTTTTTAAATAAAAATTAAAATAATAATAACACCTCTTATATGAAACGATCAGGTGACCATGAAATGAAAGTATCACGTGATCCAATTCAAAATGATATATGGCATCCATCTTTGTCTCAAAATCGTGATTTTTAAAGTTCTTTTTATATTTCATATTGAGTGTTGTATCCGTATTAAAACCACTTTATTTTGGTTTAAATTCATTGCATCTACATACTAAATCAACGCAATTACAATATAAATGAGTTTAAATGCTCATCCAAATTTGATTATTTCTACAACGAAGCCTATTTTTCACTTATGTAAAATGTAAACAGCAAAATATGTAGGATGGAATTGCTGTATTTTTTTAACGCAAAAGAATTTAGCTCATGGAGTCTGCATAGCTGATATGAAAGAAATATTCATTGACTTTACCGAGAGAAGGACGATTTTCTGCGATGAAGTTTTAAGCATAGAGTTAAATTACTTGTAGCTCCATTGTCTTAATTTTTAAATAAAATAAATTATTATAGTATTGTGATGAATGATATGAATGGGAAATTATTTATGAATGAAATGCTGCTTTTTTAGAGAGAGCCAGGCGTGCTATTTTTTCTATGACGTCATTTGAATGAATTTCAGTTGTTTTCGATGAAGTTTTTAAATGTAATAAATTATCGTGGTATTATGATAATTCTAAAATTATTATCGAGTAATATATCACATTTTAGAGATGTTTAAACCAGGCAATTTATATTTAAATGCCGTCATTTGAATGAAGTTCATTTTTTTCGATGAAGGTTTAAGTTTTTAAATATAATAAATCAATGTAGTATTGTGAGAAGTTTTAAAATATTTCCGAGGAATGTATTGCATTTTAGACATGTTTAAATAAAATTGCATTGCTGTTGGAAAGTGTTTCATAATCAATGCTTTAAGCGTGATTGATCTTTCTTGTTATAAATTGCATTTATTACTAGCAGTATATCTCTTCTTCGTTCGGAATATATAATATTAAAAAACTTAAAATTTACAATTATGTGCAAATTCCTATAGTAGCCTAAATGACATCCTATAGTATTCTAAATGATATAGTATTCTAAATCTCATTTTGGCATATGTTGATCCAATTTCATAGCGATTTCATTTTGGCATATATTGATCAAATTGTATATTTTTTTTATAAATATATTTACAAATAGGACCAGGATGTTTTATTCCTCACATCTGTCTGTGAAGATAATTTTGTATTTCGAGAACAGAGATTCTTGTACTTGATAATTAAATTAAATTTTTTAATAGAATGCTATGATTAACAATATCATTTAGAATACTATAAGAATGTGTACATAATTGTAAATTTTAAGTTTCTTTATATTATATATTCCGTACGAAGAACGGGTACTTCTAGTAAATAATAAAATGCATAATAATGTAGGGCAAATAAATTTGATTATTAAGTAGAAAGAGCAAATATGTACATCAAATACAATTTGATTAAATGCTAGAAAACATCAGAAATGAAGTTTATGTTTACCTTTTAAGGCAGGGGGTGAAATCTTGCATGCATTATGGCCAGTAAAATATGTTCAACTTACAACATATCAAAATGTAATATATCTAGCTGTTTTCAATGGTATATAATTACATCTGCCCATAATAATAGCCTTAATGTATAACTTTTTGTTTATCTTGAGAGTGCTTTTCTACTACACTTTGAGTTCTCATAATTCTAAAACCATACTGAACCACAAAACGAAATTTATAATATAGTAGTTAACACATAAAATTTCAAATTTTTGTCAGGTTCCCCCTTTCCAGATATTTAACCTTGAAGTATGCAATTTTTTAATTTTTGGCAAGTATAGTGTTAATAAAAAGTAGAAAGAAGTTTCAAAAATGGATATTTTTCTTGATAAGCTAAAAGCTGCTTCCCTCTAGTTTGTGAGAAAACAATAATATTTCCTGGTTTTTAGCCCTACTAGAGTTATTGCCATCTGAAAATGGCGATTTTGCAAATCATATTTTCTGAATTTAAGTTCATTTTAATCTTGTTAAACAAAACTAAATGTAACCTAAATACCTATTTTGAAAGCTCAGAATGTCTACTCTTAAGTGAATAAAAGTTTGCTTGGGGTAGTTATATAGTCATTTCGAAGAAACCCCAGGAAACCCGAATTTTGTAAATCCGCTACGTGAAATGCATAGGTTCGCGCGGCGTGAGTAACAACGTTATTGCATAGAGTGGGGTTACTTTTATTGTATATAATTTAACGCGGTGCCTGCATAGCAGCCGTATCATTATCGGTGTGCCTGCATTGCAGCTGTATCATTATCGGTGTGCCTGCATAACGGACGAAAACACGATTGACAGTTACTCAAAGAACTGTACCGTTAGCCTTGATTTTTATGCGTAGCTGAGATGTGCGATCCACGTCTACTTCATGAACTGCACCGTTAGCCTTGACTTGAGTGCGTAGCGCAGATGTGCGTCCGACAGCTATTTCCTAAACTGCATCGTTAGCCGTAACTTGCACGCGTAACTAAGGTGTTCTCAAACAGCGACACGGCTGGTCGCCAAAGACGATAATTAAATAATACGAGAAAAATACTTTGTCATATTTCATTGAAGCCGGTGAAGATTAAAGATTCTGCAATGGACTAATCTAGACACAACCCATTCCCTCCAATTATCCTGTGTTTTGACAGACTCAACATAAACACATATATATTCCAGTAAATGGTAGCCCAAAAGAGCCGTAGTCCAGAAAGCAATATTTTTAAACATTGGCTTTAGAGAAAAAATGTTTATAAAGATTAAATATTCAGAATTTTCTAGCCCAAATGCATATTAAACATAGAATATTTAACAAAATTTTAAGTTGAAAAAAAAATATGAAAACTGTTTAAATGTTGTTTATCTTAAATGTTTAAATGTTTTATCTAGAGAATGTATTTGTTTAACATTCTTCACATATTTGCGCTTTCATATTTTTTATGGGGAGCGTGGTGACCGTTAATTGTTTTATTTAATCTCTAAACTGCGACGTTTAATCGACCTGTGGCGAGTGCTAATTTTTAGCTCTAACCCCATTGCAACAAGTGATGAAACGTGGATTTTTTCTATGAACCCGAAACAAAACAAAGAAGAAGGATCAATCATGCATAAAGTATTGATTATGAAACACTTTCCAACTGCAATGCAATTTTATTTAAATATCTCTAAAATGCGATACATTCAGCGGTAATATTTAAAAAAATATCACAATACTATGATAATTTATTATATTTGAAAACTTAAAACTTCATAAAAAAATGAACTTTATTCAAGTGACGTCATTGAAATATAAATCGCCTGGCTCTCTATGTAAAAGCAGTAAATATTTCATTCATACCCTTTTATTTCATTCCATTCATTTATCACAATACTACAATAATTTATTTTACTTTAAAACTAAAAAACATGGAGGTAAAAGTAATTTGACTCTATGCTTAAAACTTCATCCAAAAAGCCTGCTATAAAATCGTCTGCTTCTCTAAGTAGAATCAATGAATATTTCATTCATATAAGCTTTATTCCATACTCCAGAGCAAAATAATTTTGCGTTAAAAATATTTAGCAATTCTTATACAACTCATCTTACAGCTTGATATATTTACATTCTGCACATACGTGAAAATTAGACTTCGTTGTAGAAATAATCAAAGTTTGATGATCATTTAAGCTCAAATGTATTGTAATTGCGTTATTTCAGAATATAGATGCACAGAAATTAAGCAAAAATAAAGCGGTTTTAGGACGGATACAACATTAAATATAAATTAAAAAGAACTTCAAAAATCACGATTTTGAAACAAGATGGTTGCCATATTTTATTTTGAAGTGAGTCACGTGATCTCTTCATATAATATGGGTGTAATTATTATTTTAATTTTTATTTAAAAAACTACCGAATATATTTTGCTGAATTTTTTTTTTATATTTTGTATGGGATAAGTAATTTGTATATTTCCAAAAACTTTCGAAACAATTTGTCAATTTTAAATTCGCTTAAAATTGTTTGAAAAATTAGGTCCCATAGGATTCAATGTATTTTATTTTTTCAACCGGGTTCAATCTAAAACTAATTGGATGATATTTTTCATTTATATTCCAATAGGTCCTACAGACTGTTTGAACAACATACTAAAATTTCATTTTGATAAAGTTATTTCTACGGCAGTTATTTCGCGAACGGCCAGACAGGTAGACAGCATGAACAAAGTCATAAACACTTTTTAACTATGTTGTAAAGTGTTAAAAACTACTGTTGGGTGTTTCAAAATGAATAAAGTTCTACAAAAGTTGTTCATACACTCAACACTTAGGATGAGCTGGATGGCCTGGGCAATAAATATATAAATAAATAAATAAATACATAAAAATATATAAAAATGTAAATTAATTAAAATCAATATACATCAACATTAAATTTAAAAATGTAAATCAGTGGAAATTTTTCCTAATCACATCATATAAAAATGTGCATTTATCGCAGAACGATAAAATGTAACTTGCTTTTTATAACAGTTTTTGAAAAATATTTACATGAACAAAAAATCATTATAATATATAGAAAATGCAAAGCAAAAATGTTTGCCACTCTTTTATTATTGAAATAGGTTGCAAATTATCTTGCAATATTTTATTTAAAAGCATGAGTTAGTTGGTATTTATACACTCCATTACTTTACAAGTCTATTTTATAACTTATCTCTGTCGAACCAAAAATGTGTCAGTAATTTAGGGGTTTAGCTAGATTTTACGAAATATTTCAAGGGTTCCTCCAAACAAAAAAGCTTGGGAATCACTGCATTAGATAAATGAGATTAATAAAAGTAAAATGGAATATCGTTTATGAGGATCATATGTGAATGCGAAAAGTCGGAATAAAAAAATTTCGAGTATAATCACTGAATGTAACATTTTATAAAATGACTTAAATAATTCTTATTGCAGAAATTCATAAAATTACTTGATGTAGATTAAACAATATCTGCATTTAATCGAATTACTTCTATTTTTATTTTATTTTATTCCATTTACGTGGCAACTGCAGATGAAATCCAGTTACAGTAGTCACACAAACATAAAAAGAACAGAACATAAAATACAAGAATACTAAGTAGTATACATGTCAAGCGCATTCAAACAGGCTTTTTTAAAACAGGCAGGAGTTAAATTAAAAATATATGAATATCAGTACAGTAGGTATTATAGAGATCAGCAAATTTATAGATAGAATAGCTTTTAATGTAATTGTGTTTAACAGTAGTGTTTAACAGTTGTGAAATAAAGTTTTTTTTCTTGTATTATTAACAGGTATATGAAATTCCAGCCAAGAAAGTAAAATGGGGCAATTAATAGTATTATTTAAAACTTCATAATAAAACAAGAGGCAGGACCATTTTCTTCTTTTTTTAAGAGACATTAAATTATATTTTTGTCACAGTTCACTCGTTTGCATATCATAAGGATAATAGCCAGACAATCTGTAATTCATATTACGTAAAAGTTTATTTTGCACGACTTCTATTCGTTGAGAATGCAGATTGTAAACAGGTCCCAGATAATTGCACAATACTCTAAAATTGGTTTAACAAGGGTATTATAAATACAAATAATAGTATCAGACGTACCAAGAACACGAGATCGTCGTAAGGTTAAACCAAGCCTTTGGTAGGCTCTTTTAATAGTATTATCGATATGCCTCTGAAAGTTAAAAGTATCATCGAAAGTGACACCCAAATCAATAATACGAGTACATCGAGATAGAGGTAAATTATTTAAAATGTAATTGTAGTTGTGAATATTATGGATCCTAGCCATGCTCATAGCATAGCATTTAGAAACATTTAAATGGAGTTTATTTAAAACAGACCAGTTATACAGTTCATTTAGATCATTCTGCAACAATTCACAATCAGCTAATGCGTTGATTTTCATATAAAGTTTCAAATCGTCTGCAAACATAAGTCATTTTGCAGTTTTAAAGATCCGGGGCATTTCATTAATAAAAACGTTTAGCATATGTGTTTAGCATTCTGAAAGTGAAATTGACGATCAACATTACCCGAGATATCGTCAAAGTTTTCGACGGGCAATTCGGGACTGCGTAAAACTATGAATTTAAGTTCTCGAGTAAAAATTTTATCTAATGAAATTCAATTTTTGTACGACCCCTGAAATTCAATGTTTTTTCTTTAGATCGGCTAAAAGTGGTTAAGTCCTATAACTTTGATATTTTTTTACGGCCAATTTTGAGTTTTAGAGAACAAGTTATTTTTTTAAAGTTTTTTAAATGAATAAGGAATAGTTTTCTAATTGGATTTTCTTTAGCAGAGACACCATATAAAGAGTTAAACTTTCTACTCTTATTACTAAAACATGTCACTTAGACAAAACGGTTGTAGTCCGGAATTCCACTTAATTTAAAGCCTTTCTTAAATTGGAACTATGGGCGTATGGCCAATCGTTCAAGAAATATGTAATTGTGCAATCTGTTTGAAGAACCCTGTATAAATTGCCTTCAGTTTTTTAGCGTCTTAGTATTTCGTAGGAATACTTACGGACAGAAATGAAGCAGAAAAGAGCCACAGTAAGAAGGATGAAGATAGTAGACTTCATTTTCATCTAAAATTCAAGTCCAATATGAAAACCTTTTGCATGAAAAAAAAGGTTCGTGTAGTTGCTATTGCGTGTAAGCGTAGCAGGTGCTCAAATAAACATGCGATTGTAACGTAATAAATAATCACAATGGAATAAATCTCATGAAACATTTTAAAGAGCCTGGGAGTTTTATTAACACTTTCCAACATAGTTGAAAAGTGTTTATGACTTTGTTCATTCTGTCTGTCTGTCTGCTCGAACGATAACTGCAGTAAAAATAACTTTATCAAAATGAAATTTTAGTATGTTGTTGAGACGGTCTATGGGACATATGGGAATGTAAATGTATAATATCACCCAATTAGTTTTGGATGGAACCCGAGTTGAAAAAGTGAAATACATTGAACCCTATTTTAAAAAAAAAATAAATTAATTATTACACCCTTATTATATGAAGAGATCACGTGATGCACTTCAAAATAAAATATGACATCCATCTTTTTTTCCAGTGTAAAAATCCTGATTTTTAAAGTTCTTTTACATTTTTAAATTTAGTGTTGCATCCGTCTTAAAATCGCTTTCGTTTTGCGTATGTTCTGTGCATCTATATTTTGTGCCAACGCAATTATACTATTTTTGAGTCTAAATGATCGTCAAATTTTGATTATTTCTATAACGAAGCCTAATTTTAATGGGTGCAGAATGTAAACAAGTGATTGTAAGATGAGTTGTATAAGAATAACTGAACTTTTTCACGCAAAATTATTTAGCTCTGGAGTCTGGAATAAAAGTGATATGAATGAAATATTCATTGCTTTTACGTAGACAGCCAGACAATTTATATTTCGATGACGTCTTTTGAATAAAGTTCATTATTTTCAATGAAGTTTCAAGTTTTCAAATATAATAAATTATTGTCGTACTGCGATAGTTTAAAATATATCAGCGCTGAATGTATCAGCACTGAATGCATTTTAGAGATGTTTAAATAAAATTGCATTTCAGTTGGAAAGTGTTTCATAATCAGTGCTTTATTCATGATTGGTCTTTCTTCTTCCTTAATTTAATTTGTTTCCTTTTTACTTTCCTTATATACATAGTATACTGTATAAGAAAAGTATTGTGGCGGGGTTGAAAATTCAAATTCTAGTTTTCGATGGCAGAGCACTTTCAAGCATCCCTGAACACGAATGGAACATTTTTGAAGTGATGTCTGTGTCTGTCTGTGTGTGTCTATGTGTGTGTGTGGATACGATATCTCACAAACGAATGGAGCGATTCGAATGAAATTCGGTATAAAAATTACCATCAGTAAATACTGGAAGCCTATTGTTTTTAAACGCAATTGAATGTTCAGAACTCCCCTAAATTTTCGAGTGAAATTTTGAAAAAAAATCAATAAATCAAAGCCTATAATAAAGTTACATACATAGACATTTGTTATGTAATTTTTCCTTAGAAAACGATTGACATATACTTAAGAACGCTAGCATAAACCGTTCTCGAGATATTGCACATTTTTCAAATAAATTTTTCAAAAAATCACATAAATTAAAAGAAATATTAACTATTGTAAAATATGTTTGCTTTTCCTATGTAATATCATGCGATAAATTTGGTGACATCATTCTCGTGGATCTAGCTCATTCTATTTATGAGAAAATATACTTTGTGTAATACTTTTGTAATTCAACGCCAATAGTCGTTTATGTGCTATAAGAATACCTTATTTCTCCGTCCATAACATTTACAAGGGAAGGCTTTGCAATAGTTCTCTCGGATTGCAATCTTTCATGTCCTATCTTGTAAAGGACCATAAATAACGATAAAATGCCACGGCTTCCATCTGTTAAATGATAGGGGGCGCCACAATAACAATCTGAAGTTGTCATGCACAGCGTCTCGGGCATGCATTTTGTTTATGTGTTACATGTTTGTAGCACGTCAATTTCGTTGTTATAAATTGGTTAAAGTGTTTCATAATTAAATTTTATATTTTTACTTGAAACAGTGCTGCAATCGGTGGTATGCCAACTGAAGATGGAAAAAAGGACACCGCTTCTGTATTAATAATCGTTTGGTTGTATGTTTTGTGAAATGTAATAGTATTATTCTGCTTGGATATTTACATTAGTTAGCTGTTTGTGCTGCCTTCGTTAGACTCATTAATTCAATCGCACTTTGTAAAATGTTATTTAAACTGACGCGCTTGTTTAGAAATTAAAATTTATTGTAATTGTTGATTATGTAAATTTGTTAAAATGACAATCAATCCTACAAATGTGTTGAACTTGCTACAAACAAGAATCAACAAAGAATTTAAAACACATCCTATTCCAGGTCCGAAAGATCATGAATTTGTAGAGTTTCTATTTGATTTAATTATTCAGAAATTGGAAAATACAATCGAAATTACTGAAAAGGATATATTATGGTACGACAGCGAATCAGATAGACCAATACGACAGGGAATCATGTCTTTGTCGTGTTTGATCAACCTTTACGACCATGTCTTGGCAATTGTTTAGGTAATTAATAAGATATAAATTATATTAGTAATAAATTTACTGTTTACTACTTACCATTATTGTCCATTTTATTTCAAAATAACAATAATAACTGAGAAGGATAATATTTTCACACTAAAATGTTAATAATACACGTCAGTAGAGCACGTTTGCATGACAACTTCAGATTGTTATTGTGGCGCCCCCTATCACTTAACAGATGAAAGCCGTGGCATTTTCTCATTATTCATGGTCCTGTACAAGATAGGACATGAAATATTGCAATCCGAGAGAACTATTGCAAAGCCTTCCCTTGTTAGCGAGATTTTGGCGTCGAATGTGGCGGAATGTCGCCAACGTAGCGACTTTTTTAAATGTTGCCAAATTAACGTAAATGTCGCCAATTTGATAAAAATAACGCTCAAGCAATGAAAATGACGACTAATTGACTAAAATTTAATATCTGGGAACGAATATAAGTATCTACTATAAGAATAACCTATTTTTCCGTTCGTAACGTTTGGCAAAATTTTGGTGACGAATTTGTCGGAATATCTCCAACTTGCTGACTTTTTAAAAGTTGCCAAATTGACGAAAATATCACTCAATTGATATAAATTCGTCAAATTGATGAAACCGACACTAAATCAATGAAATGACGACTAATTGATGAAAGTTCAATATCTTGGAAAGAACATAAGAGTAGACTATAAGAATAACCCATTTCTCCGTCCGTCCGTAACGTTTGGCGAGAAATGTATCGGGACGTCGCCAACTTGGTTACTATTTTAAATGTTGTCAAAGTGACAGAAATGTCGACAAGTTGATAAAAATGACTCCAAATGGGAAGTTATGTTTCGTAAATTCTGATTTCGATCATACGATTGGCATACCTTCTAGTATATAAGAAATGCTATTTTCTCCGTTTGTCGGTAACACTTGGTGATGTAGTTTGGTGAACTTGGCGAATAATCTAGCCAAAATATCGCCAACTTGGCCATATTTCGCCCTAGATTGACGAAAATATCGTTAATATTGCAAAAATAACGCCTAATTGATGAATTAATTATTAAAATGTTTAAATATATGGATTATATCGCTTATTGAGGATGATAATAATGATGAGGATGATAATATTGATAATTGTTTATTTAGAGTTGCGCAAAATATAAGTTAATTGGGTACTTTGAAATAGTTTGACATGTTGTCATCCGGAAAATTGCCAAGTGATTCAACGATAAAAACACAGTGCCGTGGATCTTATACATTCTTTTTTTTTTACTGTAAAATGAGTAAATTCATTGCATTATATAAGGGAAGTCATGTACTGCCCACATCAATTGTTTTTGTTCCTATACAGTGCATTTGATGCTCAAAATGCATTGATGTTGTATGGGAACTGTTCCGTTCTCTGATGGGAAACAGTTTTGCCTACAACCAATTCTCTATTTCTTTAATGTCTTTCTTGTATATATTTTCAATAGTTTTCTTAACCTCTTTCATATTCTGCTTTAATTTCTTGGTTTTTTTGTGTGGGATGTCACGTGAGCCGTGTACTTACTCTCAGTAATGATGTTGTAAACGATATATATTTCCTATCATTATCATCTCAATCACAGTTTTTTTTTCACAATGAGGCTTGAAGATACATGTTGTATGACGGCGTATTTCTCGAAATTTAATATTGCCATAATTTGTGGGTTTTTTCTTTGTGTCAATAATGATCCAAATGAGGCCGTTCTTGCCGTGAAACGTACTGCTGTAAAAATGCATCTGCAAATTAACCAAGACAAAATTAAATACATGGATTTTACCAGAAATGGGTCTTCCCCCTCGTTTTTGAGGCTGGTTTGTATAAATTTGAATCTTTCAAGCATAAACTCCCGGGATTTCAAACAAACTGTCAAAATAATATTAGTTTAGAAATCCAAACATGAATTATAACTTCAAATTGCTGTTATCATGGATTAAGAGTTTTTTCCAGATCACACATGATTGGGAGAAGAACAACATTATAATTATATGAAAAGAACTTATAAAACCTACTCTTCAGAAACATGGATTTTGGGTACCTCGCATAGTCGCATCATGCATTCGCCTTTGGCCTTGCAAACTCAAGCGCCAATCAGATATTATTTGGTCGAGGCCCCAGAAAGAGCCAGGCGCGATGCCGGTGGCCTGGCCCTAACGCCTGTCCTGTTTAGTCAGATTTCTTTAAATAAGCTTGTGGATTTATTCAAATACCCATTTCCATATTTTCGGTTCACTTTAAATGAATATTTTCTCGTTTTAAATCATAGTTGGAAGAAGTGCTGCCGACAGAATTTCCTGCCTTGCAGCAAATCTGCTGCTCCTTACTATTTTATATATTTTTTTATAGGTTATAGACTTTTTCTCTTAAATTGTTTATGCGACTCTTGCCCCTAAACCTACCAGGGCCCTATGTAATATATCCGTTTACCCTCCTCTGTCGACGGCCCTGGTCGGAAGCTAAATATTGTATTCTGAAGCAGAGTTGGGCAGTATCGAAAATACATGCATATGAAATACATTTTCATAATAGATTTGTATTTTGTATTTTAAACTGAAACTAAAGTGTTTTGGTAATGTATCGGAAATACATTTTCAGGGTATTTTGTATTTTCAAAATACTTAAAATACATTTCTTCAGATGTTGAACTATCGCGTTTAAACCCCAGATGAACGATTTGAAAAAAGGAAAACGGCTCATCTGTATTTTTTCTAGTCGCAGAATTCTTTTCTAGGAGTTAATCGAAACATACTTTTTCAAACTGGTGCCAGGAAAGATGTTAATGAATGGGATGTTTAGTATCTGTGGTGGCTTCTGAAAAATATAGTTTCTGTTATAAAATTTATGTTCATATAGGAATTATATAAAGATGTTTGGGCGATGACTATTTTGCCCGATCTTTATGAGAATGACGCCAAAGATAACTATGAAGAGACCTAAATTGCATAGAGTCGAGAATGAGTTGCCAAGCATAACTTAAATTTGAACGGGGTCAAAATTACAAATCGACGCACGGTAGATATGAACAAGAAAGATCAATCATGCTTAAAGCATTGATTATGAAACACTTTCAAACTTCAATGCAATTTTATTTAAAAAAGTCGAAAATGCAATACATTCCTCGGTAATATTTTAAAACTTATCACGATACTACATTGATTTATTATATTTGAAAACTTAGACCTTCATTGAAAAAAATGAACTTCATTCAAAAGACGCCATTGAAATATAAATTGCGTGGTTTAAATATCTCTAAAATGCAATACATTCCACGGTAATATTTTTAAATCAATCATAATACTACGATAATTTATTATATTTGAAAACTTCATCGAAAACAACTGAAATTAATTCAAATGACGTCATAGAAAAAATAACACGCCTGGATCTCTCTATAAAAGCAGGATTTCATTCATAACTTTCTCCATTTCATTCATCACAATACTATAATAATTTATTTTATTTAAAAATTAAGACCATGGAGCTACAATTCATAAACTTTATGCTTAAAACTTCATCGAAAAATATCGTCCTTCTGTTTATAAAATCAATTAATATTTCATTCATATCAGCCATGCAGACTCCATTGACTGAATTATTTTGTGTTAAAGAAATACAGTAATTCTAATACAACTCATTCTACATATTTTGCTGTTTACATTTTACATAGGTGAAAAATAGGCTTAATTGTAGAAATAATCAAATTTGAATGAGAATTTAAACTCAAATATATTGTCATTGTGTTGTTTTAGTATGTAGATGCACAGAATTTAAGCAGAAATAAAGTAGTTTTAGGATGGATACAACACTCAATATGAATTAAAAAGAACTTTAAAAAATCACGAATTTGAAACAAGATGGATGCCATATCTCATTTTGAAGTGGGTCATGTGATCGTTTCATATCATGGTCACGTGATCGTTTCATATAAGATGTGTAATTATTATTTTAATTTTTATTTAAAAAACTACTGAATATATTTAGCTGAATTTTTTTTTATATATTTTATGGAACAATTTGACTATTACCTAAAATTTTCGAAGCAATTTGTGAATTTTAAATCCGCTTAAAAAATGTTAGAAAAATTAGGTCCCATAGGGCTCAATGTATTTCATTTTTTCAACCCGGGTTCAATCCAAAACTAATTGTGTGATATTATTCATTTATATTCCCATAGGTCCTACAGACCGTCTGAACAACATACTAAAATTTCATTTTGATTAAGTCATTTTTACGCAGTTATCGTGCTAACGGACAGACAGACAGACAGACAGACAGACAGACAGAATGAACAAAGTCATAAACACTTTTCAACTTTGTTGTAAAGTGTTAAAAAGGGGCAAGCAGAGAGCTTGAAATTGCATTCTTTGTGAAAATAGAAGCATAAGCAATCCAAGCTCTGCTGTGCATTGTATAGTATATATATTTTAAGTAAATAAAGAGATGCAATGTAGTAAGTCATGGCAAAGACGCGAGGAAAGATGGAAGATACTTCTGTTCGTGATGAAAATGTATCGACGGAATTAATGGATAATGACGTGCACGGTATGCAATATTAGATGAAAAATGTTTTAAAAGTGATATCTATTGATGATAATGGAAAAGTAAGACGGAATGCTAACTGTGAAAACCAAAATGTGCGATTATAAATGGGACTTTTGAAGCAACTACAAATTTTAAAACGTTTCTAAATGTAAGAATTTAGTTTTATGCAGTAGTGCCTCGATTTAACGAGTATTTATGCTGGTCCCTTGGCATTCGTTTAATCGAGGTCGGCTAAATTATTTAATACGTTTTATTGGTAGCAAAAAATTTGGCATACTAATGTTTTTCAGAAAAATATTTCTTAAAACATTTATTTCTCGGAATCTGCTAAGGATGGAGCTCAGATGCTGACTGATTTGGAGTTAGTATCATATTTCGGAGGAATTGGGGTTCATCGTGGAATTCCACTTTCTGTTCACAAATTTTTATTTCATTTAAAACGTCTATATCTCAAAATTGCCTATATACAGACTTTAGATGATAAATGATATGGATTACGCATCATATTTTAACAGAGGTAATGTGGTTCGCTAAGAATTTTTACTTTCTTTTCCATTTCTGGTTCAAAAAATTTCTTTAAAACATCTATTTCTCAGAATCGGCTATAGATAGAGATAATGACTGACATGAATTCAGCATTGTGGAGGGGATTAAGAGACTCACTAAGGATTTTCCACTTCCGGTTCTAGTGATCTCACTTCGTATTCAAAAGTTTACATTTTACTTGAAGCATCTATTTATCTAAATCTGCTATAAATATAGTTTAGAGGATGACTGATAGGGATTCACCATCAAATTCCAGAGCAGGTAGGGCGTTTACTAAGAATTTCCACTCCCGGTTCTCTTTTTGCACTTCCGTTCAAAAAATTTCCTTGAAACTTTGTTTCTCAAATTGGCTATATATAGAGCTGAGATGATGATTGATATGAATTCAGCATTAAATTCGGGAGGAGATTGGCGGGATCACTAAAGATCCCCTGTGTTTTCCCCTTCCGGTTCAAAAAATGTTCTTGAAACATTAATTTCTAAGGAATGACTATAGATAGATCTTAGATAATGACTGATATGGATTCAATGTAGAATTCTAGAGGAGGGTGGGTGTAGGGAGGGTTAACTAAGTATTCCCATTTCCGGTTTTGAAGATGTTACTTCCCGTTTTTATGAAAATTCATGTAACTGTACGAAATATGTTTGCAGAAAAGAGATAAAATGCTTAATAGTTCCGGCACAAAGAGGTGTATAAAACATTTGCCACCATAGGAATGTTTCTTCATAAAATTCTTGTTTCTAACACTTTACAACATAGTTGAAAAGTGTTTATGACTTTGTTCATTCTGTCTGTCTGTCTGTCTGTCTGTCTGTCTGTCCGTTAGCACGACAACTGCCGTATAAATGACTTTATCAAAATGAAATTTTAGTATGTTTTTCAGACGGTCTGTGGGACCTATGGGAATATAAATAAATAATATCACCCAATTAGTTTTTTATTGAGCCCGGGTTGAAAAAATGAAATACATTGAACCCTATGGGACCTAATTTTTCAAACATTTTTTAAGCAAATTTAAAATTCACAAATTGCTCCGAAATTTTTAGGAGAAATTCACATTATCCCATAAAATATATAAAAAAAATTTTAGTAAAATATGTTAAGTAGTTTTTTAATTAAAAATTATTTAATATAGGGAAAAAATTAAATTCAATTAAATTCTGATTTTTGGGATATCCTCCAGAAAGAAAAAAGAGATATAAATATTATATAATAAATATCTTTCCAAGAGTTTAATCATTCTGTATATGAGAGAGGCTTCACATTTTAAAATAAATTTGGTAGATAACAATTTTTCAAATTTGTTTTTATTTTTATATAACTCTTCATGATATACTTATTTGATGGCATTTTTAATGCACTTCCCTACGTCCTAGAGAGTTAAAATTTGGTACACAGCTTAAATTTGTTGAACTTTTTATTCTACAAAAATTTGGTGGATCTTTAAATATAGATCCTTCATGCAGAATGCAAATATCTCAAGCGATTGTAAGGTGAGTTACATAAGAATTGCTGAATTTTTTTCACACAAAATTATTTAGCTCTGGAGTTTGGAATACAAGTTATATGAATGAAATATTCATTGATTTTGCATAGAGAATTAGATGATTTATATTTCGATACATTTTTAAATATTTAAGTGTAATAAATTACTGTAGTACTGTGATAATGTAAAAGATATCAGCACTGAATGTATCACACTTTAGAGATTTTTAAATGAAATTGCATTTCAGTTGGAAAGTGTTTCATAATCAATGCCTATGCATGATTAATCTTTCTTGTTTATTATATTTTTGTCTGTCATATAAAATGTGTTCCACTATAGATAAATTTTTCTCTTTATTTATTTTTTATTAACACTTTACAACAAAACTGAAAAGTGTTTAGGACTTTGTTCATTCTGTCTGTCTGTCTGTCTGTCTGTCCGTTATCACGATAACTGCCGTAAAAATGACTTAATCAAAATGAAATTTTAGTATGTTGTTCAGACGGTCTGTAGTATCTATGGGAATATAAATGAATAATATCACTCAATTAATTTTGGATTGAACCCGGGTAAAAAAATGAAATACATTGAGCCCTATGGGGCCTAATTATTCAAACATTTTTAAGCGGATTTAAAATTCACAAATTACTTCGAAAATTTTAGGTAATATTCAAATTGCTCCAAAAAATATATAAAAAAAATTCAGCGAAATATATTCAGTAGTTCCTTAAATAAAAATTAAAATAATAATAACACCTCTTATATGAAGCGATCACGTAACCATGATGACAAGATCACGTGACCCACTTCAAAATGATGTATGGGCTCCATCTTGTCTCAAAATCGTGATTTTTAACACTTTACAACATAGTTGAAAAGTGTTTATGACTTTGTTCATTCTGTCTGTCTGTCTGTCTGTCCGTTAGCACGATAACTACCGTACAAATGACTTAACAAAATGAAATTTTAGTATGTTTTTCAGACGGTCTGTAGGACCTATAGGAACATAAATAAATAATATCACCCAATTAGTTTTTTATTGAACCCGGGTTGAAAAAATGAAATACATTGAACCCTATGGGATCTAATTTTTCAAACATTTTTTAAGCAAATTTAAAATTCACAAATTGCTTCGAAATTTTTAGTAAATATTCACATTGTCCCCTAAAATATATAAAAAAAATTCAGTAAAATATGTTAGGTAGTTTTTTAATTAAAAATTATTTAATAAAGGGGGAAAAGCAAATTCAATTAAATTCTGACTTTTGGGATATCCTCCAGAAAGAAAAAAGAGATATATTATATAATATATATCTTTCCAATAGTTTAATCATTTTGTATATGAGAGAGGCTTCACATTTCAAAATAAATTTGGTAGATAACAATTCTTCAATTTTTTTTTAATTTTATATAACTCTTCATGATATACTTATTTGATGGCATTTTTAATGCACTTTCCTACGTCCTACAGAGTTAAAATTTGGTACACAGCTTAAATTTGTAGAACATTTTATTCTACAAAAATTTGTTGGATCTTTAAATATAGATCCTACATTTTTTCGAAATGGCCTGCAAATAATTCCCGTTCACTTCTATAAATCATTGTTGCAATCTTGTTAAAAATTCTGATGTGGGCAGTACATGTCTTTCCCTACAGACTCATATTCACGTTCTCTTTATTTCTTCAATAATAATTTCAGTTTATCTGCACAAAATAACAGCCATAAGTATTTTAAATGACATTGAATTTGTACGTTAAACTTAAATTTGGTTCTCATTTGATAGCTGGACTTATTGTCAAAGGTGGCGTAGCGATAACGCGAAAAAACTAAAATATCTCAAGAACGGCTAGTCCTAGAGTAATGGGATTAGTCTTATTCTTTTTGTTGTCAAAAATCACGTATAAAATAGGAATTTAATTGATGTAATTGAGCACACGTAGTCTTTTATTTTTATATTTAACGATTTTTGCGGGCCATTTTGCAAAAACAGCCCGTTCCTTTTTACTGAATCGTACTAGAATAACCTACGAGTGATTTATATACCAAATTTTGTTAAATTTGGTATATAAATCACTTGTAGGTTACTGAAATATTAGACACTAAATTTTGTTAAATTTGGTCCATTAGTTTTTAGCTGGAGAGGATAAAGACAATTTCTGCCGGCCATTTCGCAAAGAAGGCAGATTCTTTTATTACGTATCGTACTATAATATAATGAACAGCAGGGTTTCTCACAAAAAACTTACCTACCAAATTTTATGAAATTCGGTTCATTAGTTTTTCGGTTAGAGTGGATGCAATATCCTCACATACACACAGAAAAACACACAGATACACCGTTACACACACAGGCGTCTTCCTAAAAATAGTTTTTTCGTGTTCTAGAAGTCCTAAAACGTGTAGTTCCTTCGAAAATTCGAGTTCCGATCTTCGGCACGATTCCAATACTTTGAATACATACACACACACACACACACACGCATATATTATCTGTGTATCTAAATTCCGTGCCTACGCAATTACAATAGTTGTGATTTTAAATGATTATTAAACTTTTATTACTTCTTCAACGAAGCCTAATTTTAACTTATGCAGAATGCAAATATCTCAAGCGATTGTAAGGTGAGTTACATAAGAATTGCAGAACTTTTTTCACAGAAAATTATTTAGCTCTGGTGTCTGGAATACAAGTTATATGAATGAAATATTCATTGATTTTGCATAGAGAATCAGATTATTTATATTGCGATAGAGTTTTAAATATTTAAGTATAATAAATTACTGTAGTACTGTGATAATGTAAAAGTTATCACCACATAATGTATCACATTTTTGAGAAATTTTAAATGAAATTGCATTTCAGTTGGAAAGTGTTTCATAATCAATGCTTATGCATGATTCATCTTTCTTGTTAAAGTTCTTTTTAATTCATATTGAGTGTTGTATCCGTCCCAAAACCACTTTATTTTTGCTTAAATTTTGTGCATCTACATACTGAAACAACGCAATTACAATATATTTGAGTTTAAATGCTCATTCAAATTTGATTATTTCTACAACGAAGCCTATTTTTCATCTATGCAAAATGTAAACAGCAAAATATGTAGAATGAGTTGTATTAGAATTGCTGTATTTCTTTAACACAAAATCATTTAGTTTATGGAGTCTGCATAGCTGATATGAATGAAATATTCATTGATTTTACAAAGAGAAGGACGATTTTTTTCGACGAAGTTTTAACCATAGAGTTTAATTACTTGTAGCTCCATGGTCTTAATTTTTAAATAAATTAAATTATTATAGTATTGTGATGAATGACATGAATGGGAAATTATTTATGAATGAAATGCTGCTTTTATAGAGAGGGCCTGGCGTGTTATTTTTTCTATGACGTTATTTGAATGAATTTCAGTTGTTTTCGACAAAGTTTTCAAATATAATAAATTATCGTAGTATTATGACAATTCTAAAATTATTACCGAGGAATGTATCACATTTTAGAGATGTTTAAACCAGGCAATTTATATTTCAATGCCGTCATTTGAATGAAGTTCATTTTTTTCGATGAAGGTTTAAGTTTTCAAATATAATAAATTAATGTAGTATTGTGATAAGTTTTAAAATATTACCGAGGAATTTATTGCATTTTAGACATGTTTATATAAAATTGCATTGAAGTTGGAAAGTGTTTCGCTTTAAGCATGATTGATCTTTCTTGTTTTTATTTTATTCACTTTATGATTTAAATTTTCAAAGAATTTAGTCTTATTTTTCAAATACATTCCAATCTTTTTAAAATGCCAAAGTTAATATTTAACAAATATAAAGTTTGTTTATTTCCAATAAAATGTATGGATAAATGTTGCTTTTCTATGAACACAGCAATATTTAATTTTTTTAAATTTACTTTGCATTTCGAAAGTACATGTCTTTTGTATTTGAAATTTTTTTAATTTGAAAAGTATTTTGTATTTTATGCGCTGAAACCTATGTATTTTGTATCGAAAATACATTTTCAATGTATTGGAATAATATTTCGATGTATCGAAAATACATTTCAATACATTTTTCAATGCATCGTATTTCAATGTATTGGGCAAAATACATTTTCAACGTATTTTGCCCAACTCTGTTCTGAAGAAAAGAAATGAATAGAAATAGAATCCAGATATCATTATGAAAATGATTTAGAATTAGTTGTAAGGTGCTGCCATCTAACGCCGAGAATTTATATCTATTGTATTTTTTAATTCTCAAATATTCTATTTAACGCATTGATTTCATGTTTATTTTATATTACTACTTTTGAAACAATTTTTTAAAAGTTCTTATAAATATTATTTAGAATCGATTTTCTATCGCTGTTACTTGAAGTGCAACTTACTACGGTGGGCCATAATAAATTATTTTATATGCACATTAAGATAAATTATACAGAAATCTCATGGTGAGTACAAATATCATATTTTCCTTCCACAAATTTGGATTTAAAATTCTTATAAATCAGTTGCCTGAAAGCGAAAGTATAAAACATTGTGCTTGATCGAGTAAATCCTTCCTTTTCCCCCACAAAATTACTTCTTTAAAAGGGGGTATGAATCTTTGTGGTGCTGCCCTCTAATGTTTAGATTTTACATTAGTGCTATTAATACAGTGTCAAAATTATTTAGAGATTGCGAGTTCTGTTACTTATTACCTTTTAAGAAAGTGAATTTGATTTGCATAAAATATTTTTTCCTGATACATAGAGCAGAGCCGCCCATACAAATTGTGACACTCCCTACAAATATTTACCACTCCCCCCCCCTTCATATTTTATTTTCCCCTCTTTATAAACTTTTCATGTCTTCTCCAGCCTTAAAAAATATTGGGGGTACAGACATCCTCTGGAGCTCAGGCCCCTCCAACTCAGAAGGTGCTCCGTTCCCCGTTCCACCTTATGGGCGGTCTTGCTCAAAGTCTAATGATTGTGGGATCTAAACGTGGAGCAAAAGCCCCAACTTATTTGGGGAAAGGGGGCAATTGTTGTTCATGTTGACATCATTATATTCAGTTTGATATAATGATTAGTAAATATCAATTTGGCCACTTAATACCTGGGCCCCTTTGTTAAAGAAAATATTATACTTCGAAATCGCGCGGAGCAAAATTGTCGCAACTAGTAGGAAAAAATAATATATATAAAAAGTTCATAAATTACACAATATTTTTTATCATTTTTTTCTGGATTTGATTTTCTACATCTATGTGTGAGGGGCACGAGGTGCCGATTTTATTCCTTGATCTATTTATTCACTGTAGCTACGTTTCTGCAAGAAGGAGCAATGTGTACAACTAAGGCAGGACAAAAGGATGTTTCGCATAGATCCCCAGGCCGCGTAAACGGTTTATGAATACGGGACAGTGATATATAAAATTCTTACTTGCATTCTTCTGGGACCCGGGCTGCATGAACAGTTTGTGGTCTTATTACAGCCTATTTTACGAGGTCAATAATTCTCTGCATAGGGATCGGATAATTCCCATCGTCAACTAAATTATTGTCTCGATATTAGTGTTTTCTCAAACGATGTTAAGTTTTACATTCTTCACTTTACCTCTATGATTGATACGAAATTTTAAATGTTATCTAGGGTAGTTAACATTTAAAAATTTTGTAGCAATCACTTTATATTGGAAAACCGCTAATATCCTTTGAAACAATAATTTAGGTAGGGTTGGGGGTAACAGTAGTCTTGCATTATATGTCTTTCTATATAGTATATAATTATAGTAGAGTAAATGCTGGACAATTTGCACAAAATAAATGAAAAGTTTTATGCATGCTGATAATAATGCATATTGATTAGTTATTGAAGTCAAAGATTAGGCTTTTTAATCATGATATGCATATTTTTCTCAAATGGCCATACTGTAACAATTCTTATTGTAAAGATTCATTCTGTTGAGAATAATGTAGTGAATGAAACGATAAGGTTACTTTTAAAAATCTTTACATAAAATGTGTTCGCATATTGAAGTTTATGAGTGTCGGACATTTAAGACGGAGCTCTCCTATGTTGCTAAGAAATAAGTAACAAACTGTTGACGAATCATTATTTACTTCGAACCTTTTATTTATGTGTTTTTTTATGTAGATTTTCTTCAAAACAGATCGTTCTAGCATTCTAAAAACGGTTAATGTATTTTTTGACATAAAACTATGTACATAATAAGTGAATATTCACTTGTTATATACAAGACTATTTTTTTTTTATTTTACTGCGGCCCGACCAAAATGGATGCCGTTTATGTAGTATGGCCATTTTTTTTTCTGGGAACACCTTAAAAAATGATCAAATTTCTTCAAGACATACAATATAATGTATTCACAAGAATCTGAGAAAAAGACTTGCATGAATAACCATAGATCGCTGACATTAAGCATTATTTTAAGCATAGCTTTCGCTGAATTATTATGCTGAATGTTCACATTTGTTATTTATTATTGCATTTATTGATGATTCGAAATTCGATTATTGATGGCATATTTTTGTGCATCTACGAACAGGGTGCTCATAGTGTTGCCACAGCATTGTAGGTTCACGGAAATTCGCGTAGCAGTAACGGAGTCTTAGTCATACTCCTTTTCCATGTGTTTATTGCATGCTGGCTAACCATCGAATCAACGACTCTTGTCACAAACTTCACTCTGTGGGTACAGGAACTTACATATTCTCCCTGTAATGTCACTCCACCTATTCTGATTTGTTCGTGGTAATGCAGGAGACTGGAACAGTTTATTTATGTTACGTACACAGTGGTTCGCGTGACTGCAGTACTTGGTACGCACTGCATTTAACGTGCTTTATTATCTTGATTAACACATGTAGCCAAAATGTCCACATGTCGTGCGACAAATACCAAAGTATAAAAGCTACCAAAATTAAGCAGAATAAAATAAAATATGAAGAAAACAAACTTTTTCGGGAGTTATAGTAGCAATCGTCCAAATAATTATGGAAACATATAAAAAATGAACTAACATTATCCCAGGAAATAACAAGAAAGAACAATCATGCATAAAGCATTGATTATGAAACACTTTCCAACTGCAATGCAATTTTATTTAAACATCTCTAAAATGCGATAAATTCAGCGGTGATACTTTTAAAATTATCACAATACTACAAAAATTTATTATATTTGAACACTTACAACTTCATCGAAAAAAAATGAACTTTATTCAAATGAAGTCATCGAAATATAAATCGCCTGGCTCTCTATATAAAAGTAATGGATATTTCATTCATAACCTTTTATTCCATTCCTTTCATTCAGCGTTGATATTTTTAAAATTATCACAATACTACAATGACTTATTTTACTTAACAACTTAAACCATAGTGGTAAAAGTACTTTCTAACTCCATGCTTAAAATTTTATCGAAAAAAGCAATACGTAAGCAATATAAATATATAAATACGTAGCAATATAAATACGTAAGCAATACAAAAGCAATATAAAATCGTCTGCTTCTCTATGTAAAATCAATGAATATTTCATTCATATAAGCTATATTGCAGGCTCCAGAGCTAAATCAATTTGCGTTAAAAAAATTCAGCAAGTTTTATACAACTCATCTTACAGCTTGATGTGTTTACATTCTGCATACGTTAAAATTAGGCTTCGTTGTAGAAATAATTGAAGGTTGATGATCATTTGAACTAAAAAATATTGTAATTGCGTTGGCGCTGTATATAGATGCACAGAATTTACGAAAAAATAAAGCGGTTTAAGACGGATGCAATACTAAATATAAATTAAAAAGAGCTTGAAAAATCTCGATTTTGACACTTAAAAAAAAGATGGATGCCATATTCTTTTTGAAGTGGGTCACGTGATCTCTTCATGTAATATGGGTGCAATTATTATTTTAATTTTTATTTAAAAAACTACCGAACATATTTTGCTGAATTTTTTTTATATATTTTATGGGATAATTTGAATATATTTTTAAATTTTCGAAGTAATTTGTGAATTTGAACTTCGCTTAAGAAATGTTTGAAAAATTAGGCCCCACAGTGTTCAATGTATTCCATTTTTTCAACCCGAGCTCAATCTAAAACTAATTAGATGGTATTATTCATATACATTTCCATATGTCTCATACACCGTTTCACCAACATACTAAAATTTCATTTTGATAAGGTTATTTTTACGGCATTTATCGAGAATTCTCACAGATAGACACACAGATAGAATGAACAAAGTCATAAGCATTTTTCAACTATGTTATAAAATGTTAAAAATGTAACAAATGGAAATTGAAAAAAGAGATTTTGAGGTGGAAGAAATGAAGGTAAAATGTCCTTTAACATGAGAGTTTGAATGAGATAAAATAGAGAAATCTTAAAGAAAGTCTGATTCAAAAATGGAATTTGGTGAGAAAATGATGTTAACATCCGAAAAGATAAAAACATGATTACAGTTACAACAATGTCTTAGACACTTGTTTAGAAATATAACTCACATGTTCATAAATACGAAAGTTAAGGGCTTTTTTTTATTTCGATCACCATAACCAAGATCACGAATAAGGGCTGTGATATATAAACACTCCAATGATTGATTGCAGTAATGGAGCTGTATTGACGAAGTCATCTCTTTTAGCTTATTTATCTCAGCAGTTTGAGCGAATTTTGTTATACTTTATAATCTCAAATAATTATTTTTTCAGGACTAAACTGTAGTCCTTCTCTTTTAGTTTATTGGATTGTATTACATGATTGAATCAAATCAAAGGATATAATTAAATATATGTCCTGTGGAACATTAGATTTCACGTAACTTCAAAATCGAATCGTCTAGAGTCGATCGTCTGATTAGCACTCAGCTGTGCTCACAGCGATATCAATAGATATCTTTGCATTTTCTTTCGAAAAAATGTTGCTGTGGCTGGACTTTATCCCTCTCTGGCCATTTACACACTATAATCTAATAATGGGAGCGGTAGCCCATTGGTTAGCGCGCTGGAGTTGCACTCGGTAGGCCCGGGTTCGATTCCAGCCACTGCCAAGACTGCCGCCGTGTTCATGCGGAGTACGATCACGTTAAACATGTGGGTCCGAAAGTCCTTCCGAGAGGTTGGTGGTAGGGGAAGGAGGTAGGGGTACGATCCCTGTGGATGCCTCCCCCACTGGGTTCCAGTCTAAGTTGGGTGGCACTTCCCGACCGTCCAAACTGTTACCTTACACCTTTCTGGTAGGTCGGACGGTCTGGGTTTCAACAACAACAACACTATAATCTTATCCCGCCAATTGTTTTAAATGTATTATACACTCTTTTGCTAAGGAAAAAAAACGAAGTACCATGAAGAAAGTGACTGTTTTTTTTAAATTAAATATTCGTACAGTTCATACACAGGTAATGAAATGATTCCAAAATCAAGGCCGCAGGCCTCATCAATGGTTAACAATTGCACATTGAATTTTCAAATCAGTATTTGGTGAAACCCCCCTTGGCGACAATTCATGCTTCTATACCTCTAGGTAAGGAGTGATAAAGTTTCCTAATGTCATCCTGCGATACATTCTGCCAGGCAATCCTCAATTATTGCTCCAGATCTGCTACATTTCGGGGTGCCCAAATTCGGCGGCCTAGCATGTCCCATACCTGCTCGATTGGCGAAAAGTCTGGTGACCTTGCTGGCCAAGGAACCAGTCCACAGATATGCGAGCTGTGTGTGGCGTGGCATTATCTTGTTGGAAAATGGTTCCAGAATAGCGTGCCATGAAGGGTAACGCAAACGGCCGTAGGATTTCATCAACATATTGTTGAGCTGGTAAAGTTGTACACAGGATGAGTAGGTAGTTGCTGTAAGCCCCCTGGGTCTGTCGAGAGGTCTGGGTCTGCAACAGGATGAGTAGGGGCGACCTGCTATCGTAAGCGATAGCACCCCACGCCACCACACCCGGGGTAATGGCTGTGTGCCTATGTAAAACAAAGACTGATTGGGACCGCTGACCCTGGCGCTTTCAGACACGTATCCGATGGTCATCTGCTGAAAGACTGAAGCGTGATTCATCACTGAACACTGTGCGATACCAGTCTACTGGCAGCCATGATGCTGGACTACAACACCACTCTAAACGACTCTGTCGATGTTGGGGGGTTATGGGCAGACGCCTTAAAGTGCCGCCGTGAGCGTAACCCCACCCCAGCCAAGCGTCGTGAGATGGTGGAAGGTACCACGGGTGGTATGGAAGAGGCTGTAGCACGTTGGATGGCGAACAGTGATGCCGTTGGGCCAGTTCGGGCCAGCCTCACAATCATCCGGTCTTGCCTCGCATTCGTCCACCTTGGCTTTTCAGAGCCTTCATTCCACCGATGCGACCCTGCAGCAACCATTGCTGCCAGCACCTTTGCACAGCAGTGTCCATTCGGTGCAGGTGGTGGCCTATTGCTCGGTATGACCAGCCATCTTCACGCATCTCAACTATACGACCACGTTCGAACTCGTCTAATTGCTTATAAGGACTTCGGCAATGTGGTAAAACCATTATTGGTTGTGTCTCCACCAATAATACAACGCCGATAACGAGCAAAGACAAACCGTCTCCATTTTTAACATGTTTTATAGGATGCTAGTTGCGCAGTAGAAACGCGCGCTATGACCGAAGTTAACACTCATGGGCCTTGCAAATTTAATAATTTGTAAACTTTATGAAGGATTTGCATGCGAAATTTCGAGATGATCGGATTATTTTTTGGGGGTGCTTCGTTTTTTTTTTCTTGCAAAAGAGCGTAATATCACAATGAGTCGAAACCGAGTCTGTCACACCATCGGCCCCAGTTCAAACTTGTCGATCGTAACATTGATCAATAGAGGGCGTTCTTATAGCGGAACAGCAAATCCTATGTAAAATACAAGAGTTTGTAGCTCTGCTACAGAAGTGCCTTTGATTGATCGAAGCAAAATTACGAACGGAAAAGCGTGTAATAGGACGCCATGTTTTCCCGATTATCGTTCATGTGTACCACCTTTACACCATCCCGGTTATACTCTACTGTTTATTACTTCTTTCAACATTAAATTTAGTCATCAAGCTTTTCTCCTATCAACTTAGTTATACAGCTATATTAATAATAATAATAATAAAAAACTTTATTTTGCCATAATAGGTATAATTTTAATTTCATAAGTTAATGCATAACAGCGTGGTAAGGAACTGCGGACAAAGGTGCTTGATGGGCTCACAGACCCCAACCAAATTGGCGACACGCTAGCATAAAATCAATAGTCAGTGGCAGAACAAAATTCGTATCAAAACAGACTAGAGACAGCAAAACAAAACACAAAGAAAAGAAATAAAAACGTTAGATTAACAAATTAACAAAACGATCGAAGTTAATAAGATGAATAATTTTAAGTGTATCTTAAAACTATTTTCGTTGTTCATTGACTTTAAGGAAGGTGGAAAAGAGTTCTATAATCTTGATGCAGTAGAATTGATGTTTAAGTACAAACTATTTGTACAAGATAAAGGGGGTAAAAGTTGATTTAATTATGATGGTGGAAATTTTCAAAAAATCTACTATGTTGATTATAATGAATGTGCTCAAACAAAGCAAGACGATAGTGAAAAATCTTAGTGGCGGTAAAAATTTTATAACGAGAACAAATATCATAGTGATGGATGTTCGAATCAAAGGAAATTTTAAGAGATATTTGCTTATTTTGGTAGTACTGTTCCCCAAAGAAGATTACAATAAGATAATGCTTGCCTACATTAAAACCATTCTCTATTCTTATTAAAATCAACAATTGCTTTGATTTTGTGATCTCTTTTACTCAAAAGCTGCAATTGGTAGGAAAATACAATTTTGCACATTTACGTAAAATTGTAAGCAGCTGTGTTTAATTACAATATATAATTAAAATTAACTGTAGCAGGGCGAAGCGTCCGGTTTTAAACTTGCTTCATACAAATAGCTTGTAAATAACAATTTTTAAATAGCTAATCCAAGCGTGTGCACTTGCATGCAAGTAGATTCGTTGGATCGTGGTCAATTCATTCCAATTCATTTCAATTTAGCCAATTCATTCTAAACTATATAAATTTGTAAGATTAAGAACACAACTTTAGACAGAAGGTCTTTTATTAAAACTTCTTATAAGACGTACAAAGTAAAAATGCCAGAGCGCTTTCTAGCGTTAATACGCTCTTCATCAGTGGCTACATGGAAAGTGAATGGGATCGTTTATATATAGACCAGTAATATAGAAAAATTGCATAAATAAATATAAAATTAATAAATGAACAGACGATTATACAAGAAATATACACAAAAAATATAAAATATATTTTAAATGGATTCAAAATGCAAGTATACCACGAGAAAAGTACAATTAAAAAATATTATTTTATTACAGGAAAAGTGCAAATTCGAAAGGACAGTCAAGCCCGATCTTTATGAGAATGACGCCAAAGATAACTATGAAGAGACCTAAATTGCATAGAGTCGAGAATGAGTCGCAAAGCATAACTTAAATTTGAACGGGGTCAAAATTACAAATCGACGCACGGTAGATATGAATAAAAAGGTATTCATAAAGGAGAATATTACGTGGGTTATTACAACGCATTAAAAGGAAAGTTTTTAAAAAACGGACAGAAAATTATCATTAACAACATATCGAGCAAGAGCAGTAGAAAGTTTACCACCTTTGACATCACGAGCGTGTTCTGCTAAACGGATATCAACATTGCGTTTGGTATTGCCAATATAAAATTTATAGTCACCATCGGGAGACAGCAGGGGAACTACTTACACCCTAGCATTGCTTTTAAAGTCATCAATATCTCCAAGTTTATCAGAACGAATACGGTTAAATAAAGTGATGATATTAGAGTGAGCAGGCTTGAAACCAAATTCATGCCAGAACTGAATAAAGGGACGGAAGATCCTAGGATGGTAAGGAAAACTAGATTTATAAGCTAAACGATCTTTTAAAGCAACAAGTTTAGTATCAAATTGAGTAAATTTACGGCGAACATGGGCGAAAATCTTATGTATAAATTCAAAAGAATAAGCATCCTCATGGCCAAGATTAAAAATAAAATTAAGTTCATCCCGCAAAGCAGAGATAGAAGAACAAACAATAAATGCGCGATTAAAATAAGCAGTTAAAGAGGCTTTTTTTGAGGGAATAGGATGCTTTATTAAAAAATCTGTTTATCGTTCTTCTGAAGTACATATTATTCAGCGCGCTGAATTTAAATTACTTTGTAATTCTATCCGTGAACTCTGTATTGATATTAGTTTTGTGAGCGTTCATGCTATTTTTTGTACAGTGTTGCCTGTTCACATCCTGCCATTGTGAATTCTTTTGCGAATATATTTATACTCGCCTAAATCATGTCCGTAATGACATAGAAATTCGGCATGCTAAAAAATATTCTGCTTGGACAAACCAGTTTGAAGGGTTTAACTGTCCCCGTAAAATACCTTTGCCCTTACACATTTCTAATTTTTCTGTCAGTCAAGCTGTCTTTGTGAGTGATGCCCCCCCCCTTCTTCTCAGCACCCTATGTTTAAATATTCCCGTTTTGAAATTTTGCTTTAAAACCAACATTTTTTTCACAGCTTTAAAAACCTTTACCTTTTTCGTTTGTAAATTGTGCTAACATTGATATCTCCTCTATTCAGAGTAAAGCCCTGAGAGAGGCTCTAAATTCGCCTATCCTAACGTTAATTCTAGTTTTATTAATTTAATTTCCCCCTGTGGAGGATGTCTTTCTTAACGTGGCTCAAGGCCATAGAGATCGTGGCCGTTTTGTTATGTATCGGTCAATTACTGCTTTTCTAAATGAGAATAAACTTAAAAGTAAAAATAGACATTCTGGTTTTGATATTGTTTTGAATACTGAACTCGCGGAAATTAGGAAACTTAAATCTAATCCCGACCTTATCATTTTATCTGCTGACAAGACTAAGCAACTTGTTCTTACAAATAAAAGTGATTATGTTAATTCAATGCAGAAGTGTATTGATGAGATGGAATGCAACCAGGTCAAAAAATTCCCGTTTACGATGACTAATACTAGGATCGCAAGACTTAAAAAATGTAATGATCTGCATCTCAATGTAAAATCTGCCGTTTTCCGTATTTCCCATCAATTTTCTAAAATCTTTGGCCAAATTAAACTTCATAAACTAAATCATTCTATGCGTCCTATTATTTCCAAATGTAGTGGACTTACTTATTTTTTAGAGAAATCCCTCGCCTATTCCTTAAAATAATTTTTTAATAATCGTAATTTTTCTATTAGTTCATTAATATATCATCTGAAAATTTCATTAATATATCATTTAAAACTAAATTTAATCCTGATAGTACCCTTCATAGTTTTGATATCGCTTCTTTATTTCCTAGTATTCCCGTTGACATTGCTATTAAAATTATTGCCAAAAAACTTCAAAAACACAATTTTAAAGCCCCTACTATCGACGCAATCACTTCTGCTTTGAATATTGTTGCGGAGACAAATTACTTTGGCTTCCGCGATGCTATTTACTTGCAAACTTGTGGTGCCCCTATGGGTAGCCCATTACCTGGTATTTTTTCCGAGACGGTTTTGCAGGAGTTCGGGAATGAGGTTTTGCCTTTTTTAACGATCCAACCCATTCTATGGTGCCGTTACGTGGATGATGTTTTTATTATTTGGGACAGTGATTTAAATGATCTCTTTCTTCTTTTGGCTAAGGTTAATGATTTTCACCCTTCGATTAGTTTTACTGTTGAGCATGAATCCAATTGTTCTTTGCCGTTCCTTGATGTTCTGGTTACCCGTTCTGCTATTGATTTTCACACTTCTGTTTTCAGTAAACCCTCTTTTACTAACTCCTGTATCCCCGCTAATTCTTATCATCCAATTTCCTCTAAAAAAAAAGAAGCCTCTTTTAACGCTTATTTTAATCGCGCATTTAATGTTTGCTCTTCTATTTCTGCTTTGAGTGATGAAATTAATTTTATTTTTAATCTTGGCCATGAGGGTGCTTATTCTTTTGAGTTTATACATGAGACTTTCACCCATGTTCGCCGTAAATTTACTCAAATTGATACTAAACTTGTTGCTTTAAAAGATCGTTTAGCTTATGAATCTAGTTTTCCATACCATCCTTAGATCTTCCGTCCCTTTATTCCGTTTTGTCATGAATTTGGTTTCAAGTCTGCTCACTCTAATATTACCACTTTACTTAACCGTATTCGTTCTGATAAACTTGGAGATATTGATGACTTTAAAACTATACTGGGGTGTATGTGGTTCCCCTGTTGTCTCCCGATGGTGACTATAAATTTTATATTGGCAGTACCAAACGCAATGTTGGCATCCGTTTAGCAGAACACGCTCGTGATGTCAAAGGTGGTAAACTTTCTACGGCTCTTGATCAATATGTTGTTAATGATAATTTTCTGCCCGTTTTTGAAAAAACTTTCCTTTTAATACATTGTAATAACCCACGTAATATTCTCCTTTATGAATTCCTTTTTATTTATCTCTTTTTCTCTTTTTATGAGAATTGGGATCCCTTTTTGGAATTGTTATAGAAATGACCATAGGAATCTTATAACCTAGGATGGATTCCTTCAGAAGGTGATAGAACTTAGATCAGACCTTGAATTGGAAAATGAGACTTTTCAGGTTTTTCTGAAACCATGTAGTCCATTGGACTTGACTGGGAGAAATATTAACTTAGATCTTATTCAACGTAGTTTGAAAAATCAAACATCTCAAGATACTTTAAAAATTTTAGTCCTTGAGACTATACGTACACTTTACTCTGAACTGGACTGGTTTCACATCTACACGGAGGGTTCATTTACTGAGGGCTCACCAAATGCCGGTGCGGGAATTTTTTCCGCCCACTTTTCGTTCTACATACCCGTGGGTACGCAGAAAACTGCTTTTGATGGCGAGGTGATGGGTATTTGTGTAGCCCTGAGACAGATAAATGCCCCAAATTTCTGCTACGACAGATTGGTCATTCTCTTGGACTCAAGGGCAGCACTACAGGCTATTGGATAAGGGGCTAGTCCAACCTCCGAGGAAATCCTTGAATGCCAAATTCTTTTGGAGAAAATGAAACTAGGGGGTAAAGAAATTGCTTTACAATGGATCCCCGGACATTGTGGCCTTTACGGAAACGACCAGGCTGATAAACTTGCAAAAAAAAGTACAGAAATAGTTCAAAAGATATCTACAAATTGTTCCTTCCATTCTGTAAAACTATATATTCGAAATTTTAGAAGCAAATATGAAAAGGAGACCTTATGACGCGTGTCTCAAATAAGAGCTGGAGGGATATCTTGGAAAGGAAAATAGCGGACAAAGCTCGGGAAAAAGCAGTGGGCAATTTTATGCTCGAAATTGGTCACGATTGCTTGGCGAATCATCTTTATCGTGTTGGTATTTTTTCCAGCCCAAATTGCCCACTTTGCGGGTTAAATGAAGAAATGGACTGGACCCACATTGGAAGGCTTGGAGCTCTGCTTGGAGCTTCTGAGGTGGAGAAGTATTGGAACGCTAGAGGTCAAATGATGAGATATTGACTTTTCACGTTATATGTTTCGAGTTCTGTTCTGTTTGTATAAAGTCTGTCTTGTTCTCTGCCATTGGAAATAAAAAAAATATCTACAGTGCGTCGATTTATGATTTTGACACCGTTCAAATTTTAAGTTATGCTTGGTGACTCATTCTCGACCCTATATAATTCAAGTCTCTTCATAGTTATCTTTGGTGTCATTCTCATAAAGATCGGGCTTGACTGTCCTTTTGAATTTGCCCTTTTCCAGTAATAAAATAATATGTTTTAATTGTACTTTTCTCGTGATATACTTGCATTTTGAATCCATTTAAAATATATTTTATACTTTTTGTGTATATTTCTTGGATAATCGTTTGTTCATTTACTAATTTTATATTTATTTATGCAAATTTGCTATATTACTGGTCTATATATGAACGATCCTATTTACTTTCCATGTAGCCACTGATGAAGCGCGTATTAAAGCTCGAAAGCGCTCTGGCATTTTTTACTTTGTATGTCTTATAAGAAGTTTTAATAAAAGACCTTCTGTCTAAAGTTGTGTCCTTAATCTTATTTGTTTGAAATCAGACGTGATACCAACTTATTTATCTAAATTCGTTTAATTTTGATTAAAAATAAACATTTTACGTAATGATTCCATTGTTGATATGAAGAACATTAATTTAAGATTTATTTTACGAAAACAATCGCAGTCAATTCGATCAACTTCTTATTGTGATAATGGTCGAATTCAAGAATTACATCGGACCAACTTATGTGCAAACTGACTGCACTCTGATTCCTACAGTAACAAGAACGTGGCAGATCAACGGCACAACTTGCATTCTAAAGCAATTTTCGTTGCAGCTCGTTTTTGCAATCTCAAAATGAAAGTGGAATTCTTTTCCACCTCTCTTAAAATCACTGAACTACGAAAATAGTTTTAAGAAGTGGCAAAATAAAGTTTATTTATTATTTATTTCATTTATAAAAGTCACCAGTCTAAATATGGATAAAGCGAAGATGAACATTGGAGAAACGGAAATTTTCTCAGGTCTTGACTTGTGTTGCATTGTCACGTGTTACGACACTTGAAAGGTTAGCAGTCCTTCCGAGAGGTTGGTGGTAGGGGAAGGAGGGTACGGTCCCTGTAGATGCCTCCCCCACTGGGTTCCGGTCTAAATTGGGTGGCACTTCCCGACCGTCCAAACAGTTACCTTACACCTTTCTGGTAGGTCGGACGGTCTGGGTTTCAACAACAACAACTTGAAAGGTTAGCATTTGAAGTATCATGTACATTCGACAGATGTGAGAATTCGAAAAAAATTAATGTATATTAATTTGTCAAAAACATAAAGAAAACGTATAAAAACACGCATTTATGTGCCTGCGATTTAAATATGTTTATATATATTACATGTGTTTTTGTGATTTAAATGTGCTACTTTGATTAAATTATTTTGCTGTATTCTAAATTTATTTAAATTAACATTCAGATTTTAATAAAAAACTTATGTTTTCCTTTTCGTATTAGAATTATCAAATACTGAAATTAATTTTTATACTTTTAATTTCTTAATCTACTTGTTCAATTACATTTAAATGTAATTTGAAATCATTCACATCTTATATACGTCAAACTAGCCAGTCCAATCTAAGAGCCAACTCCTTTTGCTAGTAAAAAATTCCTTTAGCATCATGAAATTCTATAACCCAAATAGTAAGGCAATCAGGTGGGATTGCTGTAAAAACTATTTAGTGTAAGAAGTATCCAGTGAACAATAAAGAGAAATAAAAGTTTGAGAAAGAGAGACCGTAATTGTCTCTAAATGTTAATAAGTATATAAATCGTTTCTCTTAGAGATACGCAGTAACTTCTTTTGATATTGATCGTGAAGAAATCTGAGATTTATTTTCGAATTAATGCTAATATCGTTTAGAAGCATATTCAATTCAACACGCTCTTAGCATCAATCATTAAAGGAACGGGAGTAAAAAGAGCAAATACGATTGGATTAAATAATTTGTTAAGACAAAGCTGCTTTCTTCTCTTGTGCTGGAATATATCATTAAGACGCTATTCTTTTTCCAGGAGCTAATGATATCAAGACTTTTTTCCGAATAAAAGTTTTACTGTAGTTTGCTTCAAGGATAATTACTTCAAGCCTCGAATGAATGGCAGATATAAGGATATTTTGTTATTTTTCTTTTAATTTAAGCTTATTTTGTGCATAAATATTGTGAAAAGAATGTATTCTATTAAGAACTATGTGCTAAAATATAGCTTATATAAATATTTATATTCTATTTTTATTTAGTTTTCAAACGTTTTAAGTTTTAGTATTCTGAATATAATATGTTTGAAACTTGAAAAAGGGAAATTCCGATTTATTTTACAGGTAGATGTTTAAAATACGTCAATTAAGATAATTTTTTTTGGTAAGTCATGTGAAACAAATTCATTACTCAAAATTATGGTATGTTGAACAATTTATTAACCATTGTGTTGTGTTTAGAATCAAATCCATATATTTTATGCTGCTTCTATGGATATTTGCGCTCCAGTGTAAGATAATTTCATTGGTGGGAAGGTCGTATAATTAATAATAATTTAATTAAATGCAATGATAAATTGACGCTTAAATTTCACAAATTATTATAATTATAGTTAAGTACTAGTATAATTTTACCTTATTTACCCAGGCCTTAGGAAGTTCAGATATGCAAATTATTACTGAATAGTAAATTATTATTAAATTTGTTGGGCCTATAATGGTATTATAGCATTAATTGAAAAACATATACGTTACCCCCACATCGTTGTTTTCATTATCTGTTCTATGCAATTGTTGAGCAGGATCACTGGTTGTCACACTCTCAGAATCGATGTTTGTCGTACTCCTTCAACGGTATTAGGCTTTTGTACTTACTTGGCCATTTCTTTTGAACTCTCCAAGTCTGCACACTTTCTCATTAGTTCACTTCTTTCGTACCCTCCCGTCTCTTCATCTTTAGTTTTTTTGGGTATTTTAGTGAGTTTCATCAGCTCCGTGCACTTCGCTGTAGGGCATGGAGCGGCTATAGATGACCCGCGTCCAAATCCTATTTGGGCTGTAAGCATTTCACGTAATATGACGAGCAATTTGCTTGCAATAATTTCCATCTAGGCAGTTGTTCCACCTGATCCTCATTAAGTCGTAAATGTACAGGTTGAGTCACGTTATTGTGACCACCTCCCACTTTTGACGTCAGCAGCGTGTAGCCAATGAAAGAAAGCACATGTCGTGAGATGACTTTGTGGGTATATAGGGTGTGGTGTAGGCATTCTGAAAACATATCACTCGCTTATCACCCATAACTGTCAAATTAAAATCTTCAATGAAAATATCCCTTTCAACCACGCTGTTAAGTACTTGGCAGCCACATTAGACGCTCTTATGACTTTCAGCACCCATATTAGCTTAACAGTATGGAAATTCTTTTCGAACAAAAAAGCCAATATCTCATCATCCGGGGGTGAATAAAAAATCGGCTACCTTAAGTTCTGTCTGATTGTCGATACTAATAGTATGCAGAGATTGACCCTTCTAGTTCACTTGGGGCATCTGGAGGGTATGGAAAGACAAAAACACGTTAAACACTTATAGAGATAATAATTTGTATCGATTTTATTAAAATTATTATCTATTCAAATTTCAAGCTTATAGTGTGAGAATACTTAGAGAAAGTTTGCTGATTTTTTTTTTTGAAGAACAACAGTTCAGAAGAATTGACGGAAGGCAGCCTCAAATGATCCATAATGCTATTAATATAACACTCATGTAATAGATTAAAACGATCCGCAAAGTTTCATAGGGAGAATTAACTTAAATCGATTTGCAGATACTTGGAGTATTGAATGTTCTGTTCTCAAATTATTAAGCGGCTTTTGTAATTGGTTCGCGGCGTCATATTTCATTATTAAACTTTTGCTGTTACGAACATCCGAGAAAATCTTGGTAAGCTTGATTATCAGCACTGTACCAAGAATATGTAAAAGCTTCAGGAAATATCTACTCGGCGCTTTAGGGTTTCGGGGAAACTTTAGGTGTATATTTGAAAGGATTGTTTTTGAATTTCTGCTGAAAGTATAGAAATTAATTTGAAACTATAATATACCAGTAATTATTTTGAATTTTGGAAATGCAAATAAATGTGACTTGCGTTAACATTAAAATTTTAATATAATAATTGTTATCTTGATGCAAAGCGTTTTTGGTAAAATTAAAGAAAATAACAGTTCTTTAAATTCTTTAAGTTCTCTTTAATTAAGTAACTGCTTTGGTTGGTTAGTTTGTTGGTCTTCCCGCAATCAACTTATTTATAGTTCTAACACTTCAGATAAGGTATAGCATACACTTCTAATGCAAAAAGAAGAGAAAAAAATCTGATGTGGGCAGCATTTGATTTTCCCTACATGACGCAAGTACTTTTCTTCTTTCAATGCGAAATAATGAGGCATAAGATCCGGGTCCCAATGTTTTTAACGTTGAAAGTTATAGAGACTCAGCATTCCTTTGGATGACAAAATGTAAAATTATTTTAAATTTACCAAATTAATTTATATTTCGCGCAAATATAACTTGACCATTGGAAGTATCATCAACATCCGCCAAGCAGTATACTCCATTATATAAAATATGTTAATTATAATTTCATCAATTTGGAGTTCATTTCCTAAATTTATCGTCATGTTTTGCCAATTTGGCGACATTTTTGTCTATTGGATCCTACATTAAAAAAGTCGCCAAGTTGGCGATATTTTTGCAAAGTGAACTTGGATTCGAATTTTCGATCCCGTCACAATATTTTCCTTATACATTAGTATGTATATAGGGAAGGTAAAGACAGTCAATTTATGAAGGAATCTTCAAATGGTGGCAAGTGGTGTATGTACTTTATTTTTGTCGGATCTTTTAAGCATTTTTATACTTCTTTCTACGCTGATTTAGTGCAGGCATGCGAATTTTTGAGAAAACCGGAAGCCGACATCTTTAGTGAACCTTCTACCCCCTCCGAAATTTAATGCTGAACCCACATCAGTTATCATCTGAGCTTCATTCTCAGCAAATCCTAGGAATTAATGCTACAATGAAATTTTTTAAACGAAAGTGAAAGAAAAATAAAATAGACTCAGAATTATATTATGAAAGCCCCTAGCCACTCCAGAAGTTAATATTGAATCCATATTTGTTATAATCTAAGCTCCATCTACAATCTATCCTGAGAAATATGCGTTTCATGGAAAATGTAAATTTTTAAATCGAGAGTGACATCTCCATAACCAAATGTGGAAATTCTTAGTTATCCCCCCTAAGCTCTCTAAAACTTAATGTTGAATCCATATTACTCCTTTTCTAAGATATATATACAGCCAATCCTAGGAAATAGATGTTTCAAGGGAAAAATTTTGACTGGAAGGGGGAATCTTTAGTAAATTACTCTACCTCCTCCAGAATTTGATGTTGCGATCCATATCGCTTATCATCTAAAGCCAATCTTTAGAAATAGATGTTTCAACTAAAATGAAATTTTTTGAACCAGACATGGAAAAAGAGCCGGAAGTTTAAATTCTTATTTTAATCCTTACCTCAAGATAGAGTGTTGAATACATATCGGCTATCTAAGCTCTGTCTATAGCAGATTCTGTGACATAAATGCTTCAAAAAGTTTTTAGTAAAAACAATAGAATGGCAAAATTTTTGCCATGAATAACTATCTCAATAGCTGAATGGATAGAACGTGATATTCATGTCGGATATTTGAAGTTTTGAAGGTGCTTCATCTGTTAAATACTTCAAGAATCCGATTGGCATGTTTGGTAACTCTTTCTCCGTGAGACAAAAGCTTGTTTCAATGTTGCAAGTTTTAAATAATATCGGAATTGAAATTTTTTCATCATCTTATGGATTAAAATAGTTACATATCACGGAGTGTTCCGTTGGTCTTCTTTTTCTTTTTCTATTTCTTTTACATATCAAGATGCTATCCTGTACGTAAAAGAAATACAGGGATGAGGTAGGTAATCGTACATATCAGAAGTTGGACGATGTGAAATGTAATGGAGGACGTAGGTTCAATCTATAATAATAATGGAAGATATCAGTCTGTGTCTTCTGTAAGGAAAAATCAAACGTCGTACGGACATGAAAGTTGGTATACATGTACTTCAGGATCAGGGACGATACGTCTCGACGAGGTGTTTTAAAAATTCGATTTAGTTTTACAGTTAGTTCAAGTCAAAAAAGCTTCCCGTTTATGGCTGATTAGTACCGTATTTTCTATAATACGGTAGCTAATGGCGCCATCTGGTGTTGCGATCTTAAACGTAAATTGTCGTTCATTAAATAACTTTTACATTAAAAGATTAGCGCATTTGTCGATTTTTGATTCTATTATTTATGCAATATCCATTGGTGAATTATAGCATTAAATTTAAAATGAATTTAAGGTGACTTTATTTGTTGAATACAGATAATTTTTTTTTTCCAGGAAACAATTTCATTTCGTTTGCATGTATGTAAATATGTATTATATATATTAATAAAATTTATATTTTTCAAGTTTGATTAAAATGTTTGAAGTCTTAGTGACATCAATGAAAAATTAATTTTAAACCAAGTCTCTCGGGAAGGAAGGAGTCGTGACACCCACCCATTTTCTATCCGTGGTCAGCGCCGCTTAGGTTATCAGTTAAGAGAAAAGTTACAATAAAAAAGAGGGTGAACATATTGGACACATGGGAATATAAAAATAAAAATATATTTAAATGATAAGTCTGTAACTACGATTTGGAAACATAAAAATAAGTTGTACAAATTTAATGACGGAGCGAGGGGGGAGGACGTTCTTTCTCATCGTATATAGCGTAACAATAGGAAGGAAAGGAATTATGTTCCGTTATTCATTGGAGACATTTGGCATTAAATTTTGTAAAAATTTGGTTCAAAACAACCATTTCGAAAATTGATTTGTATTATTTCCATCCTAATTTGTATTATTTAATTGTAAAAAATGTACCGGGCGTTTCCCGGGATTTAAGGGATAAACCTCCAATAAATACTACACCTGAACTCACAGCGAATTCTTGTAAATCAAATAACATTTTAACAATATGTTTGCTTGAAACAAAAATAAAATAAAATTCTGTTGCATGGGTGCACACACGGCTACGCTACGATTGCTCATTTTGAATATCGGGCAACGCTGGGTGCATTTTCTAGTTTCCAATGAAGACATATAATCTTTTCAACAGCTAATTAATAGAATGCCGTCTGACCAACCAGATAGCTAGATACTTCGTTTTTCCGACAGAGTTTTATCATCTTAACTCTTTTAAATTTGTTTAAGTTCATTCCAGCAAGAAATTGCTTTGAATCAAAGAGGTGAATTTTCAAGTTTATTCCGAAATACATCCAATAACTTTTGCTCTCCATACTCATGTCGTTTAATAAATATGACAATAGTTCTTCATCTCAATCATTTTTACGGCTGACACTTCTTGTAAAGCTAAAGAACTTCATATTTTTTATAAGTTTGTGTGTGATGAATGTGTATACAGGGCTTCCCACTCGTTCCCGGGATTTATATCTATGGTTCCTATGACTTTGTAAACTAAAGAATGACTCTTTAGTTTACGACTCTGCCATATGACTCTGCAGTCCGAGGAAATCCTCTATGAGTAGAATGCTTGCTTTAGGTTTCAGAAAATCGCTTGTTAAGAGCTTAGAAGTTTGGCTTAGAAATCTTTGTAATTTTCTCACAAAAGTTACCGAAAAGCGGCTGACTTTCTCTAACTTTTCCTTTTCAACAAAGAAAAAAAATCTGATGTGGGCAGCACATGACTTTTCTTATATAATGCAATGGATTTATTGGTTGTATAATAAAAAAAATAACATATATAAGATCCACGGCGCTGTGTTTTTATCGTTGAATTGTACATTGGACGATTTTCAGGAAGACAGCATGTAAAACTATTTCAAAATACTCAATTAACTTATACTTCGCGCAACTAAACAGTCATCAATATTGATAGCATCCTCAATAAGCGATACAGTCCATATATTAAAATACTTTGACAATTTCTTCATCGTCTAGTTGTCATTTCCATTGATTTAGCGTCATTTTTATCAATTTGGCGTCATTTTCGTTAATTTGGCAACATTTAAAAAAAGTCGCCATGTTGGCGACATGCCGCCAAAATCTTGCCAAGCGTTATGGACGGAGGAATACGTTATTTTTGTAGCAGATAACTGACTATTGGCGTCCAAATACAAAAGTATTACCTAAAAAATGTATCTTTTCTCATAAATGGAACTAGCTAGATCCACGATAATGATGTCACCCAATTTATCGCATGATATTACTTATGATAAGCGAGCATATTTAACAATAAGTAATATTTTTTTAATTTTATATGATTTTTTGATAATTTTTTTTTTAAACTATACAATATTTCGAGAACGGTTCATTCTAGCGTTCTAAATTTTATTTTAATCATTTTCTAATGAAAAATTACATATGAAATGAATATTTCCGTAACATTATTAAAGGTCTACATTTTTGATGATTTTTCCAAAATTTCACTCGAAAATTCAGGGAGGTTCTGAATATTCGATTGCGTTTAAAAACAATAGGCCTCCAGTATTTATGGATTGTAAATTTTGTACCAGATTTCATTCGAATCCGTGCATTCGTTCGTCAGTTAACGACCCCAAAGACTCACGCACACACACACACAGACATCATCTCAAAAATGTCTGATTCGCGGTCAGGGACGCTTGGAACGTGCTCTGTAGTAGAAAACTCGAATTCGAATTTTCGACCGCGTCACAATACTTTCCTTATACATTATATGTATATAAGGAAAGTAACAAGTAAATATATAAACTTCGATTTTGCTGTAAATGTTTAAATGTTTTTTATTCATAACTCGCCACGAGCAGCTTCAATGCAGGCAGATAATAATAATAATATATATATATATATATATATATATATATGTATATATATATATATGTATATATATATATATATATATATATATATATATATATATATATATATATATATATATGTATGTATGTATGTATATATATGTATGTATATATATATGTATATACATATATGTATGTATGTATATATATACACATATATACATATATATATATATATATATGTATATATATACATATATATGTATATATATATATATATATATATATATATATATATATATATATATATATTATTACAAAAAAGTGAAACAAAGATAGGATATTTCCTATAGAAGCCTGAAATTGAAAGAAGGATTCACTACGGAGGAGGAGGCTCAAATGCTGCTCAAGTTCCCTAGTAGAATACATCAATGTAAGTAGATAAGGACGGGAGTGACCATATGAATTACACAAAAATGGCAGGGTTGGATTGCGACACCCCTTTCCCGCTTAAAGCAGCTTTTACAACCCGGGTAACGCTCACGGCACCAACATAATTCCAGGGGCGCGGTAGCCCATTGGTTAGCACGCTGGAGTTGCACTCGGTAGGCCCGGGTTCGATTCCAGCCACTGCCAAAACTGCCGCCGTGTTCATGCGGAGTACGATCACGTTAAACATGTGGGTCCGAAAGTCCTTCCGAGAGGTTGGTGGTAGGGGAAGGAGGGTGCGGTCCCTGTGGATGCCTCCCCCACTGGGTTCCGGTCTAAATTGGGTGGCACTTCCCGACCGTCCAAACTGTTACCTTACACCTTTCTGGTAGGTCGGACGGTCTGGGTTTCAACCAACATAATTCCATGGTTAGTCTCCCAAATGCGCGAAAAGAAAAGCACCAGAACGGACTCAGAACCAAAGAAGTAAACGAGTTTTGAAAGAGAAACATCCGTCAGTCTAACTCAATGGAACATCTCCTTATAAGAGTGAAGTTGCTCATGCGCAGAGGTATATCAGGATAACAGTTTCGCAGTTATGATTATTAAATCTCACTTATCATTATTTAGATTACAACTTTTCTTTAAAAAATGAATTGTAATAATGCTGTATAAAATTGATAGGATGATTTCTTTTTGTAGCTTCCTCTGCAAATTTTCTACATTTGTAAATGCAGTCTTTCCTAAAAGTATTGTAATTTTGGTTTCTTCTAAAGTGACCAATTATTATGTTTCTGAAGACATACGTTGTAAGGTTTGAATTCCAGTCGATTATATGATTTATCCTAATCATGTATGATTCTCTTTTGTCGTGTAACTCTATAACAATCTATAAATGAAGATGTCGATATCATTATAAAATTCTTCATATACATTTATAAATTCATGTATACGGTACTTTGTACCGAGTTGAATAAAGTTTTTAAGTTTTTTGTCTTTAATAAAATCCAAATTTCCGGAAATTATGTGCTTATGATGAGTATCACTATGAATATTCTCATGACAATTACAAGAATCTACATTATTTGATGCAACATCTTGACAAATTTTGTTATAGTTGAAAAATTTCCTTCCGTTGGTTCTGACGAATCTATAATTGATCATGATTTTTATATTAGACAAAGGAAGATATACCTTAATATGATTTAAAATAGAATGGAATGGAATGTTTTCATACATTTTGTTATTGAAAGTTGTAATAAAAAATTCTTTAGATTGTTTTATATTTTTACTTTTTTTAAGTGTTAAGTTAAAAATTCTGGCTCTGAGTTTGATTAAATCCAATAGGATATCAATATTAGTACTTGCTTCTTCAATATTGCAATTGTTTTCTTTTAAGTTGAAATGCTTTATATAATTCCATATTTTCTGTAGATATTTATGCTTGATACCGTTGAAAATGTTCTTAATCCATACAGTTTTCATCGTGTTTTCAGTTTTTAAAAATTTCAGTATTTTTTTTTCTGCTTTAATATAATTATTATGTTGTTTTTTGTGTCCTCTTTGCCATCTGTGAGATTTTTTATTTATAAGGTTTTCTGATAAAGGGTATGATGAACTATCTCTGCATCTTTCTTGATTACAGTTTTCGTTGAATATTAATGAATTAAGGCCATATGGGTAAGCAGTATTGAATTGTTTAATATGGTTGCTCTCCCACCACAATTTTTCCGACTTATTTGGCACTGTATCAATTATAGTTACCATGATGTTGGTGAACTCATGGGCTTGAAAATGTCTCAATTCTAAATTAGTAGTGTGAATTTCTTGTTGTACTTTTCCCACCTGGCTTCGGTGTAGATTTATACAAATGTTTAAGGGATTCTGCGTCTGTCCTATATATTTAGCTTGACATTTTAGACATTAATTTATATTCATTTATATTCATTTATATTATTCATTAATATTCTTCATTTATTATTCATTTATATTCCCATAGGTCCCACAGACCGTCCGAACAACATACTAAAATTTCATTTTGATTAAGTCATTTTTACGGCAGTTATCGTGCTAACGGACAGAGAGACAGACACACAGACAGAATGAACAAAGTCATAAACACTTTTCAACTTTGTTGTAAAGTGTTAAAAATACTAAAGATATTAAGTAAAAGAGAATGAAGAAACAAAATACATTTATTTTATTGCTCAAATGCAGCATATAAATAAAATGTTTCCAATAATAATAAAAGTTTAAAAATCCAATGAAAGAATAGAGAGAAGTTTCAACTCAAAAAACCCCAACATTACAATATGCCTTACAAATAAAAGTATCAAATAGTAGAGGATCATCACTCAAGTGGAAAATAAAAATGCAAACTTTTAGTCATCAAGCTGAAGACAAACAAAAAACATCAATGGAAAGGAATCGATAAAATAATATCAAATAAAATTCAAGCATGAAAGTTTTACACGTGGATAAGCCCTGGGCGCGGTAGCCCATTGGTTAGCGCGCTGGACTTGCACTCGGTAGGCCCGGGTTCGATTCCAGTCACTGCCAAAACTGCCGCCGTGTTCACGCGGAGCACGATCACGTTAAACATGTGGGTCCGTAAGTCCTTCCGAGAGGTTGGTGGTAGGGGAAGGAGGGTACGGTCCCTGTGGATGCCTCCCCCACTGGGTTCCGGTCTAAATTGGGTGGCACTTCCCGACTGTCCAAACGGTTACCTTACACCTTTCTGGTAGGTCGGACGGTCTGGGTCTCAACAACAACAACAACGTGGATAAGCCCTAGACCTAATAATGAATTGTTCATTTCAATAAAACTCTTTATCAAGTCCAAGTACTTTATAAAAATGAACACAAAATGCATGTTTCTGATATAAGTGATAGATTATATCTATAAACTTTGATAACTTGGGCAACATGCATAAAGATTGAAAAAGTAATAGGAAACAAAAATACCTGAAAAAACACTGCATACGTCTGATCCATTGGAGCCTTGAATAAAGAGACCACTGTTGCCAATCTAAAAAAAAATAAAGTTGAGAACTGCTGTTGCCAATTGTGAGAAAGAAATAACAGTAATGCGAAAAGACGATAAAATGAGATATTCAACAGTAAGAACATGTAAATACATGGTAATGCTTATTCAAGAGAAAGTGGATGTCTGGCTAAAAAAAGATATATATATATATATATATATATATATATAATAAAAAGGTTTGAAGGTCCAAAGAAAGAAAAGTGAGAAGCTATAACTCGAAAAACCTAACATTCCAACAAGCTTATAAAATAAAAGTGGAAAACAGCAAATCTTCAAGCAAATGGAAAAAAATACAAATTTCGGATCATCAAATTAAAAGAAAAGTATCAAAAAACAATGGTATGGAATCGATAAAAGAAAGACAGACAAAATCCAAACACAAACGCTATTCACGTGGACAATGTCTAGGCCTAAATCAGGATTTGTTCACTTCTTCAAAACTTTTTTTCTCAAGTCCAAGTGTCTTGTAGAAGCAAACACAAAAATGTATGTTTCTGAAGAAATAGATAGATTATATCTATAAAGTATTTCTACTTGGACAACATACATAAAGAAGAAAAAATAAAAGGAAAAAAGGATACCTGGAATCTAACTCGAAAAATACCCTAACCCATCGAACTCTGGAACCCAGAATGAAGAGATAAGTTTTGCCATTCACAAAGGAAAAAGATATGATCTACCATTGCCATACGTATGAAATAAATAACAATAATGCGAAAAGACAAGTATAAGAGATAATATACAATCAAGAGGGGCAAAAATAGAAAGGCTAATGTGTAAGAGGATGTAAAAATAAAATATAATTAAAACAAGAGTATGGAGATGTCAGGCTAATATATAAAACACCATGAAAAGAATTCATACATACATATATATATATATATATATATATATATATATACATATATATCTTTTTAATTTTATTTTATTTTGATTATTATTATCGATAACGCATTTCTATACTTTAACTACAAGCCCATCTATGTCTTAACATGGCCCTCTATGGATATTGTTCTCATTAGCTAATCCTTTCAATCCTTCAATTGATTGATTTTGGTATGTCTTCACATTTCGCATTTTGGAGTATTTAGGTTTGAGTTCTCTCATCGCTTTTATGATTTTTTCTGCGTGTTATTGCTCTTTTTGGTAGATTTCACACTCGATTCTCAAACTCATTTTATATGTGTGTGTATAGTGCTGACATCTCTCGGCAGGCATTAGAGTTTATTGTGTTTTTTTGTGTTATTTATTTCTGTATCTTTTAGTTAACCTAGACGTCAATATCTTTTATTGCTTATTTTTACATTTTAATCTTGACATGTATTTCCACTATATGTGGCACTCTTTGGCCTGCAGTTGTAGGGATTCAGTCAGACACATACGTATTAATGGCTTTGTATATCTTCCATTCCGGATGATTATGACTATTTGTCCACATTTCGCTTATTTATGAATGTTTCGTATGAAAATCTCATTTAGATCTTATCTACTACGCATGTTTTGTTACTCTCCGAAATTTCGTTTCAATTCTTTATGGTATTAGTTATAATTTGAAACTCGTACCTGACAAAATAGTTTTTGAAGGGGTTTATATTGGGAATTTTATTTAAAATTCGTGGTGTAAATTTTATTCATTACCTCGTGTCCGGTCTATTATTATTATGAATTGGGATAATTATACGAGATCGACAAACATTCGTAGATCGACTCGTAGATCGACAAACATTGACCAATTTAGCGTTATAGACGATTTGGAAGAATACCATACCTACTCTCAATCTAAATCATATTCCTTCAATAGATGCAATAATCTTAGGTGCAAAACTTGCCCTTATGCTGACCCATTACAAACTAATAATAATTCCACTTCACAAAAATTCTGCAAAGTTTTTAATTGCATATACAAACTTAATTGTACTATTTGTAACTCATCCAATATTGGCCAAACCAGCAACCCTTTACATCTGAGAATGAATGTCCACAGGGATCATATTAAAAAATTTGACCATAAAGTCTTTAATGATCTCCCTACTAAAAATCAATTTGAATATCAGCACATTGCTACACACGGATTTAAAAATGTATCCTTTCATATTTTAGATATTAAAACTTCACTCACTGATAGATTAGTATTTGAAAATTATTACATTAAAAAATATAAAACTCTCTTCCCCTATGGCTTAAATCAAATTTATAATAATAATAATGTTGTTAAAAAACAATATTTTTGAATACAATTCTAATAAATCTTCAGTATATAAACATTTTTTTCAATATTCAAAGTCATCCACGTCTAGTAAAAAGCGATATAAGCGCGGCAAAGGAAAAAGTAACTTCAGTAAAACTATTGAATACAATGCAGACATTTTGAAATTACAATATAATTATTCTCAAACTTTCAATTTTCTACCTGTTAGAATTTGGTTATATAAAGTCAGAAAATGCAAATTAAGTATTGTTTATACTAATTTTTTGAAATTAAAATTAACTCATGAGCATTTTAAACATTTATTTTATGATTTGCTTCTTTCACGTACAAATTTCTTAAATTACCACCTTCTCCATTCACCAAATCCACATACTAAAATAGCTTACTGTGTAATTTCTTTTAAATACCCTATTCTTAATTCTCTTAACTTCAATAATTTATTTGCAAAACATCAGCACATGTTACCCGTAAAAGAAATCTAAATACAAAAATCCTTCAAATATAATTTACCAATTGGTAGAACTATTTACAATTGCAATGAAGTTTCCAGGACATTAAATTCCGATGACCGTACATCATGTGTATGCAGCAATAAAAATCTTGCCCCTTATGTCAACTCCTCTCATGGACACATTATTACTGGGGATCTCAGTATAGTTCAGGATGATATACTTAGGGATATTATGAATAAAGGGTCTAAATTTCGCATTCCATTCTGCCATCACCCTAAACAACTTCTTCAGTCTATATCATTTGATTTTGATAAACTCATATATCAACTTGCTTGTTCACATTCCATTCCTATTGAAGCATTCCATCTATGGAAGTATACAACCATACATCTACTAAAAAATGTTATTATAAACATTAAATTAACGAAGCCTAAGTATCCTTATAAACAACTCCTATCTGCTATTAAAGAACTACAACAACATTTTGTCATAACTTATGTAGATAAAGCTTCTAATAATTATGCCATCATTTGTAAAAAATATTATGTTTCTCTGTTACAGAATTACTTAAAAAATAATCAAATTTTTAAACCCATTAATAATCAGTCTATCAAAATCAAAACTAAAATGCTAAAATTATATACACAATTAAATATTAATTGTAAGTTTTTTAAATTTCCTTATGTTACTTTGGTTCCTAAATTCCATAAATCACCTCTCAGTTTTAGAACAGTCACTTGTGGACATAATACCTTTACCACTACAGCTAGTAAATACTTGCTTAACTGTTTAAATAGAATTAATGAATCTCTTAAATTTAGGAATTCAGGATATTTCATTTTAAACAAAAGTTTTGATTTAGTAAATCACCTTAGCAAGCTTCCACAAATTCTTGGTTTCCATACCTTTGATTTTAAAGACCTATTTAATAATATTGTCATTAAAGATTTATATAAAGTTATTATCTCTCTTTATCAAGACTATCTATCTGCCAATAATGCTGCATTTAATGTCAAAAACTTTCCTATGCTCTTACACTTTGTGTTATACAACAATTATATTATCCAAGGTGATAACATTTATATACAAACATCTGGTGTACCACAAGGTGGCTGTAGTAGTAGTATACTCGCTAACTTATATCTTTATTATTATGAATGTCATTTTAACTCTAATTCATATATTATATATAGATATGTTGACGACTTAATTTGTATTATCATTGATGATTCCTATCCAAGTAATATTGATTTTTACCCATCTAACCTAGAATTAATTCCTAATGAGCCTAGCGTTAGTCAAACTGTAAATTTTTTAGACCTAAATTTATATACCCTCAATAATCATGTAATCACCAATCTATATGACAAAAAAGATTCTTACAACTTCACTATCATAAAGCTTCTATCATATCAATCTTGTAATTCTATTCAATTGTTTAGAAACATCATTTTAAACAAGCTATTTCGAATACTTCGACTTTCTGATCCTCGGTTTCACTTTCTCCACATCAATAATCTTAAACGCATTTGTCAAAATTACCAATATCCGGAAGTATTTGTAAATAATATTATTAATAATTTCAAATATACCACGTAATCATTTTACACATGCATTATTTATCTTTGATTGGATAACTCAATTTTGAGAATTCACCCATTATTATCACCTAACTTACCACTTGGCCTGAGTCTAATACTGTTGATTATTTTCGAATGACTGTTTTCCACTTTTCCTGAATCCTATACTGATTACTATTTTTGAAAGTCTCCATACATATTATGTATCGTTCAAATGTATTCATTCCGGTGCCCACTCGCATTGACGAAGTGAGGTGAAATGCTCAGTCGCTCGTTCAACTTACACACGGTGGCAATGCTTGTGAGTTCATATTTCTGTTTGAGGAAGTATTATTTTTCTGATTTGTAATTCAATTGATTTATTTTTCTCCTTCCACTAGCCAGTAGACAGTTCCAATGGTGTCTATAGTTAAATACTATCGCCATTGTCAGAAACTGGCTATTCTATCGGTTTTAATTCGAATTGTATGGCTGCCCTGATGAGAATGCAATTTCGAACTAACCGCAATTTTTGTGTAGTTTCAATTGATTGTTCTCTATGTCTTAATCTTTTATCTTGAGCTAATTATTATTGCCTTTTCTCATTTTTGCCGTGTTTTATTTTTATTTTTATTTATATTTATATTTATATACTTTTACTTGTGAATTTTGTATCCTAATATTCTTCTCATACCCCTTTACCATTGTAGTGATATGTTACCTTCTATCTTTATCCTTAGTCTTGGTCTGTAGTTACTCATTTGTAACAGATATGCTAGTGACGGGTTTTTTTGTACATACAGTAGTTTATGCGTAATTTTCGATTAAAATCTTTCAATTTATATATATATATATATATATATATATATATATACAGTGAAACCTGGTTAAAGTGACCTCCCTTGGAACCGTGAAAACTGCTCACTTTATGAAAATGGCAGTGGTTACTATATGAAAATGGTATAGTCACTTTGAGAAAAGTGGTCATTTTAGCCAGGTGGTCAATATACCAAGTTTGTCACTTTACCAGGTTTCACTGTATATATATATATATATATATATATATATATATATATATATATATATATATACTACGTGACAGTGAAATTGAGACACCAAGAAGGAGTGGGCAGAAAAATATGCAAATTGCAGGGTTGATGCAGCTCACCGAGTTATGTAAATGATGCAAAATGCGCAGCTGTCCTGCGCACGTTGAGTGAGATATAAGGGAAGGAACCTGCAGAATCGGCAATAGTCGCTCAGCACTGTCTGCCAGGTAAATCATTTTGCAATTTTATTTGCCTCAAAGGAAACGTGTAGTAGTAGACAATGCTATGCCGCCGCCGACGGAGACAGTTCCAGTAGACAGACGATTTCACGAGGGGTATGGTGATCGGACTCAGAAGGGCAGGTTGGTCCATACGCCAAATCTCAGCAGACAGTCACCTACACGCGTCCACGGTGCACCGGCTGTGGTGAAGATGGTTTGAACAAGGGAATGTGGCACATTTGAGGGATGCTGGTACGGCCAGAGCGATGTCAGCACGCTTGGACAGAATCAACCGCCGGCAGGCGTTGGCGGCTCCGCAAGCCACTTCCGTCGCCCTTTTGCAGCATGTGCAGGACCATTATCTGCCGATTGGTCGCCGGCGACCTGCATTCAAGGCGTCCGTTAAGAAGACTGCCATTGACCCAACAGCACAGACGCCTCCGTTTGCAATAGTGTCGGGATAGAGCCAAGTGGACGACGGAATGGCATATGGTCGTGTTCTCAGACGAGTCACCCTTCTGTTTTAGCAATGACAGTTGCCGTGTACAAGTCTGGGGCCGAAGTGGTGACAGGTCCATTTCGACTGTGAAACGCCACACCCCACGACAACGCGGCATCATGGTTTATGGCGCCATTGCCTACGATAGCAGGTCACATCTGGTCCATTTTCAGGGCACTATGCCGGTCCAGCGATACGTGGATGACGTGCTGCGGCCGGTGACACTCCCCTTCCTTCAGTTGTTGCCCAATTCCAATTACCAGTAGGATAACGCCCGACCACACAGGGCACAAATCAGCCAACATGCCCTGCAAGGTACCCAGGTGCTTCCCTGGCCACCAGTCTCCCCTGATCTCTCACCAATCGAATACGTCTGGGAAGTGATTGGACGTCGCTGCGTGCGCTGCCAACGCCGCGTTTAGAAGACGAACTCTGACAAATGGTTAACAGGAAATGGGCAGCCATCCATCAGGACACCGTGTGCATGTTCATTAACTCTATACCTAGACGTTTTGATGGTTGTATCGCCGATCGCGATAGTCCTACAACCTACTGACCAAATGTGTTATCGCTCACTGTATAGGTGTATCATGTTGCAATAAACATCACTTCGTTGCTTTCTCTCTTTCTGCCGATTTTCTTCACTTTCTTCCCACACCTTCTTGGTGTCTCATTTTCACTGTCACGTAGTGTATATATATATATATATATATATATATATCGTGCTAACGGACAGACAGACAGATAGAATGAATGAACAAAGTCAATTTAACACTTTTCAACTTTGTTGTAAAGTGTTAAAAAGTTAGGATACGAATTTGTCAACAGAGCGAGATATCCGTAAAATTACAAAATTATAGAGCATTGTTTAATGAGTCAGAAACGACAACATAACTGTTACAAATATATATATATATACACTACGTGATAATTTATAATGTATAAATTGGGCTCAATGGTTTGTGTCAATATGTTTATTATTGTTTGCATCCATTGCATATATTTCTTATCTAACACACATACACACACACACACACACACACACACACACACATATATATATATATATATATATATATATATATATATATATATATATATATATATATATATATATATATATATCCTATAAAATTCCACAATCCAAAGTATAATATAAAAGGTGAAATGAGTATAGGCGCGATTTGCAGCTCTTAACACTCATCTCAAGATACTCTTCCCGGGAATAAAAGCTCGCTTTAACCAGGTATAGGGGTCACAATCCCCCTAGACATTACTGATACCCCGTTTGCACTCCTTTATATGTTTCTGTTGTTCCTTGTGTTTCATAATATTCCTTGTACATTTCCTAGATCTTTCTTTTGTAATATATATATATATACAGGATGAATCAGAACTCTTGGGCCAAACTTTAAGGGGTGATAAATCACATCTAAACAAGCAATTCTTGTCATACAAAGCAGGGTCATAACGCAAGAGGTGAACCGCTAGCAAGAGGTGAACCGCTAGCAAGAGGTTAAACGCTAGCAAAAGATGAACTGCAAGAGGTGAACCGCAAGAGGTGAACCGCAAGAGGTGAACCGCTAGAAAGAGGTGAACCGCTAGAGAACGGCAGAACAGGCCTTCTATTTTTACAGGAGGTATTGCCACAGTTACTGCAACATGTTCCTGCCAACATTAAAGCATGTATGTGGTTCCAACACGACGGAGCATTACTCCATTTTAGCGTGGATGTGCGGCACACCTTAGATGCTACATTCCCAGGGCAATGAATTGGTCGGAGTGGTCCCATAGCTTGGCCGGCACGATCGCCTGATCTCTCCTTTCTCGACTTTTTCTTATGGGACCATATGAAAAGTCTCATCTACGATAGCCCCATCGACTCCGACGAGGACCTTGTTGCTAGGATTGCTGTTGCTGCCGTCGTTGTCCAAGATATGGCGGGTATTTTTGCTGACGTGCGCCGCTCGCTACGTCGCAGGTGTGAAGTCTGCATTACTGCTGGTGGTCGCACTTTTGAGCTGTTTCTGTAACTTCTGCCATGCATTCTGCAATTTCTGTCAGTAAAATGTACTTCGTGCCTACTCTATCATTTTTGTGTTTCCTCTTTTCGTGAGAGAGTCATCATTTCCTCATTTCATGAGCTACCACCTAGCGATTCACCTCCTGCGTTACGACTCTGTTCTCTATGACAAAAATTGCTTGTTTTGATGTGATTTACCACCCCTTAAAGTTTCACTTTGAAGTATCACCCCTTAAAGGCCCAAGAGTTCTGTCTCACCCTGTATATATGTATGTTAGATTGAAATATATACAATGGATGCAAACAATAATATATATATTGACAAAAACCATTAAACTCAATTTATACATTAGAAATTTGGCAGTGTTGTTTAACTTTTCATTATTACGTGTTAAAATTTTCTCTTTAATAAATATAGAAACGAATTTGAATATTGGAGTTACTAAACTTATAATTTTAGCTAACCATTGGGTCAGCGTGTCGTAAACACTGACGTCATAGAGGCTGAAGATATTGTCTGACATTTCAGACACAATAAATAATATACATAAAACTGTCTCACAATAACTGGTGTGAGATCTATTTAACAGCTTTATGTATGTTATTTATTGTGTCTGAAACGCCAGACAATACCTTCGGTCTCAATAACGCCAGTGTTACGACACTTTGACCCAAAGGTCAGCTAAAATCATAAATTTAAGGGTGTCAAAACAAGAAGGGGTCGCAAGACTCTTAAGGAAATATAAAGAACGGCATTGGATAAAAAGGCTGACCAATGGAAAAGATGCTTGTGGCGTTGCTGTGAAGGCTGCCAATAAGAGCAGAGGTGGAGTGTCAGTCCTGAGGCAAAAACAGCCACAACTTATGACATAAGAAGGACAAAAAACAGATATACAGACTTACAGCACGACATTAAGAAGCACGACACTTAGATAGATATAGAGATAGAACGACGATAAGAACGTATATATAGAACTGCGAAGGAAGGATATAGAGAACGACTATGATTTAGACTTCGAGAGAGAGTTCCACTAGAGATATGACTTAGTCCAAGGCGACTTCAACAAATGTGCAGACTAGTACGATATACAAGGATGCAAGCGTTGTGGTCAGGTATGTGTTCCTCAAATATGATACCAGATCTTAAATGCATTTTAGATGTTTTTAATAATGGTCTCACATTGTCTCTCTCCGCCGAAATAATATGAATAATTGTGTAATGAATTCAATAAGTACTTTATGTTGTTAATAAATGATTTATTGTTAAAGTTAAGATGGTGCAATCAATTTAGTATTATATTAATTAGTATCCTTTTACAGAACTCGCGCGAAAAATAAATAATTGGAGGGTTATCAGCGGCAAAATGATGCAATGTATAAATTAATAATGAGTTCCACTAATACGATCAATTTACGGTCATGTTAATATATGTTGAAAATAATAAAAGTTCAACTTTAAATTCTAATTTCTTTTTGTGTATCACAAATACAACCCTCTACGTGACTGGGGGAGGGGCTTCTGGAGGGTTTGAAAAGACATTTCAAACATCCCTCTTTCTGCTCTTGAGGAGAGGATTACTAAAATCAGTCTCCATTAGATTCTGTCCAGTTGTCGATATTATAAGTGTGCATTCTGTCAATCTAGGTCAATATATGCTAGGTCAATATATGTTATATCAAGGCCAATAGATGATTCTGAAAAAACTATATAACGTCAATATATAATTTTATAATTAGTGTTTTACCTGCTTAAAAAGCAAATCATGGTTTAAATTCGATCTATATTCAACTTTGATAATTAAATTTTAGACACGCCACACCGTCTCAATTAGCATAATTATTTAAGACAAGTTGAAAATTCTCCTAAATAATTAAACTGAATTGATTCCTGAATCACTTGCGGTCCCAACAATGTTATATTTCGCAAATATCGTGCAAGATTCTTTTAACGGCCTGCTTGCATTGTCGTGATTTAGTTAAACTTTTACCATTACTAGAAATATTAAATGAGTCTCAGCTTCAGGATTTAGAAAATTCTAAATAAATGTGTAGTAAGAATCTGTGGCTAGTTCTGTAATGACCCCACATTTCAAAGATAAGCAATTGGCTGAAACTTTCACATGCATTTAAAGTTGTTTACATGATTTTATTCAAATAATTGTGCTTGGTTTTGTAAATACATCATTTATATTTGCAAGGGTTTTATTTAAAACAAGGAATGTGTTAAAGATTTTCTAGTTTTCTGAACGATGTATTTTACTTTCCCTGCAATACTTCGAAATGTATAGGGAAGGTATTGGAATCATGTCGAAAATCGCAACTCGAGTTTTCGACTGATCTACACGTTTCGAGACCTCTAGAATACGAAAAAAGTATTTTTAGCGTGACGTCTGTGTGTGTGTCTGTGTGTCTGTCTGTGCATCTGTGCAATGTATATATCCACTCTAACTCGAAAAGTAATAGACGGAATTTCATAAAATTTGGTAGGTAAGACCCTTGGATATGACCTTGGTGTTGATTAGGTTTTGGTACAATTCGGAAAAAAAGAATCCGCCTTTTTTTGCAAAATGGCCCTCAAAAATCTCATGTATTCACTCCAGCTGAAATACAAATTTACCAAATTTCACAAAATTTGGTAGATAAATCACATGTGGGATTCTCTGGTGCTGATTAGATTTTGGTACGATTCGAAAAAGAATAACCTGCGTTTTTTTTACGAAATGGCCCTCAAAAATCGCCAGTATCTAAAAAAAGACTACGTATGTTCAATTGTATCAATTAAATACTTGTTTTATACGTAATTTTTGACTCGGAAAAGAATAAGAACAACTCTATTACTCTAGGACTAACCGTTTTCGAGATATTTGAGATTTTTCGCATTTTTTTATGCCGCCTTTGGAAAAATGTCCAATTTCCAAATAAAAGAAGAAATTGAATTAAAAATGCAAATTTATTGTCATTTTGTGCAATTAAACTCAATTTAATGAGTTCTTAAAGAAATAAAGGAAAAATAAATTTGAGTCTGCAGGGAAAGTCATGTGCTGCCCACATCAGATTTTTTATTTAGTAATTCATTTTATAATTACTTAACTATAAAAGAAATAGCAATAGAATGAATAACATTTCAATTTTGTGCATCTTTAGTGATCTAAATTAGCAAAATATTTATAATTATAATGTATTAACTTAATAAGTACTTTTAAATTTCTGATAATCTAAATAACTGTGAAATGACTTTCTGACTTTCCACTTACATTTTTTGCTTTCTCACGTTAGTCTCCCAGTTAGTTAAGTTTTTTATGACCATGATTCCCTTTTGATCTTTAGAATAGATGCATTTTATATTCAATGCAACACCACAATTTTTGGTCCACACCATCGAGAAACAATTAAGATAATTGCTCTTTGGTCGATACCGAGACACTTTGCCTTCGGCTACGAAAGTCGTACGCTCACTTGAGGTTGTTGCTGCATCTAAACGCTCCTGTTTTTGTGGGTTGGGTTGGGCCATCTGAGAGTTAGGTTGGACCATCTTCATTTAATCGTAATATGAAGGGATTAATATAATCCTTTTACTTTTCAGGGTGACTTGAACATATCATCTGTTGAGACAGTTGATAATACTCAAAACTCAATTGTAACTTATTTCACGGAAGCTGCCTCTTCAATTGCTCAGTCGGAGGGTTCTTGATAAGAAAAGGGAATTGTAAAAAACCATTCAAAATATAAATACTAAAACGAAAGCAATAGAAAAAGAAAAACTTAGGATAAGTCTCTTGAAGTTCCTTTCGTAAGAACAAGTTTCAAACTAAGAACAAAAAAATAATAAACCAAAAAACGCCTATTTCACGATGGTCTGATATCCGGGCGCGGTAGCCCATTGGTTAGCGCGCTGGAGTTGCACTCGGTTGCCCCGGGTTCGATTCCAGCCACTGCCAAAACTGCCGCCGTGTTCATGCGGAGTACGATCACGTTAAACATGGGGGTCCGAAAGTCCTTCCGAGAGGTTGGTGGTAGGGGAAGGAGGGTACGGTCCCTGTGGATGCCTCCCCCACTGGGTTCCGGTCTAAATTGGGTGGCACTTCCCGACCGTCCAAACAGTTACCTTACACCTTTCTGGTAGGTCGGACGGTCTGGGTAACAACAACAGCAACAACGATGGTCTGATATCCGTATTATAAAGGACTTAAAACTGAGATTTGCATTAGGCAAGACATTAGGTTATGAGAACTTGTGTTTAAATGGTCATCCAACACCAGCTTACTCTACTTTAAATAGGAGATTACAAGATACCCAATCTCTATTTTGTTTACTGAATCAATTGATTTTTACCGGCAGAGGTACAGTAATGACTGAAGTTGAGAGGAATTGTACTCGATGAAATGGATCTCAAGTCTGGTCAAGATTATAACACCGTGTCAAGACAATAGGTGAGGGGGACAGCCCAGTGGTTAGAGCGCGGTATTTCACTCGAATGACTCGAGTTCGATTCTCACCTCTGCCCAAATTATTTCTTTGCTCACGCGGAGCGCGGGCACGTTAATAAAAAATATTTGATTGGTTCTCAAGTGTTTCCCTTTATTCTTTAAATTTTTTGTTTGTATATAAAATAGTGTAATATAACGAACTTTATTGACATCATATTTTAAACTTAATTAATTACTTAAAACATGAATTCATATTTATGTTGTTCCTCAGGATAATACCTGTACCATAAATTCACTAGTAATTTAAAATAAATTAATTTGTTCTCTATTGTTTTCCTTTCCAGTTATACTTGAGATAATGTTTGTATGTGAGTGTTTCAATTGAAACGTATACATTTGAAAAATACAGCGTTGCACAAAGCATGCTAAACTTAAAAAGAAAGCCACGCAGTTGGTTTTAATTGGCTTGTTTGGCCTGTATTGGATTTTCTGTTTTAATCTGATTAAACATTTCAATTTTAAACAATAATTACTTAATGATTAGATTTATTACTTTGTATTTTAAATGCATTTGGATAAAAATATTATCCAATAATCTTATTTCTCTAGCAACTAGTCAAAGTGCACATTGGCACTTAAAATACAAAGACCACTCTTTTTCTTAATATTCAATATGTTAGTATTAGCAAAAACATATGCATGAATAGTTTTTAGTGAATCATTTAATAAAAAGATATATGTCTTCTTACATAATAGAGTTTAAGAATTTGATAACAGCTTTATTTTTTGTTTTTATAACTGTTCTCAAATTAAAGAACTCACAACAAAATAAATAAATGTTTAAATTCGTTAAAGAACTATTATGTGTAAATAAATGTTCAAATTTGTTAAAGAGCTATTATGTGCAAATGTATTCAGATTAGCGGAATTTTTTTTAAACTCACTTAATAATTTTAATAAATACATCAGGAAGGAAAACATAAGAAATTCTGCGACTTCCTTATAAAACAGTTGTCCTCACAGTTGTCCTCCAATATTTGCTTTTATAGAGAGAATTTTCTCCTCATATGGAGTCATCTGGAGTAAATTAAAGAACCGTCTGGGTGCAGAAAATCTTGTAAAAATATATCGGTTCTTTCAATCAGAACCCAATGATTGGTGAAATGAAATGGCTGTACTCGTGTGTTTTATATAGTACAGTTCGTCTTCACTGGGCATGTCAGATACAGAGTTTTTTTAATATTTACTTTGACATCTGAGAAAGATTTTGCTATAATTACTGTAACCAGTAAAAGTAAAATGTATTTATTTTTGTAAGGTGACTTTCGCCATTTTCTATTTCCTAATACAATTTTTGAAATTTGAGTACTTACAGGGTTTTATAGATTATCAAGTAACCATATTTTTGTCTTGTTAAGCTTATTTATTTTTCTCTTTAATATAGACTTATTTAGCAAAATTTAATTAACTATTTACTCGATAATCTATTATTTAATGTTTGCTAAATGTAAACTGAAACAGTTTTTTTTAAATTGTTTATTAAAGTCTGTTACGAATGCATTAACATCAATTTGTCAATTTGTGTAAATTTCATTTTAACCACTATTTCTTTTTTATTTAATCCAGTATTTTTTATTTAAAAAAAATTATATATTTTGCCTATACAAAAAATAAAGAATAAATCCGATTTTTTAAGCAGTTCAACGATAAACAAAACCGGCCCTTTTTTGGCCTGATTTCTGTTAACCCTAAAAGAAATATGGTTTTAATTTCCTATTTATATGATACTATATTAGTTAAGCTATAAGCATGTATCAATTAGTTCAATATAAAATCTAGTTTGGATACATTTCTATGAAAAGGAAAGAAAATGTAAAACAAATGATTGTTTGCTTATGAAAACATTTACATTTTGTTACTTAAATTTCAGAAGAAACTAATGACATAAATTCTGTTAAAATGTTTCAATAAATTTACGATGTAACGTAACATTTTCACGATTCCTTCGATGTCGTAATATTGAATTTTTACTGTACACTGAACTCGCTCCCTTGGTGTATGCTTTATTCAAAATAATTTTTATAGGGAAAAAAAGGTAATTAGGATTTGTGACTATACTGAAAAGTGCTTTTTCAAATAATCCCCATGTAATGTAAGTAATATATGCATGTTCTCAGCCATAATGCATTTGCAGGTTGAATATTAATTGGTCTATAATAACAAACATTTTGAGAAACTGTTTGAATTACAGAGTGGAAAGTCGATTTTAGTTTTTTCTTGTTTATTGAATTAATATTTTTATTTTATGTGCTAGTCTGCTGTAAATTTGAAATAAATAAAATGTAGAAAATAAAGTGTTATAACTGTTTATTACGTACAGCGCTATCTGCTGCTATATTAATGCACTATATATATAATATAATATATATATATATATATATATATATATATATATTCCCATTATTGTAAGATAGTTAAAAATAGTCCAATATGCATCTTTGTTATTCTTAGTATGCATATCAGTGCATGCTCCAGGGTTTGCTTCATTTTAACTAGTTGGAGAAAGCTGAAAACTTGGAATTTTATTATACATGGTGATTATAATTAAAGTTCCCGGTTTGAAAATGGTCTCAAATAAAAGGCACTGGTCAGAATGATTTGAAATTTTGCGTGAACACTCGTGGATCAATGGAATTTTGTTTGATGAAGAAAAAAACAGTAGTTCAAAAAGTCGCCGCTAGGAGAATAATTGGCGCTTTACTACACTAGAATGCAATACAAAAGTAATCAATATTGACTTACTCATTGGCTAATGACGTACTAAATGTTCAATATGCTGTCCTTCGAATACTGAATTAAAAGTCGATCTTTCATCATCATATGCATGCAAGTAATGAAAAAAAAATTCATCCATTGAAACAATATTAAATTCTAAGCAAACGTAAGCCGTATCTTTTTTCGCAAAAAGTGGATTTAACTTGTTTTGCATAATTGCTCTTCAAATGCTGCTGCAAATTTATATAAGACAGTGACTTTGTAATAAACGTTTGCTATAAAAAAGGAAGAGCGGAACTTGTTTCTCATAACTTAATGAAAAATCTCTATTGTTCTGTCGCAATGACTCCATCATTAAAAGATCGTGATCTTCTTGTCAAATTGTTTTATGAGAATAACAGCTCTTGTTTAGTAGCTCTTAGAAAGTTCAGAACGTTGAAAATGTTAAAATCTGGTCCTCTGTGTGGCAAAACCTTGCTCAAAATGATTTTAAAATTTGAAGAGACTGGCTCTTTGGACATCAAACCTGGCAGGGGACAGAAAGCAGTCGATGGAGAGATAGTGGAAGACGTAGCTACAGCGTTAGAAGTAGAGCGTAACGCTAATGCATCTTCGAGTGTACGTGGAATTGCCCGATCATTAGACGTACCCTTCAGTACGGTGCAAAAAATTTTGAAACACATTTTGAAATGTTATCCTTACAAACAGGCCCATGTTCAACAGTTGCTACCTGCGGACAATGTTGCACGTGAAATGTTCGCATTTCAATTTCTGGCTCTGATACAAGTGGACGAGGAATGGCCCTGGAACGTTTTGTGGATTGATGAAGCACACTTCCTTCTCCACGGAACTTTTAATACGCAAAATTGCAGAATCTGGGCAACCGAAAATCCAGAGGAACTACGCCAGGTGCCTCTTCATTCCCCCAAAGTCACTGTGTGGTGCGGATTTACAGCAGCGTTTATTATCGGGCCTTTCTTTTTTGAGGAAGTTGGTCCTCATGGCCCCGTCACCTGTTCTGCCAATGACCATCGATATCTGCCAATGACCATCGAACGTCTTTTGAAAAGTCACGTTATACCCACACTGCAAGAGCGTCAGTGTATCGATAACACTATTTTCATGCAGGATGGGGCTCCACCACATATCGCAAAACCAGTGAAGCGGCTACTTCGTAGTTATTTAGGAGATGACAGAATCATCAGCCGCCATTTTCCTGTAAGATGGCCAGCACGTTCCCCTAACCTCAATCCATCTGATTTTTGGCTTTGGGGGCATCTGAAGAATGTGATGTTTAACGGACACATTACCAATTTAGCGGAACTTACAGCTAGCATCACGCATCACATCCACAACATCTCTACAGAAGGACTCAAATCTGTTGTTGAACACGCTATTTTGCGCTTTCAACTTGTTTCAGAATGCGAAGGACAGCATATAGAACATTTATTACGTCATTAGCCAATGAGTAAGTCAACGTTTATTACTTTTATATTGCATTCTAGTGTAGTAAAGCGTCAATTATTCTCCTGGCGACGACTTTCTGAACTACTGTGTTTTTCTTCACCAAACAAAATTCCATTGCTCCACGAGTGTTCACGCAAAATTTCAAACCATTCTGACCCGTGCTTTTTATTTGAGACCATTTTCAAACCGGGAACTATAATTATAACCACCCTGTGTATTAGATATTTACTAAAATTAAAAAAAATAAATGCTCTTTGAAGAATATGATATTATTACAGAAATCCATACACTTCCGGTTTGAATATTTTAAAAACGAGGAAGAGGGGGTGGGTGAGGTGGAGTTGCAAGAATGTTCTTCGACATCCCCTTTAAACTTATCCACCCCCCCCCCCCGGTTCAAATCAAAAGTCGGTTCCGTTAGGTTCTGCTCCGTAATCAGTACTATAAAAGTTTAGGTCTCAGGGGGGTTCTTGAGGGTCAGGTAAGTCAAAAGCACGTTATAGATATTAGACAACTATATATAGCTTTAATAATTAATGTCGAGGAAATTAAAAAATGCTATTTCATTGAATTTCAAGTTTATAAATTGAGTACATTTAGAGGAAGTTTCGCTAACTCCTTTTTCTTTTGTAGATCATAAGGATTGCCTCAAGACAGATTTAAATGATCCATTATGCCATTAATATAACACTCATGTAATAGATTAAAACGATCCCAAAGTTTCATAGGGAGAATTAACTTAAATCGATTTGCAGATACTTGAAGTATCGAATGCTTTGTTCTCAAATATATTAAGCGGCTTTTGTAATTGGTTCGCGGAGTCATATTTTATTACTAAACTTTTGCTATTATGGGAATCCGAGAAAATCTTGGTAAGCTTGATTATCAGCACTGTACTAAGAACATACAAAAGCTTCAGGAAATTTAAACTTGGGGCATTAGAACGAATTTGGAGAAACTTTAGGAGTATTAACTTTGAAAAGATTATTTCCGAATTTTTCCTCAAAGTATAGAAATCCTTTCGAAATTATAATGAAGTAGTAATTATTTTGAATTTTGGAAATGCAAATATATGTGGCTTGTCTTATTGATAAAATGTTAATAGAAGAATTGCATGTTGACTTAAAGTTTTCGGTGAAATAAAAGAAAAGAGTACTGCGTTATTTTCAAGTAACTATCCTAGTTTATTAGTTAGTTAGCATATACGCAATTCATTTATTTCCAGTTTATACGTTTTACGTAAGGCACACTTCTTGTTTTGAAAAGTGTTTATTAATAGTAATTACTAAATGTGGTAATGTATGTTATTATTATTAATTTAATTGGCATTTTAATGACCAAACCTGTAGTTAGAAGTGAACAATGCTTTTGTGAAAAGAAATACTCATACAGGCGCTGTCAAGAGATTTCTACCATCAAAACCCATCTTTTCTGCAGTCTGGCTTCACCTAGAAAAATCTAAAAGTCCTAGAAGAAGAACAATAAATACACTGGATACTTAAATGATAGCACGTTGTAATCTTTACTTATTTTATTTATTTAAACTCTTATCTTTCATTTTAAACTCATTTGACAATTAAAGCAATTATTCTTCAGGTTTTAACCCTATTCGCGGACTCGTAAGATGACAAGCGGGATTTTAATGGCATATATATATTTTTTACCGTTGATTAAAATAGATCTCGTGACGAATAAATGTGTCATGCCTGATAACATCTCTGTTGTACATAATTTAGCTGTACTTGGCCGGGAACTAGGCTCAATTCAAGCACAGGGTCAGCTTATTTGGCAATACTCCTTATAATTTTTCAGTCATTTTTTAACACTTTGCAACAAAGTTGAAAAGTGTTTATGACTTTGTTCATTCTGTCCGTCTGTCTGTCTATCTGTCTGTCTGTCTGTCTGTCCGTTAGCTCGATAACTGCCGTAAAAATGACTTAATCAAAATTAAATTTTAGTATGTTGTTCAGACGATCTGTAGGACCTATGGGAATATAAAAGAATAATATCACCCAATTAGTTTTGGATTGAACCCGGGTTGAAAATATGAAATACATTGAGCCCTATGGGACCTAATTTTTCAAACATTTTTTAAGCGGATTTAAAATTCACAAATTGCCTCGAAAATTTTAGGTAATATTAAAATTGTTCCGTAAAATATATAAAAAAAAATTCAGCGAAATATATTCAGTATTTTTATAAATAAAAATTAAAATAACAATAACACCTCTTATATGAAGCGATCACGCGACCATGAAATGAAAAGATCACGTAACCTACTTCAAAATGATATATGGCATCCATCTTGTTTCAAAATCGTGATTTTAAAAGTTCTTTTAATTCATATTGAGTGTTGTATCCGTCCTAAAACCACTTTATTTTTGCTTAAATTCTGTTCCTCTACATACTGAAACAACGCAATTACAAGATATTTGAGTTTAAATGCTCATCCAAATTTGATTATTTCTACAACGAAGCCTATTTTTCACCTATGTAAAAAGTAAACAGCAAAATATGTGGAATGAGTTGCATTAGAATTGCTGTATTTCTTTAACACAAAATCATTTAGTTCATGGAGTATGCATAGATGATATGAATGAAATATTCATTAATTTTACAAAGAGGACGATTTTTTTCGATGAAGTTTTACGCATAGAGTTTAATTACTTGTAGCTCCATGGTCTCAATTTTTAAATAAAATAAATTACTATAGTTTTGTGATGAATGACATGAATGGGAAGTTATTTATGAATAAAATGCTGCTTTTATAGAGAGAGCCAGCCGTGTTATTTTTTCTATGACGTCATTTGAGTGAATTTCTGTTTTCGATGAAGTTTTCAAATACAATAAATTATCGTAGTATTATGATAATTCTAAAATTATGTTTAAACCAGGCAATTTATCTTTCAATGCCGTCATTTGAATGGAGTTCATTGTTTTCGATGAAGATTTAAGTTTTCAAATATAATAAATTAATGTAGTATTGTGATAAGTTTAAAAATATTACCGAGGAATGTAATGCATTTTAGACATGTTTACATAAAATTGCATTGAAGTTGGAAAGTGTTTCATAATCAATGCTTTAAGCATGATTGATCTTTCTTGTTTTTTTTGCAACCGTTTGTTTCTAGCACATTTTAGAGTCCTTCTTTTTTATCGAGTCCTTTTTCGTTACCTTGTAGCTCTTCCTTTGATGTCTTCCCCTGGAGACTTTTTGACGCATTGGTTGGCTCACATCAAACTCCATTTTTAAGTAGCTGGTGGTTTGTTTTATTTCTTTGAAATTTTACAAGTAAAATTTTGAAAAATCGGTGTCGTTGGTCCCAATGATTACAATTAGAGCGTGTTACCCTTCACTTTAAAGGGCTGAAAAAAAATCTTTTGGTTGATACCATACTTGGCAGTGTAACCCGGTGGAAACTTGAGTGTTGTTTTGCCAGATATGCCCTTACGTTGGGTCATTTAAAAAAATTCATATGCATAGAAAGCGGTGAAACGTAAGGAACAATAGTGAGCGCAGATCCTTGATTCTAACATAACCGCCTCAACTAATCATCATTTAAAACTAGTGGGTACCCATGCAAAATCATTGAAAAACTTATATGTGTTGCATCCCATGGAGTTTAAATATACTGAAATCACACCTCAAACATTCAGGACGATTAAGGAGGGAATATAGCACTTGGTTGCTAATCCCTACTCAACGGTCTCTCTCCTCTCTCTCTCTCCTCTCTCTCTCTGAGAGGGAGAAAATATTGCGGAATTCGACACATGAAGTGGGAGGTTTTGTTTGTTACTCCCCACCTAAGCGAAACTAATTACACAGGCCTTTGGAAGTTTACTTTTAAGATTGTAATATTTGATGTGTGAAATTTTTTTTTAAATAATTGTTTCCCAACCTGAGCGTTTTGTTCCCCAGGGGGGAATTTCACTTTGGAAGGACCAGAAAAATACTAACGGAATGTTATGTTTTACGAGAGAGAGCGTTAATTGGGCATTTTGATATATTCTGGATATTATATCCCAGCATATGTGCTAATACTGGGAAGGATTAAAATTCTAAATAATGTAAAATGCGCGTTTTAAAAATATTTCGTAAGTTTTGTACTCCAAGAAACGTGCGCGTTTTATACATAAACCATAGCATTTCAACCTTCCCTAAAAGGCCATTAAAACTTCTTTATTATTTGATGGCGAGGCCTCATTGAACGTTTTCGAAACACTTTGTATGGTACAATATCAGCATTCCCAACGCAATCATTAATAACAATAATAGGCAACAATAGTGGACGGATTGGGTTGTTTGGGGGCTTTATATACGAAGGGCTAATTTCCGAATGTGTACAAAGTGATAACTTCTAACCATAGAATGTTATAGTTGCTATATACTTGCGCGTTTAAAAAAAGTTTTTTATTGATGAATAAAAATTAGTTAAATAGTACATTAATATTATTTCAATAAATATTCCGTGAAAAGTAGTTTTTAATGATTATTCATTAATAAAAAATCATTTACTAGAAATTTTTTAAGTTGACGACGTGAATAGTGACCTTCACATATTATTGAATAAGATAAGGGGGGGGGGCGATCTCACTTGAAGTTTTCCTGTAAGAGAGATAGATCCTCAAAGGTTGGGTAATATTGTTTTAGACAAGGGCTTTCGTAAACGAATTACATAGGCGAGCTGCATAGCAAGTTTTCTGATTACCAAAGATTTATCTAGATGTTTAATGCCAGCCTTTGCTATATAAGTCATTATGCTAACAGTAAGCCTATGTACAAATATTTGTAGCTTTCTAATGTCTTTCATGTAGACTTATTCAGTATAATTTAACTAAAATTGCTAATTTAAAGTAATGAGAAATATTAAAATGTGAAGTTTTTGTTATATTCTTTTTTAGAAAAGACAATCATAAAAATATTAGGATTTAACTTGAAAACATCTTGCGTTCAATCGGTACTTTTTAGTATTCTTCAAAGCAGTTTAATTTAGAAATATAATGGAGATTATGGAAATGTAATATAATGTAGAAATTTAATTTTTAAACAGTTATTTACAAAAACAATAAGACCCAACAAAAATATATAACTGTCATGGCTTAGAATATTGAAAAATATATTTAAAAAAAAATCTTTCCATGAGCGACAAAAATTGAGATTACGAACAACTTGTTGCCTACTCCAGTTTTAGGCCATGTAAAAAAATCCTATCAGATCGGCAATATCAGATTTTTCATTCTTACGTTGCTTTCAATAACCCCTTTGCTGATGTAGATTTATTATAAATCCATATCTCTTAATAGACTCCACAAGCTTATAAGAATCTCTGATAATATTTTGATATATCCCCGCGTTGATTTTGAATAATGAGCCCAAACTATTCAAAAACAAACATTCTTGAAATACTTGCCTATTTTGGGGTTTCATTATACATTAATTTTTCGCTAGATTAGATAGTCATGAGAACGCGGCTTAGAAGGCTTGAAATTTCCATTTTCAGTGAAAATACGTACTCCTGTACTTTCCATAAATTTCCATTTGAGTTTGTTAATAACAAGCAAAATAATTTCGGAGACAGAAGTTCTGATGAACTATGCGTAGGACATCATTAAGAACTGATATGAGAAGTATTGAATCTCTTTAATTAAGCCTTGTAAGCTCATCAGATCTCCTATTTCAAGTTTGTTGCATCTACGTGACGCAGCGCTATCTAATTAACGGCGTAATTATACCACGTGATTCATTTAAATTTTCATCTTTCCGTGTATGTTCCCTTGAGATGGCTAACATCAAGCTTAACTAGCAACTTTTATGTGTATTCAAATTTCTGTTAGGTTTGACTTAAGGAGGGATTAGGTTCCTAAAAATATGTAAATGAAAATGTACGAATGCTGCTTAGATGCGAAATAAATATATAAATTTAATTGACTGTGTTTGGGATATCTTAAGAATTATTATTACTCGCTTAAAATATATTTCAATTTAGACATTACTTTAAGAGGCTGTTACTGAGACGTTTAAATCAATAAAATACTGCAAAGCATGATCAATATTCTTCAAATCTTTAAAATAATTTGCTCTTTCTCAATTTTGATATTATGCCGTGTGTGTGTGTGGGGGGGGGGGGGGGCTATAACTGAAATGTTTAAACAAGTATGCTGTATTAATGTATTGATACAGACGATTGACAAAGTATAATCAATATTCTTACGAATTCTTAAACTAGGAATTTAAATATGCGTAGATGTATGCACATATTAGTATTTTTCAATCTGGGGTTCGCAAAGTGATCGTAGGGGGTACGCGAAAGCTTCATCAATACTTGACGCAACCAAATTAATATATTTTAAATAGGATTATAGTTTCATTGAAATTGTAGATTAAAAAGAAATTTAAATTAGGTGTTTCAAAAATGAAACACGTATTCTTTTTTCGTTGGATGAGTACAAACGTTTGTCCAAACTGAAAAAGCATACATGGTTTCCAGGAAAGTCCTTAAACATAATAATAATTATTCAAAGAAAGGTCCACATTAGGTCTATTTATAATGAAGTGACCAAGCCCGATCGAATAAAAGTTATTACAGCGCCTCTAGTTATTAGTAAACAAGAAAGGTCAATAATGCATAAAGCATTGATTATGAAACACTTTCCAACTTCAATGCAACTTTATTTAAGCATCTCTAAAATGTGATACATTCCTAGGTAATATTTATAAAATTATTACATTACAACATTAATTTATTATATTTGAAAACTTAAAAGTTCATCGAAAAAAATGAACTTCGTTCAAATGGCGTCAATTAAATATAAATCGCCTGGCTCCTCTATAATGTTTTTAACATTATCATAATACTACAATAATTTATTATATTTGAAAACTTCATCAAAAACAACTGAAATTTATTCAAATGACGCCATCGAAATATAACACGTCTGGCTCTCTCTATAAAAACAGCATTTCATTCATAACATTTTCCCATTCATTTCATTCATTACAATACTATAATAATTTATTTTATTTAAGAACTTAATACCATGGAGTTACAAGTAATTAAACTCTATGCTTAAAACTTCATCGACAAAAATCGTCCTTCTCTCTGTAAAGTCAATCCATATTTCATTCATATCAGCTATGCAGACTCCATGAGCTAAATAATTTTGCGTTAAAGAAATTCAGCAAATCTTATACAACTCATTCTACATATTTTGCTGTTTACATTTTACATAAGTGAAAAATAGGCTTCGTTGCAGAAATAATCAAATTTGGATGATCATTTGAACTCAAATATATTGCAATTGCGTTGTTTCAGTATGCAGATGCACAGAGTTTAAGCGAAAATGAAGCAGTTTTAGAACGGATACAATACTCAATATGAATTAAAAAGAACTTTAAAAATCAATGAGACAAGATGGATGCCATATTTCATTTTGAAGTGAGTCACGTGATCTTTTAATATAATGGTCACGTGATCGCTTCATATAAGAGGTGTAATTATTATTTTAATTTTTATTTAAAAAACTACTGAATATATGTTGCTGAAATTTTTTTTATATATTTTATGGGATAATTTGAATACTACCTAAAAATTTCGAAGCAATTTGTGAATTTTTAATCCGCTTAAAAAACGTTTGAAAAATTAGGTCCCATAGGGCTCAATGTATTTCATTTTTTCGACCCGGGTTCAATCCAAAACTAATTGGGTGATATTATTCATTTATATTCCCATAGGTTCTACAGACCGTCTGAACAACATACTAAAATTTCATTTTGATTAAGTCATTTTTACGGCAGTTATCGTGCTAACGGACAAACAGAGAGACATAATGAACAAAGTCATAATCACTTTTCAACTTTGTTGTAAAGTGTTAAAAAAATGAGGTCAACTAGAAAAAGGCAATTATTGAACAGCATTATCTGCGATTTCAAGCACCATATATTGTTTACTGAAAAGGGATAATTATTAGACGGATTATTACATTTCACTCGTATTTTTGTCATTTCCTTCAGAAGTACTTCAGTAGTAACGATATATGTGCAAAATTATCCCTTTTAGTTGGCCTCATTTTATCGTTCAGGTGTAAGCTATGTGCAAACCACACGTCTTTCTATACTAAATAGAGTACTCTCTATAACTTCGTAGTTGAAAATTTTAGCCTCTCCTGCTTCGTTTTCGAGATAGAAATTCTAGCTTCTTTAATTTAGAGGCGCTGCAAACTTTCTCAATTGATAGCACATAGTCGTTTTCCTATTAGTAGACCCAACTTCTGAAGTTCTAGAACACTTCAATCGAAAGATCTATATCTACCTTCTGTTGACTTCACTACATTGGTTATATATGTCGGATCATTATACATTGTTCCAACTGTGTCGTAGCTTTGTATAACGAAATACATAATTCTAGAATATTCATTCCTGAAATGACCCCTGATGAGTATCAGGATATGGATATTCTATTTTATTCCATTTCATTCTGATTTCCTTAGTTTCTTCTCGTTTTTATGTATGTATCTTGTTTAACATCTGTTAGTTTAGATGCACGTGTTTAGTGTGCTTCAGCAATATTTATTTCCATCTGTATTTCATTATCGGATTGTGTTATATATCTTTTGTTGCTTTTACTATCAGAAATATTGACAGAAATACATGTTACTTTCCCAGTGTTTGATTAGATATATTTCCATTTAATTACGCGCCCATCTTGCCAAAGAGGAGGAATATCGCTAGGCTTAGGCTGGATGTTAATTTAGAATATACTCGTTATCAAGACTGAGCGTCCAGGATAAATTAACCACAACAAATGTTTGTTTGTGGATATGGAGAGTTAGTTACTGTACATATGCTCAATCAACAAGCAGAAACAAATGAGCAAAATTGGAAGGCAATTGAAGAATAAAAAATTTTACCAGAATCATGAGGGAGTGGTCCTGAGACACGCACTTGCACAGTAGAAGAGATTGAAAGAGAGAGAGAGAGTTGAGTTGTATCCAAGAGAAAAGGAGGGGGGGGGGGGACAGAACAAACTATGGATGAAAGATTAAATGTTGAAGGGACTTCCAATAAAACCCTAACCTTGGAGTAAGTGAAGGTGATAAATAAGATAGGGTAAATAGAAATGAACAGGAATCAAAGACTAAAATCCCTTACAATAATAAATTAGAGGCACAAGATAATTGAATAAAAGATCATGTCACGAACAGCATAACGACGGGTTACAAATCGTTTATACAAATTGACTAAAGTGACACATTTTTAGGGAATTATGAACCATATTTCTTAATTTTTATTTCACATTTTTATAGATACACATAATTAATAATAATTTGAATTATATATATATATATATATATATATATATATATACGTATATATATATATATACGTATATATATATATATACGTATATATATATATACGTATATATATATATACGTATATATATATATATATATATATATATGTGTGTGTGTGTGTGTGTGTGTGTGTGTGTGTGTACGGCGCATCACAAAGAAAAGTGACTAACACACAAAAAAAACCCAGCTTTTTAGGAGAGTAGAAAAACTAAACTAAACTGAATTATATTTATTGTAAGAAGCGATTTTATATCTAGAATTATTAGTTTGGCATCTAAATATGTATCTTTTCCACATAATAGACGCACCGACCGCTCATCCAACTGCTCTAAACCCTCGGGTGAGTCGTGCGGTCTGAGTTTTTTACATGAGTGAGGGAAACCTTACGCATCTCACAGTGTTATTAACTCAAAATCATTAAGTTTTGAGTTGGGACACTTTTCTCTGTTGTAATATATGGATCTCATTTGTTCAGTTGATATTAGAATTGGCTCAAGCAATGCATGTTAGAAAACTGCAAAATATGCAGCTCTGTAGAAACTAATTTCTGTTCTTCCAAAAATCAAGAATATATCCCATAATTAAATTTAATTACCAATTATTTTGTCTGAAAAATGAGTTAAAATGAGTGAAATTGATAAACTTTGTTGATACAAATTAAGGATGAATTTATAGTTGCTGAAGTTGACAAGAAAGTTATCAACAATATTTATTTAGCAGAGCAGTTACGAATATAAAACCGCGCACCTATAAATTTGTGACAGCCTTAAGTATTGTAACGAAAATTTTTACTTCTAAGGATTCTTGAAATTGTGCATCTTAACAAGACTGGATATGTGGAAGATAGAAATTAATTTTCAATAAAAAAACTAATGAAGGCTTGAAATAATCTAAAGATGAAGCTCAGAGGTCCACAACCTGTTGGTTAAGAGCACCACATACAGTGCTTGCGACCTCTAAATTGGTGCATTCTGCTGCAATAAATTAGTGTTTTTCAATATTTGACATGTATTGTCAGTTTAAATAATTTACTTAATTATTTTTAGTCGTATACTGTTTAAATATAAATTAACGAAATTTTTGCTAATTGTTATGTTTGAAAAATAATAAACAATTCCTAATAAAACAGTATAATGGAACGGCCTTAAGCAAACATGCAAAACAATGAAATGAATTCTAGCCGACTCATAATCTAGACACATCTCTTAATACTTCTAATCGTGCACCAATATTCATTTCTCTGCAAATTTTGTGTTCTTATCTACATTGACATAAACTTTTATGTATATTTAAAATCTTACTTTTTCAGTTTTCATAAATATTGCACATGAAATTACTTATAAATAATATATATGCTGGATTTAGCAAGATACAATCGAAAAACCTTATTTTAGTATTTACTTATTTGGATATTTCACTTATTTTGGTATATTTTAGGTGTTTCATTTACTAGAACCTAATTTAGAAATGAAAATATCAGCCGTAATTCGAGTGCATTGCACTAAGATATTGTGAAAATTATGAAATAAGTAAATAAACTTTTTTATGTAAAAAAACTAATTATATACTTATAAAAATGTGCATTATTTACTCCCTTAAATAATTAAATATTACGTTATTGCTCCTTGCGAGAGAATTTAATGTAGTGCCGGTGTTCTTGAAGAATTTTACACACTGTTTTTACTCCCCCGGTTACCCAAACTGGTGCTGTAAACTTTTGGGTCAGTCGGGTGGTCTGGGTTTTCGACACTGCTTTTACTACCTGATTGCTGTGGGTTCCAGATGTATCTGTATAAAACTAATACCTTGTGTTTCGAAAAATGAGAACATTTTTCTTATTATCTTTGAAATTCCTTAGTCATATATTTTGCACTTCAAATGTGACTGAAAAGAACAAAAGTGACTGAAAAGAATATAAGTGACGGAAAAGAACAAAAGTGATTGAAAAAAACAAAAGCAACTGAAATCAACAAAAGCAGAATAATGCATTTTCGATGAAAAATGCTGCAGTAGATTAGAAAAAATATTTATTTCGTCAATTATTTAAAAATAGGAAAAACACGTGGCTAATTTTGAGACATCCTTAAAATTCTTATTTAAATTGCTATGTACTTCTAAATACCGGGTTTGCAAAATTTTAACAACTGGAATTAACCACCTTAAAAGTATTGGATATGTGAAATATAAAACTCAAGTTTCAATAACAAACGAAGAAAAGAGAAAAAAATATTAATTTTTTGTGTGGTAAATTTACAGCTTTTACATTTGAAGTACATTTTGATTAATGGAAAAATTAGATATATCAAAATAATTCGTTAACAAAACAAGCAAGGTGAATAAGTTTTAAGTGAGTTATTTTATTTTAACTCTTTCTCATAGGATCAGAAAGCACAAATAGAAGTTTTAAAGATATGCTATACTAATCTGTCATAATGACTAATGATAAATCTGCGCAAACCTGCTCATACTAATCCGATTCACCTTTTTAACTATGTCTGCATGCATTAGCCAAATCACTTTACGAATACGCATCCTCATTCAAAACTAAAAAACCTGCCGAGTTCATGTATTAAAAATGCAAATAGACGATGAATTTGAATAAAACTGGAAGAGAGACCCTGTACTCTGTTCATAATTCTAAAGTTAAATCTTATTAACAACCTGAAATTAATCAATTCAACGATTTGGCATATGTTCTATCTGAATAGCAAAATATTTCTCCTATGTCTTTAACTTCGCTCTCGACCAATTTCATGATAAAAATCTACTTTATGCAAAATTTCAGAGTGACAGATATATAATTAAACGGTCACCTGGATAAAAGGTCCCGTTAAAGCCCTCTGTCAAGGAACTGAATTTTCAGGACCAAGTTATTTTATATATAATCTGTCACTCTACGTCATTCCTGTCACCCAGACCAAGCTAAACAGCGGAGCAACTGAAGCGAGAGGTTCAACGCGTGGACCCAACTGTCCCAAACCAGGCAACCGGGGGTTTTGTACAAAGTTCAAACACTCTTTTCAACACCCCAAAATTAATTGTTCTTTCTTATTATAAATAACATTGTTGTTGAGTTTAAAATTACTTTTGGTAGATAACTGTTTATTAGTTTGCTTATTTATTTAATATTTATACAGTGAGATTTTACAATAATGGGTTCTCAGAGAGCATTTAAGCAAAGACAACAAAGAGATAAAGGCATTCATTTATAATGAATATTTTCAAAATAAATTTAATATTTTGCGCATGCCATAAATAAATAATTTTGAGATAGTACATGAATTTCGAATGAAATGCTCCATGTTAATGAAACTATTTTAATGTAACCCTTTCTTACATGTTCAGAATGTCCAAATAGATGTATTCTAAGATGTAGTACACTGTGTAGTCATCCTTGCTGAAAACAAAGCAGTGTGTTTTCAGTTATATTAGCCAAATCTTATGATGCATATATGGCATCATAAGAATAAAAAGATTTTGAGTGAAAATAGATGAAATAAAAAAGTTTGTCAATTTTTTTAAACTAAAAGTAATATTTAATAAATTATATTTGAATCCAATATAGTTTTAATCCAATATATTTTTTTCAATTTTCTTATCATTGCGAGTTAGATCTTTTTTACCTTTCTTACCTTTTCCATATTTTATTTTATTTCCTGGAAAACAAATCTTTTACAATATTTAGTTATCGGATATATTGAATATGAAATAGAAAGTATTCATTATTATTTTTATATTAGCTTGTTTTCTCTTTAACAGTTCTATTTATTAATAATCTAACAGTAAAATACTTCGTTGGGAGATAGCAAAAAAAAAAAAAAAAGCTTAAAAAAAGGCATTAAACGGTTTCAAAATAAAAAAAAAATCTTCTTTGTCAGGATGAATGAGACAAAGTACCAGTACTAACAAGGCAAGATGGTGTCTGTCGAAATATAAGTGTATCACGTGACTCAGGAAAGTAGTTGCTGCCAGACGAAAATGCAAAAAGTCAAAGGAGAACCTAGGAGGAATGAAAACGGAAAGCAATAGGAAAACACTAAGTGCCCTACGATCAAAAATAGAGGAACAACTAGTATCGAAAGATATATGTGTAACACCACTTAAATGAAAAATACAACAAAAAATGAAAATAATAACCAGTTTCGGACGTTATATGAACTTATTTTATCAACTAAGTTGAAATAACATTCAAACAAATAATTTAAAAATACCAACGAATAAATGACGTCGGAATAAAAAAATTACTGCAAAATATGAAGGAGGTGAACGGTTTCTGAAGCTATATGCTCTGACTTCATCAACTATATTCATGTAATGGTTTCGAAAGTTATATTAGATACTTCTTCTATTAAATTAAAGTAACATACAATTAAAGCATTAAAAATATTTATGAATAAAAGACTGCTAAGTCAGAATATAACAAAAAATAAAGGACGTACTCATTTTTGGTAGCTACATGGGCTAACTTCTCTAATAAAATTTAAATAACTTTCGATCACACAATTTAAAAATACCAACAGATAAAATACTTCAAAATTAAGAAGATTTTGACGCAACATATGATGGGGGTGAACAAAACTTTTATTTTTCACGTTTATTCATAAATTTCCTGCTAAAAATGCATAACATCACTGATTAATTGTTTGACGCAGTTTGTCCTCAACTTGGATTTGGCGCCCAATCAACCAACCACTGATTAATTGTGTGAAAAATGTAAAATTATTTTCAAATAATAACTTTTAAATCTTGCTTCTGTCATATAACAATCACATCGAAATGTAAAACTTAAAAAAAAAGAACTTTTATTCATTTATTCTTAAAATAAGTAAATAAATATATAATTTCCTCGTATACCCAAACTTAACTAAAGCTTCAAAACATACGGAAGATATTTGCAAAGAAAAAATTGTTTTAGGATATAAGTCGCATAGCCATATTGGCTACTAGTATACTAGTAGTATGTATATATATATATATATACATATATATACATATATACATATACATATATATATACATACTATATATATTTACACATATACATACATATATATATATATATGTATATATATATATATATATATATATATATATATATATATATATATATATATATATATATATATATATATATATATATATATATATATATATATATATATATATATATATATATATATATATATACTAGTAGTATGGGTATGCTACCATTTTTAAAGCTGTTTTTCATGAAACATTGCCCGCATGTTTTGAAAGCTAGTTGAACAAAGTTTGATTGTAACTACCAGTTAACGTGTTAAGAATGCTTTAATTACAGTTACCTAAAAACGAGGAAAATTTCTCCGCGAATTGGACCCGCTGCCATAAATCGTAGGTTCATGGGCGAATCCTAATTTTGGCGCTATTTATCTATTGCATTTTGTCTTCGGGATTAAATTACCGGGGCGAATTGTTAAAAATTAATGTCGACATAGGGATGCGAACACACCGAACATGCAGTGGACATACGTTGATATACTGTAGATTTTTTTACTGAAGGGAACCTTTTCCAAACCCAAAGTGAATAAATTGTAATTTCCGCCCTGTTGAAAAGCAAACAATCAACACTCCCAACATTCAGCGATTGTACACAGACACAAACGTAAAATGAAAACAACTCGTTTATTTAACTGAACAATACGATGTCTTTCTTGAATAAATAAATTTAAACTCAATGACTAAGCTTGTACATAGTAGAACAATATACAGAAATTACATAGAAATAACCCAATATCAAAACATTATATTACCCCTAATCCAATTGCCTAGGAAATATATATAAGCTGGAGCAACATTTTGACTCACGATTAAAGCGATGGCTGTACATGGCGAAAATAGGGTTCTAATTGAAACTTCTTTTTTTATATAAAATATTTATTTTAAACACTCATTTTACAATTTCTGTAACTGTAGTATGGAACCCTATGGGCTTCAATATGCTTGATAAGTCAGTCTGTAGTAGAGGAGCTCTAGCAAGGCCCAAGGAAGAGAACAAGGAGAATCACGATAGCCCCGACACAATGCTGTCAAACCCAAACAGCCGTCGACGAATTGGCAGCTAGGGATCTGTCGAAGAACTCGTCAAAGCATTCGCGACACCACTACACAGTTGGGACTCACTTCACTTTCATATCACGATTTGCCGAAAACTTTGATTCTATCCCAAATGGAATCCGCTTCTCAAGCTGGCGTTGTGATTGGTTACTGAATCCAAAGATCTGGTAGGTTGTTAATTTACAGAAAAATTATAACTTAATGCAAATGAGGGAAATAATAACAACTAGATTATTGTGACCTCACACTAATATATTTGTATCTCTTTTTATATTTGAAGTGGCCTCTATAACACACATATAAGCACTCAAGCACATTTTATTATATTTCTTTTATTTTTTACATCAGTTACTTCTTGTTAAAGGGAAAATTTTATTTTAATCAAAATAATAACAACAAAGATCAATCATGCTTAAAGCATTGATTATGAAACACTTTCCAACTTCAATGCAATTTTATTTAAACAAGTCTAAAATGCAATACATTCCTCGGTAATATTTTAAAACTTATCACAATACTACACTAATTTATTATATTTGAAAACTTAAACCTTCATCGAAAAAAATAAACTTCATTCAACTGACGGCATTGAAATATAAATTACCTGGTTTAAACATCTTTAAAATGCGATACATTCCTTGGTATTATTTTTAAAACTATCATAATAGTACGATAATTTATTATATTTGAAAACTTCATCGAAAATAACTGAAATTCATGCAAATGACGTCATAGAAAAAATAATACGTCTGGATTTCTCTATAAAAACAGCATTTCATTCATAACAATTTCCCAATCATTTCATTCATCACAATACTATAATAATTTATTTTATTTAAAAATTAAAACCATGGAGCTACAAGTAATTAAACTCTATGCTTAAAACTTCATCGAAAAAAAATCGTCCTTCTCTTTGTAAAATCAATGTATATTTCATTCATATCAGCTATGCAGACTCCATGGGCTAAATAATTTTGTGTAAAAAAAATACAGCAATTCTAATACAACTCATTCTACATATTTTGCTGTTTACATTTTACATAAGCGAAAAATAGGCTTCGTTGTAGAAATAATCAAATGTGGATGATCATTTAAACTCAAATATATTGTAATTGCGCTGTTTCACTATGCAGATGCATAGAATTTATGCAAACATAAAGTGGTTTTAGGGCGGATACAACACTCAGTATGACTTAAAAAGAACTTAAAAAATCCCGATTTTGAGACAAGATGGATGCCATATATCATTTTGAAGTGGGTCATGTGATCTTTTCATGGTCACCTGATCGCTTCATATAAGAGGTACAATTATTATTTAAATTTTTATTTAAAAAACTACTTAATATTTCGCTGAATTTTTTTTATATATTTTATGGAACAGTTTGAATATTACCTAAATTTTTCGAAGCAATTTGTGAATTTTAAATCCGCTTAAAACATGTTTGAAAAATTAGGTCCCATAGGGCCCAATGTATTTCATTTTTTCAACCCGGGTTCAATCCAAAACTAATTGGGTGATATTATTCATTTATATTCCCGTAGGTCCTACAGACCGTCTGAACAACATACTAAAATTTCATTTTGATTAAGCCATTTTTACGTCAGTTATCGTGCTAACGGACAGACAGACAGCCAGACAGACAGAATGAACAAAGTCATAAACACTTTTCAATTTTGTTGTAAAGTGTTAAAAAGTTAGGACACGAATTTGTCAACAGAGCGAGATATCCGAAAAATTACAAAATTATAGAGCATTGTTCAATGAGTCAGAAACGACAATATAACTGTTATATATATATATATATATATATATATATATATATATATATATTAGGGGGCTCTGCCCCCTGCGCGCTACGCTTCGCCAACTCCCTTCGGGAGACTTCCGCCTCCTACTTGCAGCGCTCGCAGAGCTCGCTTCAACCTATCTCTCCTAAAAGTTCTACTTTAAAAAATATCTTTTTCTATCTCAACCTATTTTCCGCAGGAGGTAAAAGCAGGGATATTTCTTAGCCCAGGGAATCCCAAAACTGAATTCCTTGAACCTGATCCCGCCAAGCGAACTATTTCATGCCAAATTAAAGTTTAAAAAGATAAACGATTTATTTCATCGTGTTACTCTATTATTTCTCTATAAATGTACCAAATTTCATATTTTCGTATGCTATAGTTTTTGTGGTACGAAACAGAGAAATCGTTAGATGTGCCGATACGAAAAACAATTTCACTTCAGAAGTGCACAAAAAGTAAAATATCTCAAAAGCTACATCGAGATTAAAAAAGTGGCTCTGTCCTACAAAAATCACTCATGTAGGTACCTGCCTGCAAAAATTCGTGGCCTTGCTATTGTTAGTCTATCCAGGACGTGAACTCGCAGCTCAAATATTTTGTCTTTGACATTAAATACTTTTTGAACTACAATATATATTAAAAATCAGTTTATTTCAACGTATTCCCCAAAGCTTTTTCTACAAGTGTACTAAATTTCATATTTTTATATGAAATAGTTTTTGCGGTACGAAGCAAAGAATCTCGAGAAACGAGAAATTTGTCAAACAGCGGCGTCAGTTTCTAAAAGTGGCATAACTAAATGCGAAAAATCTCAAATATCTCGAGAATGGTTAGTCTTAGAGTAATAAAGTTGTTCTTATTATTTTTCTCATCAAAAATTACGTATAAAACAAGCATTTAATTGATATATTTGAACATACGCAGATTTTTTTAGATTTTGCGATTTTTTAGGACCATTTCGTAAAAAAAGGCAGGTTGTTCTTTGCCGAATAATACCAAAATCTAATCAGCACCAGAGTATCCCCCATGTAAGTTATCTATCAAATTTTGTGAAATTTGGTCAATTAATGTTTTAGTTAGAGTGGGTACATGACATTTTTGAGGGCCATTTCGTGAAAAAAGGCAGGTTGTTCTTCTAAATTAATACCAAAATCTAATCAGCACTGGAGTATCGTACAAGTAACTTATCTACCAAATTTTGTGAAATTTGGTCAATTAGTATTATAGCTAGAGTGGATATATGAAATTTTTACGGGCCATTTCGCAGAAAAAGGCTGGTTCTGTTTTTACGAATCGTTCCAAAAACTAATCAGCTCCAGGGTCATACCCAAGTGACTTACCTTCCAAATTTTATGAAATTCGGTCCATTAATTTTTGAGTTAGAGTGGATACATACATTGCACAGACAGACACACAGATAGACAGACAGACAGACACACACACACACACAGACGTCACGTTAAAAATGGTTTTTTTCGTATTCTAGAGGTCTCGAAACGTGTAGATCCGTCGAAAATTCGAGTTGCGATTTTCGACATGATTCCAATACTTTCCCTATACATTACCGTGTATTGCAGGGAAAGTAAAAAAGAAAAAAAATAACCTGAACAAAAGTGAAAGAAAAAAAAATGTTAGTTGCGTATCTTTAATAACGTAACACCAATGCAACAAAATTGCATGACTATTTTTAAATCAGGGAGACTGGAGGCTTCAATTAGCTGCGATGTAAACTCATTAAGGTACAAATGGACTTTTTCACTCCAATGGAGTGAGTGTTTTACGAGAGATATTTTTCAAATCGTAGCTACGTCAAAGTGCTATTGATGATAAAAGAAGAAAAAGTTAGTTCATGTATACAATAATAGATGGCGTTACTGCAGCAAACGCAAAGAATTTTAATAAATTCAAGAATTCTGAGAACTACTTTTTAAATGAAATACATTAGCGTAGCCAGGATCTCAGGTAGCTGATGAGAAGATAGGTTAAAATTTCCTCTCACTATGCTACTGAAGAAATATAAATTGTACATTGTTTATAATTTCTTTATCGTGTTTTTTTCTAATTGTACATTGTTTACAAATTGCGTTACATTGTTACGAAATTTCATTTTCGAATTTTGTAAAATGTACACGATTTCTGCTTAATTTAATTTCCCCCTATAATAACCACAGTATATGATTTGGGAAATTATATATAATGGCCTCAAAAGTTTTGAATCCAGTTTTTCACACATACCGACCGTCCAAACTGTTACCTTACACCTTTCTGGTAGGTCGGACGGTCTGGGTTTCAACACATTTATACATTTTGTGTATCCTAAAAGCAACTCAATGTTTTTTACGTGTCGTCTTTGCGTATAACTCTGTGTATCATCTGTCTGATGAAAGAATTGATTTTATGTATTAGATTGGAAGCAGTACAGTCGGAAGAATAAAATTCCGGGATGGGGGGGGGGGGGGGGGAGTTGGTAACCAAATAATTTGTGTTCCATTTCGCCATATATCATTTCTTCAAAATTTAATGGGTTCCAGTGAGGGTGGTATGAATACTCAATCTCCCCCCCCCCTTGCAACGCCACTGGTTGGAAGGCATTACCCGACGTACCAGGGTAGTGTAGGGGTCAGTATACCTACTTGAGCATTCATCAGAAGATCAAGATTCGATTCCTAATTTCAGACGGTTTTGATTTTTAAATTTTTCACGTTCTACAATTTGTTGCCAAGCTAAAATAAATGAAATGAAACTTCACGTTCTGCAATTTGTTGCCAAGATAAAATAAATGAAAATGAAGTTTCACGTTCTACAAATTGCTGCCGAGCTAAAATAAATGAAATGAACTTTTACGTTCTACAGTTTGTTGTCAAGCTAAAATAAATGAAATGAAGTTTCACGTTCTACAATTTGTTGGCAAGCTAAAATATAGTGTTCTAATGCCAAACTTGTTAGCTTAGTCCTGTGCTGAAGAAGGAGGAAGATCTTTTGTAAGATGATTGGGATGATATAGATAATGCACACCCGACTATTCTAGTCGGACTCGTTTCTCGGTATCAACCAATTATGAGTTTTGAAAGCAGCTGCGGTGTCCGCGGTCACCAAATATAGCAACCAGTTTTTATAGTAATCAGTTTTTTAACAACATCCGATTATGAGTTTTAATTGAAATTATGTCTGATTTTCAACAATGTTTTTTTCTCATGACTGACAGTTTTCTAAGTTTTAAGTTTAATTCATATTTTTTTTGGATTGAATAAAATTCGTCTCCAGTTAATATTTTTGCCCAATACATTCTGTTAGAATTCGCAGAGTTATCCCAGACGTATAATGACTTGCAGGCGGGAGAATATTAGGGTTATAATGCCTCGCCCTAAATTATTGTAAAAAAAACGCCATGCGCGCGAATTCTTGCTTATGTCATACTTCCGTTCTTAGAAGATATTCACGTGCACGCCATTGTTGACGTATCACAACAGTTGTTTGCAACACATCAGTTCAAGAGTACAATTTTTTGTTTTGCGAATTGCTGCTTTCTTGAATCTGATGGCTGTCTTGTGACATTGTTAGTTAGCTAGAGAGTTATTAACTATGTTTGCGCTTATTGTTGCTCTGGTATAAGTGTTATTTATATTGTATCCTGAGAATACACTCACTGTTATAGATGATAAGTTGTAACATCTGATGCGACATTGAAGAGATCTCTCAGATGCCATTGACATATTATGAAACTAGGTTTTCGTAATTAAATAGACCTTTTTTAATTTTCAGGGATTTTTGTCATCTATATATATAAAATTGAAAATCTGTCTGTCTGTTTGTACCGTCATCACGGGAGAACGTCTGAACCGAATTTGATGCAATTTTGTGGGTAGCCTGGAAATAGTCCCACTTAAAATTTAGTTCATGTTAGGAGTTTCTACAGTCAGTGCTTTTCGAGATATTAGCGAAAAACGAAATTTTCGTTTGTGTCATCATCACGGGAGAACAGCTGAACCGAATTTGATGAAATTTTGTGAATAGCCTTGAAATAGGCTCCCATAAATTTGGCCCAAGTTTCGAGTATCTAAGACCAGGGGTTGACGAGATATTAATGAAAAACCAAACTTTTTCTTAGGAGTTCTACTCTCTAACTCCGTGATTTATCCAAACGAAAAGCTTGAAAATCGTTTCAAAGTGAATTAAAATTTAATCTCTGAGTTTGATGGGAGATTTTTTGCGCTAATTAGTCACTTTCTGAAAACAGGAATTGTTTAAAACATGATTTAAATGGGAAATCTATATCCATGATTTATTTTAAACAAGCTTTTACTGAACAATGAAAAGTATAAAAAAATCAAAATGGTTATTTAATTTCGCAGTTTATGAGGAAGATTCTATCTTATATCATGTTACTCAGAAACGCCATTAAATTAAATCTGTCTGTTAATTTTAATAATTATTTTTTCGATTTGAATAATACATAAATGGATATAAAAATATATTTTAGAAAAGAACTATTTGATTTTTCTTATAGCATTTTTGATTGGATAATATAAATTACGGTCTTCAAGTTTAAACATCATTATTATTGATATTTTCAGGAATTATTGATTCAGGGATTATTGATATTTTCAAGCTATTATGCAATTGTTTTATTATGACAAAAATTGTTTAAACTCATATATTGTAGGTTGTACGAGTAATCTTCTACAAATACACGGGTATATCTTTTAATCTATAAGAATATAAGTAGTACAGGTATATTGGCATATGTTTTGATATATATTAGCATATATTGGGGGGAATCAATTACGACCTTCTGGTATAAAGAGTACGGGGATTATTGATATTTTCAATTTATTACGTCATCTCTTTTATTTTGGCAAATATTTTTTAGCCTTATATTGTAATACGGGTAATCTTCTACTATCACACTGGCATATTTTCTAATCTGCGACAATATAAGTAGTACGGGAATGCATATATTGATTAAATTCTCTTTTTTTTTTTTTTTTTTTTTTTTTTTTGTAAATTTGCTTACAAAAGGGGCCAGGATGTTTTATTTTTCAGATCTGCCTGTGAAGATGATTTTGTATAGTGAGAACATATATTCTTAAACTTCTCTTTAGAAACAATAAATTTAATATTTTAACAGAATTTACACATGATTGCGAATTATAAGTTTTTTTATATTATATACTCCGTACGAAGAACGGGTATGCTGCTAGTCTATATAAATAACATTGAAAATCTGTCTGTCTGTCCCATCATCACGAGAGAACAGCAGAACCGAATTTGATGAATTTTGTGGGTAGCCTTGAATTAGCCCTACTTAAAATTTAGTCCACGTTGAGAGATTCTACGAACAGTAGTTCTCGAGATATTAGTGAAAAACGAAACTTTTGTTTGTCTCATCATCACGCGAGAACGGCTCAACCGAATTTAATGAAATTTTGTGAGTTGTCTTGAAATAGCCCCCCTTAAATTTAGTTCAAGTTTCGAGTTTCTAAGACAAGGTGTTGTCGAGATATTATTGAAAACGAAACATATTCCTATGATTTACACTCTCTAACTTCCTGGTTCATCCAAACGAAAAGGTTGGAAATCGTTCGTGTATAGCGTGAAAGTGAATTAAAACTTTACCTCTGAGTTTGGTATGAAGTTTTTTTGCTAATTAGTCACTTTCTAAAAGCATGAATTATTAGAAACATGAAATTAAATGGAAAATTTATCACACTGGTTTATTTTTCACAAGCTTTTACTCAACATTGAAAAGTATTAAGAAATCAAAATGATTCTATCTTATATCGTGTTGCTTGGCAACGCAATTAAATTAAATGCGTTTGTTAATGCATATTCTTATTTTTTCGATTTGAATAATAAGTAAATGGATATAAAAATATATCTTATAAATGAACGGTTTGATTTTTCTTTTAATAATATTTGCGGCCTGCGTACATCACTTTAATTTATTTTGGCAAATAGTTTTCAAGTTCATGTATATTGTATTTAGTTGATAAATTCTTATATTGTGTTTAGCCAATAAATTCATTTAGTCGATTGTTGAAACAGAAAAAGAGTGGAACTGGTATATCTTCTAATACAATTTTAGTATTGTCATTTAGTATATACAAACGGGATCAGGAAGTTTTATGTAGATCTGCAAATTCAGAGCTACGAATTTGGCGGAATATCGCTAACATGGCAACTTTTATTAAACTCTGCCAAATTCACGGATATGTAGTCAAATTGTTAAAAACGATGCAAATCAATGAAATTAAATTGGTTTTGTTCGTGGAGAGTTTTGAAATGATGGCTCATTAGCATTTGTCTGTTTGTCCAACCGCCCTACTTAGAAACACATTTAGCGAATTTTTAAAATGTCACCAAATTGATGATAATGTTTGTAAATCCTTAAAAGTATCTTGAAATTGATAAAATTTCGCTAAATAAATAAAATGAATCGTGCTTTGTTATGGGATAGTATTGTGATGATGGTTCGTCAATTTATAGCTAAGTGGGACTGTCAGTTCCACAGTCCCACTTGGCGATAAATTTGGCGATTTTTTAAAATGTCATTGACGAAAATGTTGCCAAAACTTTCATAGAGATAGCATTATTCAGACGATATTTTTTCCACCAATTTATTTGAAGGAAATAATATCATATCGCTTAGCAACAAATTTAAACCCAACGTGTTTATGCGGCAGACGATTTTTATTAAATCTTTTCCGATTTGAATAATGAAGATATGTATATTAAATAAATTTCATTGCCATTCCATTTTTGTCTGGATAATATCAATTACGGTCTTCAGGTTTAAATACTATTATTGATATTTTCAGGGATTATTGATTCAGAGATTATGCATATTTTCAAGTTATTATGCCATTATTTTATTGCGACAAAAATTGTTGAAACTCATATGTTGTACTTTGTACGGGTAATCTTCTACAAATGCACGGGTATATCTTCTAATCTACGAGAATATAAGTTGTACAGGTATATTGGCATATATTTTGATATATATTGGCATATATTGGAATCCAGTACGGCCTTCGGGTATGAAGATTACGGATACTATTGATATTTTCAATTTATTATGTCATCTGCTTTATTTTGACAAAGATTTTTGAGACTTAGTAACAATACGGATAATCTTCTACTAACACTCGGACATATCTTCTAATCTACTACATTATAAGTACTACGGGTATATAAATTTAGCATTTTACATACAATTTTAGCACTTTCATTTCGGCATATATTGGTATCAATTACTACTTTCAGGTTTAAAGATTATGAGTTTATTGATATTTTCAATTTATACATCTAATCTACACTCTACTAACACAGATGATTAATACAGATGGTTAATAAATCTGCTAATATTAGCGTATATAAGTAGCACGGGTTCCATACAATGTTAACGCTTTTATTTTGCATATATTAATTCAATTCCATATTTTTTGTAAATTTGCTTACAAAAGGGGCCAGGATGTTTTATTCTTCAGATCTGCCAGTGAAGGTAATTTTGTATAGCGAGAACAGAGATTCTTAAACTTCTTTTTAGGAACATTAAATTAAATATTTTAATAGAATATTTAGATTAAAAACATCATTTATTATACCATAGGAATTTTGCACATGATTGTAAATTTTAAGTTTCTTTATATTATATATTCCGAAGAAGTGGTATGCTGCTAGTAAGGTGTAAAGTTGAAGATGGTTGGAATAAGGATAATAATCGATAACTTGTGTTTATATAATATCTGGAAGTTGGGATATATTGCAATCAAAAGCCAGATGTAATGTAAGAAATTACTCAACAATACCTTGCACGTTTTATGGAAACAAAGATGGTTGATGCTTTTTAAATAGAAATGAATTAAATCTGAATCTCAACTGAAAATAGTATTCTTTTCTCAAACGATTATTCACTCATGAACAAGAGGAAATAATTCAAGTCATTACCCAGTGCAATTTGTAGTTAATTTAATTAAAAATATAAATGTATAAAACTGTTTATTACATATTTTAATATGAATTACATTTTGTAAATAAGCACTGTCTTAGGTAGTCGAACCACCATTCTCTACCTGACTACTCTTAACCACTAAGCTATTAATCCGATTATATTCCTTTCTATATTTAAGCAGACATTATATTCTACTCCTTAAGACTTTTGGTACAACTTCTGAACTGTGAACCTTCATCATTCCCCCGTAGAGTGTCTTGTTCGGCAGAACTCTTGGTCAGTCGAAGTCACTGTTATAAATTTAAGATATGAGAAACGTTCAAAGTTTTATTGTTCACACCAGTCATCGACTGCTTAAAACACTGAAAGGTTAATTTTCTCTACATGATTGCAAAGAACTCTGGTATAAAAGGTAATCGAAACACTGATATTTAACTGGCCAATCGACACTCTTGTGACTAAATCTTAGTACTGATAGCTACTGGGACGATTATCTTTCCTTCTATGAAGTGGACCTTAAGTATTTTAATTTCATTATGATCAGAGGAGTAAACAGTTGTTTTATTAGAACTCTAGTTATTCAATAGATATTCTTTAAATTTGAACTTTAAAGATTCTTTTATATTTCTTTATTGAAAATTAAAAGTTAAGAAAGTGAGTTGTTTTCTCGTAAATCGCTCTTTTTCTTCTAAAATCTGAAGCAACCACTTTACCTATAGAGGGCTTCCAGGAGCTGCAGAGTTCTATTGCTGAGTGATTCACTTGTAGCGAACTATCGTGAGGCAGTATTAAATGCCTTAAATTAGAGACGCCTTTAGCTGAACGCTATAATACTGGCCTAGTACGCTTTAACCACGAATTCAAATCCCAGAACAAGTTGTTAATTTCACGTTCTCGCTACACACCCTCATATGCTTGTAGTGGTTAGGAATCCACTCTAAACTTCAGTTCTTGATAAAAGTAGCTGCCTTGTGAATAAAGAGTTAGAGCACCAAAATAATCTGTGGAGAGGTTAGCTTCGTGCCTTCCAACATCGATCGACTGTTCTAGGCATCACTATCCAAATAAGTTCGGATCCCGAAGCTAGCTTTCAGTCTAATCCCATAGCATCGGGCTACGGTTCCGGTTTCAAACTTGAACGAGGCCAAAAAACGGCGATCCTCACAATGGTGAGCTGGACGGAAAAGAACATGCAACCAACACTAGATGGCAGCACCACAAAAGTGACCCATCCGCTATTTTCTCATGGATGTCAAGGAGATGACGTTACGCCCTCCCGGCAGCTGTGCGATCGAAGTACGACCTTCACCGGATTGCTCCCGATTGAGTCTCGTGATTGGTAATTGATGGGCTCTGGGTGTTGCCCTTCGTCTTTCTTAAAAATTTAACCGAGCCTTTTCCTGGAGGGGTGATGCTGTCTTCCCGCCTTTCAATATCGATATACCGTTCCAAGCATCACTACCCGAATAAAATGTTCGGACTCGAAGTTAGCGTTTAGTTTAATCTTATAGCATCGGTTTACAGCACTCGTGATTCCCAGTTCAAACCTGAACGGAGTCAAAATAGTTGGTCCCCACAAATCCAATCAATTAAAATCCGCGACCTAAAAGACAGAGCACCAAACTTATTCAATCAATTACAGTCTGAGACCTGGAAAACTTAGAGCGCCAAAATTACCCAATCAATTATTATCCGAGACCTGGAAGACTGGCAGAACATCAAAATTACTCAATCAATTTCTATCCTTGACGTGGAAGACTTGTAGAGCACCAAAATAATCCAATCAATAACAATCCGACGCAGGCAAGCATCATTGACTGAAGAAAATGTTCTTATTAAATTATTTATTTAACAAGAAAATTTGCTGCTACCTGCAGAGTATTTATGTAACTTTATTTTTGGGACACTTGAGTGCATATTTTTACAGTGTATTGCATGGGTATAGGGGTGATTCTACAAAAATGGGAATATTTTCGTTCCGCATTGTGATTTTTATTTTACAGATGTTTAAAACTTTCTTTAATATATTTTTTCGCTTCTTTTGTACTACAATTCTTACCTTTTAATATAAAATTGTAATATTACGAAAAAGCTTTTTCAATAAATGTATCCAAATGCATGTTCTATATCATTTGTACATGCTAGTTGATTTATTTTAAAAGCAATATGTTGATTATTTTTCAGTTTTTTTATTCTAAATAAGAAATATGTATGTGAAGAATATTAATCACTAATAAATAAAATGAAATAAAAATTATCTTCCCAGAAATGAACTTCAAGTTTATACCAATGATTTTTAGTCATCGACATGGATGTAGTAGGGAATTTTTTTTTCTCTAGGAAAAGGAAATGTTTAGAACTGGCGACACTGCTAGAACACAAGCATGGCAGCTTATAGTTATAGAATGGAGTTACATTCTGCCATTTTTCAACTATTTTGTGTTTAGCTACGGACAAATTCATTTTTAACGAAAGTGTTTTTATTTTTTTTCATTAACATATTTATAGAAAGCAGGTAAAATGTAAATATAAATAAATTTTGATTATACAATTTTATAAATCTTCCACTTGAAGGTACTCAACTAACGTTAAACCTTAAAAGCCTCAGGAATGATTTATTGAGAACCACTGAACCTCTATTTTGTCATTCACATGCCCAATTTTTCATATCATCCACATGCCTCAATAAGGGACATGTTAATAATTGGACAAGCCATGTGAATGATGAATATAAATTATTATTGTGTAGAATGCTATTTATGAACTCGATTCTTATTAATAGGCATCCATATCAATATGTTGCTTTAATAAAAAATTAGTATAATAATTCAGGCTGTAAATAATTTGCAAATCATCTCTTGCCATTTACATGCTCGTAAATGTTATTAAAATTGTCATTCGCATGGTTGCAAAGTAATAGAAATACAAAAAATACAAACATTTGAGCTCTTCCCATATCGTACAATTAAGCAGCCCTTGAAGTATTTTAATGATTTTTCTCAGATTTTTAAAACAAACGTAAAATTTTCAATTTTAGAAACTCCAAATATTCCTGTATTTGTAGAACCACCCACATATATTTTGGCTATTATTATATACATGAATTCTGCAAACATTCAATATTTAAATCAGAAATTTAAAATACACATTAAAAAAATAAAGTTCAAAAAGAATGTTGCACGATAAAAAGATTTCTTTTTAAATTTGTAAATCTACACGTCCTCCTATATATTGAATAGAAAAATTCCATAGAAATTCAAATGATGTGTAAGATATAAATTTAGGTTCGCATATCAAACATCAGATTTTAGTGAAAAAGTGAAAATATCATAGACCTGTTTCATATTACTGAAAGTACGAATTATAATTTTGAGTTTGTGTGAAAAATTTCCTCCTGCAACGTGCTTCATAAATATTTATTCAAATAAATTTGTACTGTGTTGGAGAAAATAGAGATTTATAGAGATATTCAATGAGAGTAATACATATCATGCAAAAATGGCGCATTTCTTTATCTTATGCGGAAATTCAATCATATTCTTTTAACTTATGAACGATAAAATAAAAATTTTAATGCAGAATAAACTTTTAGTCGGAAAAGTTTTGCAAGTAAAATTCAAGTGGGTTACTGCAAGATAAATTCAAATTTTATAAAAGACAAACATGCGAGAAGATGGGTGCTAAAAAGAGTGGTGAAATAAAATCGTTTTTTGTCACATTAAAGTAGAATTGGACAATGAACAATAAAGAAATCTTAAGTTTGCTTGAAATGATTCAAAAGTTTTGCAATGACTTTAGTTTCTAGAACAAATATTTATTTAAAATTATATTTTTTCTTTTCCATAAGGCCAAATGAAAGAAAAACGAATTTTCGGACTTCTTAACAACTTAAAAATTATGATTTTTCGCATTAATCTGATTTAACATATACTTTATAAAATGTTTAAAATTAGTGGCTACAGTCATATTTCCAATATACTAATATTCACAAATTCAAAAACTGACCTATAGCATTGTGGTTAGTACACTGCTACTGTTACATGGTAAGTCAATCAACTGGGGAAGGGGGTTCAACCTACACCTCAGTCGACGTAGACAGGCTATGAATGTTAGATTTTTGTGGTATAACAGTAAATCTGGAACAGTTTCCCTTAAAGCGTGCTTTACAAAAGACATCCCTCCGTTGTCGATATGATGACGGAAGTGGTGCAGCAGGTAGTACAACTGGATGCAGTTCAGGAAGCCCACGTTCAATTCCAGGTTTCGGACGAATAATTCTAATAAAAACTAATAAAATTATAAACTATTTTAATACACTATAACACCATTTAATTTTTAATAGCCTTGGGTTTAACAGCAAATAATGCAAAATTGTTGTCAAGAAGTCTGCATGCTTTACACACACCACTAGCATTTTCTGGTAGGTCTGACGGTCTGGGTCTCAACAACAACAACACACCACTAGCATGTAATCTTGTTAAAGACAGGGAAACACACATTTTTCAAAAATTAATTTGCAACTTTTTTTAATAAATTTGACTTTATTTAACAAAGTATGCATTTAGCGTTGAGGATAATCGTTTTTTCCTCACCATCAATGCCCGGCACTATCAATGCGCAATTTTTCAGCCTTTTGGGTCACCGAGGGGGCACACCCCCTCATTTTGTCACTGCCTGGGGGAGAAATCGAAGATCAGGATCCGTTAGGTTCTGTTCTGTGGAAAATACTATAAGTGTGAAAAGATTACGTCTTCTAGGCTCCCGAGAGAGATGTTCTTATGGAGGGTCTGTATAGATTTTTCTAAAACTGTTGTCTTCTCTCTCAATAATAATAAAAATCCGGCTCAGTAAGGTTCTATCTCGCAACCGATGTTATATGTTTGAAAATATTCAATACCTTCTAGTTCACCTCTGGAAGGTTTCTGGGTGGGGTACTTCTACCCCCCCCTTTTTTCGTCGCCGCAGTTGTGTGTATGTGGTGGGAAGAGAATCACAAAAATATAGCTTCTTTACGTATCATCCAGTGGTTGGTTTTGGTCCAGTATGTAAAGATTCTGTCTTTTATGTCACCGGTGGGGGCGGGGGGGGGGGGAGTTCTGGAAAAATAAAAACACGCTAGACAATTATTATATAGATATTTTTTTTAAGTTATATAAGGTCAATATACATAGTTTTACAATTAATGTACCACCAGATTAAAAAACAACCACTGTTTGAACAAGACCTGTATTTAACTTAAGATTATTAAATTCCAGACACAGCACATCGTCTCAATTAAGGAAATTAATTAAGACAAGTTGAAAATTCTGCCGAAGAATTAAACTGAATCGATCACCAAATCACTTGCGACGGCAACAACATTATACTTCGCAAATATCGTACAAGGCTCTTTAATTGGCCTGCTTGTATTGTCGTGATTTAGTTAAACTTTTACCATTACTAGAAACATTAAACGAGTCTCAGATTGCCGAATACAGAAAATTCCAAATAAATGTATTATGGATCTGCGGCTGGTTCTATAACTGCTCAAACTTCAAGGATAAGTAGGCGTGTGAAAGTTTCACATACCTTAAAAGTTGTTTACCTGATTTTATTTAACCGGCGATCGTAATGCACGTGATAGTTTTGCAAAAATATCATTTATATTTGCAAGGCTGATAAAACACTGAATTGTGCTATAACGTTTATTTAGTATTCTGAACTAAAATTATTCATTCAGTTTATAGCTACTTAATAATAAAATACTTGTAAAGGCTAGTATTTAAACCTAGCAAAGAGAGGGAAACTAACATTATTAAAGAAATAATTTGTACTTTTTTTTAATACGTTTTATTTTGTTAAACAAAATATGGCACTTAGCGCTGGATATAGTTATTATAATTAAATTGCCCACTTAGATTCTTTTCCATGGTAGATTTGTATAATGTTTCAATGTTTGTGTGGAATGTTTCAGCGTTTTAGTTCACTTGAGTAATGGTGGGATTGCGTAGAGGTTATAGAACTAGGATTGCACTCTGAGGACACGAATTCGATTACTGGCGCTGTTCAAACTACATCCGTGTCTACACGGAGTACAGGCACGTTAAATTTGTGGATACTAAAGTCCTTCTGTTGGTTGGTGGCAGGGGAAGGATGGTACAGTTGTAAAGAGATCTTGCTGCACCAACCGGGAATCGAACCCTAGATCTCCGAACTGGCCAATCGATGCTCTACCGTTGAGCTACTGGGACGAAATTGCAAGTTCTTATCGCCGGAATGGACTCTGAATTCTCCACCTTCTATTATCAGATTGGCGGGCAACTGACAATCTGACTGATCACCTCCTGCTATTTTTACCCCAGGTTAGCTTTTTGATACTACTATTTTTACCCAGGTCAGTATCCTGCGAGGTTGTTATTCTCTCAATTTGAAATCGACACACAATCTTCCAAAGTCCCCTGAATTCGTGCTAGTCGTACTAGGGTCCTACGGTATCTTTGCACTAAACTACAGTTTTTATTCGATCGGGCGTCATTCATCGGGCTGCCCCAACCGGGAATCGAACCCTGGATCTCTAACTGGCCAGCCGACGCTCTTTCGTTGAGCTACTGGGACGAAATTGCAAACTCTTATCCTCGGAGAGGACTCTGCACAATCCCTGTGGATACCGCTCCGCTGGGTTCCGGTCTAAATTGGGTGGCACTGCCCGGCCGGGCCTCACTAATACTTTACACTTTCGGGTAGGTTGGACGATTTGGGTCGAAAGAAATAAAGTTCATTGGAGCCTGAAAATACTTTTAGAACTCCACACTATTTCATTATCCCCCGGGGGAAAAGCAAAAAATCCAGGTTAAATTAGGTTCTGTTCCTTATATGATACTACAAGTGTGCAAATATTTAGTCTTCCAAATAGAGAAGAGGCTTCAGGAGGGTCCAGAATGGATTTCCATAAAACATAATTTTTTCCGCCCCTTCAGCGATTAATCGAAATCTGATTCCCTTGGGTTCTGTTCCGTAGATGATACTACAATTCTGCAAATATTTAATCTTCTAGGTCAACCAGGGGATTTTAGAGGGCCTAGAATGCCTTTTCTTCCCCCCCCCCTTCCCATCATTTTTTCCTTTCCACTGTTGAAGAAATAGAAAATCCGATCGCGTTAGGTTCTGTTTCGTAGTTGATAATATACTTGTGAAACTGTCCGAGGGTCAGTAGATAAGGATTGCAAAGATTCTGTTTTCTAGGTCTTTCTGGTTATTTTAGGGTACCTGGAAAACAGAAACAAGTTAGACAATTGTAATACAGATATAAAAAAGAAGTGAACAAAATTCAATTTTGTGCATCCTTAGTGATATAAATTAACGGAAAATTATATTAATAGCACATTAAATTAACATATATGTAATGCATTTTTAGACTCTTTTAAATTTCCGATAATCTAAACTACTTTGAATTAAATTTGTTGCTTTGTACTTACACTTCCCACGTAGAAATTTTGTAAAGTTTTCTCATGACCATGAAGCTTTTTTTAACACTTTACAACATAGTTGAAAAGTGTTTATGACTTTGTTCATTCTGTCTGTCTGTCTGCCCGTTCGCACGATAACTGCCGTAAAATTGACTTTATCAAAGTGAAATTTTAGTATGTTGTTCAGACGGTTTGTGGGACCTATGGGAACTTAAATGAATAAAATCACCCAATTAGTTTTGGATTGAACCCGGGTTGAAAAAATAAAATACATTGAACCCTATGTGACCTAATTTTTCAAATATTTTTTTAACGATCTTAAATTCACAAATTGCTTCGAAAGTTTTAGGGAATATTCAAATTATTCCATAAAAATATAAAAGAAATTTCAGCAAAATATATTCGGTAGTTTTTTAGATAAAAATTAAAATAATAATTGCACCCATATCATATGAAGAGATCACCTGACCCATTTTGAAATAAAATATGGCATCCATCTTGTGTCAAAATCGTGACTTTTAAAGTTCTTTTTAATTTATATTTAGTGTTGTATCCGTCCTAAAATCAATTTATTTTTGCATTTCTGTGCATCTGTATTCAGAAACAACGTAATTAGAATACATTTGAATTTAAATGATCATCAAACTTTGATTATTTCTACAACGAAGCTTAATTTTCCCTTATGGAGCATGGAGCTGTAAGATGAGTTGTATAAAAGTAAGATGAGTTGTAGTTGAATTTCTTTAACGCAAAATTATTTAGCTCTGGAATCTGCAATATATCTGATATGAATGAAACATGCATTGATTTTACATAGAGGCGCAGACGATTTTATAGCAGACTTTTTCGACGACGTTTTAAGCATAGACTAAAATTACTTTTACCTCCATGGTTTTAAGTTTTTAAGTAAAATAAATTATTGTAGTATTGTGATGAATGAAAAGAATGAAAAAAAGTGTATGAATAAAATATTTACTGCTTTTTCATAGAGAGCCAGGCGATTTATATTTCAATGACGTCATTTGAATAAAGATCATTTTTTTTTTCGATGATATTTTAAGTTTTCAAATATAATAAATTATTGTAGTACTGTGATAATTTTAGAAATATTACCGCTGAATGTATCGCATTTTAGAGATGTTTAAATAAAATTGCATTGCAGTTGGAAAGTGTTTCATAATCAATGCTTTATGTACGATTGATCTTTCTTGTTTTTATCTTGAGAAAAGATAGAGTTAACATTCCGTACTGGGCCTCTAATAGTAGTTGGATGGTAACTGATATAGGTTTAGCATTACATTCCGGAGGTGGTAAATTAGCCTCTATTAGGATTCCGACATCCAGCGGTTGAGATGTCACTTCCGATTAAAAAAAATTGCATTTTCCTTGAAACATCCATTTCTCAGGATCTGTTATAAATATAGTAATGACTGATATAGATTCAACATCAAATTCTGAAAGAGAATGGACGGTTTATTAGGAATTTCCATTTTTTGTTAAATTTTTTTATTGAGACATCTATTTTCAACACTTTCTAACATAGTTGAAAAGTGTTCATGACTTTGTTCATTCTGTCTGTTCGCACGATAACTGCCGTAAAAATGACTTTATCAAAATGAAATTTTAGTATGCTGTTGAGACTGTCTGGGGGACATATGGGAATGTAAATGTAATAATATCACCCAATTAGTTTTGGATTGAACCCGAGTTGAAGAAGTGGAATACATTGAACCCTATGAGACCTAATTTTTCAAACATTTTTTAAGTAAAATAATTCACAAATTGTTTCGAAAATTTTAGGAAATATTAAAATTATCCATAAAATATATAAAACAAAATTCAGAAAAATATGTTCGGTACATTTTTGAATAAAAATTAAAATAATAAGTATACCCATATTATATGAAGATATCACGTGATTCACTTTAAAATAAAATATGGTATCCATCTTTTTTTTTTCCCAGTGTAAAAATTGTGATCTTTAAAGTTCTTTTACGTCTTGAAACCTTTTTATATTTGCTTATTATCTGTTTATCTATATTTTGGGCTAACAGGGACATATGGGAATGTAAATGAATGATATCACCCAATTAGTTTTGGATTGAACCCGGCTTGAAAAAGTGAAATACATTGAACCCTATGGGACTTAATTTTTCAAACATTTTTTTAAGTAAAATAATTCACAAATTGTTTCGAAAATTTTAGGAAATATTAAGTTATCCATAAAATATATAAAAAAAAATTCAGAAAAATATGTTCGGTACTTTTTTAAATAAAAATTAAAATAATAAGTAGACCCATATTATATGAAGATATCACGTGATCTACTTTAAAATAAATATGGCATCCATCTTTTTTTCCTAGTGTAAAAATCGTGATTTTTAAAGTTCTTTTACGTCTTGGAACCTTTTTATTTTTGCGTATTTTTACACTAGGAAAGTTCATCTGTTTATCTATATTCTGTGCTAACGTAATTACAATATTTTTTAGTTTAAAGGATCTTTAAATTTTGATTATTTCTATAAAGGAAGCTAATTTTAATGGATGTAGAATGTAAACAAGTGATTGTAATATGAGTTGTATAAAAGTTTTTTAACGCAAAATTATTTAGCTCTGGAGTTTGATATAAAAAATATATAAATGAAATATACATTGCTTTTACGTAGACAACCAGACAATTTATATTTCGATGAAGTCTTTTGAATAAAGTTTATTTTTTTCGATAAAGTTTTAAGTTTTCAAATATAATAAATTATTGTCATACTGTGATAATTTAAAATGTATCAGCGCTGAATGTATCGCATTTTAGAGATGTTTAAATAAAATGGCATTTCAGTTGGAAAGTGTTTCATAATCAATGCGTTATTCATGATTGATCTTTGTTGTTTAAGGTTTGCTCCAGATAAAGCTTAGATGATGGCTTATATGAGTTCAGCATCAAATTTCTGATTAGGTGGGATATTCACTATGGATTTCTACTTTCGTATTTTTTTCACCTCTGGTTCAAAAAATTCCCTTTAAACATCTATTTCACAGGATAGGGTATAGATAGAGCTCAGATGATGGTCGATATTCAACATCGAATTCCATAGAGATGGGGGTTCACAAAAGATTTCGCTTTGGCATCTGGTGACGTCACTTCCGGCTTTTTCAAAGTTTGCATGATTGTACAAAATAAGTATGAATAGAAATTAAGTACCGTCAAAAATGAAGTCTACACACCATATGCAGGTCCTTCATAATTTTTTGTTAAGCTGTTTATTACAGAATGGCAACAGGCTTTCTATTTCGACCATGTAGTATTAGCTAATTTCGAAGTTGAAAGGCTTATTTTCTATGATACTTGAAATAATTTTTGTCGTGCCTTCCTGTAGTAGCATGTTGATGACCGCTTCGAGGCAGGTTTTCAATACTGTTAGGGGAACGGTATTTTTACTATAGGTGAATTGTATTTCGACTGTACATCTGCGCAATTAATTAATTTTGCAACTTCCTTTTGCGTGATGCCGACCCCGTACAACCGAATAAAAAGTTTCTTTAAATTCTTTGACAGCTTCATAGCTGGAACCATGTTCTACATCTTGAACAACTAACCATTCTCTTAAGGTGGGGCTAGCAAATTAGCAAGACATCTAATTTTGTTTTTATAGACTATTCTGAATGCTTGGAATCATACATATGCAACGATATATTGCACAAGAAAACAAAAAGTTTATGACGGAGCTATTTATCAAATTGCCAAGCTCTTATTTTTCAATTCTGGTGCTTAATTAACATTTCGTAATAATTAACTTTGTAACTTATGTCTCCTGTTATAGACCACTGTTGGCAGTTTGTAGAAATAAACGAAATTTTTGGTGTAAACCTTTGTTACTTTCCCTGCAATACATGGTAATGTATAGGGAAAGTATTGAAATCATGCCGAAAATCGCAACTCGAGTTTTCGACGGATCTACACGTTTCGAGACCGCTAGAACACAAAAAAACTATTTTTATCGTGACGTCTGTGTATGTGTCTGTGTGTCTGCCTGTCTGTCTGTGCAGATTTTGTACCCACTCTAACTAAAAAACTAATGGACCGAATTTCATGAAATTTCGTAGGTAAGTCACTTGTGGGCGAATCTGCTGCTGATTAGTTTTGGGTACGATTCGGGATAAAAGAACATGCCTCTTTTTGCGAAATGGCCCGCAAAAGCTTGTATCGACTCTAGCTAAAAAACTAATGGATCGAATTTCACAAAATTCGGTAGATAAGTCACTTGTGTGTCACCCTGGTGCTGATTAGATTTTGGTACTATTCGGAAAAATATAACCTGCCTATTTTTGCAAAATGACCCACAAAAATCGTCAAAACCTAAAATAAAAAACTACGTATGCTCAAATAAAATATATCCGTTAAATGCTTGTTTAATACGTAATTTTTAACGAAGAAAAGAATAAGATTCCATTACACTAGGACTAGCTGTTTTCGAGATATTTTAGTCTTTTCGTATTTTCTCGACGCCACCTTTGAAAATAAGTCCAGTTATCAAATGAGAACGAAAATTGAATTAAAAGTGAATTAAATTTAATTAAAATAAAGAGAACGTGAATATAAGTTTGCAGTAAGAGAACGTGAATATAAGAACGTGAATATAAGTTGTAAGCAAAGTCATGGGCTGCCCACATCAGATTTTTTTATTTGCAAGCACCTGTGTGATAAGATGTATTCTACGTTGCGGACATACCACCAGGTCTCGAGTTTTATTTTGCCCTGAGATTGTGGGAGCAATCCATAAAAGTAGGTTTCTGTGAACCCACGGATATTTTTTAATGGAACAAATAAAATTGGTATTATGTGGCTTAAGTTAAATGTTCACCTTTTATATTAATAAATATTGATTTCAAGAACGTCTTACACTATAACAACCGGTTCGTATGTTCCAGTACGTACCAGATTTAACTCACATCTGGTAATGATTCATTTAATTCAAATTTATGCATAAATTTGTTGCTTTTATCATTATTTTATTAGCCATAATAAATCTTTTCTTATCCAATCTCCGGGAAAGTCTCAGGTGGGATAATGTTTAAAATATTTTTAAGCTATTACTAGGTACGTACATATCTAGCATAGAAACTTTTCTTCTGTTAAAAATCTCATATCTTCCCAGCGTCTTAATCGATAAATTGCATTTGATTATCGCGAATTCTTAAATCTGAGCCTCCTTTTGTACTCATTTGCAAGAGAAAGCCATTAAGAGCTATTTTTGTAAGGTGCTTTAAGTTCCAAACTATTTCTTTTCAAATTAGAATTTCTCATTAGTAAATGAAACCTCGAAAAAGAACGAATAGTCTTAAACTCTCCACGTATATCCTGAAAAAGTAATTGCTAAGGTCGCCGTTATTAAGTTATCACATTTAAATTCTTACGTAAATCAGGTTACTGAAACAAAATGTTTTCTAATCGTGTTTCTTTATGCGGTTTTTGGTATTTTCTTCTTTGCGTTTTAAAACTGTAAAAAAAGGTGAAACGTGCTCGAGTTCATTTGGTTCTAAATTCCGTATCATTATTTCATGAGATTTGAAACTTAAATTACAGCTGGTAAAAATGATAATTTGCATATTTAACGAAGAAATTTAACAACAACAAAAAAAAAGCGTGTGTAATTTCTTCAGAACTTCAATTAAGTGTTTTTGATTAGGTCGGATGTTTGAGATACTCATCCTTTTGATGTTTAATTTTTTAAGGCTTCGTTGGGACTAAAATCATTTGCATTTATATCTGTGTAATACGGGTCGCTATTTTATGAATTTGTATGATAAGGGTTAAATTGTTTTAAAAAATAAAGATAATTTTCAACAATTCGCTAAAAGAAAAAACAAAATAAAATAATGGTCTGCGGACTGTTATTTTTTAATACAACATAGTTTTTGCATTTTTATAATTTAAATGGTATTTATCCTGTCAAAGGATAGGGAAAGCAACTCTCTTAATTAAGTTGCATATTTTTTTAATAAGTTAAATTTTGTTTAACATGACGCTTAGTGTCGAATATAGTGTTTCAATCAAAAATTGGTTCAGTTAAGTTCTCTATCGTTATTGACATTGGCACTATAAGTGTACAGAGTTTCTACCTTTAAGGTCATCGAGAGCTTCTGGAGTGTCCTGGATTCGTAGAGTGCCCAAAAATTGCATACCCCCTTTTGTTCTCATCAAGAGAGAAATTAAAATCCAGACTCCACTAGGTTCTGCCCCGTGTTTGATATTATAAATATGCTAAGATTCAGTTATCCAGGTCACCCAAGAGCTTCTGTGGAGTCTTGGAGGACTTTTAAAAAATCACCAATTTCCTGTCGTCAGACTCTATCCCGTGGTCTATGCTACAAGTGTGTAAAGATTTAGAATCCTAGGTCATCTGGGCGGTGGCTTCAGTAGGGGTGGAAATATTTTAAGAAACCTCACTTTTCTCCGCTCAGGGGATGGATCGAAAATTCAGCTCCGTTAAGTTCTGTCTCGCGTTCTATATAAAGAAAAGATTCACTTTTCTATATATTTTAGTACTCTTCATTATTCTGTGCAGAGATTAAGTATTCTTGATCACTGAGGGAGGGGGGGTATTACGGAAAGCTTGGAAAGGCACAAATACGTTACCCAATTATTATGCCGATCCGGTGGTCGAGAGGTCAGGGGCATGCGTTTCCGTCTGATCGCTGGATTACCGGGTTGTGGGTTCGAATCCCACCAGCAGGCATGGATGTTGTGTAGCCGAGGCAAAGTCAGACTTCTGCCCTTGGGGGAGCCTCAATAAAAGTGAAGCTGCATATTCTCCCCTTCGCCATGGGACCAGGGGTCTAATGGACGTGGTGCGAAGCGCTCCTCACCACGGGGGATAAGTCACCACCACCACCACAACAACAACTCAATTATTATATAATTTTTAAGATTGCTCATTTCGTTACTCCGAACTCTGTTTCATTTTCAAAAGATATTGACTCAAGAGAAAAGGGTGCCGTCCAATATCATATGATTAGGATTCTGAGTACTGAATCACTGGAGTCAATCTGATTTTGCCGAGTCCTCGTTAGATGGTATTGATTGTCTGCGTTTGCAATATCTTCATGATTTTTTAACACTTTACAACAAAGTTGAAAAGTGTTTATGACTTTGTTCATTCTGTCTGTCTGTCCCCTATGGGACCTAATTTTTCAAACATTTTTTAAGCGGATTTAAAATTCACAAATTGCTTCGAAAATTTTAGAAAATATTCAAATTGTTTCATAAAATATATAAAAAAAAGTCAGCGAAATATATTCAGTAGTTTTTTAAATAAAAATTTAAATAATAATTACACCTCTTATATGAAACGATCACGTGACCATGATATGAAACGATCACATGACCCACTTCAAAATGATATATGGCATCCATCTTGTTTCGAAATCGTGATTTTTTTAAGTTCCTTTTAATTCATATTGAGTGTTGTATCCGTCCTAAAACTACTTTATTTTTGCTTAAATTCTGTGCATCTACATACTGAAACAACGCAATGACAATATATTTGAGTTTAAATGCTCATCTAAATTTGATTATTTCTACAACTAAGCCTATTTTTCAGCTATGTAAGATGTAAACAGCAAAATATATAGAATGAGTTGTATTAGAATTCCTGTATTTTTTTAACACAAAATAATTTAGTCCATGGAGTCTGCATGGCTGATATGAATGAAATATTAATTGATTTTATAAAGAGAAGGACGATTTTTTTCGATGAAGTTTCAAGCATAGAGTTTAATTTTTTGTAGCTCCATGGTCTTAAACAAAATGTTTAAATAAAATAAATTATTATAGTATTGTGATGAATGAAATGAATGGGAGAAAGTTATGAATGAAATCCTGTTTTTATAGAGAGATCCAGGCGTGTTATTTTTTCTATGACGTCATTTGAATTAATTTCAGTTGTTTTCGATGAAGTTTTCAAATATATTAAATTATCGTAGTATTATGATAATTCTAAAACTATTACCGAGGAATGTATAACATTTTAGAGATGTTTAAACCAGGCAATTTATATTTCAATGCCGTCGTTTGAATGAAGTTCATTTTTTTTCGATGAAGGTTTAAGTTTTCAAATATAATAAATTAATGCAGTATTGTGATAAGTTTCAAAATATTACCGAGGAATGTATTGCATTTTAAACTTGTTTAAATAAAATTGCATTGAAGTTGGAAAGTGTTTCATAATCAATGCTTTAAGCATGATTGATCTTTCTTGTTTTAGTATGCAACGAAATGCAATACAGTTTTGTTAAAAAAGTCTTCAATAAAGATACTTCCCCTTTGGCAACATAGTTACATCTAACTCTTGCCTTAAAACCTCTATCCCATACTGTGTTAATTCAAATAATCTCCTTTAATATTTAAATTCATTATGACACAAGTATTTCTAATAGAATTAAACTGGATCAGATTCGAAAAAAAAAAAATCCATTGTGTTATTATACACTATAAAATGTTAACTTAAATGCTTAAGAGTTTAAAAGTTACTCGGGTATTTTGTTAACATATCACATGGTCATTATGCGAGATGGAAATATAATCTGGTTTTCTTTACGAACATTTAAATCCTTATACAAGAATTTGACTGCTCAGAAGAGAATTTGAAACTGCTCGAAACTGTGCAACGCCATGCAAAGCCGCGTTTATGTCAAACATTAAGTATTTAGTTATTGTTGTATGGGTTTAAATATTAAACTGAGATAAACAATTTTTCTGTTGGATAGTTCAAATTTCATACTTATTAAACATGAATTTCAGTGCTTATTTTCGTAATTTTATATTGGCACTTCACGCGATGACAAGAGGGTAGCTTTTAAAGTTACATTTTGAGGTAACTTTTAAGGGTAACCTTTAAGGTGATGGCTTTTAGGGCAAAACGCTAGGATTAGTTTTAGATTTCAACAGTGTACTCCTATATAGAGTAACGGCTTATCTTAATGGGCCACAAAATGCGTTACAACGTAACCAGACATAAGAAAGACCGAAATTATACAAGTTAGAAACATCACAAATTAATATTTGCAACATCAAAATTATTACTACTTGTACATAAGTGTAGAGAAATTTTAATATTTTGAAAATTAAGGATATTAATGATAATTAAAATTCAATTATAAATATTACTAACTAAAAAGAAATAAACAAATAATAAAAAATATAGCTGAGAATTATTAATTCAATATCTGCAAAATATTGGAAAAATTATAGATCAATTAAGTGAATATATATACAATTGAAATTTAATTAGATATTACATTTTAATTCAAATCACTTTATATAAGAACAATATAATTTAAGTAATTAATTAAGTAGCAGTCAATTAAGTAGCAAGTAGTAAAATTCAAATGATAAAAACATAAAATAAAATAATTCGAATATAAAAATAATCTGATGCGGTTAACACATGACTTTCCTTATATAATGCAATACATTTACTCTTTTTACAGTCAAAAAATAATGTATAAGATACACGGTACTGTGTTTTTAACGTTGAATTGTACATTTGGCGATTTTCCGGATGACAACATGTAATACTATTTTAAATTACCCATTTAACTTATATTTCACATAACTCTAACAATTAACAATATTGATAGCATTCTCAAGCGATATAGTCCATATATTAAACTATTTGAATAATTAATTCATTAATTAGGCGTCGTTTTCATTAATTTAGCGTCATTTTTGCAATTTTGATAAAATTTTTTCAATCTGCGACGAAATATCGCCATATTGGCAATACTTTGCTAGATTATTCGCCAAGTTTGCCACATATAACACCAAATGTTACAGAAAATTGGAGAGAAGAATATTTTTATATACTAGAATGTATGCCCGTCACATGAGGGAAATCAGAATTTGCAAAACATTACTTCTCTATTAGCATCATTTTTTATCAATTTCTCGAAAATTTTGGCACTTTGGCAACATTTATAATAGTCACCAAGTTGGCGACGTTTCGCTAAATTTCTCACCAAACGTTACGGTTGGACGAAGGGAGAAATGGGTTATTCTTACAGTCCATTCTTGTCTTCTTTCCAAGATATTGAATCATCACTTGGTCGTCATTTCATTGATTCAGCGTCGGTTTCATCAATTTGGCGAATATTTATCAATTGGGTGACATTTTTGTAAACTTGGTAACATTTAAATAGTCACCAAGTTGGAGATATACCGAAACATTCGTTACCAAAATTTTATCCAAACGTTACTGACGGAAAAATAATTTATTCTATAGTACTCATAGATTCTTACATTCTTTCCAAGATATTGAATTTTCGACAATTAGTCGTCATTTTTATTGATTTAGTGTCATTTTTATCAATTTGGCAACATTTTCGTTAATTTGCCAATGTTTAAAACTAGTCATCAAGTTGGCGGCATTTCTCGAAATTCGTTGCCAAAATCTCGCCAAGCGTTATGGAGGGAGAAATAAGTTATTCTTATAGTAGATAAATGACTATTGGCGTCCAACTACAAAAGTGTTACCCAAAGTTTATTTTCCCATGAACGGAACGAGCTAGATCCACGAGAATGATGTCATCAAATTTATCACATGATATTACATATGAAAAGGGAATATATTTCACAATAGTTAACTTTTTATTTCATTTTATGTGATTTATTGTCAAATTTATTTGAATAATGTACAATATCTCGAGAACAGTTTATGCTAGCGTTCTAAAGTTTATGTCAATCGTTTACTAAGGAAAAATTACATAAGCAATGACCATTTGCGTAAGTTTATTGAAGGTTTTAATTTTTAATGATTTTTTCAAAATTTCATTTGAAAATTGGGGGCGGGGGTTCTGAATATTTGACTGAGTTTAAAAGTAATAGACTTCCAGTATTCACGGATTGTAATATTTGTACCAAATTTTGTTGGAATTGCTCAATTTATTCGTGAGATATCGTCTCCAAAGACTCACACACACACACACACACACACACACACACACACATCCCCTCAAAAACGTTTGATTCGTGTTCAGAGATGCTTGAAACGTGCACTCCTGGTGAAAACTCTAATTCGAATTTTCGACCCCGTCACAGTACTTTCCTTATACATTATACTATGTATATAAGGAGAGTAATTATACATTATACTATGTATATAAGGGAAGTAAAAATATTTTTCAGGACTTCAAATTCAGTATTGAAAAACAGAAATTAAACTGTGAATAATGTATTTTACGAATTACAATACAGACTACACAGGGGTTTCAAAACCACCGTACACTGGAAAACATTTCCAAGCATGTTAATGAAATTTTGCAATACAGACTATAATTATGACTATATTAATATACAGACTAAAATTATGACTATATTAATATACAGACTATAATTATTACAATACAGACGATAATTAGCTCAATATTTCAGATATGAAACTGGAATTTTCATGAATGCCTGTAATTGTTGCTTTTCTGATAGTTTGCCGAAATTATCAACTAAGTAGCTGAAAAAATGGAACAAAGATTTCAGGATGTTTTGCAGTGTACAAAATATCTTCTGAACGATTGGTCGTAGACCCATTATTTTAATTATGAGAAATGCTTTCGGCAAGATAGGCGGACACATTTTAATATAATAATTGCAACATTTAACTTTTTATACGGGCTTCTACAGAGGCAGTTCCTGTTAGCAAATTGTTTCTTATTCCTCTAATACGAGTACTAGAACGACGGAAGTACTAGAACGACGGACCGCATAACTACTAGGAGAAACGATTCCTCCAAAGCGGCTAATCCCAGCTCATTGAAATTTTATGACTTTTCTTATTTTCTTAAAGTTATTGAAAAGACAGAAGAAAATTCCAAACATCCTAAACGCTATAACGATGATGTTTTGGTTTTGAATTAAAGGTATACTGTATTTTTTCTATGGCGGCCAAATTGACAGCTGTTTGTCGTTCTAGGTAGTTCAAAATGTCCGTCGCTCTAGCTTTAAATATCTTTTGAGAAAGTTCCTGGTTCTCTATGCAAAATTTACTTTAAAAATTGTCAGATTTATAGGACATAAGTCACTTTCACTCGTTTATAAAAATTGAATTTTGTTAGATAAAATTTATATCTGTAAACTGACATGCTAACCTACTTTTATCAAAAATGTTGTACAGTCCACTATTCTTCATCGAAAACTTTAACTAATGATGTCACCTATAACTTTGATCATATGACCATGACATTTCTTTTGTTTCACTAATTGGGTTATGGAAAATACTTTTATAATTGAAAATTTTTTCTTGGGACCCGTATAAAAAGATAAATTTGCCCTTTTTAACACTTTAACAACAAAGTTGAAAAGTGTTTATGACTTTGTTCATTCTGTCTGTCTGTCTGTCTGTCTGTCCGTCCGTTAGCACGATAACTGCCGTAAAAATGACTTAATCAAAATGAAATTTTAGTATGTTGTTCAGACCGTCTGTGGGACCTATGGGAATATAAAGAATATAAATGAATAATATCACGCAATTAGTTTTGGATTGAACCCGGGTTGAAAAAATGGAATACATTGAACCCTATGGGACCTAATTCTTCAAACATTTTTTAAGCGAATTTAAAATTCACAAATTGCTTCGAAAATTTTAGGTAATATTCAAATTATCCCATAAAATATATAAAAAAAATTTCAGCAAAATATATTCAGTAGTTTTTTAAATAAGAATTAAAATAATAATTACACCCATATTATACGAAGAGATCACGTGACGCACTTCAAAATAAAATATGGCATCCATCTTGTTCCAAAATCGTGATTTTTGAAGTTCTTTTTAATTTATATTTAGTGTTGTATCCGTCCTAAAACCGCTTTATTTTTGCTTCATTTCTATGCATCTATATTCTGAAACAACGCAATTACAATACATTTGAGCTCAAATGATCATCAAACTTTGATTATTTCTACAACGAAGTCTCATTTTCACGTATCCAGAATGTAAACATATCAAGCTGTAAGATGAGTTGTATAAGAATTGCTGAATATTTTTAAAGCAAAATTATTTAGCTCTGGAGTATGGAATAAAGCTTATATGAATGAAATATTCATTGATTTTACAGAGAGAAGGACTATTTTTTTCGATGAAGTTTTAAGCATAGAGTTTAATTACTTGTAACTCCATGGTCTTAAGTTTTTAAATAAAATAAATTATTATAGTATTGTGATGAATGAAATGAATGGGAAAATGTTTATGAATGAAATGCTGCTTTTATAGAGAGAGCCAGGCGTGTTAAATTTCGATGGGGTCATTTGAATAAGTTTCAGTTGTTTTTGATGAAGTTTTCAAATATAATAAATTATTGTAGTATTATGATAATGTTAAAGGCATTACCGAGCAGCCAGGCGATTTATATTTAATTGACGTCATTTGAATGAAGTTCATTTCTTTCGATGAACATTTGAGTTTTCAAATATAATAAATTAATGTAGTAATGTAATAATGTTATAAATATTACCTAGGAATGTATCACATTTTAGAGATGCTTAAATAAAGTTGCATTGAAGTTGGAAAGTGTTTCATAATCAATGCTTTATGCATGATTGACCTTTCTTGTTTCCTAGTGTTATAATCGTCAGTTTTGAAGTTCTTTTAAATTTATATTTAATGTCGCAGTCGTCCTAAAACCGCTTTATTTTTGCGTATTTTCCGTACATCTATATTCTGCGCCAATGCAATTATATAGTTTTTGAGTTTAAATGATCATCAAACTTTGATTATTTTTACAACGAAGCCTAATTTTAAAGGATGCAGAATATAAACAAGTGATTGTAAGATGAGTTGTATAAGAATTTCTGAATTTTTTCACACAAAATTATTTAACCCTGGAGTCTGGAACAAAAGTGTGTGAATGAAATTTTCACTTATTTTACATAGGGAGCCAGATGATTTTATAACATTGGCTTTTTCAATGAAGTTTCCATATAAAAGAAATTATTGTACTGTGATAATTTAAAAAATATTACCGCTGAATGTATCACATTATTAGAGATGTTTATAAAATTACAATTCAATTGGAAAGTGTTTCATAATCAATGCTTTATGCATGATTCATCTTTCTTGTTTAATTCTAGTACACTCGGCGCTTGGCGGGCAGCTTTTCATGTTTTAAACTACTATAAAACATTGTCTGTACACCCACAATGAACAAAATTCCTGCGTATATTAGGAATATACGATTAACAGTTATCTAACATAGTAAAATAAGATGTTTGCGTGTCTTTCTGTCTGTCTGTATTTCTGTGTATGTCGTCTAGAGCGGTTGTATAGAGCGGTTATTGTCTAGAGCGGTTATATAGAGCGGTTATTGTCTAGAGCGGTTATATAGAGCGGTTATTGTCTAGAGCGGAAATTTGTCACAGATGTGCTTCGTGTCTCTGTGCAATAAACACACAAACTATCCCGGTGCTTACAGAACGGATAAGTTACATTTTCGGGTCCGAAAGTTCTTGCACGACGTTTGTGGCAGGTGAAGGAGGGTACGGTCCCTGTGGTTATTGCTCCCATTGGGTTTCGGTCTAAATTGGATTGCACTGTCCCGGCCGTCCAATAAAATACCTTACACGCTCGGGTAGGTCGGACGATTTGGATGTAAGTAAGAGAAAACTTTTGAATTCGAAAATCGTCATTTTCCGCCATTTCGTTAAATTAAACCTATGTATTCACTGCCGCCGCAAACGATATTCAAAAGCAAGTGTTTTTATTAATTTCTTATTGAGAAAAATCAGCCGCTTCTAAAATAAGTGCATTTAATTTATAGATTTTCTAACTTCATGAATTTAACAGATTTCGTCTTGATAATTTGGTATTATATTTGTGTTAAAATTTGACTTAAATTGGATGAAAATTTGCTGAGATAGTAATATATTTTTAATTTTACTTCGGGGGAAAATAGCTTTTTTTTTCGGGGGAAAAGAGCTTCGTGGGAAAAGAGCTTTGTGACGTCAAATAATATTTTTGATTTGTTCTGCCAACGATCGGCTATCGATCTGTTATTTAGGACTTACTAAAAGAGCTTATTTAGATCGTTTCAAAAGAGCTCATTTAAGGCATATCAAATGAGCTTACCTAGGGCTTATCAGTTGAACTTTCATAGGGCATATTACGCCCGCGTTGCATAATTGGTATATATTTGTGCATAGAAAAATCGGAACATGGGAATAATTTTAGTTCAAAACAGGCGATGTGGAAATTGAGTGGTGTTATTTTTATCTCTGTTACTTAAGTATCGGGCGCTTATTGAGAACCTGGACAATGCTGGATAATTCGTTCTAATACAATATGCATTTTATCTTTTATTTAGTACTTTCTAACGTAATTGCATTCGTCCTAAAACCGCTTTATTTTTGCGTATTTTCTGTGCATCTATATTCTGCGCCAAAGCAATTACAATATTTGAATTAAAATGATCATCAAACTTTGATTACTTCTACAACGAAGCCTAATTTTATTGGATGCAGAATGTAAACAAGTGATTGTAAGATGAGTTGTATAAAAATTGCTGAATTTTTTTTAATTCAAAATTATTTAGCTCTGGAGTCTGGAATAAAAGTGATATGAATAAAATATTTTTTTGCTTTTACTTAGAGAGCCAGACGATTTATATATCGATGAAATCATTTGAATAAAGTTCATTTTTTTTTATTTTAAGTTTTCAAATATAATAAATTATCGTAGTACTGTGGTAATTTAAAATATATCTGCGATGAATGAACGCATCGTATTTTAGGGATGTTTAAATAAAATTGCATTTAAGTTTGAAAGCGTTTCATAACCAACGCTTTATGCATAATTGATCTTTCTTGTTTATTAAATGACATGGTTAAAATTTGCATACGATGATAGTCTAGATTAATTAAAGCATTTCTTAAGTTAAAATAATTAATCAACGATCAATCGTAAAAGATATTTAGTGTAAACACCCTGCATTGCAGCCGCGTCTATTTTTTCCCATTCAAGTTTTGTAACTTGAATTTACAGGATCAGAGATTACGGTGGATGAAGGGTGATATATAACTATAAGGCAAGTGAACAATGCAATACAAATCCACGAAGAACCAGAAAGTAACTACTATTTTCCGACTAAGCGTATTTCGCAATCTGGGATTTATTTGTATCCTAAAAGAATGATTTCTATCTTTTCTGTTCTGCTAAGTCCCAATGAACGTAACGCTGACTTTACAGCGCATTGGGGACTAGTTAATATCCATAACTTCAAAAAGGCAGCGTATTTACAGATATTTTGAATAACAAACAATGTTCCCCAGACAGTCACGATGCTGCGGGAATGAACTATTAATCTGCCGTTTCTAGATAAAGAAACAATTTATTAAACCGTTTGAATTAAGGAAAATGACTCCCCCCCCCTCCCCTTTGGCTGCACTTACGTAAATTTATTGTGGTTTAGGAGCTTTTATTGTGCATTGCTAGTATTTAAAATTATTAATGTATTGCTGCTTTAAATCGTATTTATTACTGAAAGTAAACTTTATTTTTAAAATTTACTAACTAGAAAGTATACAGGATGCTTCACATAGAGTGCCGAGAGGAATGTAAAATTATATAAGTGAAATATAAAAAAATAATCAGCAAACAGAGGAAGATTAGTCACGTTAGTTACACCTCCTTCTTCGACCCAGACAGTTCGACTTAGATGTAAGGTATCTGTTCGTACGGCCGGGAAGAGACACATAATTTAGACTGGAACCCAGTGAGGGGGAGGGGGCATTCACAGGGACCGTGCCCTCCTTCCTCTACCACCAACCTCTCGGAAGAACTTACTGCCCACATATTTAATGTGCACATACTCCGATTGAACACGGGGACATTTTGTGCAGAGGGGTGGGGGAATTGAACTCGGGTCGTCCGAATACAACCCCTGCGCACTAACCACTGGGCTGTCTCTCCCTAGTTATACCTCCAGGAAAATTCAATTTCATAATAGGCAAAATTTAATTTTTATACGCTCCCCCCCCCCCCAATAAAGAAATAGCAATTAGTAAAATATTCGCTATGTTTAATTAGGGGCGAAAGGCATTTACCTGTTACTTTATTGTGAAAGATTCGCCGAGATATTGATAATTGAAATTACTTATTCTATTTTACCTGAATTGCAAATCAGTTGACTTCCTATGAAAGTAAATATGGGAGACAGCAAAAAATCTTTTTAAAACAGAAAAATCGCAATTGAAATGCGCTACCATTTAATGTATTTGTTCCTGGGCCCTTTAAATCGAATGGCAAACACGGTATAAAGAATCTCAGCAAATATTTCATCTGAAGGTACCTGACAAATGTCTTTCTCCTTAATTAAGCATGGCGAAAATTTTACTTATTGGCATTTCTATGATTGAAAGAAAATATAAAAAATATAAAATATAAAAAAAATATATAGAAATATAAAAAAAATGGAAAGAAATAAATTTTGCATTTTTATGAAATTAAATTTTCCGGGAGGTGCAACTATCATAGTCAAATTTTCCTCTGTTTGTGGATTCTTTTTCTTATTTCACTTAACTTCTTCGATCAACCGTTGGCTTTATATTTTATTGGGGCACTCTTTGTGAAACATCCTGTATAGTGACTATAGACAAATATATTTTCTGCTATAGACAAAAGAAGCTTTAAAGTTGATCGTCAGTAATGTTAAAGTTAAATTTAATATTAAATTTTCCTATTCATATTTTCTTAAAAATTACCTCAGCTATAAATTTGAGTTTCAGAAAAGTAACTGGATGTACAAATTTTTGTGATACTATTGTTTTTACTAAATAGTTTTGAAGCATGTATTTCTCAGGATCTACTAATGAAGCTAGAACAGTTCATTAAGGATTTAGACTTCCGGTTTGCAAAGTCCACTTCGAGGATAAGAACTTGCAATTCCGTCCCAGTAGCTCAACGGTAGAGCATCGTATGATCAGTATGGAGATCCGTTGTTTGATTCCCGATTGGGGCAGTACGGTGTTTTACAAGTTCTTTTTACATTTCCGGTTTAAAAATTGCCATTTTCCTTGAAACAACTATTTCTCGATTGGCTATAGATAGAGGTTGGATGATAACTGATATAGATTCAATATTAAATTCTAGAAGGGTTAGGGCGGTCTACTAAGGATTTCCATTTCTGGCTCTTTTTCAAGTCCGGGTTCAAAACATTGCCTTGAAGCATTTATTTCTCAGTATTGGCTATAGATAAATTTTAGATAGTGACTAATATGGATTCAACAAGAAATTCCTGAGGAGGGAAAGGGTTTCAATAAGGATTTCCACTTTTAGTCTTGGAGTATGTTGATCATAGATCGTTTTTAATAATAGATGCATAGTAATAAATATTTTAGAGATAAATGACGGAGTAAGAGGCAGAGAAAAGTGAATTTCTTAAGACCATGCTCTAGTATTGTTCTCAAATTACAACGGGGGATTTGAAGTTGGTACGTTCTTACTTTCTGGATATGGAATCAGTACCTAAAATGATCTAGCTCAAAATCGGTACTGGAGCACAAATAATCAATGTCCTAACGACCAAGGAATGCAGAAACAGACAGTTTCAGACGTAAGAAAAAAATCTCATGCATTAACTGAAATTTACAACTTATTGCTTGATATAATCAACTGAAAATGTATGTCTTATACTATAAGACACTCACTAAAAATACACATAAATTATACTCTACGCATATGAGGCAATACCCACTTGAAATCCACAATAAACACCGAATTTACCTCCGCACTGGATGTAATGGACACCAACGCTCACGAAATAACTCTTTACAGCTCCTGGAGCTACCATCTTTGACAACACAGATCTAGGTAATAACTTCCAGTACTTGCCGACAACTTTTCACTGCACATAATCGCTTAGGAATCGGAATAATAACCGATCTGATCTGATCTTTGATTCTATTCCAATATAGAATCGCGGTCTTATCTAGCTATCCTCGTAATTGGTCCGTCAAACCTGAAGTTGTAATAGGCTGTTATTGAACAGAGAATCATACTTTAATGAAAATGAGGGAAATAATTAAAAAAAATTGATTATGGTGACTTTACACTCGCTCCAACCAGACAAAAATGTTGAACGCAACGGGAAGTCCCTCTCAACGGCACATCCCTCTCAACGGGACGTCCCTCCCAACGAGACGTCCTTCTCAACGGGACAAAGCGTACAAAATTGCCTCAAAACAACCCAAATTCTCGGCAGTCAAAAGCCAAACTCCTACATTGCCAGTGAGATATTGCCTGCCGGAAAATCGATATTGCTACACCACGTTTACAAAGCAGAGGGTCAAATATTCGACGGGTATAACATTCTTCCACAGCCATTCTGTACGAATAATAATTTTTGTCCCCGTTTTAGTACCCCTTGCGATCATCTCCAATGTGGATCCGTGAAACAAGGAAAATTCCTGTGGTCCTCGGGAATAAACAAATTTTCACAACATTTACACTGAGTATAAATTTTAGACACATGTCCGACTGAAGTGATCGCGAAAATTTTTACACATAAATATATACAATATTTACAAATGACATCATTCGTACATTAAACTTTATTTATTTTACCTACTCTCTCTACTCCTAAAAAGATATATATATATATATATATATATATATATATATATATATATATATATATATATATATATATATATATATATATATATATATATTACTCTTTTGTTTACACCTTTACACACAGTTTGAAATAAAACCTCGCCTGCTTCCAGTCTAAATATAAAAAGTCTAGTCTAAATACACAAATTAAAAAAAAAATACAATCATATCTAAATTGCACAATTCTGCATTCATTTGACCTTCATCCATGCATTTGCATTATCCATGTATTTGTATTATCCATGAATTATCCATGTATTTGTATTATCCATGCATTTATACACCTACACCAATCTCATAGAATTTGGAAATTTTCTTGTCGCAAAACCCATTTCTAATACTTTACATGGGAAGAAAAACCAAAACCCATCAAATAAGCAAAACTTTATTCAATGCTCCTTAATCCCCCAGATCAAGTACTGAGAAAAACGACGGGAGTTTATCATAAAGAGACGGGAGTTTATCATATAGAGTTTATCACGGGAGTTTATCATATGACGGGAGTTTATCATATAGAGTTTATCACGGGAGTTTATTGGTTTCGTATTTTTGGCACAATCACATTTTGCACATTTGCAAAAATTATAATTTTAATGTAAAAACATATTTTTACACATATATATGTGCTAATTTTACTCGATTGCATCACTTCTTATAATACTTTTCATTTTTACATTCATTTGGAACAAGAACGTTGCAAATTTACAACTGAACTAAATTTTCAATTCTTATCAAGTCGACATAAAAACAATCAAAGCTAGTTGATGATAGTGCTTTATGAGCTTTATTTATATATAGATCTAAAAATTTATTTCACAATTGGTTAAAAAAGCTTAATTATTTTAAAACACACACACGCATTTCGTACACAAATATATTAACAATACTATTTACACTTTACGAATTTGTACATATCGTATTCGATATTCGATGAAGTCCTTCTACGTTGGCCAGTCCGGGTCCTGGAATTAATTGCTTCTTCTCCTCAGGTATTATTTTATCCACGGGAGCTATCTTTCTGTTATGGATCTTTAATTGACTGGCGCCAGGCTGGCCTTTTCTTTGTCCTTCTCTAGAGTTTTATTGTGGCAGGCAGTAGGGGTGAACAGACGGCTCGGGCCAGACTCCGCAGCGGCCATCTTCATGCTCTTCGGCATGTGTTGGGTTCTAAGGTTTATCCCCTTTGCCCGAAGTGCAATTTGGCTCAGGCCTCTCCTGCTCATGCCTTGACATGTATTGGATGCCAGAGGAGTCAGTTGTACTGCAGTCCTGGAGTAGTTCTTCATCTTTTGAAGACTCACGGGTTCATGGACTTGATCTGATGTTGCTGTCGGTCAAGTGGGAAAAGAAACAACAACAAACAACAGAGTTTTGCCTACGACGGGCGGTCAGTCGAGGCCACAAGATCGCTAATTTTCTTTTTATCCCGCTGATATCCTTCTTTTTGTAATGGTCTCTTTTGCAGTTGGCCTACTGCTGAATCCGCAATTTTCCTCACTTTTTGGTTTCTGTGCCGGATTTATGGCGTCGTGCTGGTGGCGCAATATTTTTTCTGTGGCCGCCCTCTTGTCGCCCTCCTTTATTTTCGACTCCTCTTGTTGGGTCTCTTCTGCACCCCTTTTTGGATATGGGCCTTTTTTACTTGTTTATCCCCCTTTCGTTTCGCCTGTTTGTGCCCCTTTCTTGTCCCGATCCAGCTGTTTCACCTCTTTTTTACCATTTGCTGCCTGTTTAGCCTCTTTTTCATTCAACCATAATTTCTCATATTTAAAACATTTTTATGTACATCGGGATCACTTTCAACCTCCAAATGTACTTGCCTATCATGCAGCTCGCGAATTATGGTAATCACATGATTATCACAGAATTTGCATACTAAGGAATCCAATTAATAACCATGTAGCTTTCGTACTACGGTATCCACCTGATTGTCACCTAGATCGCGTTCTACGGTATCCACCGGATTGTGACATAGCTCGCGTATTATGGTATCCACCTGATTGTCACAGAATTCGCGTATTATGGTATACACCTAACTGTCATAGAATTCTTATATTACAGTATCCACCTGACTGTTATATAGCTCGCGTACTACGGTATCCATACAATTGTCACATAGATCGTGTACTACTGTATCAATTTGGTTATCACAGAACTCGCGTATTGTGGTATCACCTTTCAAATCTGAATCTAGCTCTTTCAATTCGAATTTGCATACTTCAAAAATACTTTGCAAATCCGAATCGATCTTCTTCACCAATACTTTGCTTCCTCTAGGATCACTTTCCGATCTCGAATCCAGTGGCGTAGCGTCCATTGAGGCTCAAAAATTGAGCCTAACCTGTTTAAAATCTAATTTAAAGAAACTTTTATTTATTATATTTTTTTAAATAACTTTGCGAATATATATATATATATATCTTTTTTTAGAAAACTGTTACACTTTACTTACTTAAAATGAAACGTTTCAAAGCATTTTCCCCATTAACAAGCCTATTTAGAAACTGAAATCATCTAGCCTTTACGGTGCATTGAAATAAGCATGGTATTAAGACCACCCATCTGTTAAACTCCGCCCTGGCTGATAAGCTTGAACTATAAGGTAGCTTCCAGAAAGGTGTGGTTATAGCTTCCCCTATTTTCAACCCTTTATAAACAGCGCAACTTAAGACAATGATTGGATATGGGACGTGACGTTTCATGGATGAAAATTTCTTGAGCAAGGCTAATGGATCCGCCATTCTGGGTCAAACATGGGTCTATCAATTAATCTTTGCAGAAAAATTTCATATCTAATAAAAAATATATGAGGCATTTTCCACGAATAGCATGACATTTACCTAAATTTAAACAATTTCAAGACGAAGAAATACACTAATAATGACTATCATTAAACTTAAGTAGTTTGTGAAGTAGACTTAGTCACAGCAACAATATGGCGAAACATCCGTTTGCGTATTTGGGAGTTTTGGAAATAATAAATCTGACTTCCTTTAAAAATCACGTTATACGAGAATCTCAGTTAAACAAAAGGCATTGATAGTTTTCTAGCGGATTTTTAGCATATTGTGGTTAAGATATTTTTAAGTTTTCAAAGTATAGTATTTGAAAAAATAATTAATATACAAAATTGTCTCACAGACATTGTTGACTACTGTGATTTTCAACAAGATTCCAGATATATTTCTCACCCATTCTCAGTGCACTCCTTTGAATTGCTTTATATCGTTAGTTCCAGCTGTTTATATTTACAAAACTGATATATTTCTTCTATCATTTGTAATAATATTCTAATATACTTCTACTTCATACATAGGCGTCTGCAAAACTTTTTCCAGGAGGAGGGGGGGACTCAAGCACATGATGTACAACATCGACTGGCTTTATGCTCGCCTTTGTTACATTGAATGTCCAAGGGGAGTGTGACCCCCCTCTTTTACCTCCAGTGTAGGCGACCATGACTTTATATTTAATAAAATGGTTGTAAGAGTTCATCTAATTTAGAAAAATGGAAACCTCTAAAATGTATGTATTTATTTTACATACGTAGGTAATATTTTTAAATCTTGTGCATTTCATCCACTCTTTGCATTTTTATGTAAAATTATTTATTTTTTTCACCGATAAGAAACTTAATGAAATAAATCTTATGAAAATGCGAATTCCAATATAAATTTCACTTGTAATACCAAATTTTTTGCCAAATTTTCAGCATTCCAAGCCAAAAATCTCAAACTACAATACTGTTCGAATCCATTTTCTTCAAACTCAACTCGTACTTCTGCATCGCATTTCAATTTCAAATCTATTTCATGATTCTGAGTAAATTCAAACTCATTTAGAAATTCTGAATCCATTTCCTTAAATTCAACTCTGCTACTCTCTCTAAATTTTTAATTTACTTCATTAGAACATATTTCGCATATTTCCTAAACACTTTGCAGATATGAATTTATTTCCTTAACAACTACCTCGATTAATTCGGGATCTCCTAACTATCGAATCCATTTCATTTCCAAATAACTGCCTTAATTCGAAATAACTTCCAATTATTAACCCAATTTCCTCTTCAACTGCTTCAAGTACTTTGGGTTAGCCTATCTCGCTTACTTCATGATCATTCACTACATTCAATTTCACAATTTTGATTAAAACCAGCCCTTCGTAATTTTTTCATTATTCTTCATTGTCCTCTAACTCGCATACATCGTTATCACTTTAGCAATCTGCTCATTCGCGCCAACCTGGCAATCCTTTTCTCGATTCAGGAAATATACTTACAATTAGTATTTTAAATTCCTCAAAATACAGCTAGCTCAATTAGTATTTTAAACTCTCAAAACAGAGAGAAAAAAAAACACATTTATTAACTGAAATTTACAGCTTCTCGTTTGACATAATCAACTGAAAAAAGTGTGTCTTATACCGTAGAATCCTAACGAAAAATACTCGTAAATTACATTGTACGTATAAGGGGCAATAAATACCCCGTGAAACCGAATTTTACTTCTTAACTGGATGCAATGGACAAAAAAGCTCACGCACTCTTTACAGTTTCTGGAACTACCGTCTTTGACCACACAGGTCTAGGCAATTGCTTCCATTACTTGCCGAGAACTTTCCACTGCACATAACTTCTTGGGAACCACAATAATAATCCATGGCATCTAAATTTTGATTCTATCCCATTATAGAATCTCTGCCTTTCCTGGCGAGCCTCGTGATTGGACCGCCAAACCTGAAGTGGTATGCTTTTAGAGAACAGATACCTTAATGCAGGGAGAATACCTTAACGAGGGAAATGATCGGTGGCGGCTCGTCAGGTGACGCAGGATGAAGCACTGCTTCACCTGCCTCACTTGACGTTTTTGGTTGAATGCATTATTGTTATTATTTGGTGAATTTTTCAGACTCGTTTGGCTATTTTTAGATATTATTTGACAACACTTGTGCTAGTACCGCGATGTGGTTTGATGATGTTCGTTAAAGGCCCAGACCACACGACCAACCCAAGGGTTTAAGGTAGCAAATTGTGTGGCCGGAGATGATGTTGTTCGTTGTCTTTGCTCAAATAAGAAGTTTTCCACATTATGCGAAAGATTGAGATTTGTATTATAAATTACGTGTTTTTCCTTTAAGTTGCGGTAACTCCAACTTATTAGTAGAATGCTTAATTCAGTGGTTGGGAGATTTGCGTGTCGGCTTGGATATGACTTATAGTATATGTAAATTTTTGAAAGTATCGTAATGGGGTAAAATTCGATTGTCGAATTTTGATGGATCTACACTTTCTGGGCATTTCTCAATACGGATCAGCCATTTTTACAATGACATCTGTACTTTTGTCTGTGGGACAAATCTCTAGAACAAATTGAGATTATGGAATGAAATTCGGTATGAATATTTTTATTTGATGCCTGTCAGAGATTGATTTCCGGAGAAAATCTTCAAGGTATTTCTCCTCAATTTACGAATTGCTATTTAATAGTGTAAAACATGTTATAAAAAGAAAAATGTTTAAAAATATTACGGAACAGTGGTGACTCGTCAGGTGATGCAGGTGGAATAGCGTTTCACTTTGTGTCACCTGAGGTTATCGGTTGAATGGATTATTATTATTATTATTATTTGGCGAATTTTTCAGACCCGTTTGGCTATTTTTAGATGTTATTTGACAACATCTGTGCCAGTAGCGTGATGTGGTTTGATGATGTTCGTTGTCAAGAAGGAAGAGAGAATCCCACCAATTAATCTGCTTCACTCATTTGTGAAGATACCAGTCGCTACTGAAAATGATAACAAATTGGTTATCGGGACCACACGAAGTTCACTCACAGGCCGGATTGCTCAGTTGATAGAGTACTTATCTTTAGATTCAAAGGTCATGTTGGAGTATTGCTGTGGTCAGAAAAAATATCTAAATATCTGAAAACATGCACGATGCAAACTTCATGACTACATTTTCATGCTGGCTCGTGAGGTAAAGAAAACGAGTTTGTTTGAGCTAGTGCTCAAGAACCGTTCTCAGATTAAGAGTTAAGATGTAATTGATGTGCAATCAGTTGATGTAAATTAGTTCATAGAGTACTCATCTTCAGATCAAGAGGTCATATGTTTGAGTTCTGCTGTAGTAAAAAATTTATAAAAAATATATAAAAATCAACCCTTACCTACATTTGTACGATGCAAATCTCACGACTACATATTCATGCTGGCTGGAGAGATAAAAAACAAATTCGTTGAGCCAGTGCCGAAGTATCGTACTCACATTATAAAGTGGGATGGGATGTTTATTCACAGCTTGGATAAATCAGTTGATAGCGTACTTATCTCGCTATCAATGTGGCGCAGGTTCAAATTATCTCTGTTCTGATTAAAAATTCTCAACTATTTCTAGAAATCAAATTTATTTACATTTTAACGATGTAAATTTTATGTACTGTATTTTTTTACAGAGAAACACGCGTAAATGGATCATATATATATGCTAAATATTGTTTCTTTTGCTACATTTGACAAATAATAAAATACTTCTATACCTAAGCCATTTTCTTTTATCGTTGCCTTTCTAGCAGACGCAGGTGACTATTACTGCCATAATGGTTTTTCTGTTGGCTCGCTAATAGTGGTTTTTCTTTTTTCTTTGTTCTTTAGTAACCATATAAATGAAATATATATGCGCATATATTTGATATATAAAGAATGAAAGAGGAAACGGTTTGACATAGAACAAATTCTTTAATATGCGGCATAATATGCCATTCTTTTGACTTCATACTGAATTTAGTTTTGTCTCCAGCTTTATTTCCCTTAATAATTTTTACCAAGTAATTTTTACCAAGATTTCGGAGAATGGTTTGTTATAAGAATTATTTGTGATTTCTGTGTTTCTAGATTCATTGTTTTTTTCATTTGTTATCAATGGCTTCCATTATTACAATATATCTTACATTTCTTGCGATTACGCTATTTGCAGTTATCTGCAGTCTATACCAATTTCAAATCAAGCAGCAGATAATGTAATTTCGATTTACATCATGCGATTACTAACGTCATAATTATTTATAATAGAAGATCTATATTAAATGCTAGATATAAAATTTTGTGTACTATGCAAAACATGCTATCTATGCACTTTCAGGTACCATGAAACGTAAAATCTAAAGATTTCGTAATAAATGCTTCACAATAGTACCTGAAAGTTCAGAGTCCACTTTGAAGATATGAGCTTGCAATTCCAGCCCAGAAGAATTGGGAGAATGGGAGCTGGTCAGTTCGAAGATTCGCGGTTCCAACTCCGACTTGAACCTTCTTTACAATGGCACTCGAGTAAACTAAACCTGCTGGTAAATGCAATGATGTTGGGGATCTGAAGTGACTACAATCACGAATTCAGCGGACTTAGAGCTATTGAGCTCCGATTTCAAATCGGGAGGCCAACGACCATGCAGGAAGCTAACCTGGAGGATAAAAATAGCATCAAGAGGATAATTTGAAGTAAACATAGTAGGATGTAGTCCTAGTCAGATTGTTAAGTTGTACGTCAATATGACATTAGAAGAAATAGAATGCAGAGTATATTTTGACGATAAGCGATTGTATCTCCGTCCCACTAGATCAATTGGGAGAGCGTCGGTTTAAGCTCTACTTAAAGGATAGGGGACCTACTGAGGGACCTATTAAACGGAGAAGGAGGATGGGACATGGTGCTCCATCTCCCTGCATGAAGGAACGCCCAAATTTTTACCATTAAATATCAAAACAAAAAATTCGTAAAATTAGATAAAATAATGAAAAATTGTAAAACAGTTAATTGCATTTTGAAGTATGTATGTAAAGGGGAGCAAAAACTTGTGTTTTAATAAAAGAATTGCATTAGATTCTAGCTGTGTGGTGCTTCTTGAATAATCGTTATCTACTACTGTGGTCTATGGTTGTGCGACAAAGGTGAGCTGGCCCTCACCAACACTAAACTTGCTCACTAGTGATAACGAATAAGTTGATTACGCATCGGTCTGTGACGCTGTTGTGTGCAAGTGTTTGGTTTCAAAGTATGGTCGTGTAACATTTCATTGTGCTCGAGTCGTGTAATAATATAATGTATCTATGTACACTTGTCGTATAAAATAAGTTAGTATACACTCTCATTTGAGTTTTTAACAGAATCACAACTTATAGATAATATATATGACGCATGTAAATCCTACCAAACACGTTTACCTCAACAAAGCAACATTTCTCGTTCTATGGTGGCTAAAAACTAGATTAATGATGTTTCATTTCTAAACAAATATAATATTTCGAACGTGGAGGAATTTCTTAAAATTACTGAATTCCAATGAACAGATTAGTGATCCTAACAATAGGAATTCCTTTGGAATAATTACATTGCTTAGTAAGTATAATCGAATTATATATAATTTTATATAACCATGTGAAACGAGTTGCAGATTCGTTAGAAATTAACAAACGTTTTCAAATTTATTATATTTCTGGAGTTATTTAAAATGAGATTTTCGAACTTGTGGGTCGTTTGATACGAATAAAATTCTTTACGTAATTCGAAATTCCAAGTATTTCTTTATTATTCAGAATGCGACTCCAGAGCGTCCATATAAACAGCAGACGATTGAGATCGATGTTCCAAATTTTTAATCGAGGAACAATATACAATTTTTCATTAATAGAATTTACGTCTGAAGAATTCTAAAACACATTGCTTTCTAAAGACGCTTTTTGAAAACTGATGTCATATCAATGGAAAAATATATAGTAATGCAACAATAAGTAAATTTATATTATAGAACAAAGGACCCTGATGTTTATAAATATTTCATGTTTATAAACTATTTAAATCTTTTATTAGTGTTTAATATATTTTTGGTAAAAATAAAACATGAAATATTCGGTAACTAAGCATTTTTACAATTTTTCATTGTTGATGTATTGCAGTATAATTAGAACGATTGGTTTTTTTATTGTATTATTTTATTTATTTATTTTATTTTTATTTATTTTAAAAGAATGCAAGCTACAGGACAAAGTGCCAGTAACAGCATGCTAGATGAAATACAATGCAAAACATACCGACTAAAATATAATAACATGCATTGAAATGCAAACTATTGACAACAAATGATTTTCGAAAGCACCTGCAATTGAATAATAAAATATTTATAACAAATGATTTTTAAAAGCCATTTCTGTTGAATAAAAAACATCAAGATTATCGGAAATATATATATGTGTCAAACATAATAAAATATATCTGTATGTCTGCTCATTAACTTGTTGGTCGCGTAGCAGAAAACTAAGCGACCCACAGCTACTAAATTTGGTACAGAAATACTTCCGATTAGGTCCAAAGATACATCAGAGAGATTATTATTTTTTTATATAAAATTTGAATTATTTTAGCTATTACTTTCCTTATATACATAATATAATGTGTAAGGAAAATATTGTGACGGGGTCGAACATTCAAATTCGAGTTCTTGACGGGGGAGCTAGTTTCCAGCATCTCTGAATATGAATCGACCGTTTTCTGAGGTGATGTCTGTGGAGACGATATCTCACGAACGAATAAAGCAATTCGAACAAAATTTGGTACAAAAATTACAATCAGCGAATACTGGAAGCCTATTGTTTTTAATCGCAATAGAATGTGCAGCCTTCCCCTCAAATTTTGAAATGAAATTTTGAAAAAATCATCAAAAAATCAAAATCTTCAATAAAGTTACTTAAATAATAATTTTTTATGTAATTTTTCATTAAAAAACGTTTGACACAAACTTTAGAATGCTAGCATAAACCGTTTTCGAGATATTACACATTTTTTAGTAAATTTATTAAAAATCACATAAAATAGAAAAAAGTTTTAACTATTGTAAAATATGTTCACTTTTTATATGTAATATTATGCGATAAATTTGTTATCATTCTCGTGGACCTAGCTCGTTCCATTCACGAGAAAAGATACTTTGGGTAATAGTTTTGTATTTGGACGCCATTAATCGTTTCTCTACTATAAGAATAACCCATTTCTTCGTGCATAACGTTCGGCGAAATTTTGACAACGAATTTAGCGAAATATCGCCAACTTGGCGCATTTGTAAATGTTGCCAAATTGACGAAAATGTCGCCAAATAGATAAAAATATCGCTAAATTGATAAAAATGTCACCAAATTGATAAAAATAATGCTAAATCAATACGATGACAACTAATAGATACTAATAGATACAATATGACAACTAATAGATAAAAATTCAGTATCTTAAAAAGTATATCAGAATCTACTACAAGAGAAGATACTTTGATTAATAGTTTTGTAATTGGACACCATTAGTTGTTTATCTACGAATATCTCTCCGCCCATAACGTTTAGATAAATTTTGGCTTCGAATTTGGCGGAATATCGTCAACTTGGCGAATGCTTTTAAATGTTGCCAAATTGACGAAAATATGGCAAAATTGATAAAAATTGTCGCCAAATTGATAAAAATGACGCTAAATTAATGAAAATAACGACAAGTTGATGAACATTTAGTATCCTGGAAAGAATATAAGAGTCTACTACAAAAATAAGCTATTTCTCAGTCTGTAACGCTTGGTGAAACTCTGTCGACGAGGTTTGGCGGCATATCGCCAACTTGGCGAGTTTTTAATGTTGCCAAATGGATGAAAATGTCGCCAAATTGATGAAAAGTATGGTAAGTCAATTGAAATGACGACTAATTGGTGAAAATTCAATATCTTGGAAAGAACATAATAAGCAACTATAAGAATAACACATTTCTCCGTCCGTCCGTAATGGTTGCCAAAAAATATGGCGAGATATCGCAAACTTGGCGACCTTTTTAATATTACCAGATTGACAAAAATGTCGCCAAATTGATAAAAATGTCACCAAATTGATAAAAATGACGATAAATAGGAGGCAATGATTTGCGGGAGTTTTGCAATTAATATTGATAATTGTTAATTTAGAGATGTGAGAAATATAAGTTAATTGGGTTCAATATAGCTTTGCATGTTGTCATCCGGAAAAGCCCCAAATGTACAATTCAACGTTACAAATACTGTGCTGTGGATCTTTTTATCATTTTTTAACTGAAAGAAAGATATTCATGCATCATATAAGGAAAGTCATATGCTGCCCACATCAGATTTTTTTTCTTGTTGAAGCGACATTTTGAGCGAGCACAAATAGATTCCGTAGCAATCAAAGTATTATCAGAGTTTTCATCTGGACACTATTGGAAAAAACTTTCCAGCGAGTTTCAAACTAATTTCTTCATGTTTACTTTCTTTTTTAAATTCATCGAAATATGCGTAATTTATAAAATTTCATATTTATTTTCGCGTATCAGAAAACTCACAGTATTCCATTTTTTGGCATGAATATGGAGTGATACCTTCGTGTTCAAATAAGTTTTTGCAAGCACTCTATTCCTGAATTTCTCCAGAATAATTTAGTAGATCTTAATAAGTTGGGATTTTAAACTCGAACTTTCACATTAGCTCACCCAGAATAAAGTTCTCTCCCTTTACTTTCTCGGAAGTCATGATGTCACGAGGCCTGCTTTCTTCAAGGAAGTTTCATTCAAGAAAGTTTTCTTCAAAAAAGTACAAGGAAGTTGTTCTATTTATGAATATCTATGGCGGAATCAGCAATCATTGAATAGTAAGAGATTCCTAGCTTTTTTAACACTTTACAACAAAGTTGAAAAGTGTTTATGACTTTGTTCATTCTGTCTGTCTGTCCGTTAGCACGATAACTGCCGTAAAAATGACTTAATCAAAATGAAATTTTAGTATGTTGTTCAGACGGTCTATAGGACCTATGGGAATATAAATGAATAATATCACCCAATTAGTTTTGGATTGAACCCGCGTTGAAAAAATGGAATACATTGAGCCCTATGGGACCTAATTTTTCAAGCATTTTTTAAGCGGATTCACAAATTGCTTCGAAAATTTTAGGCAATATTCAAATTGTTCCATAAAATATATAAAAAAAAATTCACGAGCGATCACGTATCCATGATATGAAACGATCACATGACCCACTTCAAAATGATATATGGCATCCATCTTGTGTCAAAATCGTGATTTTTAAAGTTCTTTTTAATTCATATTGAGTGTTGTATCCGTCCTAAAATTACTTTATTTTTGCCTAAATTCTGTGCATCTACATACTGAAACAACGCAATGACAATATATTTCAGTTTAAATGCTCTTCCAAATTTGATTATTTCTACTATTAGGCCTATTTTTCACCTATGTAAAATGTAAACAGCAAAATATGTAGAATGAGTTGTATTAGAATCGCTGTAATTCTTTAACACAAAATCATTTAGTCCATGGAGTCTGCTTAGCTGATATGAATGAAATATTCATTGATTTTAGAAAGAGAAGGACGATATTTTTCGATGAAGTTACGCATTGAGTTTACTTACTTGTAGCTCAATGGTCTTAATTTTTAAATAAAATGAATTATTATAGTATTGTGATGAATGACATGAATGGGGGAATTATTTATGAATGAAATGTTGCTTTTATAGAGAGAGCCAGGCGTGTTATTTTTTTATGACGTCATTTGAATGAATTTCAGTTGTTTTCGATGAAGTTTTCAAATATAATAAATTATCGTAGTATTATGATAATTCTAAAATTATTACCGAGGAATGTATCACATTTTAGAGATGTTTAAACCAGGCAATTTAAACTTTAATGCCGTCATTTGAATGAAGTTAATTTTTTTCGATGAAGGTTTAAGGTGTCAAATATAATAAATTAATGTGTGATAAGTTTTAAAATATTACCGAGGAATGTATTGCATTTCAGACATGTTTAAATGAAATTGCATTGAAGTTGGAAAGTGTTTCATAATCAATGCTTTAAGCATGATTGATCTTTCTTGTTATACATTTCCGGAATAAAAATTCAACTCTGCTTAACTTTTTGAAATTCTGTATACCAGGTTACAGAGGGAGAATTGGGATTTTCTCTTTTTTAACACTTTACAACAAAGTTGAAAAGTGTTTATGACTTTGTTCATTCTGTCTGTCTGTCTGTCTGTCTGTCTGTCTGTCTATCTGTCTGTCTGTCTGTCCGTCTGTCTGTCCGTTAGCACGATAACTGCCGTAAAAATGACTTAATCAAAATGAAATTTTAGTATGTTGTTCAGACGGTCTGTAGGACCTATGGGAATATAAATGAATAATATCACCCAATTAGTTTTGGATTGAACCCGGGTTGAAAAAATGAAATACATTGAGCCCTATGGGACCTAATTTTTCAAACATTTTTTAAGCGGATTTAAAATTCACAAATTGCTTCGAAAATTTTAGGTAATATTCAAAATGTTCCATAAAATATATAAAAAAAAATCAGCGAAATATATTCAGTAGTTTTTTAAATTAAAATTAAAATAATAATTACACCTCTTATATGAAACGATCACGTGACCATGATATGAAACGATCACATGACCCACTTCAAAATGATATATGGCATCCATCTTGTTTCAAAATCGTGATTTTTTTAAGTTCTTTTTAATTCATATTGAGTGTTGTATCCGTCCTAAAGCTACTTTATTTTTGCTTAAATTCTGTGCATCTACATACTGAAACAACGCAATGACACTATATTTGAGTTTAAATGCTCATCTAAATTTGATTATTTCTACAACTAAGCCTATTTTTCACCTATGTAAAATGTAAACAGCAAAATATGTAGAATGAGTTGTATTAGAATTCCTGTATTTTTTAATACAAAATAATTTAGTCCATGGAGTCTGCATGGCTGATATGAATGAAATATTAATTGATTTTATAAAGAGAAGGACGATTTTTTTCGATGAAGTTTTAAGCATAGAGTTTAATTATTTGCAGCTCCATGGTCTTAAATAAAATGTTTAAATAAAATAAATTATTATAGTATTGTGATGAATGAAATGAATGGGAGAAAGTTATGAATGAAATCCTGTTTTTATAGAGAGATCCAGGCGTGTTATTTTTTCTATGACGTCATTTGAATTAATTTCAGTTGTTTTCGATGAAGTATTCTAATATAATGAATTATCGTAGTATTATGATAATTCTAAAACTATTACCGAGGAATGTATAACATTTTAGAGATGTTTAAACCAGGCATTTTATATTTCAATGCCGTCATTTGGATGAAGTTCATTTTATTCGATGAAGGTTTACGTTTTCATATATAATAAATTAATGCAGTATTGTGATAAGTTTCAAAATATTACCGAGGAATAAATTGCATTTTAGACTTGTTTAAATAAAATTACATTAAAGTTGGAAAGTATTTCATAATCAATGCTTTAAGCATGATTGATCTTTCTTGTTTTTATATTCTTTCGCCGTTACAGGGGTAATTTGAATTCTCAACGCGCTTTGTTAGCTGGGTCGTTTTGCATCTGGGTCTACATAGAGGGAGCGAATATATCACTTAAGTGGACTGTGATTAACCTTTTCAATCTCACAGTGGGCCGTGTGGTAGGACACCAAGGTACTCGTGGATGAGTTTACAGGGGGGTATCAAATGTATGTTTTTTAGTGACCACGTGAAAAGTAATTACTTAAATTTAGATTAAAACAAAAAGTGAAAAATATACATTCTGCTCTGCCCAGCAGATAATTGTATTGAATCTAATTACTTTCACCACAATGCATAGTATATGTTTAGAGAAAGTATTGTGATTGGGTTAAAAATCTGACGCTTAGATTTTAGTGGACATGCTTGTTTCGAACATCCCTGAATGCTAATTCACAATTTTTTCAATCATATCTGAGCGTCAGTTTACCTGGGAGTCCATGGATGTGATAACTCTCGGACAAGTTGAGCAAATCTGAAGAAATTTGGTACGATTATTTCAATTGTTTTCCATCAGAGGCCTATTGATTTTCAAGGAGATTGGACCAAGCAAAGCCCATCATAATTTTAAACAATATTTTCAAAAATAATAAAACAATTGTGTCACGATCCATTTACTGCTTAATTATTTTTTAAGCGACATAATTTTCAGAGCGCTGACATACGCCTTTCTACAGATACTCTAACCCGGCGGGTGGCTGAGAGGTATAAGGCAAACATTTCCTTGTGCTTTCTCGGAGGCTAGTTTGAGGGTTCGAGTCCCACCTGGGGGCATGGATGTTGGTCTGTTCATCAAGGGCGTAGTGTGTTCCGCCCCTCTGATGCGCCAGGGCAACGTTGTATAACGGCAAAATATTTCACGATCCGGTCCTTAAAAATGGACCAATGATTGGGCGATCAAGTGCTTGGCCATTAAAAAACACAAGAAAATAAAAGAACAGATGCTCTACTTTTTATACAAAGTGTAAAATAAATGTTAAAAATTAAATACGCTTACTATTGTTGAAAGAGTGATTGTTCTGTAAGTAATTTTAACAACACATATATTAAAAGATATTTGATCCATTCTTAAGCTATTAGAAATTTTACTGTTCCACGGGAAACATAATAACTCCCAAACAGCCTAAATCATTTCAAGTAAAGAACATTTTACATCCTAAAGGGTAACTGAAACTTATTTTTGCTGAAAAAACCCATGCACCTGCTTTTTACTGTGTCGGGATTTGCCAGTAAACTCTGTGTATTCCAGATATTCACTGCAATCATATTAATCAAGTGTTACAATTAAGCTTGAGATTGTGAATGAAGAAAAGGCTTGTATTATCAGCTCTTTTCCAAATATAAAACATTACTTCATAAAAGAATATTTCTGCATCGTGCATACAAGCAAAGAGGGAGTATTTAAACCATTCCCCAAGAGATATTCTTTATTAAGTTGTCTTCAGGGACAGAACATTAAGATAAAGTTGAATGTAAAGCATACGTCTGGATAAAAGGATAGGTAAAGTACTAAAATCGATATTTTACTTAATGCAAAGTTGCATTTAAAATGAGTATTGACGCTAATTCTTAGAAACTTCCGAAGCTGATCTTTTGAAATGGGCCAATACATTTTTATTAACACTTTACAACAAAGTTGAAAAGTGTTTATGACTTTGTTCATTCTGTCTGTCTGTCTGTCTGTCTGTCTGTCCGTTAGCACGATAACTGCCGTAAAAATGACTTAATCAAAATGAAATTTTAGTATGTTGTTCAGACGGTCTATAGGACCTATGGGAATATAAATGAATAATATCACCCAATTAGTTTTGGATTGAACCCGGGCTGAAAAAATGGAATACATTGAGCCCTATGGGACCTAATTTTTCAAGCATTTTTTAAGCGGATTTAAAATTCACAAATTACTTCGAAAATTTTGGGCAATATTCAAATTGTTCCATAAAACATATAAAAAAAAAATTCAGCGAAATATATTCAGTTGTTTTTTAAATAAAAATTAAAATAATAATAACACCTCTTATATGAAGCGATCACGTGTCCATGATATGAAATGATCACATGACCCACTTCAAAATGATATATGGCATCCATCTTGTTGTTGTTGAGACCCAGACCGTCCGACCTACCAGAAAGGTGTAAGGTAACAGTTTGGACGGCCGGGAAGTGCCACCCAATTTAGACCGGAACCCAGTGGGGGAGGCATCCACAGGGACCGTACCCTCCTTCCCCTACCACCAACCTCTCGGAAGGACTTACGGACCCACATGTTTAACGTGATCGTACTCCGCATGAACACGGCGACAGTTCTGGCAGCGGCGAGAATCGCGCGCTAACCACTGGGCTGCCGCGCCCGAAAAGAGCCAACAACACGCGGTGTTCCCAGGTGGTCACCCACCCAAGTACTAACCGCGCCCGATGCTGCCTGACTTCGGTGATCTAACGAGAACCGGTGTTTTCAGCACGGTACGGCCGTTGGCCCGGCATCCATCTTGTGTCAAAATCGTGATTTTTAAAGTTCTTTTTAATTCATATTGAGTGTTGTATCCGTCCTAAAACTACTTTATTTTTGCCTAAATTCTGTGCATCTACACACTGAAACAACGCAATTACAATATATTTCAGTTTAAATGCTCTTCCAAATTTCATTGTTTCTACTATTAAGCCTATTTTTCACCTATGTAAAATGTAAACAGCAAAATATGTAGAATGAGTTGTATTAGAATCGCTGTAATTCTTTAACACAAAATCCTTTAGTCCATGGAGTCTGCTTAGCTGATATGAATGAAATATTCATTGATTTTAGAAAGAGAAGGACGATATTTTTCGATGAAGTTTTACGCATTGAGTTTACTTACTTGCAGCTCAATGGTCTTAATTTTTAAATAAAATAAATTATTATAGTATTGTGATGAATGACATGAATGGGGGAATTATTTATGAATGAAATGTTGCTTTTATAGAGCGAGCCAGGCGTGTTATTTTTTTATGACGTCATTTAAATGAATTTCAGTTGTTTTCGATGATGTTTGCAAATATAATAAATTATCGTAGTATTATGATAATAATCTAAAACTGTTACCGAGGAATGTATCACATTTTAGAGATGTTTAAACCAGGCAATTTATACTTTAATGCCGTCATTTGAATGAAGTTAATTTTTTTCGATGAAGGTTTAAGTTTTCAAATATAATAAATTAATGTAGTATTGTGATAAGTTTTAAAATATTACCGAGGAATGTATTGCATTTTAGACATGTTTAAATAAAATTGCATTGAAGTTGGAAAGTGTTTCATAATCAATGCTTTAAGCATGATTGATCTTTCTTGTTTCTATATATCGGAATAGCTGCAGTTGTAGACAAAGTACTTTCAGAATTCTAAGGAATTTGTAAGGAAGTAAGGATTTATCTATATTCGCCGTAAATTGGTGTGATTTATTGAAGGTTCTAGAAAATAGAGAATGAAGCAAATTAAATGCAAATCTCCGATTGAAATTATACAGGAACTTAAAGCGAATTCTCAAAATCCAAAGAACGCTTTAATATTATGCCCGCTTATAACAATAACAGCATTGACAGTAATAACTGTTAAAAATGTTCTACATAAAATTTCCTGCGAGATGAAACTGTTTGCCGAATTTCAGCTCTGTGTGTGCTGTGGAAACGAAAAACTTAAAAGATTATGCAAGTAAATGGCATATCGACGTAACATATTGATGTGACTATTCCATAGACGAAAGTGTTTCGTTCGCAGTTTGAGCTTTCTACATGTGTTGGAAACCAAGAACTATCCTATAAAAGGTGACTTACGTAAATGACGTAAGCACACAATGTTGAATGGTTGAAATTTAATGAATGAAAACGGTTTTGCGGAACTGTGTGCTTAGTTTTTGCTCTCTACGCGATCTAGAGGCCGAGAACGAGTTCTGAAAAGATCTTGAATCAAGGGACTGACGGAGTACAAGTGAAGTTAATAAGAGGTATAGGAAAGTAGGGAAAAATGACCTGATTAAAACGTGTTGATTCGCCTAAAACTTGATAGAATTTGTATACGGAGCTTAAAGTGTTTAAACAAATTTACCTATTCTTCATTTTATATAGTCCTTAATAAAGCTTAACATTCTCATTGAAGTTTGAAGATAAATCCACATAACTTTTTGGTTTAGCTATTAGAGAGGGTGAGAAACATTTTTTCTAATTATGTATTTTTCAATTGATGGACTGTGGAATTTACATTTTGAATTTTCTGAAAATACACCTCAAAAATATCGAAATATACTGTTATGATTCTTCACCCTATTTTCAACACTTTTCCAATTTACATTATGTATCGATGTCTAATAGGTAATGAAATAGTGGCAAATAATTTATTATCTGTTATAAACTAATTTATGTGTTATCTATAGCGGAAATTATTAAATATCAAAATAGCTAAATAGCTCATGATCGACATACATTACCGTTATAACATATATACCTCTTTTGCAGTCTAGCAAGAACCTATAACAAATATACATCCTGAAAGATAATCAGTAAACATACTGTGAACTTAAATGACAAAGCCTTGTTATATTTCACTTATATTTATTAAAATGTCATCATTTCAATTTATATTTGAATCTGCAACTACAAAGCACAATCTGTTCAGGTTGTATTAACTTTAAGCGTAGCGATGTATTTGTTTTGTCAAAGCCATATAATTTAAATTATTAAAATGGTTCCTCAAGTAAAATAAATTAATCCGTATCTGTCACTTATTTGTAGCCTCTTGGGAGTACGATTGACTTTTTCAGGACTTCTTTTTGAAACACGAAGGGCTGCAAGTCGGTTCTGGCCGGATTCTTAACTAGCTTAGCACCTCGCTATTTTTAGCAGAATTCATCTTTGACCTTCCTTAGTGCAACCAACATGTTTCACTTTTTGTATGGTCTGTCATCCGTCGGACTTTCTGTTTTCCACTCTTACGAAAATTGTATATTTTTGTCATCTACTTCTCTTTTTTTCTTTGCTCCTCCTTTGAATTTTACTTGTAGGCTTCATCCTCCACAACTATGTTCCCATTGGTAGGCATTATCACCTCAGTTCTGTCCTTGTTGGTAGGCATTATCACCTCAGTTCTGTCCTTGTTGGTAGGCATTATCACCTCAGTTCTGTCCTTGTTGGTAGGCATTATCACCTCAGTTCTGTCCTTGTTGGTAGGCATTATCACCTCAGTTCTGTCCTTGTTGGTAGGCATTATCACCTCAGTTCTGTCCTTGTTGGTAGGCATTATCACCTCAGTTCTGTCCTTGTTGGTAGGCATTATCACCTCAGTTCTGTCCTTGTTGGTAGGCATTATCACCTCAGTTCTGTCCTTGTTGGTAGGCATTATCCCCTCAGTTCTGTCCTTGTTGGTAGGCAAGACACTGTTGATTAACCTCTCATGGTGGTCTTCACTTCAGGATCGAGCTGGATGTGTGTGGTGATTTTATCTTTATACATAAATATTAGTTAGTTTTAATACCAAAATTGGACTCTCGATGATTCCTTTGCTTTAGGTACATTACACTTTATTGCCTGTAACTCCAACTTATCAGTCTTGACATATATTGCCAAAAATATTTTACAGCAGACCAAAATTGTGCATTTTTATCATCACAGAAGTAAACCCTGAAAGCACCGTTTTGAAAGATCCTGTATATTTTCTAATGTAGGGAAAATAAGAATGAAAAGAATAAATAATTAAAAAGGAAATGAAAGACTAAAGTAACCAAAGTTGGGTATGCACGTATATTGCTGTTTCTGTGACACCCCTTGGGTTTTAACGTTTATATGTACAGCATTTTAAATTTTTAAACATGATGCGTTCGCGTTACTTTAAGTAACGCTATTTTTGAATATTTGATTAACATTTTTTTTCGTATGACTTAATTTTGTGGGAATCGAGAAAAAAATGAGGTAGAAATAAGTGTGTGCGTGTGTGTGTGTGTGTGGAGGGGGACTATATAGTTTTGTTTCAAGTCCATGATCTTGAAAAGGAATGGCTCCTCTAAGAACACTTTAAAATCCACAGTATACATCGGATGTAGCCGGCTTAGCTTAACTTCGCAGTTCAAATTAGAATTTTAAATTTTTTTTCTTAGGCAAAATTAAAAAATTTGAATAGATACTGGAGATGCACTACAGATTATAGCATTGCATGAACATGCTAGTTTCAAACAGTTCATTTCAGGCGTAAACTAGGGTTTAAAATCAGACGTGAGGGAAATCGAAATTGTTCCCCCCTTTCCCAATGAGCATGTTTCTAAAATCCTGAAGCGCGCAGTTCATTTTTCGCGGGAAGGAAAATAATAAAAAAAAAGCTTGAGTAACGTATAAAAGCACAAATAAAATGATAATGCAGCATACAGCTGTTTCGAGGGTACGTTGGATAACCTTCATCAGTGCAAGAGAACCAACAAACCCGAAGTCCAAAAGAGCTCTGGGTGCAAAGGAGGATACAAAGAGAATATTTTTTACCCATTCCTCTTTTGGACTTCGGGTTTGTCGGTTCTCTTACGCTGATGAAGGGGATTAAAAGTTTCCTCAAAACAGCTGTATGCTGCATTACTATTATATTTGTGCTTTTGTACGTTGCGCAGGTTTTCCCTATCCTTCACACAAAGTGCATTTTACTTAAATGAATAATGTTTTTCTGCGTTCAATTTATACTTCTTTAAAGCAATTTTTACGTTTATAAATTCTACTGGAGACACTTACATTACTGTAACAAGCCACATTTATACCGAATTTGGTAGCCTTGAATTTCGTAAATTTGGAAATATTACAGTAAAATAAACAAGAAAGATCAATCATGCTTAAAGCATTGATTATGAAACACTTTCCAACTTCAATGCAATTTTATTTAAACAAGTCTAAAATGCAATACATTCCTAGGTAATATTTTGAAACTTATCACAATACTGCATTAATTTATTATATTTGAAAACTTAAACCTTCATCGAAAAAAATGAACTTCATTCAAATGACGGCATTGAAATATAAATTGCCTGGTTTAAACATCTCTAAAATGTTATACATTCCTTGGTAATAGTTTTAGAATTATCATAATACTACGATAATTTATTATATTTGAAAACTTCATCGAAAACAACTGAAATTAATTCAAATGACGTCATAGAAAAAATAACACGCCTGGATCTCTCTATAAAAACAGGATTTCATTCATAACTTTCCCCATTCATTTCATTCATCACAATACTATAATAATTTATTTTATTTAAACATTTTGTTTAAGACCATGGAGCTACAAAAAATTAAACTCTATGCTTGAAACTTCATCGAAAAAAATCGTCCTTCTCTTTATGAAATCAATTAATATTTCATTCATATCAGCCATGCAGACTCCATGGACTAAATTATTTTGTGTTAAAAAAATACAGGAATTCTAATACAACTCTTTCTATATATTTTGCTGTTTACATTTTACGTAGGTGAAAAATAGGCTTAGTTGTAGAAATAATCAAATTTAGATGAGCATTTAAACTCAAATATAGTGTCATTGCGTTGTTTCAGTATGTAGATGCACAGAATTTAAGCAAAAATAAAGTAGTTTTAGGACGGATACAACACTCAATATGAATTAAAAAGAACTTAAAAAAATCACGATTTTGAAACAAGATGGATGCCATATATCATTTGGAAGTGGGTCATGTGATCGTTTCATGTCATGGTTACGTGATCGTTTCATGTAAGAGGTGTAATTATTATTTTAATTTTTATTTAAAAAACTACTGAATATATTTCGCTGAATTTTTTTTTATATATTTTATGGAACAATTTGAATATTACCTAAAATTTTCGAAGCAATTTGCGAATTTTAAATCCGCTTAAAAAATGTTTGAAAAATTAGGTCCGATAGGGCTCAATGTATTTCATTTTTTCGACCCGGGTTCAATCCAAAACTAATTGGGTGATATTATTCATTTATATTCCCATAGGTTCCACAGACCGTCTGAACAACATACTAAAATTTCATTTTGATTAAGTCATTTTTACGGCAGTTATCGTGCTAACGGACAGACAGACAGACAGACAGACAGAATGAATGAACAAAGTCATAAACACTTTTCAACTGTGTTGTAAAGTGTTAAAAATATCTCTACGGTGTAATGGTGTTTTTATATTTTAGTCTGTTAAGTAGTTTTAGAGAAAAACCGCGCATATAATTTCCTAGTACGTAATGCGCATGCGTATAATGTTCTCTACACGAATATAATTCATAAGCAAAATATCGACATTGTTTTTATACGCATATTATAGGCCACATATGTACAAAAACTGTTTGGACGGTTCAGTAGTTTCCAAGATATTAGTTTGCATATATTGGGCATGGCTCTGTCAAAATATAAAAAAAATCGCAAGATTGTGTTTGTCCTCGTGTAGTACCTCAAATTTGTATAAAATTTGACTGAGCAGCTTCGGAAAGAACACAATTGCGTCGTTTAGTGAACAGACAGATCAAAAAGTGAACAACAATTCTAAAAAGAGCATTTTCGTTAAAAACGTATTCGAAAACATAGAGTTTCAATTTGGCTCAAAAGTATTTTCGATACGAAAATATAATACATCCTTCTTACGAGAGAAGCAACAAAAGATAGAAATATTAAGGTAAGAAATTAAAGAAGGATAAAGGCCAAAAATAAAAGAAGGAAAAGAGTAAAATAAAAAAGAAATCGCAAGATTGTGTTTGTCTTCGTGTAGTACCTTAAATTGTATAAAATTTGACTGAGCAGCTTCGGAGAGAACACAATTGCGTCGTTTAGTGAACAGACAGATCAAAAAGTGAACAACAATTCTAAAAAGAGCATTTTCGATAAAAACGTATTCGAAAACATAGAGTTTCAATTTGGCCCAAAAGTATTTTCGATACGAAAATATAATACATCCTTCGTACGAGAGAAGCAACAAAAGATAGAAGTATTAAGGTAAGAAATTAAAGAAGGATAAAGGCCAAAAATAAAAGAAGGAAAAGAGTAAAATAAAAAAGAAATCGCAAGATTGTGCTTGTCTTCGTGTTGTACCTTAAATTTGTATAAAATTTGACTGAGCAGCTTCGGAGAGAACACAATTGCGTCGTTTAGTGAACAGACAGATCAAAAAGTGAACAACAATTCTAAAAAGAGCATTTTCGTTAAAAACGTATTCGAAAACATAGAGTTTCAATTTGGCCCAAAAGTATTTTCGACACGAATATATAATACACCCTTCTTACGAGGGAAGCAACAAGAGATAGAAATATTAAGGTAAGAAATTAAAGAAGGAAAAGAGCAAAATAAAAAAAGGCAATGTAAACAAATAGAATTAATATAAAACAAAAAACAAACAAACAAACAAGGAATTTTTATATGCCAGGAATAATTATATCGAAAACAAATCAAATAAACTTTTTTAAAGGTCTAACAGTGTTTTTTTTCAGTAAATATATATTAAAGGACGAATTACAAAAAAGTACCATAATGGAGTCCTTTTATAGAAAATAAACATTTATGGCCTCTTTGCGTGTGCCAGTTTATGCTTTATTTATAAGTTCCTCTCTATGCTGAAAGTTCTATACACTAGGATATTTGATCGTTCTTTTGTGCTTGTAAAATACCCTTATCTTATAAATCTAACCGTTTATCGACAGACAGTTTTCCACACTGAAAATTCTACTTTAAGTCAGTTTTATTTATGAAGTAACGGGAAAATAGCAATTTCATTTGATTGGGAACATAAACAGAATTTGTTATGTAAGTCATAGTATTCCGAACATAAATTAAAATGGCCGAATTTAATGGAGTAAAAGTCCCCAGATTAATAAAACGCTGCGTATGACGGATTTTCGTCGTTATTGGAATATGCTTATTCATCGATTTCCATGAAATATGGCGGAGTCTCATTATTGGATGTCATGAACCGTTTACAGCAATTTTCCGTATTTATGCATTTTTGCGTAAATTTATTTAATATAGGTATTTGTTTATTTAATACAAAATATATGTAATAATTCCGTTATTTTGTAAAAGTTTTATATTGCTTACATTTGCACTGTGCTTAGATAAAAATTATATTATATACAGGACAATAATGATTAAAATATATTTATTTATTTACTTATTTATTACTTTCCTTAGATGCATAGTAAAAAGTATAGGAGATGTATTGTGAATTCGAGTTTTTGACGGAAGAGCACGTTTTAAACATCCCTGAACTCAAATTCAATGTTTTGAAGTGCTGTCTCTCTTTCTCTGTGTGTATATATCTGTTAGTATTTGTCTGCATGTATGTTAGTATATGTGTTTATGTATGTTAGTATGTGTGTTCATGAGTTTGCGGTTACGATAACTCATGAACGAATGAAGCATCTCAAACTTAATTTGGTACGATAATTAGAATCAGTGAATACTGGAACCCTACTGATTTTGAACTCAATCGAATGTTCGTAAGAATCGATTGACTGTTCAATCGATTGTTCGTTCAATCGATTGTTCGTTGCTCAATCGAATGTTTGTTCATGCCCCCAATTCTGTGATGAAATATTAAAAAAATCTTTAAAATATCAATTTAATTTCTAATCAGATACTCCAGCTACCCAAAAATTCCTCAAACCATTATCTGTATATGCTTATTAAAAGTGAATTTAAAAGCAAATTTATACACCCAAAAATCAACAAATCTTTTGCAACGCTTATTATATGTTGAGGTCTATTGACCAAAAATACAAGGGCGTTTCATTAAGTAAAGTAACAAAACCTGTCACACGCGTAAAATTAATAATTATATGAATGCGTTCCGATATTATGGGATACAAAAATCTCTGTTTGTTTTCCTTACTACTGGAGTGCAGCACAAATCAGAAATATTGTCAACAAACAGTTGAAAATGGTGGTACTTGTGAAAACGTTATCATACATTGACATCCGTAATGTGATAAGATTTCTGCAAGTTCAGGGCATAAAACCAGCTGAAATTCACTGCCAACTTGCTAAGGTGTATGCTTCATGATAATGCCAGATTCTGTACTGCCAACCGTATGACAGAACTAACAGTTGTAGAGCTTCCATTGGGATGTGCTTGAACACCCATCTTACAGCCCTGACTTTCTACATAGCGATTTTCGTCTCTTTGGGTCTTTGAAAAAGAACTCGGCTGAGACGTGATATGCCGATAATCGGAAAGAGATAACCAATAACCAAGTTCAACAATATGTAGTGACTTGGCTATTTGATCTTGACATTGATTTCTTCAGGTTTGGGATCCATGTCTTGGTATATTTATAGAACAAATGCTTCGTCAAGTATGAAGATTTCGTGGATAAGTAATATGTGTGGATAAGTATCAAGTAAGTTGCTGGTTGCCTTTACATTAATATCAGAATACATGTATTCATACTTCAGGCCTTCCTACGTTATGCAATGAAATAGGTCAATTAAGTTATTTATGTCCCTCTGCGGAAACTTTTACCACAAATTCTGCAACCGGCCAGCTAATTTAGTGATATTCTGAAAAGGCTGCAATTACTTTCCCAGCAGGTCCCAGAAGTGTTATATTGGTTATAGGCCTGGGTAGCTGGATGGCCATGGTAAGGTTATAAATCCTTGAAGATATGGTTGAGAAAGTCGTGCAGTATGTGGTCGAGCGTTGTCGTGTTCGTAAATGGATCCTGGGCGGCTTGACATCGTAGGAAGATCAATCGGCTGCAAATTATCGTCGACGCATAAGTCAGCCGTCAGATTGACTTGCAGCTCAACTAAAGGAGATCCCAAGAGATGACTCACTAGACTGTCACACCACGTGTGATGGCCGTGTGCCACTCGACAACAAATGCGGAATCGATTGGCCAGTCCGCCTCCACACACGCATGCGGCAATCATCAGCACTGAAAGCAGAGAAGCAGGATTCGCTAGAAACAACACGCCTCCAATCGGACACTTCCAGGCTGATCAAGCTCTGCACTAATCCAGGTGGCTAGGGTTCAGTGATAGGTGCCTTAATGGGGATCGTCCCCTAATCCTGCCTTCTGACAGTCTACTCCAAATAGTATCCTTTGATACAGGATGCATGGAGGATGGCAAATGTCTTCGAATGGATGATAACGACGGTATTGGAGTGGACGTGGCTCCACTCCTGGCTGCAAGATCCTCTCGAACAGTTATCTATCTGGGTCGTCCTGAGCCTCTGCGACGGTTACATGTGTCCTCTCTGATCCACTTTTTCCAACAGTGAGCAACTGTCATATCGTTCCTATCAAGATGGCGACTGATACATCTGTTGGACTAACCAGCTTCCCCTAGGCCGATGCGACCTTTCTCTATATCGGACACTTGTTGATAGAGACATTAAGCACGTCTCAAAGGCAACTTTGTACACAACTTGCAGTATCAAAGCTTAAAATACAGTTCCAATTGTCCGGGAGTGAGAATACATGTCGTTTTAATTGCTGAACGATGTGGCGTTCTCATGCGCGTTGCATGAGCTTTAATGACATTATTGGCGTATATATTATATATCATTTGACAACTCTTAAGACAACATTTGCATGCCGAGTTTCGAGTCTGTGACTCAATTATTTATTGGTGCATATATTATTTTTCAACAGAGTGTATTGCCATGGAAATAGCTTTGTCTAAATAATGAAAAATGTACACATTTTGTGTCATCATTCTCATTTTTCAATAAGTCCAGAAGTCCCTACGTATTATGAAACATTTTGTTCTAATTCCGATTATAAGTACCTAAAACTCTGTCTGAACCGTATCTGCATATGGATATCATCTTATCATTTATATTCAAAGAAAAATTCATATACTTTATTTCGCGTGATATATTTTTGATTTCACATAGTGCATTTCAATGCAATTTTGTACAGAAATCGCAATGACTAAAGTATGGAGAAGGTTCTCGTCTATAGTAAAGAGGTAAACCGAGACGAAAAGTTTGCCAAGTTGAACAGAGTCTCCATTGGGCAATATGTTGGAGGGGGAGTTTGAAGCTTTTCTTGTTTATATTTGTTTTTAAAAAGAAAGTTGGTCTGTTTTCTCTACTTCCATACTTTTTTCACTACCATTATTTACAACCACTTTTGGTTTTGGTGCACTTTTTAACACTACAGGTTGCGCGACAATTTCGGCATAAGTCTTAGGCTTATTTACTTCATTAGAATTTGCATTTACATTTTTGTCATTTACATCATTAACAATTACATCATTATCAATAACAACATTACAATCCATGGTATCATGGTCACTAGATTTTAAGTTTGATTCTCCAGTCTGGATTTTAGTAGGAGTTCCCTTGATGGGAAACTCCTCTGTCCTGGCCCTTTTACATGGATTTTCAACCGTTTCAGTTTTATCAACAAGTTTAATTTCATTAATTAGTCCTATCTCTAGCAGTTTAGATTTAATTTAAGTGTTGTTTAATCTTAAATTACTATCCTCAAATGATTTAAAGATTACATACAAATCACTACTCTTTAATTTAGTCATGTTACAGCCTAACATAAAAGAATTCACAAAATTGAACATACCCAAAATCCGGGAGACTTGGTCCTTGTCCTGGTCGATGAGTCCATTCTTGAGCATATCCCCGATATACAGAGTCAGCGTGTAGATGAGTAGTCCACAGAAGTTCACCGTTTCCATCACTTCCTGGGTCCACGTGCGAGAAAGTCCATCGTCCGGCAGGGAGTCACAATATAAATTCATGGAATCCTTGAGAGGTCGATCATCATCTCCATCCAGCCCGCTTGCAATATCCCTCATCGCTTCCAAAACATCTCTGTCCAGCTCCATAATCAAGCAGGGTCAATACACTCCAAGGCACGAAAAGCAGAACCACGTGGGAAAAACACACGTGGTATTCCAAAGTCGAAAAGCACAAAATGGCGAGAAGCCGTACACAACAAAACTGTAGATTACTTAGCCCGACGTGCTCTATCGTAACTAGATATAACTCGCCCAAGCGTAAACAAGAAAAGTCACCACAAGATAAAAGCAGCAGCTTCACAAAATCACAACCGCTTCACAAAATCCGCCCGTTCAAGTTAAGAGACTCCTGTTTGAGGAACTAAATAGCGTCTTTTCTTCCATTTGGTACTCTGAGAGCCAAATAGAAGATGCCTAGGTCTGCGCTTCCTGAGATAGGAAGGCGCGATAGGGTTGCACGTCTGGTCTACGTCCCTCAAACAGGGTCTATTAGAATTTTTCTTGTTAAAATTTAGTGAAAGTTTCCGAAAATGTTCGATAACTCCCGAGACTTTGAGATCATGATGTATAACTTGGTTCTGGACATACCTGGATGCATTAGGGATACAACGTAGAACTTTATTTTGGAAAACTTGCAGTTTCTGAATATGGACTTTGGCCGCCGCACCCCATACTGGGCAGGCGTACAAAAATCCAGGTACAATGATCTGTTTGTAAATAATTAATTTATTATTAAGGGAAAGGCGGGATTTTCTACCGAGAATGGGCAAGAGGGCATGATAAGTCTTTTTAGCAGATTCAAGTTTAGAGTCGATGTGGTCTCCGTAAGTCATATGGGTGTCCAAGGTGACGCCCAAATACTTAGCGGAGTTGCAAAAGGGGATGGGCTGATTCAAAATATTAAGGATAAAATTATGATTTAATTCCTGGTAGTGGGGTTTGAAGATGAGCACTATTGGAAGCATTAATTTGGATTCTCCAGGTAACGAGCCAGTGCTCAAGGCTATGTTTAATGTAGCTTTGTGGTGTGTTTATAGAATTATGTGGTGAACAACTACGTGTAATTAACTCTGTGTCATCTGAAAAGATGGCCAGATTGACTTGTGGTATGATTGGAATATCGTTGATGCAGATGTTGAAAAGCAGTGGACTAAGATTTCCTCCTTGAGGGATACCGGCCCTGATCGGTCTGATACTAGAGAGAGATTGATCAACCCGCACGCGGAAGTATCTATTAGTGAGATACTAGTTGATGATAGCCAAAAGTTGTCCAGAAATTCCAAGTCGCACCAGCTTGTTAATAAGCCCGGGCAAATAAGTCTTATCAAAGGCTTTTGCTACATCGAAAAATACAATAGAAGTATACTGCCTGTTTATAGAGTTTTTATGGATAGTTTCTACAACCCGCATAAGCTGGGAATGCGTAGAATGCTCAGTTCGAAATCAATGCTAATTGGCTGACATTATATTTTTCGACTGGCAGAAACTATCCAAACGTCTAAGCAACACCAATTCATAAATTTTGGAGAAACTAGAAAGTAGGCTTATTGGTTTGTAGTTCTTGGGAAGCGAGAGATTTTGAGAATTTTTTGGAATAAGGCAAATAACGGCAGTTTTCCAGCTTTAGGGAAAAAAGCGATATACCAACATATAATTGAAAAGCATGGTTATCCAACATAAGTAAAGATCCGGGAGATGATGCGATTACTAATCTTATCAAGACCGGGGGAATTTTTGACATTCAATCCATCAACGATATGTAGAATTTCAGCCAGAGAGATTCTCTCTAAGTCGTTTGGTGTTTGTAGGTGTAGAGCATTGTGATTGGTCTGTTGTAGGTTGGTTTCGGTTTCGGTGTATGTATGGCTGAAGTTGTGGTCAATATGTGGTGAAAATTGGAGTTCCAAGCTGTCTGCGAAAGCATTAGCTTTTTCCTCCGCAGTCTAGACGAGTCCTTGTAGGCCGTTAATAGACGGAATTGCAATATTTGTGGTTCGTAATGTTTTAGCTGTTCGCCAGAGACTGTGATTCGTTGGTGTAAGTCCCTCAAGGTGTGTACGCCAGCGTTGCTGGGTGTGTGTCCCAATCAAAATCTTGATTTCGTTATGAAGTTTACGGAATTGAGTGCCGTAAACAGGATACCTAGTGCATTGCCAATCCTTCCGTAACTGATTACGCTGCTTAATTTTGTCCCTAATATCACCTGGAAGAACGTGATAATTAGATCGTGATTTTTCAGATTTTGAGGCTGCAGCTACTGCCTCAAGCAGTATATGGTTCATATTTATAACACAGTTTTCAATGTCATCAGTGCTGGCAATTTTGAGGGGGGGGGGGTGCTTTAAAATTTTGAAGAACATGACGATAGTCGTCCCAATTCGTGTGTAGCTCCGAAGGATGATCCAAAATTATTTTATCAAAGTTTAAGGTCAGAATCACAGGAAGGTGATCAGAAGTCAGACTTACATCTGTTCTAATTGTATAATCAAAAGGAATATTTCGAAAGACTGCCAGATCAATTGCAGTGGGGTTCCTTCCTGTGAGAAAGTGAGAGGGAGTGGGTGGAGCTACGATCCTACAGTTGGCGCACTGAGCTAATCGATTTAGAGCATTGCCATAGCGGTTTGAAGATATATCCCAGTTACTATGGCGTACGTTTAGATCGCCAGATATGACCATATTACTGCAAAGTCCGAAAAATGCTTCGAGCTCGTTGGTTGGAAAAGAAGTTCTAGTTACTGGAGAGATATACACCGAAGCAAATGCAATCGGGACAAGATTTGGAAGAGTGACTTTAATGAGCGTGGCTTCAAGCTTCGTGAAGACCGAGACGCTCAGTCGATGATGCGGTATATTATTTTTGATATAGAGTGCAGTACAGCCGAATAAATTTCTAAGGTGGGCCAGGGGTCTATACGAGAAGTATCCCGTATAGTTGCAGATTGCAGGGGACGTGGGCCAGGACAAATGGGTCTCATTAATCATAAAGATGTAGAAGTTATTATTGACAACATAATCACGCACCTCGTCGAGCTTGGAACGCACAACATTGGCGTTCCAGAAGCCGACTTTCAAAGACTGCAAGTTACAGGACTCCGAAAAAAAGAACATGGCAAGACCAGAAACGTAAAGATGGGCTGGGGCTTACCTGAGTAGCGCATCATAGCGCTTATAGATATGGAATATCATATCTATTTCGGTGGTAGCTAGCCGTAACTCAGGTAACCCTTGTTTAAAAGATTCGAGAAGAATATCTTTATCATGAGTATGTTTCAAATGACGAAAGAAACGAGGCGTAGTCAAAATTCTTCTCAGGTTGGAAAGGAGCACACTGATTGGCTCTTGAATTTGGTCCATGTTCTGAATTTCTATTGGAGGCTCTGGGTATCCCAGTGGAAATAGCCTCTGCTTCGCTCTCGCTACCTTTCTCTGAGTAATTGACTACTTCAAAAGTCCCTGATGCTCTTGTCAAACTTTTAATCTCATACTTAAATAACAGACACTTTCAAGTCAGAGTAGGAGGTAAATTATCTACACCCAAGCTCATTAAAAGTAGTGTACCGCAAGGTTCTATCCTGGGCTCTACACTCTTTAAGATATACCTGAACGACATCCCCAGGACACCAAACACAGAGCTGGCACTCTATGCAGACGACAGTGCGATACTTGCAAAACACCCCCTATGACTCAGTAAAGCACAGACAGCTACAACAACACTTAGACATACTCCAAACCTGGGTGGAAAAATGGCGAATAAAATTAAACCCCAATAAATGTCATTGGATTTATTTCTTGAGGAAACGTAAACCTCCGTCGCCACTGTACATAAACAACCATGCCCTACGCGAAGAAATATCTACTAAATACCTAGGTGTAACGATAGATTCCCACCTAACCTGGAAACAGCACGTAACGAACTTAATCAAAAAAGCGTATATAACTACAGGAGCCTTATACCCAATGATAGGAAACGGAAATCTCAGTCATTAAAACAAACTGCTAATTTATAAATCGGTCATCCTCCTGGGAATGCTGTATGCAGCACCTGTATGGGGATATGCCTGTAAAACTACAATAGACCTCCTAGAGACAAAACAAAACAAAATCCTACGGATTATCAGGAAAGCTCCCAGGTACTTAAGAAACTCGGTAATTAGGAATGACTTCAAAATAAAAACTGTTAGAGCCCAAATTAAAAAGCTAGCTCTTAAATTTTACAAAAATTTGCCATCCGTTCCAAATGAACTGTTATTCAATCTGCATGACTATGATCATCGCAAGTCCAAATCTCGTAAGAGACAACACGCTGTTCTAAACATCGATAATCGGAATTAAAAAATCCCACCTCAAGCATCTGATATTAAATAAAACTCGCGACTCATGTTTTATTAAAAAAAAAAAAAGTTCTAAACTCTGAGCTGCCAAAATGCTAGATAACCGTTAGATCTGCATCAACCCCCCCCCCCCCCAAACTGCTTAAACTCTAAATGTGCAACAAACTGCCACACTAGGAGCTAGGACAAATAATAAAAAGTAGTAAATAAAAACCTCGAATCTCCAATTAGGGTCACAGAATTAATGTCACAGTCTGACGATAAGAACCACATATTGAAACTGGAGATTAAAGACGCTTCGCGCCTGGTGCTCTGTCCTGTACGACATTCTACGATCTTTTTCTGAGCGTAAATTAACAATTTCAGTGCGGAATTACAGGTACCTAGGTATGTCCAGATACCACTGACGAAAAATTTACATTCGGTCTTACGCTAGTTGACTGGAATGAGAGTCCTAGACTGCCAGCTTTGTATTCTGGAAGGGCGCCTGAATTCCTGACCTGATTAAAATTACTGTTAATGCGAGTTTGATTATTTTGGGGGGGGGGCCTACGCTTATTAATCACAGATGAGTTTCCCGGATTTCTCGGGCAACCGCGCCAGTTGGCAGCATGCTGCCCATTACAATTACAACACAGCAGGTAATTTGCTTTGCAGTTGCTGGCGGAGTGGGGTCCTGAACATCGCATGCATCTCAGCGGCAGTGTACAGACTTGGCTAGAGTGGTAATAGCCACAGCAACCATGACACTGTGAAGCATATCCTCTTCTGCCAGTATAGGGCTCCAGCTTCACTTCTGTTCCTAATATTTTATCAATTGTACAAGTCGTCTGGGTTAGTCCCAGGTTTAAGCTGGAGGTAATAGAGGGGGAAGGGATACTTGTGCCCTCTTCTAGTCAGTCTTACGTTGCTGATCACTGAGAAGCCCATGGCTTCCATAATGTCAGTGATAGTCTTGATCTTCGTCGCCACCGGTAATCCACGGATCACTACTTTCACAGATCGATCTTCTTTTAGGTTAAAGGTCTTGAACTGGACACCGGACTTCTTAAGGGAGTCGGTGCAGTTCCTAAATTAAGTAGCGTTGTCAGCAAACATTTTGAAAAATCTACCCTCTAATTTGGGACTAATATTTTCAGCAATCTGCTTAAGGCTAAAAAGGATAGATGGCCAGTCAGGCTGGCTGGCACTAATGAGAATCGGTGGCGTGGCTGGGGGGGGGGCGGCACAGTGGCCTCGACGCCCATTGCAGTTCCAGTACTTTTTACCTGATTAACTAGAGCTTCGTATTTATTTTTAAATTTAATCGCCTGTTGATATTCGGCGAGAGAGATTATATTTGTAGATGTATTTTTCCTTCTGGTACATTCAGTCGAAGTTCCTTCGTCAACTTCGGAATCCGAAGAAATTTCCTCAGTTCTGCTTCTCTTTTTACTTGCTCTTGATGCGCTGCTTCTTACAATGTTATTAGAGTTTACATTATCATTCATATTGAGATTAAGGCTGCCAACTTTAGCGGTGACCTCTTGAGTCTCGGCATTCACGTTTTCAATTAAGTTTGAACTTTTAATTGAGTTAGAGTTACTCTTACATTTACTACTAGTTTTATCATTATCATTAGCTTTGGCATTAGAGTTACAGTTAGCGTTACAAATTGCATTAGATCCTGAAGGTGATGCTTTAGGAGCCTCGGGTACAGCAGGGGGGGTAGGAGGTAAATAATTATAAATACCGACATTGCAGGTTTCGGCCATCCTTAGAAGTTCCAGCACCAGTCCTTCCATCTTAAGAAGCATCGCTGCGTAGTCGGCTTTATCTGTTGCAGTCTTGCCACCCTTCGCTGACGCAATCAGGATCCTCCGGTCCAAGCCCTTCAGAACATCTCGTGATCTATTCACATCCTCTATGCTAATAGGTCTATCAACCAAAAAATTAGCAGAATCAATCATCTCAGGCTCACTAACAATATTAGCAGTAGTATGATAGGTATCCATTGGGTTGTCCGGCGCTACCGGGACTTCAGTATTCGACATGTTTGGAGAGCTCCAAAAAAGCAGAACCGACCAGCTGGAAGTCCAAGCTCCGAATCTCAGTTAAAAAGTCTGTTATAAATGCTATTATGGTTTTGACGAAAGATAATATTTAGGCAGTACAAAATGTGCATACATCTGTCCTGAAGGACAAAAATTAATTTGTCACGTTGAAAATAGGAAATTTTCTAACAAGAAAGCTTTCTTTGTAGACACTTACAGCTGTTGGACTGTGTAAGACTGGACTGGATTATTTTGAGGTGCTCCTCTAACTGTTTCATGCACATAAAACATACTTTGATTGGGAACCGCATTTTAAAGTAATTCCGAATCACTATAAGCATGTATGCATACACAGACCTATCCACCCACATCCATGATTCCAACTCGGCTTCTATGGATCTGAAGCCTAGAAACAGCAGTAGCTGGTTGTGTGTCAAATTTCAGGCCTACATGTTATATAATGTTTAGCAGCTTTCTATAGTATTCAGACTTTAGTAACTTCATACTTTACCTATAGGTTCAGGCCGAAGCGGTTACGCGAGATAGTTAAGATTGCGACACTAGGCAGTACAAAGAATTTTCTTTTCAACTTCCGGAAGAAGTTCCTTCTTTCTTTTGTTCACCACGTCATCTTGCATGCGACCGGTCCGGTTTAAAGCTGTTAAATATACTGGCAGTTGACGCAAGGACAGCAGACGGGGAAAATAAGGTTATGTTCTCTTCCTTTTCTCGGGATCTCAAAAAAATCATAACATTATAGTATTCAAAAACATTTTGAAAGCAAAAATACATTTTTTACGGTTAAATTTCTATCAAATATCAGCCATATAACCATTGAAATAGCATAGGCAGACGATAACTGACTTGACAGGTTGGATTCAAAATGGCGGTTGCGTCAGCCTGTATATTTAGGAACTTCGGTGCAAATACACCACTAGATTCTCGCACGCTACGTAAACTGGAGCCCTCAAAAAGTGGACTTCTTGGAAAAAGTTATCGGCCTATTTTTTATCAGTTTGTAGTCTCATTAAGAGTAAGTATTCACACATTTTCAAGTTTTGAGATATTTTGTGTAGGGACTATTTGTTGATAAATGAAAACAGTCTTTCAGAATTTATCTGGTGTTCTGATATAAAGTTTGGTATATTTTCTCTTTGAAATTATTTAAGTTGATATCTGTAATAATAAAATGGGATTTTTGTCTGTTCATATGTGTCGTCTGTGGCAGAAAATCTGAGCTACGTACGGTTTTGGCTTCCGAGAAAAGAAACACCTCATCTAGCTTATATTTAAATTGAAATTACTTTCTTAGTTATTCAATGTTGAAGCGCATTTTAAGCGATTTTAGAGACAAATCGATTTCTTAGCGATCAAAAACATTATCGCAGAGTTTCTATCTTAACGCCATCTGAAATATCAAAGAATTTTCTTTCAAAAAATCTTTGAACGGAGAGTACTATCAATAAACAACTTATTTAGAACGCATGTGCGTTTACGCAGCGGGCGACTACGTCTTTTGAAAAATTCAAAGAATTGATGCAATTAATTCCTGCATTAAATTCCGGGCAACGACGGGTACATTTTTAAGAAATTAAATACATTTGTCGACAAAATTGCCTACATATTGTAATTTGTGTGACTTTCTTGCTCTAATTTAGAAAATAATCAGACAAAAGCGTTTGCTTATTAATATTACTCTACTTTCATTTAGTAAATGATATAATTTCAACACTCTTTTCGATTTGCAATTTATTGACTCGAATTTCCGAAATTGTTGCGTTTTGATACTTGTTTAAATTCCATTCTATGAAATAGAAAGCATAAAAATATTATAAGATTTCCCCTTTAACTTATTTTGAGGATGAAATACTTCCTTTAAATTACAGTAATTGTTTCTCAGAAACAAAGCGGTCTTTAAGGAAAGAATGCGAATAACAAAAAGAACATATTTTTCTTAAATTTCTCTTATAAAATTTTCATAAAATGTTTTCAACAATTTTTAAAGACACACAGGAAGCTAGTAGAGAAAAATCTTTTGTGAAATAAATTGTCTTGGTATGGTATTAATTCAACTATAAAAAATTGGATAAAGAAAATATTTCTTTGATAAAAGACCGTATATCTTCGTTTTGTTCATTTCTGCTCCAGCGTTTCGCAACTTTTAATAAATTCCACAGAATAAAAGAGATGATACAATACATAATAAAAAATGCATTTTCTAAGAAAGAAAGTTTACCCCCCTATTAAAAATATGAATAGTTTCATTTTTACTTTTATAGATGAAATATTTCAAAATTTGATATGAGTTTTATCTATCAGCAAAAATGTATGCAATGAGCAGGTACCGTGAGTCAAAAAAGTATACAAATTCCGCTCGTTATCCGTGCCCACTGGGTCGTAAAGCCAAACCAAAAGCATCCTTATACTCATAATCAGGCCCATAGAAAGGGGGGAGAAGCGTCTGGGACAAATTCTCGAGGCCAGTACAGCCTGCAGGGTCCGGGTTTCGATTAATGTAGAGCAATTTCTAGCTATACACAGTTTTTTCCTGTCGCCGGGCAAGTATTGTGTTTCGGGATCAGAATCGGTTTTCGGCAGCCCTGCTTATAAGTATATTTACTATAAATAAATGTGCATCTTGTTTGTATAAGAGATTATCTTTATTTGGCTTTATATTATTTCCGAAATTTCATAACACTCACAGCTTACTTTTTATAAAACTTTTACTTTACTTTTTATAACACCCACTTTTTATAAAAACATAGAATTTGACACGTTCATTTATGCTAAATATGATATCTTAGTAACCGCTGATGTATCATTAGTGACGAAGCTTCAGGGGAGACAAGGTCTATCCAAATAATTTGCGATCAAATAAGTTTTAATCATCCGAAATAAATGTTTAAAATATTTTCTGTGTAAATAAACGAAGAGTTTTTGCTCCGTTTGACACCGAACTGAATTTCGGCGCCTTTCTTGTTTCCTCTATACGCCAGCCGTGATTTCGAAGAGAGATAACTCCTGTCTACCCACGTCAGCAGAAATTCCATTGAAAATGGCACCGAAAAAAAATGCGCGCAGAAGTTCTATTTGAGTAACGGCGGTTCTTTGATAGAGCTTTGTCTGAGCTACAAGGGGGTGTTTTTCTTAATAGTTTCTATTTTTTTTCCGCTCTTATCTGAGTCATCTTGAGAGCAATTTAAAAATTTAATAGAATATTTGATTTAGAAAATCACCTAATTATAGGGGTTTTGATATTATACGGGTTTCGATATTTTTCAAAGTTAACATCTCTACGTATAGAATTGATATTTAAAAAAAAATATGAGACATTTTTTTCAAACAGGCAGATGTTTTAATTTATCAAATTTCACCTTACATTATTGGATTTCGAATTATTATTTGCCTCATTTTTTATTTCTCATACTATAGAATCTATATATATATATATAATTGAAAATCTGTCTGTCTGTCTGTCTGTCCCGTCATCAAGGGAGAACGGCTGAACCGAATTTGATGAAATTCTGTGGGTAGCCTGGAAATAGTCCCACTTAAAATTTAGTCTATGCATGGAGTTTCTACAATCAGTGGTTCACGAGATAGTAGTAAAAAGCGAAATTTTCGTTTGTCTCACCATCACGGGAGAACGGCTGAACCGAATATGATGAAATTTTGTGGATAGCCTTGAAATAGCCCCCCATAAATTTGGCCCAGGTTTCGAGTATCCAAGACCAGGGGTTGTCGAGATATTAATGAAAAACAAAACTTTTTCCTAGGAGTTCTACTCTCTAACTTCGTAGTTTATCCAAACGAAAAGCTTGAAAATCGTTTGAAAGTGAATTTAATTTTAATTTCTGAGTTTGATGGGAGATTTTTGCGCTAATTAGTCACTTTCTGAAAACATGAATTGTTTGAAACATGATTTAAAGGGGAAATCTATCTCCATGGTTTATTTAAAACAAGTTTTTACTGAACAATGAAAAGTATACAGAAATCAAAATGGTTATTTAATTTCTCAGTTTATGAGGAAGATTGTATCTTTTATCATGTTACTCAGAAATGCAATTAAATTAAATCTGTCTGTTAATATTAATAAGCATTTTTTCGATTTGAATAATAAATAAATGGGCATAAAATTTATTTTAGAAAAGAACGATTTGATTTTTCTTATAGCATTTTTGACTGGATAGTATCAATTACGGTCTTCAGGTTTAAACATTATTATCATTGATATTTACGGGGATTATTGATTCAGGGATTTTTGATATTTTCAAGTTATTATGCAATTGTTTTATTATGACAAAAATTGTTTAAACTCATATATTGTACGTTGTACGAGTAATCTTCTACAAATACATGGGTATATCTTTTAATCTACGAGAATATAAGTAGTACAGGCATATTGGCATATGTTTTGATATATATTTGCATATATTGGAATCAATTACGACCTTCTGGTATAAAGAGTACGGTGATTATTGATATTTTCAATTATTACGTCATCTCTTTTATTTTGGCAACTATTTTTAGACTTATATTGTAATACGGGTAATCTTCTACTAACACACTGGCGTATTTTCTAATCTGCGACAATATAAGTAGTACGAGGTTGCATATATTGATTCAATTCCTTTTTTTGTTGTAAATTTGTTTACAAAAGGGCTAGAATGTTCTTTTCTTCAGATCTGCCCGTGAAGATAATTTTACATAGTGAGAACATATATTCTTAAACGTTTCTTTAGGAGCAATAAGTTTTAACATTTTAACAGAATTTGCACATGATTGCGAATTATAAGTCTCTTTGTATTATATACTCCGTACGCAGAACGGGTATGCTGCTAGTCTATATAAATAAAATTGGAAATATGTCTGTCTGCTTGTCCCATCATCACGGGAGAACGGCTAAATTGAATTTGATGAAATTTTGTGGGTAGCCTAGAAATAGCCCCACTTAAAATTTATTCCATGTTTTGAGTTTATACGTCCAGTGGTTCTCGAGATATTAGTAAAAAACGAAATTTTCGTTTGTCTCATCATCACGGGAAAACGGCTAAACCGAATTTAATAAAATTTTGTGAATAGCCTTGAAATAGCCCCCCCCCCCCATAAATTTAGCCCAAGTTTCGAGTTTCTAAGACCAGGGGTTGTCGAGATATTAATGAAAAACGGAACTTTTTCCTAGGAGTTCTACGCTCCAACTCCTTGGTTTATCCAAACGAAAAGGATGAAAATCGTTTATATAAATCGTCAAAATGAAATAAAACTTTATTTCCGAGTTTGGTGCAGGATTTTTGCATTAATTAGTCACGAGAGGAAAACATGAATTTAAATGGAAAAATCTACCTCCATGGTTCATCTTTCAGAAGATTTTACTCAACGATGAAAAGTATAAAGAAATCAAAATGACCATTTAATTTCGCATTTTATGAGGACGATTCTATCTTATATCATGTTGCTCGGCAACGGAATGAAATTAAATGTGTTGTTAATATTTATTATAATTTTTTCTATTTGAATAATAAATAAATGGATGTAAAGTATATTTTATAAATGAACGGTTTGATTGTTCTTTTAATTATATAAATTGCGGACTGCGTACATCACTTTCATTTATTTTAGCAAAGAGGTTTCAAGCTCATATATTGTGTTTAGCTAATAAACTCATATATTGTGTTTACCCAATAAATTCATTTAGCCGATTGTTGAAGCAGAAAAAGAGTAGAACGGGTGTATGTATCTTCTAATACAATTTTAGTATTTTCACTTAGTATATACAAACGAGATCAGAATATTTTATTCTTCACATCTGCAAATTCAGACCTACGAATTTAGCGGAAAATCTCTAAATAACTTGGTAACTTTTCTCAAACTTTACCAAATTAGCGGAAATGTCTCCAAATTGATAAAAATGACCCAAATCAATAAAATTAAATTTGTTTTTTTAGAATAGAGTACTGAAATGATGTTTCTGTAGCATTTGTCGGTCAGTCCATCCATCCTACTTAGTAACACATTTAACGAATTTTTTTAATATCACCAAATTGATAAAAATATTTGTAAATCCATAAAATTATCATGGAATTGATAAAATCGCGCTTAATAAATGAAATTAATTGTGTTTTGTTAGGGGATAGTATTGTGATGTTGTATCGTCAATTTGTCTACAGTCCCACTTGGCGATAAATTTGGCGATTTTTTAAGTTATCGCTAAATTGACGAAAAGGTAGCCAAACCTTCCATGGAGATCGCATTATTCAGACGATATGATTTCCATCAATTTATTTGAAGCAAATGATATCATGTCGCTTAGCGACGGATCCAATGTGTTATGCGACATACGATTTTTATTAAATCTTTTCAGATTTGAATAATAAAAATATGTATATAAAATAAATTTCATTGACATTGCATTTTTGACTTGATAATATCAATTACGGTCTACAGGTTTAAACATCATTATTATTGATATTTTCAGGGACTGTTGATTCAGGGATTATTGATATTTTCAAATTATTATGCCATTGTTTTATTATGACGAAAATTGTTGAAACTCTTATATAGTACGTTGTGCGAGTAATCTTCTACAAATCACGGGTATATCTTCTAATCTACGAGAATATAAGTAGTACAGGTATATTGGCATATATTTTGATATATATTGGTATATATTTTGATATATATTGGCATATATTGGAATCAATTACGACCTTCTGGTATTAAGATCACGGGGAGTTTTGATACTTTCAATTTATTACGTCATCTCTTTTATTTTGGCAAATATTTTTGAGACTCATATTGCAATACGGGTAAGCTTCTACTAACACACTGGCATATTTTCTAATCTGCGACAATATAAGTAGTACGGGGTTACATATATTGATTCAATTCCTTTTTTTTTTTTTTTTTTTGTAAATGTGCTTACAAAAGGGGCCAGGATGTTTTATTCTTCAGATCTGCCCGTGAAGATAATTTTGCATAGTGAGAACAGATATTCTTAAACTTCTCTTTATGAGCAATAAATTTAATATTTTAACAGAATTTGCACATGATTGCGAATTATAAGTTTTTTTATATTATATACTCCGTACGAAGAACGGGTATGCTGCTAGAATATTATAAAGTACTGTTTTCACGAAAATTTCCGATTTCGCAATTTTGATGCCAATATATGTTTTAGGATTTCTTGGCCAAATTTTGACTATTTTTGAGTGATGTCTGTCTGTCTGTAGATTTGTTGTGTACGCAATAGCGGCAGCAAATATTAATGAATTTCTACGAAACTTTATGTCCAGCTTTGTTATGGAAAAATCTAGAACTAGAGACTAGAGATAATTTTTTGAAACTCAAGCAAAATTTATTCAAAATGTTATATTTTCTTAACATGGCAGCATAAAACAAAATTTAACATAATTATGCATAAAAGGGGTTATTTATGGCACCCATTAAACATTTTCTCCAAGTCCTTTGAAACGAAGAGCAATATGCTATAATTGTGATCATTTGGAAAACCAATACAGATTTTTCAAATTCTTTCTTGCAAAATTTGTAAAAAAAAAAAGTTTCTGATATGAGGAAGATAAGTTGAGTCACACTACAGTTAATATTTCATAAAAAGTAGACGTGGCATAGCTATAGCAAGGCTGTTTACGTATCTGAGAATGGTAGTTGCTCAGTGACGCAAAAACATGAGAGTTGTTAGTACTTGAGGCCACTGAATTTAGCCTCATGAGCTGGGCCGTGTTGTCAAGATGGTTCACATCCCTGATCTAAATTTGTTGTTTCCGTTTTAAAAATAATCAACATGATGCGTATAATTGCGAAGAAACAGTCTAAACGTATAATTCTAATAAAGATACATTGAAAATATAATTTCTGGAAAAGGCTTCAAAATTTGATACGGCACAGTATATACCAAATATACTGCTGGCAGTGAAGAGGTGAAGTATTCCCAAATTAACCTACAAAGGAAAGGTTTAGGGTTATTTTTCAACATCTTTCCAAAACTCTGGATGCCGAAAGGAGGTATTTTTTAAATTTTTGGAGACCATTTTAAACAAGCAATTTTAATAAAGATGCATTGAAATATAATTTCTGGAAAAGGCTTCAAAATTTGATATGAAACAGTATATACCAAATATACTGCTGGCAGTGAAGAGGGGAAACATTCCCGAAGTAACCTATAAAGGAAAGGTTTAGGGTTATTTTTCAACATCTTTCCAAAACTCTGGATGTCGATAGGAAGGTATTTTTTAAATTTTTGGAGACCATTTTAAACAAGCAATTTTAATAAAGATACATTGAAATATAATTTCTGGAAAAGGCTTCAAAATTTGATATGAAACAGTATATACCAAATATATTGCTGGCAGTGAAGAGGGGAAGTATTCCCGAAGTAACCTATAAAGGAAAGGTTTAGGGTTATTTTTCAACAACTTTCCAAAACTCTGGATGCCGAAAGGAAGGTATTTTTTGAATTTTTGGAGACCATTTTAAACAAGCAATTTTAATAAAGATACATTGAAAATATAATTTCTGGAAAAGACTTCAAAATTTGATATGAAACAGTATATACCAAATATATTGCTGGCAGTGAAGAGGGGAAGTATTCCCGAAGTAACCTATAAAGGAAAGGTTTAGGGTTATTTTTCAACATCTTTCCAAAACTCTGGATGCCGAAAGGAAGGTATTTTTTAAATTTTTGGAGACCATTTTAAACAAACAATTTTAATAAAGATACATTGAAAATATAATTTCTAGAAAAGGCTTCCAAATCTGGTGTCGCACCGTACATACCAAATATACGGCTGGCAGTGAAGAGGTGAAATATTCCCAAAGTAACCTATAAAGGAAATGTTTAAGGTTATTTTTCAACATATTTTCAAAACTCTAGATGCCGAAAAGAAGATTTTTTTTTAATTCTCGGAGAAAATGAAAATGATAATAAAAATAACAAGCAAAATATTAAGTGAAGCACTAATACTTATTTAAAATTTTTACATAACTTTTGCCATTACAGTTTTGTGTGGTACAAATAACAGCAGAAAAACAATCAAAAAACTAATCAAGCTGAAACCTTAAGCCTTTTCCCCATAGGTTAACAGGGGGAAACCTAATTACGCTGCAGATACTGCGATGTTTCTTTAATAGAATCGTGGTGCGTGGTTGGGAACCAATAATAATCTAATGTTTGGAAGGAACTGGACTTGCTTTCTCCATAATAAATCTCAGTGGATTTCTTTGTAATTGACTTGTGTTTAGGAACCTACAGTAATCTCAAATTTCAGTTTCTTGCAAAAGAAGAGAGATGAAAAGTAGTTTGTATATTTCAAACTCTTTTTGAATTTCAGATATTTTGTAGTATTATGATATTTTGTAGTATTATGTAGTATTATGGTATAGAGTATTATGATACTCATGGATCAATGCTGTAGACGTAGGAGAACATTTCACCGGAAGACATTGAACTGTAATTCACAAAGAAAATGCAAAGAAAGAACAAAAACATAGTCACGTACGTAAATAACGCAACAATATGACGTAATGAAGTGAAAATTTTATATGAAAATATTCCGTGAAATAAAACTGTCTGTCAAGTTTCAGTGCTCTTCGTGCTCTGGAAGCCGAGAACGTACCTGTAAAAGATGTTAAACAAAGGGACAAATACGGTTCATGTGAAGTTAATAAGAAATGTTGGGTTAAAATGTTTTTGACACACATTTTTCATGGTATGCATGGCTCTTAGGAATGACACAAACTAAGCTGTACTGATAATCTCAACATTTGTTCCTAAATCTTAATTCAAATAACAATTCCACTACAGATGTTAGAATTAATTATCACATGCGTATATACACAAGCGAGATTTTAAATAGAGTGTAACAACTGAAGTCAAATGTATTTTAAACGGCTATTAAAACTACGTATTTTTGATGTTGCTATGGTTTATCATTAATTAACGTAATTCTCACTGGGATTTTCACAAATTGGTGAAATGCATTTATGGATATTTAATTAATGAATTTTCTGTTAATATTTAATCAGGAATGTAACTATGTGTTCGCTTTTGTAAATAGACTTTAATGTCTCAATCCTTTTAACATTTTATTTAGATAATTTGCTATGTGAATAAAAGTATTAAGCACACTTAATGTTGGCAAATATAATAATTAATGAATAAAGCACACTTAATTTTCGCCTACAGGGTACTTTTGGGAGCACTTTGTTATTTTTTATGGATTTAGGTAATAATGTATTGAATAATTATTACTTGTATGTGATTCTGTTAGAGATATGAAACGAGAATTACATCATTTCTGTTGTTTTCGGTTGCAAACTATTGTAAAGAACCTTACTGCCCCAATCGGGAATCGAACCCTGAATCTTCGAACTGGGCAGTCGTCGCTCTATCTTTGAGCTATTGGGACGAAATTGTAAGCTCTTATTGTCGACGTGGACCCTATTCTCCATTCTCTAATGTCAGATTGGCTTGCAACTGACAATCTGACTGACCTCCTTCTGCTATTTTTACCCCAGGTGAGCTTCCTGGTGCTATTTTTATCCTCCAGGTTAGCTTTCAGTGCATGTGATGCCAAACTACAAATTATTATTACATTTTTTATAATGACTTAAATTGCCTTTAATCACATTATTATAGCATGGATTGATAAACAGGTACATTGCCCCACTTCATTGTTGCCGTTCTGACTCTATGCACATAGTTGTAAGATCTATGAATGTCCTATTCTCAAGACCGATTGTTGTCACCTTATTAGGCTTACGTACTTGTTTAGTTCATTTCTAAGGATCTCTCCATTTCTGCATACTTTCAGATTAACGGTTACCTTACACCTTTCTGGTAGGTCGGACGGTCTGGGTCTCAACAACAACAACAACATCTTCTGATTAGTTCACAATTTTCGTCATCTCTGCTTCTTCTCACATATGTCTTTTTTGAATTTTTAACGAGTTTCATCAGCTTTGCCTACTATGCTTTAAGACAAGGGACGGCCATAGATAACCCGCCTCCCAGTTCTGGTTGTCCTGTCAGTACTTTGTGTAATTGGACGTGGAATCTGTTTGCGTGAATTTCCATCTGGGTATAGCTGTTCCACCTGACTCTCATTAAGTCATTAGTATAATATTTTATAACGTATCTTTATGTCGTTTGAATGGTGACACCATAGTATTTTTGCTAGGCTCGGGAAATGTTGATTACCATGGGGCAAGTAGCACACCGCACTTTAAGTTGCATACCCACATTTGCAATTTGTACAATCACTAGCACCACATAAATTCTATATAAAATGATTGTCTTAGCCATGAGTGGATGTCTGAATGATAAAGAAATGTTAATTTTCCAAAGGTCTTGCGATTTATGACAGCGGTTTCAATTCATGGAGAGTTACGTCCAAAAGGATGAAAAACCTGCATTAAACAAAGCAAAAGGATAAGGTGTACGCACAAATCAAAACATATTGTACGGTGGTTTACTTCAAAAATTGATGAAATAATTATCGTCTGCGTCGCTAAATGGGTAGAGTGATGGTTGGCCAGCAGGAGTTCAGTAGTTGGATTTCCAACTGAGGCATGAGTTCTTAACAACATGCTTTTTTGCTTAGCTAATTGATCTGTATTTTCGTTTTTGAATCTGCAGGGAAAGTCATGTGCTGCCCACATCAGATTTTTGTAATACGTTTAATTTTGTTTAAAGAAATCAGCTTAAGAATTAGCCCAATCAGTCGAAAGAATTAGCCCAGTTGGATTTTATTCTGAGGCCGATACATAAGTGTGCAGATATTTAGCCTTCTGTGTCAACAAGAAGCTACTAGAGAGTCCTAGAGCTACTAGAGAGCTACTACAATGTATTTTCAAAACTCATCTTTCTGAGCTTTCCGGTGATGGCAATCCAAAATTCTATTCCTTTAGGCTCTGCATCGCAAATAGTCTTCAAAGTCAACAGGTAGCTTCGGGGGGGGGGGGCCTTTGGTGTCTTTTCTAAACCCCAATTTTTTCACCCCACCCAAAGGGATCGAATATACTGCTCCGTTTGGTTCTGTGTTCTGTGATCCATATTATATGCGTAAAAAGATTTAGTCACGAGGTCACGAGGGAGTTTCTGAAAGGTCTTGAAGGACAAGAACACATAAGATACTTATAACATAGAATAAGCAAAAAGCTGATCTTTGAATGGTCTTGCGCATAATAAAGTATGCGGCACTGTTCGCATACTTTATATGCTCAACTTAATTATTAAAACTTAATTCATTAAATTACGTTTTAACTTAAAGAATTTAAATTAAAACTTAATTTAACAAATAATTATGAAATTATAAGAATAAAAAAAATCATTTTATTATTTGATAATCTTGATACAAAAGAGCATATAAATTTTTAGAAATTAAATATTAAATTAAACAAATTAGAATAACAGGAAGACAATGAAATCAAAGTAACACATTTAAATTGCAAAAATTCATTTAATTTACAGAATCATGTTTAAATTTCAATGTACGCAAGTGTACACGCTTTGATTAAGTGTTTAAAAATTGGTGTTTACTTGTTATTGGTATGAAGCGTAGTGAGCCAGAGCTGTTTATAAATGGGCGTTCCACCCAGTTACAGTTCGGTTTAATTATTGAAATTGAAATTCTGCACATCTGTGTACAATTTTACGTATGTGCTCAGATCTTCATCTTCCTACCTATTGCAGTTTTCGAGTAAGAAAGATCACAAAATTCAGTAAATGTCGATTTCGCTCCGTTATGAATGGAGAATGGACACCACACTGCTCGTTCATAATTAATATAGAAGAAAATTTAAATAATAGTGCTAGAAATTACAAAATAACAAGTGTTAAAATGGAAAAAGTGCACGTCTTTTATGTTGCATGCTAGAAAAAAAAAATAACTCGAGACAGCACACATAGTTCGCCAATATCATTTGGGCTGAGGATTAAGACTTATTGGAAGATTGTATGCACTGTCACAGAGTCAATATGGATCTACTCCACGTGCACCATCTTTTAACAAGAAAGATCAATCATTCATAAAGCATTGATTATGAAACACTTTCCAACAGAAATGCAATTTTATTTAAACATCTATAAAATGCGATACATTCAGCGGTGATATGTTTAAAATTATCACAGTATTAAAACAATTTATTTTACTTCAAAACTTAAAACCACGGAAGTAAAAGTACTTACTAACTCCATGCTTAAAACTTCATCGAAAAAGGTAATGCTGTAAAACTGTCTGCTTCTCCATGTAAAATAAATTAATATTTCATTCATATCATCTATATTCCAGACTCCAGAGATAAATAATTTTGCGTTAAAAAAAATTCAGCAATTCTTATACAACTCATCTTACATCTTGATTTGTTTACACTCTGCATACGTTAAAATTGGGCTTCGTTGTAGAAATAATCAAAGTTTGATGCTCATTTAAACTAAAAAATATTGTAATTGCGATGGCGCAGAATATCAATGCACAGAAAATACACAAAGCTAAAGCGGTTTTAGGACGGATGCAGCACTAAATATAATTTTAAAAGAATTTTAAAAATCACGATTTTGATACTGGGAACAAAGTATGGATGCCGTATTTAATTTTGCAATGATTCAGTTGATATCTTCATATATCATGAGTGTAATTATTATTTAAATTTTTATTTAAAAAACTACCGAACTTATTTTGCTGAAATTTTTTTATATATTTTATGAGATAATTTGAATATTTTCTAAAATTTTTGAAGCAATTTGTGAATTTTAACTTCGCTTAAAAAATGTTTGAAAAATTAGGCCCCAAGGGGTTCAATGTTATTTCACTTTTTCACTCCACGTTCAATCCGAAACTAATTGAATGTTATTTCACTTTTTCAACCCGGGTTCAATCCGAAACTAATTGGTTGATATTATTAATTTACATTCCCATATGTAATTTACATTCCCATATATATTTCCCACAGGCTTAACAACTGCATACTAAAATTTCATTTTGATAAAGCCATTTTAACGGCAGTTATCGTGTGAATGAACAGGCAGTCAGACAGAATGAACAAAGTCATAAACACATTTTAACTATGTTGTAAAGTGTTAAAAACTAATGTGCCTAAATAAAGAGTATAATAGAGTGAAATTGCTTAAAATTGAATGTGCATCATCTTCAAATACTAAAGACCTAAAAAGGCCTTCAAATACAAAGTACTAAAGGCCTCCATGGGCCCGACCAAACACGTATGCATTGAAACGCACCTTAATTCCTAATATTATACCAGGCAATGTTCCAAATAGGGTTTGTAGGCACGGAAACGGCAGTTTAGCAGGAAATATTCATTTATGTACTGAAACAGTTATGCGATTTTCTATTTTTCGGCTAGAAACGGTTGCGATCTTACATTTCTCTAGCATATATTCTAATTATTTGCATAAAGATTGAGTGTTTTCTTTTGTTAGCTGAAAAATGAAAAAAAAGGTAACTACAATAAGACACCCCAGAAAAGAAAATTATCTGGAATGTAGTCTAAAATGTTTTGATTCTTCACACTGCAAATGGCCCCTTTCTGGTAGGTCGGACGGTCTGGATCTCAACAATTACACTGCAAATGGCTGCATTCTTGTCTGGACCTCCCTGATAGGAACATTTTATAGTAGTGCAATTCTGGTGAAAAAATGACATCTGTTTATTTATTTATTTATATTTTTATTTGACATGTTCTCAGGTAAAAAAAGTTGCTAATCTCTGGTATATACTACAAAATATACAAAATATATGCTAGCAGCTCTCATGTACAAATCATAAATTCATAAATTCTAAATCATATCATACCATATCATAAATTCTTATAGAAAACAGAAAATATTTTTTATGAGAATTTGAAAAGGAAACTATTTTTTCAATTTTTATTATGCCTGTTTTCTTCAAAAAAAGTATTAAAAAATGTGATGTAGGCAGACCATAACTTTCCCTGCAGACTTATATTCACGTTCTCTTTATTTCTTCAATAATTCATTATATGGAGTTTAATTGCACAAAATAACACCCAGCATTATTTTACATTACATTGAATTTGCACTTTTACTTCAATTTTCGTTTTCATTGGGCAACTGAACTTATTTTCAAAAGTGGAGTAGGGAACATGCGAAAAAAATAAAATTTTTCGAGAACGATTAATCCTAGAGGGATGGGGTTGATCATATATCCTATTATTTCATCGTCAAAAATTGTGTATGAAACCAGTATTTAATTGATATATTTAAGCATACGCAATCCTTTATTTTAGATTTTGACGATTTTTGTTGGTCATTTCGCAAAAAAAGGCAGGTTCATTTTTTCCGAATTGTACCAAAATCTAATCAACATCAGGGTACCACACAATTGACTTACCTATAAAATTTTATGAAATTCTGTCAATTAGTTTTTGATTTAGAGTGGATATAAAATATGCACAGGCCGACACACAGACGTCACGCTAAAAATAGTGTTTTCGTGTTCTAGAGATCTCAAAACTTGTAGATCCGTCGAAAACTCGAGTTGCGATTTTCGACATGATATCAATACTTTCCCTGTACATTACCATGTATTGCAAGTAAAGTAAAAGTTATAAGAAAACTTTTTACTATTGACGTTAACACCTCTGAAATTGGGGGCGCGGTAGCCCATTGGTTAGCGCGTTGGAGTTGCACTCGGTAGGCCCGGGTTCGATTCCAGCCACTGCCAAAACTGCCGCCGTGTTCATGCGGAGTACGATCACGTTAAACATGTGGGTCCGAAAGTCCTTCCGAGAGGTTGGTGGTAGGGCAAGGAGGGTACGGTCCTTGTGGATGCCTCCCCCACTGGGTTTCGGTCTAAATTGGGTGGCACTTCCCGTCCGTCCAAACTGTTACCTTACACCTTTCTGGTAGGTCGGACGGTCTAGGTTTCAACATCAACAACAACCTCTGAAATTAGACTGCATACACATGGGTCTCCACTTTCGCATTCAATTATTAAACTCAACTATCAAGGCCAAAAAGTGAACCACCCACCCTCAGATAAGCCTCATAGATCATAGAAAGGGCTTGTGAGTAGAATGTCTGTCTTTGTGACTCCAGGAAATAGCATATTAAGAGGTTTTTTTTGTCTTGGAAAGTTTTGTGTTTACTGAAAGAAAGCAATTGTCTTGTCATAACTCTTCCTTTTCTGCAATGAATCTTAAGAATTTTTTTTCAGTGCATGTTGTTTATAATTTATATCAAAGTTATTTAAAGTCCAAAAATAAATAAAGTTCAAAATTAGTAAAATTTTGCCCAAAGCTCTATTTATAAGCCTTAGTGACATGAAATAAAGATAAAAAATAAAAATATGTATTAAGAATATCTTTTCATTTTTTATATGTATTACATTTTCTTTTGACTATTAGTACGTAATTTTAATTACGTACTAATATGTTGTTATGAAATATTAAATTCGTCATAAATCTTAATCTTCTGCTTTATTCATACTCTTTTTTACGTTCATAACAAAATAGGGTGTAAAAGAACTTTGACGATAATTATTTTAAATCATTGGAATAAAATTACATTGATAAATGCAATGAAGAATATTAATTTTCTTTGAAATTTTTTGCAGATAAAGTAATATTTTAAGATTAAAATGCACAAAAGATACTAATTTTAAATTGAAAAAGAAGTTTCTTCTTACATTAAACGAAATTTAATATTTCGTAATAATATTTTCGCGCAACTTTGTAAACAGTTTATGTTTTTTTATTTTCTTTTAATAATCATCTTCTTCTTTTGAAATTCTATGTGAATTTAATCTGCAAGTGGAGGGCTTAAATAATATCTATAGATTAGAGTGAATTATGCAGGCTTTTCATAATATACTTCAGTGATATGAATAGATGCATTAATTGGGTCTAGAACTATATATATATATATATGCATATATGTATTTGGTGTAAAGATATGCATATAGTGTGTGTGCACAAAACAGCAGAAATATTCATATGAGTTACGTGTATTTAGTGTAAATATATGCATAGTATATTACGAGTTACAGCTTAAATATCCACATGAGTTATTTTTATCAACAAAATGAAAAATAAAATAATATAATTTGAAATTAATTAAATGATACGTATAAAGTATAATTGTTGGTAACAGTTTTGCCGTAAATGGATTTACCAAAAATTTATTTTGAAGTAAATATTTCACATTGGATCGGCTACAGATAGAGCTTAGATAATGACTGACATTGATTCTGAATTGAATTCCTGAGTAAGCATAGGGGGTTCACTAAGGATTTGACCTTCTGGTTCTTTTTCCATTATTGGCTAAAAAAATTTCATTCTGCCTGAAACACGTATTTCTTAGAATCGGCTATAGATAGAGCTTAGATGATGACTGATATGAATTATGGATTAAGCATCAAATTCAGGAGGGGTTTGGGAGATTCACTAAGGATTTTAACTTGTTCAAACATTTTACTTGTAACATCTATTTCTCAGAATCAGATATAGATAGAGTTTAGATTATGAATGATATGGATTTAGCACCAAATTCCGGAAGGAGTGAGAGGATGCAATAAGGGTTTTCTCTTCGGGTTCTGGAGATGTTACTTCCAATTTTTTTAAACTTCGTCTAACTATACTAAAGAAGTGTTCAAAAGAGTATAAAATGTTTACCAGTTCCGTTGAAAATGAAGTGTACATACCGCTTGACACCTAATTAATACCCGATAGCATTACTGTTACTTCCCCTACATACGTAGAAAATTCGAATTCGTCTTTCCAACGAAAGAGCATGTTTAAAGTATCTCTGAATTGGAATCAAATTTTTGAGGTGATATGTGTGTGTGTGTGTGTGTGTGAGGGCGCGTGTTGTGTATGTGTGCGTGTGAGTATGAGTGTCCGTGAGTCTGTGAATGCGATATCTTACGAACGAATAGAGCGTTTTGAAAGTAGTTTGGTACGAGTATTGCCATACATGAATGCTGAAACTTTATTGATTTTAAACACGATCAAAAGGTCTGACGTTCACTAAATTTTTGAAAAAATCATAAAAAAATCAAGACATTCAATAATGGTAAATAAATAATCATTATATATCATATTTTATTCTAAAACGAATGGAACAGACTTTAGAAAGCTAACTGGAACCGTTGTTGAGATATTGTGTATTTTTCAAATACATGCATATTAAAAATTACCTAAAAATGAACAATAGTGTCATCAAATCTGCAACACTTGGCGATAAATTTAGCTACCTTGGTGACAAATTTGGCTTAATATCGCCAACATGATGAGTTTTTTAATTTGGCGCAAAATTGGTGAAAATGTCGCTAAATGGACAAAAGTAATGCTAAAGTTACAAAAATGACGCCAAATTGATGAATTAATAATTAACATATTTTAGTGTAATGGAGTATATTACTAGCAGATGTTAACAATATTTTCAATTGTCAAGTTGTATTTGCGCTTGTTAATTTGGTACTTCAAAATAATTTTACATGTTGTCATTCAAACAAGCTCCAAATGACAGTGCATTTTTATGAACATAAAAAACATTGTAAAAACATAAAAACTATGAAACTTTATGAAATCTGAACAGCTACTTTTATGACAGAACACATGACATTCTGCCTCAAACGGTTTTCGGCAATTAATTCGTATAATCAACTAAAGTATCCAATGAAATTCCATAATAGCTGTAGTAGCCTTCAGAAATTATTGCCCTTTCAAAGCTGTAATCCTGAAAAATGCTGTTAAATTAATTTACTACCTATTTATATGGTGTTACTCTCAGTTTTAGGGCTGTAAGATTACTGTTATTAAGAGCCCATCAAAAGCACGTGTGAAAACAATAGTTATATTATTTGAGCTATAGATTTGATGTTTATGCTCGGACAATAATGATGAGATAATGCCAAAGGATAACATTCATTTTTTTTATGCTTTAGTGAATAGCCTTTTTCTTAAAAGGAATTATTCATTTTTCTTAATATGTATGGTTTATATTTAGATACATTTTATTTTTGAATTTTGTGTATTTCTCAGGGTAAGAGGATGATATAGGTAGATATTTCGCAGATAGGATTTTTAAAATTTTTTCAGTAGGAGTAGTGATGCCAGGAATTGAAAATTATTAAATACGAGAAATATTACAATAAAGTTATGTTATAAATGTACATTGTAAGTGTACTATTGGGATGACTGAAATTACAAAGGATGCACCAGATTGGCTTCAGTAGTAACAGATTTAATTGAAAGATTTAGAGGAAGGGTTGAGACCCAAACCGCCCGACCTACCAGAAAGGTGTAAGGTAACTGTTTGGACGGCCGGGAAGTGCCACCCAATTTAGACCGGAACCCAGTGGGGGAGGCATCCACAGGGACCGTACCCTCCTTCCCCTACCACCAACCTCTCGGAAGGACTTACGGACCCACATGTTTAACGTGATCGTACTCCGCATGAATACGGCGGCAGTTGTGGCAGCGTGCAAATCCAGCGCGCAAACCACCGGGTTACCGCGCCCGAAATGTGCCAACAGCACGCGGTGCTCCCAGGTGGTCACCCACCCAATACTAACTGCGCCCGATGCTGCCTGACTTCGGTGATCTAACGAGAACCGGTGTTTTCAGCACGGTACGGCCGTTGGCCGTTAGAGGAAGGGTTGTTAAAGTGGCCACTCAAAGTAAAAATAAATTTTTAAAATACTAATCAGTCTAAAAAAATTAAAATAATACTCTTAGCTAATATTATGATTTATGTAGATTTATGTTTTTGCATGAATTTAGTTTTTTATTAATTTTGTGTCTTATAAGAAGTAAATGAATATAATACTATCAAATAGCCATTTTGCCCGACATAGCAATACTATATAAAAAAATAAAACATTTAAAAGAGCAAACAATTTATGTAACACAATTTTTAACATAATATAGTAAATAAGAGGCATAAATGCTACTCATTATAAGCACATAAGTAATACAATATTTCCATCTTTAAATATGAATATTACACTTGATTGAAAACAGCAGAATGATTTGTGTAATGGCTGAATTGAGAACACGTAAATTTCCTCAAGAATAAAATATCAGCAAGCAATCTGGTAGCTGTTTTGCTGACGCTTTGGATGTAAAAATTAGTCTACTGACATCCATTTTGCTAATCACCTTACTAGCCTGGACACAATTAGCAGGCAAACCGCTACAAGCCACCAATACTAAATTTATAAACATTTTCATTGTTCTAAAAATGAATTTACATATCATAATAAATGAACATTCCAAAATTAACCAGTAAAGTTGAATCTTACACAATAAAGAAAGATGCTTGTGTGTCTGTGTTGTCTGTATGGGGGGGGGGGAAACTAAGTGTTGTACTGTCATGAAATTTTGTACATAGGCACTTCAGAATCCGAATAGATGCATCTTGGCATTATTTTTTTAAATTTCGAATTAGTTTATAAAGTTTGAGCTTTTAGCTCGCATTAAGTTGGTCGTTATACTACTCTGATTAGGTTTCATTGTGAATTATGCCCTCTGTTCAGGGATTACTATGGAATGCGTAACTGGCTTCGTAAAGATTGATTATCTAAAAGTGACACAACTTCAAACTTTTGTCTTAAGTCAAAGTTATCGTATACGGCCAAGGAAAAGCACAAAGAAGTTGTTTCAATCTAAACTGTTTATTAACACCACTCATAACTGATGCAGCAACTGGCTGTAAAACTAAAGAAGTTTGTATACAGAACAGACATTAAATTGCATATGCCCCTATAGTGACTGAACATGAATACTTATTTAATCGCAGGGCTTCGTGACCACATGAAAGTTGAAATACTCGTAATACATAGAATGCGGACGGCAGATGCTTACCCAATTCATCAGCAGACGTCTGGATACTTCAGAAGGTACTCCTGTGGACTAGATCCTTTTGATCATTGTGAGACCAGAAATAGATCTCACATTTGTTGATGAGACCGTTTTATGTCAGTAATTTATGTATCCGAAACATCGGACAATACCTCCAGTCTGAATGACGCCAAGGTGAATGATGCCAGCACGTGAACCCAAAGGTCAGATAAAACCATAAATTTAGGGGTGTCAAGACAGAGGAGACCGAACGATCTCGTAAGAAAATGTGAAGTATCGACATTGGGTAAAAGGTTAACCAATGGAGAAGGTGCTTGTTGCGTAACCCTGAAGGCCGCAAATGAGAGAAAAGGGGGAGTAACAGTCATGAGGCAAAAAAAAGAGCCACAACCTAGAGACCACAACTTAAGAACGACCCTATGAAAAAACGACGATTTTTAAGAGAATACTTGCTGGACATGATGACATAATACGATGACTTGATGGTGAAACAGACGTATAGCACGACATTTAAGGCATAGCGAGATAGCGAGAAGATGACTTACGTATAACTTGGCGAATACAGATATGACTACTAGAACTTCATAAGTACGAGTGTTCGAGCCAGCAGTACAATATGATCATCGTATTACGTGTGATGAATAATACTTCGAGTTAATTCAAGTAATATGATCTGCGAAGTACCTGCCGGTGGCGAAGCCAAGACAGCCTTGAATGTATGTGTTCCTCAAATTTAACAGGTCGTCAAGACATTTTAGGCATTTTAATACTGGTCTCACATGGTCTCTTTACACCGGAACAATTAATAATAAGAATAAATGTTGTAATTAAGCAATTTAGTATTTTATGTTTTTAATAAATGTTTTATTGTTAAAGTTAAAATGATGCAATCAATTTAATATTATATTAATTAATATTCTTTTACAGAATTCACGCGAAAGATAAATAATTGGAGGATTAATAGAGGCACACATCGCAATGTAAATTTAATGAGGAGTCCACTATGTACGAATTTACGGTCATGTTAAGATAAGATATATTATATTATAATAAGAATTAATCTAAAAGTTTAACTTTAAGTATATTTCTGTTTTTGCCCACCACAATCATCATACACATTTAGTATATCTAACTAGTACCTCTTACTAGATCGTCGATCACCTAAACGACGTGGCTTAAACAGCACGCTCCTTCTAGAGCTCGTGAACGTGAAATTTCAAACTACTACGCACAGCACAAACAATGCACCTGCTTAAGGCCAAACCGAAACTAGAAATCAAGCTATTCTCTTGTAAGTAAAACTGCGCTGCTACCTAATAAATAAGGACTATAAGTGAGCATGCATCATTTGTGCTTTAACATATTTTAACATATAGCAGCAGAGGGGTAAGAAATTAGGATAATCCCTTTTACCCTAAACAGAGGGCATTTTTATAGCATTTCTATGCAATTAACTCATTTAATAAAAATGTCGTTTGTACCCCTTCGACTTTGGGGTCCTCGTGTAAAGGCATTCTCTGTTTCAAAAATGTCAATTGATGGAGAACTTCTTTAAAATAATAAGGAAGAACAAAAATAATTTTTCTGCATGTAGCTTAGAAGCCATTAAAGATTTTATGATTCTATATCCAGTAAAGGAACAAATAGAAATTTTGAGAGTGTTAAACCATAAAAAATGCAATATAAAACAATGTATAAAATCATATAAGAAAATTACAGATTTTTAAGGTATCAAAAGAATATATACACTACCAGACACAGAAAATGCAGCACTATGAAAGAGCAAAAGAGCGAAAAGAGTGTGATGATAAAGGACACACAGACAGAGATGACATATATAAATAAGTGGTGTTAATTCCAGAAGGATAATGCAATACAGTAATGGTATAGCTAGGGTGATCAGTAGACAGTAGGACCACCTTTTGCGGCGAAACAAGAAGCAACCCTTCGAGGAACAGATATAATGAACGTGCGGATAGTTTCCTGAGGGATGGATGGCCATATGCCTTCAACCATCATCCACAGGGCGTCCTCTATTTGAGGCGGGGGACGTTCAGTCAAAAGACGGCCAATCATGTCCTATACATACTGGATGGGTGAGAGATATGGAGACAGCAGAGGCCAAGGAAGAACCTGGATATTTTGCAAGGCTTGTCTGCTAATGGTTGCCGTGTGTGGTCGCGCGTTATCTTGCTGAGAAACAGCATTTTGCAAATGCTAAAGGTAGGGAAGTGAATCCAGCCGCAGTGCCTCATCCACATAGCGTCGTGCCGTCATTGTGTCTCTGCTACAAACCAGAGGTGACCGGCTATCGAAGCTGATGGCACCCCAGACCATGACAATGCGTTGTCTAGCAGTATAGCGTTCAACAGTCACAACAGGATTGGATCTGTTTCAATCAAGTGTTCTCGTAATTTGCATACGGCCAAAGCTTCATGGTTTTGCATTTTCTATGCCGGGTAAAGTATAAAGGGAGTTTGTAATTCTTTATTTGAAATTTTTTGTTAAGTAGAAAATATTTCGAATAATAAGAATAATGTTTCTTTTTTATTTGCATTTTATTATTAAGATCGAATTCATATTTATAAAACAATAATAATTTATTATCTTATATTTCAATTATATAATATTACTGTTTATTTTGAATCGCCACATGTGTTAATTTTTTTCGGTACCTCAAATTTTGGTTTTTGGGTTTTCTTCCAGTTCATTCAACTAATTATTAATTTTAGAACAATTTAGTTTGAAATTCACATTGTTGTTTGTATTTCTATAAAAACCTAAAACGTTACGATATGTATGCTTCTGTAGCGTGTGTTATCTAGTTTTTAATCCCAATCCTATTGCTAACGTAAAGTCCTTTTATTTTCCATGATGTCCAAAATTGATGCATAATATAAAATATTAGAAAGTTTGTAGTGTCTTATAGTGTCTTTATTTTTTTAAATAAATTAAAATAATAATTTTGTAATTTAAAATATATAATTTTATATTAATTACAGCAATATAATATTTGTCGAACATCCATATGATGGAAGTATTTGAGAAAGCTGAACAATTTTTTATAATTGATATTTTTTTTTCATAATTCATAATTGTAATTTGTAAATTGCACTTTGTTCCATAACAATGTGTTGCATTTTTTGGATTTGTATTACATATCTATTAAAATTTAAGAAATGCATAAAATTTAAATGATTACATCGCTTTTAAAAATCCTGATTTTAAACTACAATTTTATGGGAATCATAGTTATACTGTCGAAACCAGCAGAATTGAATTTGTTTAGCGTTTTATTTTAGTTTTTGTTGCTAATATTGTAAAGATTATTCGGGACCGAAGAGTTCTTGGAAGCGTAAATCCTGTTCATTGATACTAGATTTTTCAGTGAAGGCACAATTCTAAATGTATAGAAAACCTTCCATGTGTTAGACCTACAGTTTTACAATGAATGAAATGTCCGAATTTAGGGGAGAAGTGGCATGAATGGGATATTTTTTTATTTTCAATTCTTTGCTGTTTTGTTAAGGCATTTTTGAAAATTAATTCAATTACTAAAACTAAAACGTTAGAATGTTATTAACAAAAAAATTTTTTAGAGTAGATACTAACTAGCTTAACACTGATAAAACTGAAAAATATGCACTCTTGTGTTTTGATCCATTCATTCCAGACAGGGCAATGAATGGAACAATAATTGTCAGGAATGGAATAAAAGAAATTCCTGTCATTTTTATATTTTTATTTTTAGAAACAGCCTTAAAGATTTTTACTTTCTCATATTATAGAATATAGTATAGAAAAAGTATAGTTTTCAAGAAAATTTTCGATTTCGAGATTTTGATGCCACAATATGTTTTAGAACCTCATAAATACGTTTTGACTTTTTTAGAGTGATGTCTGTCTGTCTGTTTCTTTGTGTGTGGTCGAGTTTTTGTGTACACTATAGCTGCTACAAATATTGATGGATTTTCACGAAACTGTATATCCGACTTAAAAAATTCAGAACTAGATAGAAATTTTTAAAATTCCAACGAAACTTTCGAAATTTTATATTTACTTAACATGGCAGCAAGGGATCACATTTAACATAATTATGCATAAAAGAGGTTATTTATAGCTCAATGGCCACGAAACTTGACAGTTTCCATTATTGTAATTTCAAATCGTTGCAATGCAGTTTCTGTGTTCGTGGCGTTATTAGCACCTCTCGGGGGTGGCAAGTTACCACCCCCCGAGGGGATACATTACCAAGCTTGGTATCAATCGAAAGATTTTTTGAGCAATTTAAAATGAATAGCAACTGCGATCATTTTTTTAACGCTACAGATTTTACAAATTTTTCCTTGCAAAATTTGCAAAAAATAACAAAATATTTTGGTATGAGAAAGTTGAGTTGAGCCATACTCTAGTTTACTTTTTATTTGAAAGATATGAGATGTCCTATTATTGGTAATTCATAACAACGTAAAACGTTTAAAGCACTCAAACTTTTCTTTGACATCTAATCTCCTTATGAGCCCAATTTTTTTTTTGTAACCTTTCAAAATCTGCAGAAAATTACAAAAAAGTACTTGAATGAACCGTATCACTACATTCACTAGGTTTAGGGAGCTTTAAAATTATATGACTTATCAACACATTAGCTACATCTTCATTAGTTGGACAGACGAAGCGCATTTTTTCTTCGTAGAAATTGCATTTTCACTTCATTGCCAGATTTCAATTTTATCATATTCCTATCAACATAACAAACGCAAGTTTCTTCGGTGGTAAATTTAAAAAGTTCAAAATACAGTCTTAAATTAAATTAACATCATAACTCTCACCATCTAAGATATCCCGATAACATTTTATAAACACCTCTCAATCTTGAAATTCCAAATCAAAACCAGACTTGCCTCTTGTTTCATTATCCATTTCCGTTTTTCGAATTTCTTTCACTTTGAGAAGCGTTAAATGTCTCCATATTTAGTTTTGTAGCCTAATCTTCTCGGATGTACTTATAATTATAGCAGCACTTTTCGTAGGCCTTTTAGTATTATTTTTCCTCGGTTGTGCTTTAGAGAAAGGAGTAGTTTAAAAGTAGAATGCAAGTAATACAGCCTGAGATAGTTCAATTGTACCCAAAACTAACAATAGGCTCACGATAGAAAATAATATATCTTTTATAGTTTGTTTAAATGTGGTAAACACATACTTTTATTATGCTGAATATATGTAAAGTTTGTTTAATAGTGGTTTCTAAATTTTTATTTTGCGCTAAATTTAAAATTATTATATTATTAAACACAATTGGCTTCAAAGTAATGAATGGAACTGTTCCACTCATTGCTTCACTTTGTGTCACATTCAAGACTTTCATACATTCGATTATAAAATTGAAAATCAAAAGTGGGTGACACCGTTACAACGTAACGTAGTCTAGCAATTTTTGAAGATCAGTATTTTATAACTATTTAAAATTAAGCACATCACTTAAATAGTATAATGTGTATTTTTACTTTCCCTGCAATACATGGTAATGTATAGGGAAAGTATTGGAATCATGTCGAAAATCGCAACTCGAGTTTTCGACGGATCTACACGTTTCGAGACCTCTAGAATACGAAAAAATCATTTTTAGCGTGACGTCTGTGAGTGTGTCTGTGTGTCTGTCTGTCTGTCTGTGTGTCTGTCTGTCTGTGTGTCTGTCTGCCTGTCTGCGCAGATTTTGTATCCACTCTAACTAAAAAACTAATTGACCGAATTTCATAAAATTTGGTAGGTAAGTCACTTGTGCACGAATCTGGTGCTGATTAGTTTTGGGTATGACTCGGGTTAAAAAAACCCGCCTTTTTTTTGCGAAATAGCCCGCAAAAGCTTGTATCCACTCTAACTGAAGAACTAATGAACCGAATTTCACAAAATTTGGTAGATAAGTCGCTTGTAAGCCACCCTGGTGCTGATTAGATTTTGGTATAATTCGAAAAAAAATAACCTGCCTTTTTTTGCAAAATGGCCCGCAAAAATCATCAAAATCTAAACTTAAGAACTACGTATGCTCAAATATAGCCATTAAATGCTTGTTTAATACGTAATTTTTAGCGAAGAAAAGAATAAGACCAACCCCATTACACTAGGACTAGCCGTTCTCGAGATATTTTAGTTTTTCGTATTTTTCCTACACCATTTTTGAAAATAAGTCCAGTTTTCAAATGAGAACGAAAATTGAATTAAAAATTAATTAAATTTAATTTAAATAAATAGAACGTGAATATAAGTCTGCAGAGAAAGTCATGTGCTGCCCACATCAGATTTTTACTTTCCCTGCAATACATGGTAATGTATAGGGAAAGTATTGGAATCATGCCGAAAATCGCAACTGGAGTTTTCGACGGATCTACACGTTTCGAGACCTCTAGAATACGAAAAAACTATTTTTAGCGTGACGTCTGTGTGTGTGTCTGTCTGTGTGTCTGTCTGTGTGTCTGTCTGTGTGTCTGTCTGTGTGTATGTGTGTCTGTCTGTCTGTCTGTGCAGATTTTGTATCCACTCTAACTAAAAAACTAATTGACCGAATTTCATAACATTTAGTAGGTAAATCACTTGTGGGCGAATCTGGTGCTGATTAGTTTTGGGTACGATTCGGGATAAAAGAACCCGTCTTTTTTTTTGCGAAATGGCCCGTAAAAGCCTGTATCCACTTTAGCTGAAAGACTAATGGATGGAATTTCACAAAATTCGGTAGATAAGTCTTTTGTGGGTTACTCTGGTGCTGATTAGATTTTGGTATGACTAGACAAAATATAACCTGCCTTTTTTTGCAAAATGGCCCGTAAAAATCTTAGAAACCTAAAATAAGAAACTACGTATGCTCCAATATATCCATTAAATGCTTGTTTTATACGTAATTTTTAACGATGAAAAAAATAAGACCAACCCCATTACACTAGGACTAATCGTTCTCGAGATATTTTTGTTTTTTCGTATTTTCTCTACGTCACCTTTGAAATAAGTCCAGTTACCAAATGAGAGCGAAAATTGAATTAAAAGTGAATTAAATTTAAGTAAAATAAAGAGAACGTGGATATAAGTCTGCAGGGAAAGTCATGTGCTGCCCACATCAGATTTTTAACTTTAAGATGTTCATAATTACTTACTTTTGAGTCCTGAAAACACAGAACTGTAATTTTTCAGATCAAATATACAGCTATTTTTCTCCTGGTTTGTTTGAAGAATAATAACACAAACATTTAATTATGATCAATGTCCCATTCATAGTAATTCTCTCCTATCTGTAACCGTCAGTCAATTTACACTTTTGTGTGATAACCAACATTTCTTCAAGTTTATTCGAAATATATTTTCATATTTATTTCTTTAAGGAGATTAAAATATATTTATCGAACGCTGTAAACTCCGAAAAAAATTGTTTTGCATGAGTAGCTATTGTAAACTTTCTGAAATGTAAACGTAACATTCATTTCTTATATTCATAATATACTGGCGCAAGCGGCAGGAGTCATATTTCAAAATACTTCAAAAACTGATGAATAGCAGTTCATCATCACGGAAATCCTTCATTTTGATTTCACTATTTTTTTTTACCCCAAGTCCTCTATTGGAGTTGAATCAATGAGACCCGAAGAAAAATGAGTTCAAGCTGTTTCGTCATCGATTCAAGATTTTTATCTTTTCATTTCTTTCTGAAACGATCTTTCTCTAAGTTTTCATTTTTCTCTACTTTAACGAGGGCGGAAGAATGAACGGAGAAACTGAATCACGAGAGAAATTTGGTTCTTCGAGTAAGTGTTCCCCGATTTTATTTCGTCTCTGTTGTGGGGTTCATATTTACTTTCCCTACATACGTAATATAATATATAGAGGATATATTATGAAGGTGTCGAAAATTCGAATTCCGGTTTTCGACAGAAGAGCACGTTTCAAGCACCCCTGAATTAGAATCAAACGTTTTGAAGTCATGTTTTTGTATGTGTATGTGTGTGTGTGTGAATATGAATGCAATATCTTACGAGCAGATAGATGATGGAGCGTTTCGAACATGATTGGGTACAATTATTAGAATCGATAAATACTGGAACTGTACTGAGTTTACACGTAATCGAATGTTCAACAGCCCCAAATTTTTTAATGGAATTTTTAAAAGATAATTAAAAAATCATAACCTTTAATACTGTTACATAATTAATCATTTCTTTATTTATTTATTTATTTATTTATTTATTACAAAGACTGCAAGCAACAGGACGTAGTCCCAGTTACAGCATGCAGGAGCAAAACCACATTCAAAATACCATGACATACATTAAAAAAGTTAAAATACATTAAAAAGTTAAAACATTAAAATTAAAAAACACTTCACAAGAATACATGTAATAAAACACAAGATGTTCACAACAAATGCTCTTTAAAATCCTTCTCAGAAGAATAAAAAATATCAAGATAATCAGGGAAACCATTGTATAATTTAGAAGAGCAATTTATAGCACAATTATTGCCAATACTCGACCCAAACTTCCTAATGGCAAATAAATTCAAGCTTCTAGTTCTATACTGTGGGACATGAAAACCAATACCACCCAAGACATGGGAACAGTCAACTCGGCCACGAAACAAACCCCTGAAAAAAGAACACAGAATAAAATCCCTTCTTCTCTGTAAGCTTACAACACCAAACACACCACGCAAAAAAGCAGAAGACAATGCATAACAACTAATGCCAGTTTTCCTATAATACAGATATCTCAAGAAACTATTCTGGATGACCTCAATCCTTCTAGAGTGAAAGGCCTGAAAAGGCCTCCAAACCACAGACGCATACTCCAGCCCAGACCTGACCAAGGCATTGAAAAGAACTATTCTGGAATCCTCATTTACAAAATCATGCGTAATCCTCCTGATGTAGCCTAGATTTCTGTATGATTTAGCACAAATATTGGAGACATGTGTGGAAAAAGAAAAATCAGATGTATACGTGACCCCAAGATCAGCAATAGAAAACCTTCTAGTCAAAACAGAGTTGCTAATAAACTTCTTACGTAATTTTTCATTAGAAAAGGAACAGCATATACTTTAGAACGCCAGCAGGAAACATTCTTGAAACATTGCACGTTTTATTTAAATAAATTTATCAAACAAATTACATAAAAATAAAAAAAAATGTTAACTCTCGTGAAATATGTTTGCTTTTTATATGCGATATTATGCGACGAATGTGTTAACACTGCTGTTGTGGATCAAGTTTGTTACATTTAGGAGAAAAGATACTTTGTGTAATAGTTTTGAATTTTGATTCTTAATATGCTAATAGTAATTTATTTTTACATATAAGAAAAACACTTTACTCCGTTTGCTTTTAACGCTTGGTGATATTACAGCGAACCATTGCCAACTTGGTGATTTTTGAATGGTGACAAATTGAAGAAAATGTCGCCAATATGGCAAAAGTGACGCCAAATTGATTAATTAAGTATTAAAATATTTTAATATATGGATTTTAATGTTTTTGCGGATGCTATCAATATTGATAATTATCTGGATTTGAGCGAAATATAAGTCCACTGGCTGCTTCGACAATAGTTTTACATGTTTTCAGGTAGAAAAGCGCCAAATGTACAACAATTCAACAAGCATTATACTGTGAATCTTGTACATTCTTTTTTTCGTTGTGTAAGGAGAAGATTCATTGAATCGTATAGGGAAAGTCCTGTACTTCCCATATCAATTTTTTAACACTTTCCAACATAGCTGAAAAGTGTTTATGATTTTGGTCATTCTGTTTGTCTGTCTGTCCGTTCGCATGACAACTACCGTAAAAATAACTTTATCAAAATGAAATGTTAATATGTTTTTCAGACGGTCTGTGGAATATATGGGAATGTAAATGAATAATAGCACCCAATTAGTTTTGGATTGAACCCGGGTTGAAAAAGTGAAATACATTGAACTCTATGGGACCGAATTTTTCAAACCTTTTTAAAGCAAAGTTAAAATTCACAACTTGCTTTAAAAAGTTTAAAAAATACTCAAATTATCACTTAAAATATATAAAAAAAATTTCAGCAAAATATGTTCGTTAGTTTTTAAAATATAAAATAAAATATTAATTACATCCATATTATATGGAGAGATCACGTGACCCACTTCAAAATCAAATATGGCCTCCAACTTTTTTCCCAGAGTCAAAGTCGTGATTTTAAAAGTTCTTTTAAATTTATATTTAGTGTTGCATCCGTCCTAAAACAGGTTTATTTTTGCGTATTTTGTGTGCATCTATATTCTGAGCCAACGAAATTACAATATTCTTGAATTTAAATGAACATCAAACTTTGATTATTTCTACAACGAAGCCTAATTTTATCGTATGCAGAATGTAAGATGAGTTGTATAAGAATTGCTGAATTTTTTTACGCAAAATTATTTAGGTCTGGAGTCTAGAATATAGGTGATATGAATGAAATATTCAGTGATTTTACATAGAGAAGCAGCTATATATATTTTATAGCTTTGCATCTTTCGATGAAGTTTTCAGCATGGAGTTAGAAAGTACTTTTACCTCCATGGTTTGAAGTTTTTAAGTAAATAAATTATTTCAGCACCGTGATAATTTAAAAAATATCACCGCTGAATGCATTGCATTTTAAAGCTGTTTAAATAAAATTGCATTGCAGTTAGAATGTGTTTCATAATCAATGCTTTATGCATGATTGATATTTCTTGTTTTACATTCTGATGAAATACGTAATAAAAAAATATGTCTGTGTGTTTATCTGTATCGTAAAATCGAAGCTTCGGACAGCGGCGAAATTCAGTATAGGGGTACTTCAGGTCTCCGGACGACACGGTTCGGGAAAGTATTTTACTTTTCTTGCAATAAATACATGGTAATGTATAGGGAAAGTATTGGAATCATGTCGAAAATCGCAACTCGAGTTTTCGACGGATCTACACGTTTCGAGACCTCTAGAATACGAAAAAACTATTTTTAGAGTGACGTCTGTGTGTGTGTCTGAGTGTCTGTCTGTGTGTCTGTCTATGTGTCTGTGAGTCTGTGTGTCTGTCTGTGCAGATTTTGTATCCACTCTAACTAAAAAACTAATGGACCGAATTTCATAAAATTTGGTACGTAGGTCACTTGTGGGCGAGTCTGGTGCTGATTAAGTTTCGGTATGATTCGGGATAAAAGAACCCGCCTTTTTTTGCGAAATGGCCGCAAAAGCTTGTATCCACTCTAACGGAAAAACTAATGGACCGAATTTTACTAAATTCGGTAGATAAGAATTACCTGTGGGACAATCTGGCGCTGATTAGATTTTAGTATGATTCGAAAAAAGTAACCTGCATTTTTTTGAAAAATGGTCCGCAAAAATCGCCAAAATCTAAAATAAAACACTACATATGCTCAAATATATCCATTAAATACTTGTTTAATACGTAATTTTTGACAAAGAAAAGAATAAGACCAACCCCATTACACTAGGACTAACCGTTCTCGAGATATTTGAGATACTTTAGTTTTTCGTATTTTTTCTACGCCAACTTTGAAAAGAAGTCCAGTTATCCAATGAGAACGAAAAGTGAATTTAAAGTGAATTAAATGTAATTAAAATAAAGAGACCTTGAATATAAGTCTGCAGGGAAAGTCATGTGCTGCCCACATCAGATTTTTTAAATTCGATTATTTCGAATTACTTTTAAGTTATGAACATTTGAAGGGAAATTCGCCGAATTATGTCATGTTTTTTCCAATTATTAAGCAGTTGTCTGTGCTCGAATGTGATCACTTTCTTTCGCAGGTGATTGTCCTGCGAACGATATCTCAGACTTTTGGTCTAAACTTTGAGTGCTATTTTCTTTGCGATTCTGATTTCGTGGATTTTAAAGATAAAATTTCGTATTCTGGAACGTAGAATTGCTTCAATATTATGTGCGTTCTGAAAATTTGACTTAAATCGGATGCAAACTTTATAAAATTTCAAAAAAAAAATATTTTTATTTTAAGCTTCGAAATCGATGCCATTTTTTATAAGCTCCGAGATGTGAATTTCAATCACAGAAAATGGACAGGCATGAGACAGATTATGAGATACAAAAATCCCATTTTTACGTCGAAAATTCCAGTTCGTATTTTCGACTCCGTCACAAAACTTTTATTATGCATTATACAATGTAGGCAGGGAAGGTAATAACTTATGTCTTAACGGAGAATCAAACAGCCGATCTTTAACAAAGTAGACGATGGCAAGAGTAGATCTTTGACAAAGTGACTCTATCTATCAAGCCACTGAGACGATTATATTTTTCTCTACATCTGAAGTTGATCATACAACAGTATTTGAAGTGTTATATGAGATTAAAATACTCTTTATACAATTATTTAGTCAAAAAGTTTGTAAGAAATTTTGTAAAGTTTTGCCTTATAAATTTTGGGGTTTACTCAGATAATAATCTAATTACCTACGAACTACACCACAAGTCTCTAGAAGTTTGTTCCTTTGCAAGGATTCTTAGTATGCACAGTATAGGGAAATCAGGTCTTGCATCTCACAGGGAATCAGTCTCTTGCTAACAATAGCTGCTCATAATGAGAATATTCGAAAACTTTTAATAAAATATGTAAATTGTTGAGGAGGACTCCAAAAGCATCCGTTTTCGGTTTGCAATAAAAGACAGGTTAATTTAAGATATGATGATCCGGCATGGAGTCCTCACGTTATAACCTAACTTGAGTTTGAGTCTCCTACTGTATTTGCCACTAATTGATTTCACTGTAAGTTAAGGAAGACTATATCGTTCCATTCCGCTGGAACAGAAGAGCTGGTAACGATGTTTATTGGAAGTCAACGTCCTTGTATGGTAGCCGTGAATGCTAGAACCTGTGACTTTAGATGGTGAATCAGTATTTAAGTTTATAGTTTTTACAAAAATGAACAAAAAAAATTGCTTCTATTTTTTGAAAACTTATTTTTACCCTATTGGGATTGGAATAAGATATGCCGGAAAATAGCGCTTTCATGTTTCTGTTAAATTTCTTTTTAGCAAAATGGGGAAGAATAGGCAACAGATTATTTGAATAAAGCTAGAAATATATATTTCATTCGAGCTTTACCCAGACTGTTTGGATAAAGCACATTCTACCTGGATAAAGAACATTCTACCTAGGTAAACTTCACTCTACCTGGATAAAACACACTCTACCTGGGTAAATATAACTTTACTAGACTTCGAGTTCTACTGGCCACGCATACACATATACGCTTAACATAAAAGTGCGAATTTTTATTACTATTGTAAATGCGTTTTTTTGTTTTTCGTCATTTCGTGGTCTTTAACGAACACGACTTTGCGATCGAAATCACTACTGTTTTGGACTCTTAATTCGAGGTTTTTCGTCACTTGGTTGAACCTTTTATTATTCAGACTGAACTGCGTTAACTTGATTTAAATTTATTATTTAAATAAGTGTGTATAAAATGATATTTTTCTGATACGCCAATTAATATACATCTCAGCAGAAGTTGCCTCTCTGGAGTACAGGATTAAAAAATGTTCCATTTTGAGTCAAGTTGAACCGACACTTTTAAAAAAGTAGTCACAAAAGATATAAAGAAATGATTATTTCAGTTTTTTACTTTTTTGTTACTTTCCTTTGATACGAAATCTTGTTTAAAATAGCAGTAGCGTTTTTCATTTTCGAGCTGGAATTGAAATGAAAAATTATTACTAGATAGACTTATTTTTTTAAGCGTTTCTAAGGACGGAAACTTTCAAATTTTGGATAATTTTTCAAGCTTTGTCTGATTTTTAAGAAAAATATTAATATAGCGTAGCACTCCAAAAAATTTTTGCAAGATTAATAACTGTTGGTTTTAGATCTTTGAAAAGTTAGATAAACATCCTTGTGACTAAACATTATGAAATATAGAGGGGGGAAATGGTAAATATTTTAGGACGTTTCTTCTGTTCACAATGCCATATTGAAAATCAACTTTCCAGTTCTTCCAGTTTTGTAATAAATTTTGTATATCAAATAATTCGATTATATTTTTTGTTTTCACAAACATGTAGCAACCTTACTAAATTTAGCTATTACTTTTGTGACACCGTTAAAAATGGGTTTCACAAAAATATTAAAACCAAAACAATAACAACTGTTAATATACTGGTTGATAAACAAAACACACTACATTCCAAACCAAAAATAAATATAGTTTCAAGAATAATGCAATTGTGAACTTGAAAAATTCCAAAATGGGAAAGCTTACTAGTAAATCGTGTGTTTTTTAGGGTGTCCGGAGCAGAAAACTTTCTCGTATTTATGAATAGTTTAATCAAAATATTTTACACAATTTTTTTTATTCGGTGTAAATGTATGTAAAAAGATTTTTAATTTGATATAATTATGAATTCAAATACTCTTTTCGCCAAATAAGGATAATTTTTATTAGAAAAAAGGATGCTATTTGATATATCTTCAGGATATTTTGAAAAACTGATAAGAAAAAAAAATAATGAAACGTTTTAATAAAAAAATTCTCTTTTTATATGAATGACGTATGTATTAAAATCCATAAATTTAAAATTGACATTTTTATGTGCAAATCCTGAAGTCAAATTAAAGTTAATATCACGAACAACATGTGTCTCAAATTTCAGTTGTAGCTAAAATTTCTGTCGACCAATTTAAACGATGAACATTTCAAGAATTCAATTACTAAGAAAACAAGGTTTTAAAGTTCTTAATGCAGTAAGTATCAGTAAACCAAGTTTTTAATGTTTAACTTCATGGAAAAAATAATAGGATATAAGTAATATTTATGTCTTTTGTTTCTAGGTTATTTGAGCTATAGCGTAATAAAAATATTCATTTCTTTTTCAGTTTTCTGTCCTGGATCCCCTTAAAAGAATATCTAGTAGATTTTCCGGACACATTAGGTTTCCTGACATGGTGATAAATACCGGAAATAGAGCAGTATTGAAGAAAATGTTAACCATTTATTTTCCCCTAAATGCTCGTAATTCAAGTTAGATTGTGTACCAGAATTTACCGAAAATTCTGAGCAATTTTACATGTAAAAATTTTTTGTTAAAAGAAAGTCCTGGATATCGGTCAAGAACCCGCTAGGAAGAGACAGACTCAATGAATAGTCAGGGTTAAAACATGAATGTCTTTTCAATTTAAGCAAAAATTTTAGGGTCAATCTGCTGGTCAAAACAGTTCAGTCGTAACAGTTGAAAATGTTACGACTGAACGGTTTTGAGTTTAAAGCCAAAACTTCCCGTTATTTCCCATTAAGACTTCCCAGTAGTAGTGGCTAAAAGTCCAGTCAAAACTTCTCGTAGACTTGGCTGAAAGGATTTCGTTGGGAAAATAAATGTGGTCGGAATTTAAGCATATAGATTATACGCAAATTTCTTTCGCAAAGTTTTGTACTATGCTTCATATTTAACGTCTGTATGACATTTAATATTTACTCCATTCCATATGATAAGGTTTTCAACTTTCCGTTAAATACATAATACATGCAAAGAGAAAATATTATGATAACGACCACAAATTTTAGCATTTTGATTGACTTTCAGGTTCTGAACCATCCTGTCTGTGAACACGGCATCTCTCGAAAACAAAATTGTGTGATTCCTATGAAATTTTTCACGGTTATTTTAATCGTTAAACATAAGTAGGCAATTAAATTTCAGTCAGTTCGGATCAGAGGCAAACCTTCAACTTTTAGAACATAACTTTCTCAGCAGAAAAAAAAAACGTTGTGGGCAACACGTAACTTTTCTTATATAATGTAATGAATTTACTTCCTCCACAGTAAAAAAATGATGTATAAGATTCACGGAAGTGTGTTTTTAATGTTGAATTGAACATTCAACGTTTTTCCAGATGACAGCATGTAAAAATATTTCCAAGTATCCAATTATATTTCACGCAACTCTAAAGTGGCAATTATCAAAATTTTAGCATCTTGAATAAGTAATATAGTCCATAGATTAAAATCTATCAATAATTAATTCTCATCAATTTGGCGCCATTTTCGATAACTTGTCGTCACTTTTGCAATTTTGACGAAATTTTTATCAATCTGGGGTGAGTTATTGCCAAATTGGGGATATTTCGCTAGATCATTGGCCAAGTTCGCCATATGTATCGCCAAACGTTACAGACAAACGAAGAGAAGAGTATTTCTTATATATTAGAAAGTATGCCCGTTGTATGGCTGAATTAAAAATTTGTAAAATATTACCTTCCATTAACGTCATTTTTATCACTTATGCGACATTTTCGTCAATATGGCAACATTTAAAAAAGTCGCTATGTTGACAAAATTAAGATAAATTCGTCTCCAAAATTTTCGTCAGGCATACGGACGGACAGACAGAGAACTGGATTTTTCTTATAGTAGATTCTTATATCCTTTCCAATATAGTGAATTTCCTACAATTAGTCGTCATTTTCATTGGTTTAGCGTCATTTTATCAATTTGGCAACAATTTTATCAATTTGGCGACATTTTTGTTAATTTTGCAACTTTTAAAAAACTCGCTAAGTTGGCGTTATTCCGCCAAGTTCGTCACCAAAATTTCGCCAAGCGTTACGGACGGAGAAATAAGTTATTGTTATAGTAGATTCTTATATTATTTCCAAGATATTAAATGTTTATCAATTAGTTGTCATTTTCATTGATTTAGCGTCACTTTCATCAATTTGGTGTCATTTTCGTTAATTTTGCAAACATAAAAAACTCGCCACGTTGGCGATATTCCGCGAAATTAGTCGCTAAAATTTTTTTCTCTAAGCGTTACGTTTGGAGAAATAGGTTATTCTTATAATAGATAAATGATTATTGGCGAATTGTTGGGCGTCAAGACAAATTATTACCCATAGTATATTCTCTTTGTAATGGAACGAACTAGATCTACGAAAATGATGTTATCAAATTTATCGCATAATATTACACATAGAAAGTAAACATATTTCACAATAGTCAATGCTGTTTTTAAATTTTATGCGACTTTATAATAAATGTATTTGAAAATGTGCAATATCTCGAGAACTGTTCATGCTAGCGTACTGCAGTTTACGCCAGTCGCTTTGTGATGTAAAATTGCGCAAAAAATGATTATGTACGTCACTTTAGTGAAGGTTTTGATTTTTTGTTGCTTTTTTTTTTCAAAATTGCATTCCAAAGTTTGGGGGGTCTTCCTAACATTTGATTGCGTTTGATAGGTTTCTGGTACTCACTGATTGTAATTTTTGTACCAAATTTCGCTCGAATCGCTCCATTCGCTCATGACATATCGTCTCCACAGGCTCACTGACACGCACACACACACGCGCGCGCATTCATACACACACACATACATACACACATATACACACACATACATATACACACACGAACATCCACTCAAAAACGTTTAATTCGAGTTCAGAAATGCTCGTTCTTCGAAAACTTGAATTCGAATTTTTGAACTCATCACAATACTTTCCCTATATACTACGCATATTGGGAAAGTGAAAATACTATTTAAATCTTGTCAGTATCCGAAATTGATAGTATGCAAAGTCGAAGGAAAATGGGGGAGAGGGCCCTTATCAGGGTCCGTTGCTCCATTGTGATATAAATATAAATATTTTAAACGAAAATAATTTATTTTAAAAAATAACCAAATTTCACTTTAAAGGCACTAATTTCTAAGACTATATCGAAAATATTTCAGTTTTAAATTTTTAAGTAATAGCATAAACATTGAGTAATGTGAAAAATCTGAACTTAAGTATATGAGTAATGACAGTGTTGATTGCATTAAAATTATCTACTGAAATTTACCCTAAGAACGAATTATAACCGTGGAAGAGGTTTTAGTCATCTCCGATTTTCAGCTTGGTAGAAATCGCATAATATTAAGCATTCACACACGTACCCCAGAGGACATTACTTAAACTTAATGCATTTCCGATTCCTTTCAAGAAGGCGCGTTCAATAGCAAATATTTCCTTTTCAATCTATCTGTTAAGGGCAAAGCTGGTAGTAGGAAATTATTATTTTCACTGGGGACTGTGTATGTACATACGACATTTTCTGTTGCACATGCATGCGAAATATATTCCATTAGGAAATCATTTTGAGAAGTGTGCTGTTATTCTTATATATATGTGTTTGCTTTATATAATGCCTAATGAACATCTTGATTCTATTGTTAGCTCAAATATAGGTGATGCATTGGGAGATTGATCAATGAATCAGGAGGTGTCTGGTAGATAATGAGATACAAGTTGTACAGAAATGGATAATTTCATTTCATTTTTAACACTTTCTAACATAGTTGAAAAGTGTTTGCGACTTTGGTCATTCTGTCTGTCTGTCTGTCCGTTCGCACAATTCTGCCATAAAAATGACTTCATCAAGATGAAATTTCAGTATGTTGTTGAGACGGTCTGTGGAACATATGGGAATAAAAATGAGTAATATCACCCAAATGGCTTAGGATTTAAATAGGGTTAAAGAAATGACATACTACATTGAGCCCTATGGGACACAATTTTTCAAACATTTTTTAAGCGAAGTCAAAATTCACAAATTGCTTCGAAAATTTTAGGAAGTATTAAATTATCCCCTAAAATGTGTAAAAAATTTTCAGCAAAATATGTTAAGTAGTTATTTTAAATAAAAATTGAAATAATAATTACGCTCATGATATATGAAGAGATCACGTGACTCGTTACAAAATAAAATATTGCATTTATTTTTTTTTCTCTGTGCAAAGGTCGTGATGTTAAATGTTCGTTTAAATGTATATTTAGTGTTGAATCCGTCATAAAACCGATTTATTTTTTCATATTATCTGTGTATCTAAATTCTGTGCCAACGCAATTACAATATTTTTTATTTTAAATTATCACTAAACTTTGAATATTTCTACAACAAAGCCTAATTTTAACTAATGCAGAATGTAAATAAATCAAGCGATTGTGCAATGAGTTCTATAAAACATGCTGAATTTTGTTCACTCAAAATTATTTAGCTCTGAAGTCTGGAATAAAAGTCATATGAATGACATATTCATTGCTTTTACATAGAGCCAGACGATTTATATTTCGATGATGTCATTTGAATAAAGTTCAGTTTTTCGATGAAGGTTTAAGTTTTCAAATATAATAAATTATTGTAGTACATACTGTGGTAATTTAAAATATATATCAGCGCTAAATGTATCGCATTTTAGAGATGTTTAAATAAAATTGCATTTCAGTTGGAAAGTGTTTCACAATCAATACTTTATGCATGATTGATATTTCTTGTTTACTTATGAGAATACTTTACTTGCTATCTGACGAATAGTAATTGCAAACTCTTTTTAGTTTCTTATTATTTATTGATACCCTTCAAGAAAGCACATTTTAACAAATTTCACGTATTGATATAAATTTATCCCAGTTTGCAGTTTTAAAAGCCACCTACAATTAACAACAATTTTAACTACAATTTCACTTGATATTTTCGTACTTCAAGAAATTCTGCATCCATTCCATGCCTTATTTATCTGAAAAAGTATTTTACTCTTTGTCAAAAACGATCCTCGGCTATTGAATGACAATCTACTTATAAATAAGAATATGGTTGCGAGGTTAAACTTTTATATGCGGAGAAGGAAAATTATATTTTGTAAGGAAATGCTTGCCTTGCAAAACAGATCATCTGACTTGCATCATTCGTATCTTGGAATAAAACAAAATCGCCGGTTTAAACTTATAACTCTCATGATTTTACATTTTGGACAGATACAATTTTGAAGAATAAAAATTATGTTATGCTGGATTTACTGTACGAAATCTGATATTTTACTGAAGATGGGAACTTTAACGATGGATTTATGAAGTGTGTTTTTGTCTTTACAAATCCTCAAGAAACCCCTTCTGGTAACCTAGAAGGCTGAATATTTACATACTTTTAGTATGGACCACTGGATCGAACCTAACGTAGCCGGATTTTCAATTTTGTTTCCTATCTAACCGAAAACTGACTGTAGTTTTGTGTCCACACGCACAGTATCTATTGCGGTGTCTGTGGAGGAAGAAGTTTCAATTGCTTCTGCTTTGTACTTTATTATGGAATGTGCACTGGAATGGATCGTTATTATGGAATGTGCACTGGAATGGATCGTTATTATGGAATGTACACTGGAATGGATCGTTACTATGGAATGTGCATTGGAATGGATAGTTATTATGGAATGTGCACTGGAATGCATCGTTATTATGAAATGTGCACTGGAATGGATCGTTATTATGAAATGTGCACTGGAATGGATCGTTACTATGGAATGTGCACTGGAATAGAACGTTATTATGGAATGTGCACTGTTGAGTGTTTTGCAGTAGAAAACACAAGCGTATAATGTACATAGAATATTATAGAATATTTGGAATATATAGAAAATCTCTCATATATGACATATGGGGTTGAATCTATATAAATAAAAATGAAAATCTGTCTGTCTGTCTGTCTGTCTGTCTGTCTGTCTGTCTGTCTGTCTGTCTGTCTGTTTGTCACACCATCACGGGAGAACGGCTGAACCGAATTTGATGAAATTTTGTGGGTAGCCCAGAAATAGCCCCACTTAAAATTATATCCGTGTTTTGAGTTTCTACGACCAGTGGTTCTCGAGATATTAGTAAAAAACGAAATTTTCGTTTGTCTCATCATCACGGAAAAACGGCTGAACCGAATTGAATGAAATTTGGTGAATAGCCTTGAAATATCCCCCCATAAATTTTGTCCAAGTTTCGTGTTTCTAAGACCTGGGGTTGTCGAGATATTAATGAAAAACGGAACTTTTACCTTGGAGTTCTACTCCCTAACTCCGTGGTTTATCCAAACGAAAAGCTTGAAAATCGTTTGAAAGTGAATTAAAATTTAATCTCTGAGTTTGATGGGAGATTTTTTGCGTTAATTAGTCACTTTCTGAAAACATGAATTGTTTGAAACATGATTTAAAGGTGAAATCTATCTCCATGGTTCATGGTTTATTTAAAACAAGCTTTTACGGAACAATGAGAAGTATAGAGAAATCAAAATCGTTATTTAATTTCGCAGTTTATGTTATAAGACATGACATATTTAACATGTTATAAGATTCTATCTTATATCATGTTACTCAGAAACGCAATTAAATTAAATCTGTCTGCTAATTTTAATAATTATTTTTTCGATTTGAATAATAAATAAATGGATATAAAAATATATTTTAGAAAAGAACGATTTGATTTTTCTTATAGCATTTTTGACTGGATAATATCAATTACGGTCTTCAGGTTTAAAAATTATTATTATTTATATTTTCGGGGATTATTGATTCAAGGATTATTGATATTTTCAAGTTATTTTGCAATTATTTTATTATGACAAAAATTGTTTAAACTCATATATTGTATGTTGTACGAATCTTCTACAAATACACGTGTATATCTTTTAATCTACGAGAATATAAGTAGTACAGGTATATTGACATATGTTTTGATATATATTGGCATATATTGGAATCAATTACGACCTTCTGGTATAAAGAGTACGGATATTATTGATGTTTTCAATTTATTACGTCATCTCTTTTATTTTGGCAAATATTTTTGAGACGCATATTGTAATACGGGTAATCTTCTACTAACACATTGGCATATTTTCTGATCTGCGACAATATAATTAGTACGGGGTTGCATATATTCATTCAATTCCTATTTTTTCTTCTGTAAATTTGCTTACAAAAGGGGGCAGGATGTTTTATTCTTCAGATCTGATCGTGAAGATAATTTTGCATAGTGAGAACATATATTCTTAAACTTCTCTTTAGGAGCAATAAATTTAATATTTTAACAGAATTTGCACATGATTGCGAACTTTAAGTTTCTTTAAATTGTACACTCCGTACGAATAACGGGTGTGCTGTTAGTGGTTAATAAATTTTAACATTTTAGGAGGATATATCATGTTGCTCGGCATCGCAATTAAATTAAATGTGTTTGTTAATGTTTTTATTATTTTTTTTCGATTTAAATAATAAATAAATGGATATAAAAGTATATCTTATGAATGGACGGTTTGATTTTTCTTTTAATTATATTAATTGCTGACTGCGTACATCAATTTCATTTATTTTGGCAAAGAGTTTTCAAGCTTATATCGTATTTAGCTACTAAACTCATATATTGTGTTTAGCCAATAAATTCATATAGCCGATTGTTGAAACAGAAAAAGAGTAGAGCGGGTGTATCTTCTAATACAATTGTAGTGTTTTCATTTAGTATATTGAAACGGGATAAGAATGTTTCATTCAGATCTGCAAATTCAAAGCTACGAATTTGGAGGGATATCGCTAATTTGACAACTTTTCTTAAACTTTGCCAAATTGACGGAAATGTCGCAAAATTGATATAAACGACACACAAACAGCTGCCATAAACCTTCGGGTTGGTCGTGTGGCTTGGGTCTTCTACATATCAATGAATTTTTTTTTTTTTTTTGTTAGAAGAGAGTACTGAAATGATGTTTGGTTAGCATTTATCTGTCAGACCAACCATCCTACTTAGTAATACATTTAGCGAATTTTTAAAATGTCACCAAATTAATAAAAATGTTTTCAAATCTATAAAAATATCTTGAAATTGATAAAATTGCGCTACATAAATGATATTAATTGTTTTTTGTTAGGGGATAGTATTGTGATGATATTTCGTCAATTTGTCGCAAAGTGGAACTGTCAGTTCTACAGTCCCACTTGGCGATAAATTTGGCTATTTTTTAAAATGTCGCTAATTTGACGAAACTGTCGCCAAATGTTCCATAGAAATATAACTATTTAGACGATATTTTTTCTACCAATTTATTTGAAGCAAATGATATCATGTCGCTTAGCAACGGATTTAAATCCAATGTGTTTATGCGGCAGGCGATTTTTATTAAATTCTTTCCGATTTGAATAATGAAGATATGTATATAAAATAAATTTCATTGCCATTTCATTTTCGACTGGATAATATCAATTATACTCTTCAGGTTTAAACATTATTATTATTGATATTTTCCGGAATTATTGATTCAGGGATTATTGATATTTTTAAGTTATTACGCCATTGTTTTATTGCGGCAAAAATTGCTGACACACGCATATTGTACGTTGTACGAGTAATCTTCTAGGAATGCACGGGTATATCTTCTAACCTACGAGAATATAAGTAGTACAGGTATATTGGCATATATTTTGACATATATTGGCATATATATTGGAATCAAGTACAGTCTTCTGGTATGAAGATTAAGGGGATTAATTATATATTCAATTTATTACGTCGTCTGTTGTATTTTACCAAAAAACATTTGTGACTCATATTGCAAAACGGGAAATCTTCTACTAATAATCGGACATTATAAGTACTACGTGTATATCTTCCCATATAATTTTAGCACTTTAATTTTGACATATATTGGAATAAATGACTTCAGATTTAAAGATTACGGGTTTATTTGTATTTTCAATTTATACATGTAATCTACTAATGCAGGTTATATTTTCTAATATTCGCGTATATAATTAGTACGGGTCCCATATAATTTTAACGCTTTATTTTGCATATATTGATTCAATTCCATATTTTTTTTTTTTATATTTGCTTACATAAGGGGTCCAAGATGTTTTATTCTTCAGATATGTCCATGAAGATAATTTTATATAGCGAGAACAGAGATTCTTAAACTCCTTTTTAGGATCATTATATTAAATATTTTAACAGAATATTTTGATTACACATGTCATTTAGTATACTATAAGAATTTGGGCATGATTATGAATTTCAAGTTTCTTTATATTATATACTCCGTACGAAGAACGGGTATGCTGCTAGTGATGTAATATAATTTGTACACTTATTTCCTTAACTTTTTATAATTCAACATGGTTTACTTTTCTTATATACATAGTATAATGTATAAGGAAAACATTGTGATGGGGTTCGAAAATTAGAATTCGAGATTTCGACGTAAGAACACGTTTCAATCATCCCTGAATTCTAACTTATCGGGTTTGAGGTGATGTCTGTGTGTATGCTCACGAGTCTGTGGAGACGATATCTCACGATCGAATGGAGCGTTTCGAACGAAATTTTGTACAAAAATTACATTTCATAAATACTGGAAGCCTATTGATTTTAAACGCAATCGAACGTTCGAACCCCCCCCCCCCCCCACTCTTCAAATTTTCGAATGAACTTTTGAAAAAACCATGAAATAAACAGAACCTTCAATTGCATTACGTAAAAAATCTGATGTGGGCAAAACATGACTTTCTTTATATAATGCAATGAATTTAACACTTTTACAGTAAAAACATAATGCATAAGATCTATGGTACTGTGTTTTTATCGTTGAATTGTACATTCGTAAATTTTCCGGATGACAACATGTAAAACTTTCAAAACACCCAATTAACTTATATTTCGCGCAACTCTAAATAAACTATTATCAATGTTGATAGCATCCTCAATAAGAGATATAATCCATATATTAAAATATTTTACTAATTAATCCATCAATTAGGCGTCATTTTCATTAATTTTGTGTCATTTTTGCAATATTGACGATATTTTTCTCAATCTGCGGCGAAATATCGCCATGTTGGCGAAACTTTGCTAAATTATTCGCCAAGTTCGCCGAATGCATCACCAAGTGTTACAGACAAACGGAAAGAAGAGCATTTCTTATATACTAGAAGGTATGCCCATTATAGTAGCACTCTTGCTTAGGCGGTGGGAGAGACTATCCACAATCGAGAGGTCTCCGGTTCGAATCAAAGCGGATATTTTATTTCAACCTGTTATTCTAAATTTTCCCTACTTGAAAAAATTCATTTTTCTATCCCCACTTAATTTCCGCAAGATGTAAAAAGCTGTGATTTTCCCAGCCAAGGGACGCCAGAAAACAGGATTTCTTGATCCTTGATGCCCGTCATATGACGGAACTCAGATTTTGCGAAACATTACTTCCCATTTGGAGTAATTTTTATCAATTTGGCGACGTTTTTTTTTTGTCACTTTGGCTACATTTAAAATAGTCGCCAAGTTGGTGACGTCCCGCTAAATATCTCGTCAAGCGTTACGGACGGGCGGAAATGTGGGTTATTCTTATAGTCTACTCTTATGTCTTTTCCAAGATATTAAACTATCATCAATTAGTCGTCATTTCATTGATTTAGTGTCATTCTTATCAATTTGGCGACATTTTTATTAATTTGGTAACATTTAAAAATTCGCCAAGTTAGCGATATTCCACCAAAATCTCGCCAAGAATTATGGACGGAGAAATAAGTTATTCTTATAGCAGATAAATGACTATTGGCGTCCAAATACAAAAGTATTACCCAAAGTATCTTTTCTCATAAATGGAACGAGCTAGATCCCCGAGAATGATGTCACCAAATTTATGACATGATATTAGTCCTGAAAAGTGAACATATTTCAGAATAGTTAATATATTTTTTTAATTTTATATGATTTTTTTATAGTTTTTTTGAAAAATGTGCAATATCTCGAGAACGTTTGATGTCAGAGTTCTAAAGTTTATGTCAATCGTTTTCTAATAAAAATTAAATAAGAAATGACTACTTACGCAACTTTATTAAATGTTTTGAGCTTTTGAGGATTTTTTCAAAATTTCACTCGAATATTTAGGAGGTTCTGAACATTCGATTGCCTATAAAAACAATAAGCTTCTAGTATTTACGGTTTGTAATTTTTGTACCAAATTTCGTTCGAATCCTCCAATCGTTCGTGAGATATCGTCTCCACAGACTCACTGACGCACACACAGACATCATCTCAAAAATGCTTGTTTCGTATTCAGTGATGCTTGAAACGTGCTCTCCCGTCGAAAATACGACTTCGAATTTTCGACCAGGTCACAATACTGTCCTTATACATTATACTATGTATATAAGGAAAGTAATAATCATTTCTTATGTAATTTTTCATTAGAAAACGATTGACACAAATTTTACAACACTAGCATAAACCTTTGTCGTATATTGAAAAACCTTTCGATTTTTTTAAGGATAACTTCTTGTTTAAACTGCAAATACATTTTACTTTCCTCATATTACATAGTATAATGTATAAGGAAAGTGTTGTGATGGAGTCGAAAATTAGTTTTCAGCGGGAATGCACGTTTCAATGCGCGTGTGTGTGCGTGCGTAAGTGCGTGCGTATGTGTGTATGTGTAGACTATATCTCACGAACAAATGAAATACTGGAAGCCTATTGTTTTAAACGCAATCGAATGTTTAGAAGCCCCCACATATTCGAGTAAAATTTTGAAAAATCGTCAAAAAATCAAAACCTTTATTATAGTTACGCAATTAATCATTTCTAATGTAATTTTTCATTAAAAGATGATTGAGATAAATTTTAGAACACTAGCATGAACCGTTCTCGAGATATTGCACATTTTTCAAATAAATTTATCAAAAAATTACATAAAATTAAAAAAAGTATTAATTACTGGGAAATATGTTCACTTTTCTTATGTAATATTTTGCAATAAATTTGTTAACACCATTCTCGCGGATTGAACTTGTTTCATTGACGAGAAAAGATACTTTGGGAAATAGTTTTGTATTTGGACGCCAATATTTATTTATCTACGATGAGAATAATCTATTTCTCTGTCTATAACGTTTGGCGAGCTTTTGCGGAATGTCGCCAAATTGACGACTTTTTAAATGCTGCCAAGTTAACGAAAATATCGTCAAATTGATAAAAAAAAATTAAGCTAAATCAATGAATATGACAACTAATTTATGAAAAGAGTACAAGAATCTACTATAGGAATAACCTATTTTTATATCCGTAACGCTTGGTGAAATTTAGGCAACAAATTTTGGCGGAATATCGTCAACTTAGCAACTTTTTTAAATGTTGCCAAAATTGGGGAAAATGTCGCCAAATTGATTAAAAAATCGCCAAATTGATAAAAATGAAGCTAAATCAAAGAAAATGACGAATAATTGATGAAAATTCTATATTTTGGAAAGAATATAAGGATCTCGTTCATAAGGCTTAGCGAAAAATTTGTCGACGAATTTAGCGCGATATCGCTAACTTAACAATTTTTTTTAATGTTGCCAAATTAATGAAAATGTCGCCAAATTGATAAAAATGTCCCCAAATTGGTAAAAATGACTCAAAATGGGAAGTAAAGTTTTACAAATTTTTAATTCCGTCATATGACAGGTATACTGTCTAGTATATAAGAAATGCTCTTTTTCGGGCTGTTTGTAACACTTGGCGATACATTTGAAAAACTCGGCGAATGATCTAGCGAACTCGCGCCAACTTTGCGATATTTAGCCCCAGATGGACGAAAATATCATAAAAATTACAAAAATGACCCCAAGATGAATTCGTTATTAATATATTTATTATATGGATTATATTGCTTATTGAGGATGATATCAGTATTGATAGTTTTTAATTTACATTTGCTTATTTTAGAGCATTTTTTCACGGTGAAAGAAGTAAATTCATTGCATTATATAAGGAAAGTCATGTGCTGCCCTCATCAGATTTTTTAAAAAAGGATGATTAGTTTCACTAACTTCATGAAACATCACTAACATGTTTCACTAACATCATTGGCAAAATTATTTCTGGCTAATATAATTGAACTTGACGAAATTTACGAAGAATACTGCCAGGTGAAAGACGTTTTAAATGTTATGACCTAAAAAATCTTTTTGTGAAAAGTGGCAATGCGATATGTATAGTTTAATAGCAGCCCTTTTAAATGTTACACACTTCTTCAAAACAAAAAAAATTCCTGAAGCACTCCGTTGAATAAGTACAATTTTTATAAGGTATAACATATCGTTCATTTTTAGTTTTCCGTAAAGACGGTAGAAAAATTGCCTTCCTTGTCAGGTTTATTCGCGCATGCGCATAATGAATGTGCAGTCAGAATAATCAGAAAACATCCTGACGTGTGTAATGGTGTGTGTGTGTGGAAGGGGGGGGGGGGGGCTCGAAGCCATTTTATTCCCTTTGCGGTTTCATGAGCGGTCAAAATAGAGTATTTGATTTATAAAATTTGCGTTTTTCGCTGAATATATAACCAATATATAAATTGGTCTAATTGCACTGAGATTGTCGAAATTAATATTTAAATTGTGTCCGTCGGTAGATTTTAACGTAGAACGTAGAGTCTCCTCAAGTGATCGGTTTCGGTTTTATGATTTGGTGGCGGGGGTATCCTAAGACGACCGTTGCGCTGATGTATGATGTTGAATGCAATTAGCACTGTTATTTATACAAATGAAATTTATTTATTTTGTTATTTTGCATAACTACTCTGTTTTAACTCACAGGAAGCCTCGGGTACATTTTGTAGTAGTTTAAGGCAGGAACTTTCAAATGATTCATTTTCAAGATATTGAATATTCATATTTGACTTCATTTTCGTTAATTTAGTGTCATTTCTTCCAATCTGGCAATATTTTCAAAAAGCTGATAATTTGTCGATATTTTGTAAAATAGTTGCCGAATTTATCGCCAATTATTACAGACAGACAGACAGACAAATAAATGGCTTTTGGCGAATTGTTGTGTGTCAAAATACAAAGCAAATACAAAAAGTTTCTTCTCTCTTGAATGAGACGAACTAGGTCTACCAGAATGATGCTACAAATTTATCGCATAAAATTGCATATGGAAGGGAAACATATTTCATGTAAGTTAACGTCTTTTGCATTTTATGTAATTTTTCTGTAAATTTATTCCACACATGTGCAATATCTAGAGAACGGTTTTTGTTAGCGTTTTAGAGTTTATGTTAAAGTTCGTTCTCTAATGACAAATTACACAATAAATTATTTTTTATGCAACATTATTAAAGGTTCTGATCTTTTTATGATGTTTTTAAAATTTCATTAAAAAATTAGGGGGTCTTCCGAACATTCGATTGCATTTAAAATCAATAGAGCTTCAGTATACACTAATTGTGTAATAATCGTACCGAATTTCGTTTGAAACGCTCTATTCGTTCCTGAGATATTGCATCTCCAGACTCACACACACACACACACACTAACATACACATACTAACATACAAACTCTCTCTCTCTCTCACACACACACACACACACACACACACACACACACGCACATACACACAGACACACGCGCACACACATACTTTCACACACACACAGACATCAATTCAAAAATGCTTGATTCGTGATCAGGGATACTTGAGACGTGCTCTCCCGTCGAAAACTCGAATTCGAAATTTTCGACCCCGTCACAATACTTTCCTTATACATTATGTATATAAGGAAAGTAATATGATTCAAAAAATGGTTAGTAAAACTAATGGTATGGCAAAAATTTTTACCACCGACAATTGGAATGTATATCTACTTTGAATAATTACAAAGATTCGTTGTTTCCATAATGATGAACAGAAAGTTGATTAAAAAGCACGATAACATCTGCTACCCTATAAATGAAAACAACATTTTTTTTTCGTTTATATGATGTAATATAAAAATTGACCTTAAATAAAAAGCATATTTATTTTTAAAAATAGAAAAAATTGATGGAGAAAGTTGAGTATGGGCTAGTTTTGTTTGAGAAACAGATTCAAAAAAAGATTTGATTTGGAAGTGAAGAGCCACTTGTACATTTTCTTTTTAATCAGTAATAATATGACGTCCAATTACTTCTTTTGAGAAGACAAATATTGAACAAGATCTCAAGAAATGGGGAGGTACAGTAATTGAATCGTATACAAAGGCCGAGATAAAACATTCATTATTGCTTGAAAAATGGAAGAAATCCTCAGGAATAAAAATTCTCCGATATCAAGTACTGATAGGTGGGGTAGTATTACATATGTAAAAGTTGATTTTACTCGGTTCCCATAAAATCGATGACTTCAGATATCGGTGTTTGGGGTGTAAAAGTTTATAGATGAACTGAGAAAGTTTTCAACATTTAATGATTATGTTTTTCACGAGATTCGTTTAATTTATAACATTTAAAGCTTATAAAAGAAAGTAATGTTTTAAAATATCGGGTTATGTTTGTGTAGGCAGTTTAAAGATACATTTATAATATTAACTGGTATTAAAGCCTATCAAAGACATGGAAACTGAGACTCTTATAAATGATAGTTACAGCTTTTTTTTAATAAGTTTTATTTTTTTAATAATGTATGGCGATTAATGCCGAAAAAGTCTTAATAAAAAAAATAAAATGTCAAAAATAGCACAGTTATGCAGTAGTTGAGACTACGTGTATAAATGTGCAAATATTCAGCTTTCTAGATAACCGAAGAGTTTCTGGAAGGTATCAATTCGACATCTTCCCTTCTGTCTGCGCCGACTGGAGGGGGGAGTCAAAAATCTGGCTCAGGTTATATTACTTCGACACTATAAGTGAGCAAAGATTCGGCCTTTTAGGACAACTGGGGGCTTTTAAGGGGTCTGGAAGGCATTTCAAAAACCGTTCTATTTTCTCCGGCACCATTAGATTCTATATGGTGGTTGATAAAGTGTCAGTCTTCTAAATCACCGGGGGCTTCTGAAGTATCTGTAAAGATTTTTCGCCTTCCCCCAGTAATTTTGCCTGCCCCCGGGGTGAACTCGAAAATTATTTGCTACAATAAATTTAGCTTTCTAGGTCAGTGGAAGGGCTAAAAGTTGTCTTATTTCTTCCGCCTCCCAGGGAGGAATTAAAATTTTGGCTTCGTTAGATTCTGTATCGTGGTCGATAAAGTTGTTGTTGTTGAGACCCAGACCGTCCGATCCTCCAGAAAGGTGTAAGGTACCTGTTTGGACGGCAGGGAAGTGCCACCCAATTTAGACCGGAACCCAGTGGGGGAGACATCCACAGGGACCGTACCCTCCTTCCCCTACCACCAACCTCTCGGAAGGACTTACGGACCCACATGTTTTACGTGATGGTACTCCGCATGAACACGGCGGCAGTTGTGGCAGCGTGTAAATCCAGCGCGCAATCCACCGGGCTACCGCACCCGAGATGTGCCAACCGCACGCGGTGTTCCCAGGTGGTCACCCACCCAAGTACTAACCACGCCCGATGCTGCTTGACTTCGATGATCTAACGAGAACCAGTGTTTTCAGTAAAGTAGGGCCGTTGGCTCGTGGTCGATAAAGTGTCATTCTTCTAAATCACAAGGGGACTTCTAGAGGATCTGGAAAGCCTTTTGCCCCCCTTTATTTTGCCAGCCCCGAATCGAAAATTCAGCTCCTTTAATTTATATCCCGTGTTTAATACTATAATTGTGCAGTTTTAACTTTCTAGGTCAACGGGAGGGCTTCTAAGAGGTTTGGCAAAACAATTCGAACCCCGCTCCCCATATTCTCCACCCTCGAGAAAGAAATCTAAAGTCCGGCTATGTTAGTTTCTGTGTCGTAGTCGTTACTATGTGTGCAAATATTCAGTCTTTTGGATCACTGAGGGACATCTGAAGGGTCTGGTACAAAAACGTTTGATAATTATTATATATACATAATTAAGGTATTGTACTGCACTAAAAAATTTTCTTAAGATTTCTTTACTGTAATAAAAGTTAGTAAAAATGAGTTTTCTTTCGAAAAAATACAAAGCCTTCACACATTAGAAATCTCTTTACAGGAGGATTTCTAGAGTAGCAAACAAACACTCTACACAAATGGGGAAATTTTCCGTGAGTTGGTATGCCTCCTGGGGCCAAATGGTTAATTCTCTATTTAACATACATAATGCATAGGAGCCGAGTTTGGATCCCAAGTGCGTATGAAAATCCCTGTGCATGCACACACGCTCGTAGTTGTTTAAAATTCACTTTAAACTGCAGCTGCAGATGGAAATATCGCCCGTATGCATAAAAATAACTGTAGATCGCCAAAGAAATACAACCCAGTTTAATCTGATAGTTACCAGTATCAATCGAAGATAGTTTTTTGGTTAAATTATAAAGGGAGCCCGCGAAAGTTCTTTAACGACCTTTATTTCCGCAACCGTTAATTGTAGATACCTACCTACAATTATAAAAATATTTCAAATACGGCAACAATTGATCTTATAACAGTTTTAAATCAAATGATGCATTTTCCAAAATACACGAAATCTAACTTTTTATACGATACCTTGGTCCCCAAAGTTCCAATTAGTACAAATTTATTCATACATTAGCAGGTAAAACTCAAGATTTTGATACGGCGAGCAAAATTGAAAGAGATACACTAGTTCAAAGTTTCAGACCTTTTTCCTTGTAGAAATTAGGGTCAGTACACAGATTGAATTGCGGGTCATTTCAATTTATCAGTAAATACCGCATAATATGCATACCTAAAATCCCCCTACCAAACGCATTATTAAGTGTTACAGGACCTACTGAGACACCCTGATAAATCCTAAAGATATGACAGTAAATGAAATGTAAAATAAATATCTTGAAAGGTTTTGTTAACACTTTACAACAAAGTTGAAAAGTGTTTATGACTTTGTTCATTGTGTCTGTCTGTCTGTCTGTCTGCCCGTTAGCACGATAACTGCCGTAAAAATGACTTAATCAAAATGAAATTTTAGTATGTTGTTCAGACGGTCTGTGGGACCTATGGGAATATAAATGAATAATATCACCCAATTAGTTTTAAATTGAACCCTGTTGAAAAAATGAAATACATTGAGCCCTATGGGACCTAATTATTCAAACATTTTTTAAGCGGATTTAAAATTCACAAATTGCAAATTTTAGGTAATATTCAAATTGTTCCATAAAATATATAAAAAAAAATCAGCGAAATATATTTAGTAGTTTTTTAAATAAAAATTAAAATATTAATAACACCACTTATATGAAGCGATCACGTGACCATGGTATGAAAAGATCACGTGACCCACTTCAAAATGATATATGGCATCCATCTTGTCTCAAAATCGAGATTTTTAAAGTTATTTTTAATTCATATTGACTGCTGTATCCTTCCTAAAACCACTTTATTTTTGCTTAAATTCCGTGCATCTACATACTGAAACAACGCAATTACAATATATTTGAGTTTAAATGCTCATCCAAATTTGATTATTTCTACAACGAAGCCTCTTTTTCCTAAGTAAAATGTAAACAGCAAAATATGTAGAATGAGTTGTATTAGAATTGCTGTATTTCTTTAACACAAAATCATTTAGTTCATGGAGTCTGCATAGCTGATATGAATAAAATAGTCATTGATTTTACAAAGAGAAGGACGATTTCTTTCGATGAAATTTTACGCATAGAGTTTAATTACTTGTAGCTCCATGCTCTTAATTTTTAAATAAAATAAATTATTATAGTATTGTGATGAATGACATGAATGGGAAATTATTTATGAATGAAATGATGCTTTTATACAGAGAGCCAGGCGTGTTATTTTTTCTATGACGTCATTTGAATGAATTTCAGTTGTTTTCGATGAATTTTTCAAATATAATAAATTACCGTAGTATTATGATAATTCTAGAATTATTACCGAGGAATGTATCACATTTTAGAGATGTTTAAACCAGGCAATTTATATTTCAATGCCGTCATTTGAATGAAATTCATTTTTTTCGATGAAGGTTTAAGTTTTCAAATATAATAAATTAATGTAGTATTGTGATAAGTTTTAAAATATTACCGAGGAATGTATTGCATTTTAGACATGTTCAAATAAAACTGCATTGAAGTTGGAAAGTGTTTCATAATCGATGCTTTAAGCGTGATTAATCTTTCTTGTTTCAATTTAATACGGCCCGAACGCTATTCCGAAATGATGGATTCAGAGACGTGGGGAAGTGATTTAAGTCATAAAATTCAATATTTCTTATGTTGGTAAATTTCAGTCGTAAAAGAATCGAACTTTTGTTAGTTTTACATGCTAATGCATTGGTGCCGAGCTCGGTTAGCCTGGAAAGATTGGAGGTATGTTGTCTTTGGCGACGAGAATCCCACTTCTCTCTCAGTGCTGTTCACCGCCGCCTACGTGTGAGAAACAGGACTGGCCAGTGTTTCGATTCCGCATTTGTTGTCGAGTGCCACACGGCCATCACACGCTGTGTGACAGTCTAGGGAACCGTCTCGTGGGACAGCTGATCTCTCCTAGTCGAGCTGCAAGCCAATCTCACGGCTCGTTTATACGTCGACGATTGCAGCCGATTGTTCTGCCTATGCTGTCAAGATGCACAGACTCCATTTACTAACAAGACAACGCTCAATCACGTACTGCTCGACTTTCTCAACAATGTTTTAAAGGTGCAGCTCTCATGGCTATCCAGGGCCCCAAAAATATCACCAATAGAACACGTCTGGGACATGCTGGGACTGCAATTGAAGCATTCCCAAAGTACCACTGAATTAGCTAATCAGTTGTAAAATTTGTGGCAGAATCTTTCGCAGAGGGACATAAGCAACTTAATGACTCTATACCGCACCGAATATCGGCTTGTTTAGCTGCCAGAGGAGGCTTTACCATTTACTAATATGTCATCTTCCTGTTGCCACCTTAATATAACGTTTTCTTTTTTGCTCTCAAATTCTAATAATTTAATTCCAATCTAATAATACATACATACACTTATTCTACTCTAATAATACATATATGCCGAGTATCGCAGCTGTAGCTCAATTTCTTATGGGTTTATATAATTTTGTGCAACAGTATGTACTTCTGTCTATATATGCTGTGTGTGTTTATATCTGTGAGACTGTGGGGCCAATATCTTGTGAACGACGTGCATATTGTATGAAATTTAGTACAGAAATTAAAAACAGTGAATACTAGAAATCTTTTGATTTTAAACATAATCTAATATTCGGAAAACTCCCATATTTTCGAATGAATTTTTGAAAAAAATCATCAAAAAATCATAACCTTCGATTATGTTACGTAAATAATCATTTCTTATGTAATATTTCATTAGAAAACGATTAACATCAGTTTTAGAACGCTAGTATGAACCGTTCTCGAGATATTACAATTTTTCAAGTAAATTTATCAAAAAAGTCTTATAAACTTAAAAAAAAATTAGCTATTGCGAAATTATGTTCACATCTCATATGTAATAATAATTTGTTATAAATTCATCATTCCTGTGGATCGAATTCGATCCATTCATTCACAAGAGAATATATTTTGTATAATAGTTTTGTATTTTCATGCCCAACAATTCGCCAACAGACATTTATATATAAGACAAACTCTTCTCTCCGTATGTCTGTAACGCTTGGTAATAAATTTGGCAATCTTAGCGACTATTTTAAGGAAACATCACCAGCCTGGCGATACTTCGCCTTAGATTGGCAGAACCATCGTTAAAATTTCAACAAGAAAGATCAATCATGCATAAGCATTGATTATGTAACACTTTCCAACTGAAATGCAATTTCATTTAAAAATTTTTAAAATGTGATACATTCAGTGGTGATATCTTTTACATTATCACAGTACTACATTAATTTATTAAACTTAAATATTTAAAACTGTATCGAAATATAAATCATCTGATTCTCTATGCAAAATCAATGAATATTTCATTCATATAACTTGAATTCCAGACTCCAGAGCTAAATAATTTTGTGTGAAAAAAATTCAGCAATTCTTATGTAACTCACCTTATAATCGCTTGAGATATTTGCATTTTGCATAAGTTAAAATTAGGCTTCGTTGAAGAAATAATAAAAGTTCAGGGATCATTTAAAATCACAACTATTGTAATTGCATAGGCACGGAATTTAGAAACACAGATAATACACAGATACGCAGATAATATATGTGTGTGTGTGTATTCAAAGTATTGGAATCGTGACGCAGATCGGAACTCGAATTTTCGAAGGATCTACACGTTTTGGGACTTCTAGAACACGAAAAATCTATTTTTAGGAAGACGTTTCTGTGTTGTTGAGACCCAGACCGTCCGACCTAGACGTCTCTGTGTTGTTGTTGTTGAGACCCAGACCGTCCGACCTACCAGAAAGGTGTAAGGTAACTGTATGGACGGCCGGGAAGTGCCACCCAATTTAGACCGGAACCCAGTGGGGGAGGCATCCAGAGGGACCGTACCCTCCTTCCCCTACCACCAACCTCTCGGAAGGACTTACGGACCCACATGTTTAACGTGATCGTACTCCGCATGAACAGACGTCTCTGTGTGTAAGAGTGTATCTGTGTATGTTTCTGTATGTCTGTGAGGATATTACATCCACTCTAATTGAAAAACTAATGGACCGAATTCCATATAATTTGGTAGGTATGTTTTTTGTGGGAAATCCTGATGTTCATTAGATTATAGTACGATTCGTAATAAAAGAATCTGCCTTCTTTGCGAAATGGCGGGCAGAAATTGCCTTTATCCACTCTAGCTAAAAACTAATGGAACAAATTTAACAAAATTTGGTGTATAATATTTCAATGACCTACAAGTGATTTATATACTAAATTCAACAAAATTTGGTACATAAATCATTTGTAGGTTATTCTAGTACGATTCAGGAAAAAAGGAACGGGCTATTTTTGCGAAATGGCCCGCAAAAATCGTTAAATATAAAAATAAAGGACTACGTGTGCTCAATTATATCAGTTAAATTCCTATTTTATTCGTGATTTTTGACATCAAAAAGAATAAGACTAACCCCATTACTCTAGGACTAGTCGTTCTTGAGATATTTTAGTTTTTTCGCGTTTTAGCTACGCCACCTTTGACAATAAGTCCAGCTATCAAATGAGAACCAAATTTAAGTTTGACGTGCAATTTCAATGTCATTTCAAATACTTATGGTTGTTATTTTGTGCAGATAAACTCAAATTATTATTGAATAAATAAAGAGAATGTGAATATGAGTCTGCAGGGAAAGACATGTGCTGCCCATATCAGAATTTTTAACAATATTACAACAATAGTTTATAGAAGTGAACGGTGATTATTTGCAGGCCATTTCGAAAAAAATGTATGATCTATATTTAAAGATCCCCCACATTTTTGTAGAATAAAATGTTCAACAAATTTAAGCTGTGTACCAAATTTTAACTCCCTTGGACGTAGGAAAGTGCATTAAAAATGCCATCAAATAAGTATATCATGAAGAGTTATATAAAATAAAAAAAATTTGAAAAATTGTAATCTACCAAATTTATTTTAAAATGTGAAGCCTCTCTCATATTCAGAATGATTAAACTCTTGGAAAGATATTTATTATATAATATATCTCTTTTTTCTTTCTGGAGGATATCCTAAAAGTCAGAATTTAATTGAATTTGTTTTTTTCCCTATATTAAATAATTTTTAATTAAAAAACTACTTAACATATTTTCGAAACAATTTGTGAATTTTAAATTTGCTTAAAAAATGTTTGAAAAATTAGGTCCCATAGGGTTCAATGTATTTCATTTTTTCAACCCGGGTTCAATAAAAAACTAATTGGGTGATATTATTTATTTATATTCCCATAGGTCCGTCTGAAAAACATACTAAAATTTCATTTTGATAAAGTCATTTTTACGGCAGTTATCGTGCTAACGGACAGACAGACAGACAGACAAACAGAATGAACAAAGTCATAAACACTTTTCAACTATGTTATAAAGTGTTAAAAATGAAATTACGAAAATGACGCCAAATTGATGAATCAATTATAAAAATATGTGGATTATATTGTTTACTGCGTATGCTATCAATATTGATAAGTGCCAATTTAGAATTGCGTGAAATATAAATTAATAGAACTTCGAAATAGTTTTGCATGTTGTCAAACGGAAAAGCACTAAATGTAAAATTCAACGTTAAAACCACTGTTCTGTAAATCTTATACATCATCTTTTCAGTGTAAAAGAAGTAAATTTATTGCATTGTATCAGGAAAGTCATATGCTACCCACATCAGATGTTTACTTTCCTCGCAAGGAGAGCTGGAGGAGAATATGGAATGTGAGAATATGGTAGTGAGAATATGGAATGTGAGAATATGGAATGTGAGAATATGGAATGTGAGAATATGGTAGTGATTGGAACTTGTACCACATTTCTTGATAAATATGCTTCTAGCAGTAGATTAAGAAAACTCTTTACTCTCCTTATATGCATAGTATAATGTATAAGGAAAGTATTGTGACGGGGTCGAAAATTCGAATTCGAGTTTTCGACGAGAGAGCACGTTTCAAGCATCCCTGAATAAGAATCAAAAGTTTTTGAGGGGTTTTGTGTGTGTATGTGTGTGTTTTTCAGTGAGACTGTGGAGGCGATATCTGACCAACGAAGTTTGATACAACAATTGCAATCCATGAATACTGGAAGCCTATTGTTTTAAAAGTGTTTTTAAAGGCAATCGAATGTTCAGAACCCCCCCCAAATAGTCGAGAGGAATTTTGTAAAAGAATCAAAAAATCAAAACCTTTAATAAAGTTACGCAAATAGTCATTTCTTATGTAATTTTTCCTTAGAAAGCGATTGACAAAAACTTTAGAGCGCTAGCATGAGCCGTTCGCGTGATATTGCACATTTTTCAAGTAAATGTATCAAAAAATTACATAAAATAAAAAAAATATTAACTATTGGGAAATATGTTTACTTCTCATATGTAATACCATGCGATAAATTTGGTGATATCGTTCTCTCGTGGATCTAGCTCGTTCCATTTCTAATAAAAGATACTTTGGATATTTTGTATTTGAACGCCAATAGCCATTTATCTGCTATAAGAGTAACTTATTTCTCCGTCCATAACGCTTGGAAAGATTCTGGTGACGAATTTAGCGAAATGTCGCCAATTTGACGACTTTTTTTAATATTGCCAAATTAGCAAAAATGTCCCCAAATTCATAAAAATGAAGCTAAATCAATGAAATTGCGACTAATTGCCGAAAATTCAATATCTTAAAACGAAGTATCTGCTATAAGAAAAACCTATTTTTCCTTCCGTAACGTTTGGCAGACTTTTTGTGTCGAATTTGTCGGAATATCTCCAACATGCTGACTTTTTAAATGTTTCCAAATAGACGAAAATGTCACCCAATTGATAAAAATTCACCAGATTAATGAAACCGACGCTAAATCAATGAAATGACGATTTATTGAGTTCAATATCTTGGAAAGAACATAAGAGTAACCAATAAGAATAACCCATTTCTCCGTCCGTCTGTCTGTCCGTAACGCTTGATGAGAAATTTAGCGGGATTTCGCCAACTTGGCGACTGTTTCAAATGTTGCCAAAGTGACAAAAATGTCGCCAAATTGATAAAAATGACGCCAAATGGGAAGTAATGTTTCGCAAATTCTGATTTCCGTCATATGTCGGGCATACCTTCTAGTATATAAGAAATGCCTTTTCTCTCCGTTTGTCTGTAACACTTGCTGATGCATTTGGCGAACTTGGCGAATAATCTACCAACGTATCGTCAATTTGTCGATATTTCTCCCCAGATTGACAAAAAATATTATCAAAATTGCAAAAATGACGCTAAATTGATGAAAATGACGTCTAATTGATGAATTAATTATTAAAATATTTTAATACATGAACAACGTTGCTTATGGAGGATGCTATCAATATCGATAATTGTTTCTTTAGAGTTGCGCGAAATATAAGTGAATTGGGTACTTTGAAATAGTTTTACATGTTGTCATCCGGAAAATCACCAAATGTACAATTCAACTTTAAAAACACAGTACTGCGTGGATCTTATATATTACTTTTTGACTTTAAAAGGAGTAAATTCATTGCATTATATAAAGAAAGTCATGTGCTGCCCACATTAGATTATTACTTTTGTTATAGTGATATATGGTGATCGGGATTTCATCACAAGCCAAGATTTTACTGTATATGCATCAATGGTGGCCCTGGATACCAAAAATGACTTTTGTCTGTAGGTGGGTGTGGGAAGTTTGAGATTACGAAAGTCGTTGACGTTTCGTGATCTCAAAAACCACTGAAGCGATTTGAACCAACTTTTTGGTTTCGAGTTTCATATATTATGTAGATGTGAACGTAGAAAAATATGCATACATTTTAGTTATTAAACCTGATTTTGTCAATGTTGTGGCCCTTCGTAATCTCGAAAACCGCTGAAGCGATTTGGACCAAATTCGGGTGGTATACTTTGTGTATTGTCTAGAAGAATCCGAACAGTGTATATAGTTTAGCTGTAAGACAAAATTATCCTTTGCAATTTAAAAAATCTGATGTGGGCAACACATGACTTTCCATATGTAATGCAATGAATTTACTATTTTGACAATAAAAAAATATGTTTTTCTTATAGTAGTTATTTATATTCTTTCCAAAAAATTAAATTTTCGTCAATTAGTCGTCATTTTCACTGATTTAGTGTCATTTTTATCCATTTGGCGATATTTCCGCTAATTTCGCAACATTTAAAAAAAATCGCCAAGTTGGCGACATTCCGCCAAATTTGGCGCCAAAATCTCGCCAAGCGTTATGGATGGAGAAATAAGTTATTCTTATAGCAGATAAATAACTATTGGCGTTCAAATACAAAATTATTACTCAAAGTATCTTTTCTCATGAATGGAACGAGCTAGATCTACGAGAATGATGTCACCTAATTTATCGCAAGATATTACATATGAAAAGTGAACATTTTTCTCAACAGTTAATATATTTTTTATAATTTATGGGATTATTTGATAAGTTTATTTAAAAAATGTGCAATATCTCCAGAACGATTCATGCTAGCGTTCTAGAGTTTGTGTCAATCGTTTTCTAAGGAAACATTACATTAGAAATGTCTATTTCCATAACTTTATTAAAGGTTTTGATTTTTTGATGATTTTTCCAAAATTTCACTCGACAATTTAGGGGCTTCTGAACATTCGATTACGTTTAAAAACAATAGGCTTCCAGTATTCATGGATTGTGATTTTTGTACCGAATTTCGTTCAAATCGGTCCATTTGTTCGTCAGTTATCGTTTCCACAGACTTTAACTGACTTTTTTTATTTAAAAAATGTGCAATATCTCGAGAACGATTCATGCTAGCGTTCTAGAGTTTATGTCAATCGTTTTCTAAGGAAACATTACATTAGAAATGTCTATTTGCATAACTTTATTAAAGGTTTTGATTTTTTGATGATTTTTTCAAAATTTCACTCGACAATTTAGGGGGTTCTGAACATTCGATTACGTTTAAAAACAATAGGCTTCCAGTATTCATGGATTGTGATTTTTGTACCAAATTTCGTTCAAATCGGTCCATTTGTTCGTCAGTTATCGTCTCCACAGACTCACTGACACACACACACACAGACATCACCTCAAAAATGTCTGATTCGTGATCAGGGATGCTTGAAACGTGCTCTCCCGACGAAAACTCGAATTCGAATTTTCGACCCCGTCACAATACTTTCCTTATACATTATGTATATAAGGAAAGTAAAAACGTACTTTAGGGGGTGCACTGAACTATTCCGTAGATGGGATGGCAGAGAATTTTTTTTTTTTAAATGTATGCTATTTGTCTCAGAGGTCCAATTCCCACATGTTTTGCGAGGAATGTCTTGGGATTGCCCTGAGCCTCTAGTTTTTATTGTAGCTTCTAAAATGCTGAGAAAAAGGTATAACATAAAAATTTACATTGCATTTAGCTTCCCTCCAAACTACACATTTGCATGTTATTGTGTCATATAGCGTTTCACCGAAAATATACCGATACTCAAACAGTCTGTTGATCTGTTAAAATCGAATAAATAATTAATTAATTCTAAAAAATACAGAATTAGGCTTAATTTCCTTCTATAGTTATATTTCGAATTATATTCGCAAAGGGAAAAAAAGCGCTGTCAAAGTGGCTCACGAGAAATGGAATTTTCAAATGCCTCTCAAAAATACGTATCGATCCGGAAGTGTTCAGAATTCTGATACGCTTTTCTTAGGAAACCACATTTCGCTTTAAATTTCTTTTTTGAACTAAATCTGATCATCACATACTTGCTGCCACCGTTTCATGTTTGAAAATTGATATCTTTCGTGAAAGATTTTCTATGACGTATATACCCTCATCTGTCACTCAAAGTGAGGAAATATGTTTGGAATTTTTAGAAAACATAGAGGCCAAGCAACGTAGTTATAGTTATGAAAAATTTAAAAGACGGTATTTTGTTTTCATTTCGAAGTGGCACTTTAAATGCAGTTGAAAAATATATTAATAGTTTATGACAATATTTTTTATAGATATGTTTCGTTTTACAGTTTTATTTAAATTTCATAATTTAAAATTACTATTACCGATACCAATGCTAATTCAGGACAAACGAAAAATTTAATTTATTAATTTAATTCTGAGTAAAAAAGTTGGTTTCATTTTATAAAGGCGATCTTTGAAACACTAGACCTAAACATTTAGTAATAATGACCTTCATAACATGCAGTAGTAATTTAGAAAATTAAATTTCTATAAGAAATTACTACAAGGAGTAAATTTAGCAGTGAGAGTACTAAAAATAGGTAAAATATGTACATAGCTCAAACATGGAGGTAAAAAGAAGTTAAAACTTCCTTATCTGGAAAATTTCAATTTTTTTTTTGAGAAAATAATTCATGTGCAGCTGCGATAAGATAAATTCTACCGAACTGTATGTATTTCCGTGACAAAGGGCTGAATTAAATAATATTTATGTTAACTGTGAATTTTGTAGAAAAAATTATTGGAGCAATGCAAATTAGAACACAAATAATATATAAATTCCTACGAATTTAAATATTTTACCTTTCACTTACATTTTTTCCTCAATATGTTCTGCACCCTGTTCTACAAACGGAAACAAAACACTTGCTACTTCTACTCACAATTAGCTAATTTTAATTGGAAAACAAGAAAGACTAAACATGCATAAAGCATTGATTATGAAACACTTTCCAACTGAAATGCAATTTTATTTAAACAGCTCTAAAACGCGATACATTCAGCTGTGATATTTTCAAAATCATCAGAATACTACAATAATTTACTATATTTGAAAACTTCAACGAAAACAAATGAACTTTATTCAAATAACGTCATCGAAATATAAATCACCTGACTCTCCATATAAAAGCAGTGAATATTTCATTCATACTCTTTTTTCCATTCATTTCATTCAGCGGCGATATTTTTTAAATTATCATAGTACAATAATTGGAAACTTAAAACTTCATCAAAAAAGACAATGCTATAAAATCGTTGGCTTCTCTATCAAAGTAAAATCAATGAATATTCCATTCATATTACTTATATACCAGACTTCAGAGCTAAATTTTGCGTTAAAAAATTCAGTAATTCTTATACAACTCATCTTACAATCGCTTGTTTTGTTTACATTTTGCATATGTTAAAATTAGGCTTCGTTGTAGAAATAATCAAAGTTTAGTAATCATTTAAAATAAAAAATATTGCAATTGAATAAGCACAGAATTTCGAAACATAGATAATATGCAAAAATAAAGCGGTTTTAGGACAGATGCAAAACTAAATATAAATACAAGAAAAATCAATCATGCATAAAGCATTGATTATAAAACCCTATCCAACTGTAATTGTATATAAACGACTCTACAATACACACATTCAGCTGCGATATTATTTTAATTATCACAGAACTACAATAATGTATTTTACTTGGAAAATTGAAACCATGGAGGTAAAAGTACGTTCTAACTCCATGCTTAAAACTTCATTCAAACTTTATTCAAATGACATCATCTAAATATAAATCGTCTGGCTCTCTATGTAAAAGCAGTGAGCATTTCCTTCTTACACTTTTAATCCAGACTCCAGAGTTAAATTATTTTGGGTGAAAAGAATTCAGCAATTCTTATACAACTCATCTTGTAATCATTTGTTTGCATTTTACATTCATTTAAGTTAGGCTCCGTAGTAGAAATAATCAAAGTTTGATGATCATTTAAACTCAAAAATATTGTAATTGCTTTGGCGCAGAATATGGATGCACAGAAAAAACGCAAATAAAGCGGTTTTAGAAGGATGCAACACTAAATTAAAAATTAAAAGGAACTTTAAAAATCACGATTTCGACACAAGATGGATGCCATATTTCATTTTAAAGTGGGTCACCTGACCTCTTCATATTATATGGGTATCATTATTATTTTAATTTTTATTTAAAAAACTATCGAACATATTTTACTGAAAAATTTTTTATATATATTTTATGAGATAATTTGAATATTTTCTAAAATTTTCGAAGCAATTTCTGAATTTTAACTTCGCTTAAAAAATGTTTGAAAAATTAGGTCCCACAGTGTTCAATGTATTTCATTTTTTCAACCCGGGTTCAATCCAAAACTAATTGGGTGATATTATTCATTTACATTCCCATATGTTCCACAGACCGTCTGAGCAACACACTAAAATTTTATTTTGATAAAGTCTTTTTTATAGCAGTTATCGTGGGAACAGACATATAGCCAGACAGACAAACAGAATGAACAAAGTCATAAACACTTTTCAATTATGTTGTAAAGTGTTAAAAACAAAAATTATATACTAAACACTACGTTTTCCTATTGTATCTAAACGTCTTCCTATTGTATTTTTGTCTTCCTAAACGTTTCGTCTTCCTAAATGTCGTCTTCTTAAACGTTTTCCTATTGTATAGTAAACGTCAAATGAGAACAGATATGACGTTTCATGTTTTATCTCCTTCTCTTTAACTCCATGATCACAAGTATTAATGTGCAAAATGATTCAAGTAAGGAAAGACATGACACGTTATATACTTTCTTATAGAAAAAGTATGAAATTCCCTACATTACTGATAACGATTTTCTTGAAAATAACTGCCTTTTCCAAAATGTTAATTCTGTCGGTGATTTTAACAAATTATCTTAACAAAAGTAAATAATAAAATTTACTGATCACAACACACCCTCGAAGTTAAACTTCTCGCCCATTTACCTCTGCATTTTATTCTTAAACATCGCACATTTCTGAGCGTTTTTCTTTCTTTATCATCAACCCTGTTGATGATTGTTTTAATTATCAATTATTGTGAAATCATTTACGAATGGCCCTGGAACTACCTCTACTAAGTTAGCTTAAGTTGCAATTTCTAGGTAATTCTGCAGTTGGCTATTTATGAATAGAAATACTTTGATTATGACCACTCTAAAGGTCACATTCTTCGTTAAAATTCTCGCAGTAGTCCCGTGTCCGATCCACGACGACGTCCAACATTTTCTCCGTGTCTATACAGAGTATAGCTACGATAAAATTGTAGGTCCGAAAGTCCTTTCGAGAGGTGATGGGTCAAGGAGGGAAGGTATCTATAAAGCAAGATAACATCTCTGTGGCTTCCACCTCTACAAAGTTTTGATCTAAATTGAGTGATATGAGGCAAATGTTAGGCTTCTATCATGGCGTGCAGGGGTCTTTGGGGCAGCCTCTCTCTTTTTTTATAATCTCTCTCTCATCCCCCCCTCTCGTTTTTTACAATGAACTTTGGTTTTATGGGCTTATTTTGGCCTAGTTCCTGATAAATGGGATTAGTTACAACAGCACAATTCAGTATAATTTGATCACATTTCTTTCTAAACTGTTATTTATATTTCGTAGTAAAATACACACTTAAATTATACAGTAAAATACACAGAATAGGGCAGTAATTTTCAAATTATCTTAAAAATGTTCGAATTCAAATTTTAAATAACTGTTGATATTCAATAACAAATACTATTTTTAATTTTTATTGTATGTATTCAAAACATCATGTAAAGAAAATGTCAAAATATTTGCAGGTTTTTATACAGTATTGTCACATATTTCGAAATTCTGTCGTTTTTATCATTAACTGTATTATTTTCCTGTAAAAAAAACTATACATTTTTCTGTTTTTATACAAATGAAACAATATCGAAATGCTGTTTTGGACATTTTGTACAAAAATAATTTACTATAATGTTTCATAGATATTTTTGGGTAAAAAAAATGTGGATTTAAAGTATACTAATGTGAAAAATATAGGCACAGATGCAGTATAATCCCTTTTTCATACTTGTCGATTTTATGTGAGATTCTGGCAATTCCTGCTTTGATTTGGACATCATTCCATTCTGGCGGCCCTTTCCGCGTCTTTTGTCGCCCTTTTGTAGCCATTTTGTCGCCTTTTTATTTCCACTTTGTCCTCTTTTGTCGCCATATGTCGCCAAGAAAAAAATAGCAACATTTCATTTTGACAACACTTTTCGAGTCTTTTGTCGTCCCTTTGTCATCTTTGGTCGATCTTTAGCCGTCCTTTGTCGCCCCCTTGTCGCCAAGATAAAAATTGCCCTTTTGTCACCAAGGTAAAAATTGCCCTTTTGTCGCCAAGGTAAAAATTGCCCCTTTGTCTCCAAGATAAAAATTAAAAATTTTTATGATTTTCATATTGTGCTCAATGAGCCACAGAACACCTGCTGCACAAACAGTTCTTGCTACATGCGACCTGCGACAGCTAGCTGTACCGGATTCTGTGATGTTTCTTTAGCGGGCGAGCGTAGCGAGTTAAGCCCGCGAAGCGGTCGTAGGCCCATGCTTCAATTGCTACAGATCAACTGTTGCACAAACGGTAACAAAAGGGCAATGTTTACCTTGGCGACAAAAGGGACGACAAAAAATGACAAAATGGTAATAAAAGACGCGGAACATGTTCCTGGAATTGAATGTTGCGAGTTTTACTATGGCGACAAAATGGCGACAAAAGACGACAAAATGGCGACAAAAGACGCGGAAATAGTTGTCAGAATGGAATGTCCTTCATACCATAGCACAGATTGTCAGAATCTCACCTAAAATCGCCAAATATAAAAAGGATTATACTACATCTGTTCCAAAATACGTATTTTCCATTTTACTTCCATTTCTCCATTTTTCCATTTTACTGCAATGCATACTATAACGGCAAGGAAAGGTAAAATATATGAATCTTAGAATTGCATGGATTTGCATACTTTGGGCTTTTCTGAACATAAATCAAGATTCTTTTTTAATGATTCCTATCTATGAGCTCAATATCTCTCAAACCAACAGTTCCAATGGAATTTAGTAGAATCCTCCCAATCTATAAAATATTTGATGTGGACAGACATGACTTTCCCTACATAATGCAAAGACTTTACTTCTTTTATTGTCAAATAATGAGTGCCAAATAATGATATACAAGATCCACAACCCGATTTATCGTTGGAAAGTATATTAAAATTCGCTTTTGTCGATGACAATATGTAATACTAATATTTCAAAATTCCAAATTAATTTATATTTCGCGCAAATTTAACTTGACAATTGGAAAAATTAGTATAATATGCCACGCCATATTGTCCAAATATTAAATTATGTTACATATTAATTCATCAATCTGGTGTCAATTTCATAACTTTAGCATTACTTTTCAAATTTCGTGACATTTTCGTCAATTTGGAACCATTTTCAAAAAGTCGCCATATTGGCGTGTGTGTGTGTGTGCATGGTTGTGTGTGTGTTCATGTTTGTGTCTGTGTGCATGTTTGTGTGTGTGTGCATGTTTGTATGTGTGTGCATGTTTGTGTGCGTGTGCATGTTTGTATGTGTGTGCATGTTTGTATGTGTGTTTGTGTGTGTATATACATATATGTGTGTGTGGGTGACTGCGGACCGGATATCTCACGAACAAATGGAGCGCTTCAGAGATGGTACGATTGGTACGATTATTACAATCAGTAAATAATAGAACCCTATTTAAACGCGATCGAAAAGCGATCGAAAATTCGGAATATCCTCTGGTTTTTGAATGAATTTTTGAAAAATTGTATTACAAACACAAAATCTTCAATAATGATTAATAAAAAATCATTTCGCACGCAATTGACTCAAACTTTAGAACGATAGCATGAACTGTTTTCGAGATATTGGACGTTTTTCAAATAATTTTTTCAAAAAAATTACATAATATTTGTAAAACAGTAAGTATCATCCAATACTATGATCACCTTTCATATGCAATATGATGAAAAAAATATGACAAGAAAAGACTGTTCTTGTGGATCCAGCTCGTTCCAGTTAAGCGAGAAGTTACTTTTCGTAATAGTTTTGTATTTTGCCGTCCAAGAATTTGTTAATTGTTATTTATTTCCCGAGATATTAATGTCAGTTGCTTTTTGATAAAGATTTTGCATATAAGTATGAATACGTCATACTATTTAGACTAATGTCGCTCAAAGAGCAAAATTTCGACTTAAGTGGTATTAATTCATATGCCGAAAATATTGTGGTGTCTATCTTTTGTTCTATTATTTCGCTGTAGAAGAAATATTGCCATTGCATTATGTAGGAAATGCCTTGTGATGCCCACATCAGATTTTTTTTTATGTATGCATAAGAAATTTGAGATATTTTGTGTTTCAACTCACCGCATCACGTGCATTCAGAGCTGCATATAGATAAATGTTTGAAACTTATGTAAAGTATATACACGGTGTCCTTTAAAGTTGTAAATAGGCTCAATAAATTTTGAACTATGGTAGCTAGAGCTATGAAAGTGATTTATCTGCATAGTAAAATGGCCATGGACTATCAGATAAGGATAAAATTTGAAAGTTAGACTCCTATCTCTGAAATTGTGAGAGATATATAAAAATAGGAATAAGAACGTTGTAGATAGTAACTTCTCAATCTTTTCATAAATGCTCACCATCAATGCTAAAATTCATTAATTTAAGTACCACCAACAAAAATTTCTTGTATACAGATCGGAAGACTACGCCCTTAATTAAGTTACTGTGACATATTTTTATTTCGTTTCAAATAACATTGAACAAAATAATAAATATTAGCAAATACGATTAACAATATAGTTAACTAACACTGTGATTATTAATTAACAATATAATTAACAAAACTGTGTAATGTGATACCTGTGTTTGTTTGATCAAAAATTGGTTTCTTTATATCTGGTTTTATTTTACTAAACGTAAATTTTCTCCGAATTTTATTCCATATTTATTTTTTGAAATAGAACATTGAAAATGATTCTGCTTCATTTAAGCATTTCAAACAAAATGGTAATAAAAATATATTGCGATTTTTGAAATGTCTTAAAAAAGTGTCTTTATTTTCTTTTTTTTTTTCATATAAAATCTACCAGAAGTTGGCTAAAGAGTTGTTTTAAAATCAGTCATTAAATTTCTGTTACGCAAAATATCATTAAGATGCTCTATTTTTCTTCAGAATACACCCATACATCACTTTACGGCCTAGATACATTCCGGAAAAGTTGGCCGTAAAGCGAGAAGCCGTATAACGAATCAATTATTTTGATACAAACCCATACAAATTCAATTGGATCTGTTCCAATTTTTTATAAAATAATATAGTTTTTAGTTCATAAAGCATTTTATTCTTTTTATTTCTTATAAAAATGCTTACATAAAAATAAAAGTACAATAAAAATAAAAGTCTGATGACGAACATTAACATGAAGAATCAGTAAGCTATAATATGCTGCCATCATTACTTTCCGCTGTTGTGGATTGGCCCAGTTTAAAATATTAGTTCAACGCCGTCTGCTTCGTCTTGCTTTCGGCTTTTTTTTTGCACCGTTTTGTAACAGGTAATGGCTGAGTTTACTCATCGAGACACTTTAGCGCTGCGTTCTTCGTCGGGATCATTTTGAAGAAGGATGTTTATTCCCTGCTCGAAATAAGCCAAGCCAAGACTCATAATTGCGGGGTGCCTGTACCCCATGACACACAACCCCACATCTAATGTGTAGCAAAGTCCTTTAGTTGGAGCGATTTTGTAGTCAAATAATGCACTCAGCTCTGAAGAGGGTGCTCTTGGAAGTCACTTGCTGTAACATGGGTGAGATGGAGACTCTGTCTTGGAAGGCTGATCTGGTAAGTAGATAGGAAAGGGAAGGGGGAGGGGCTAAGACAAGGACCAATCAGAATGATTGGACTGGAGTGTTTGTAAAAATATATATTCAGTTTAGGACTGATTTACCAGAATATATTTAAAGATAGAGTACTATAAGTACTATAAGCACAGTAGTTACAGTTTACAATTGGAATTAATAATTTACAATTTACTTTAAAAGCTATAAGTTTTCCCGAAAGTTTTCCTCAAAGGAGGCACAAGACTCTTTTCCTCAGCAAAAAAATTACACTAAAGTTTGCAAAGCTAAATAAACTGCAGATGGTGTGCAGAGTTTGAAAAAACAAGTACATTTTGTACAATATAAATGAAGACACTAGGATGTTACTATTGAACGTGGACGAGAGTACCGTACACACGCAACGCGAGTGGCAAGTGCTAGCCGTACTATTGGCCTGTGCGAAAAGCGCTAAGTCCTTGAATTGGAGTGGCACCATCTATCTTCGATCAGTGAAGGGAGTTGAAAAACTAGGAGACACCCGTTTGAGGGACTAGGAATTGACGCTTTTTCCATTTGATCTCGTTAGAACCAAATAGAATGTGTCGAGGCCTGCGCTTCCTAAGATAGACGCGATCGGATCGTAAATCTGATCAACGTCTCTCATACAAGGTCTACTGGGCTCGAAATAAGAAAACGCATTCGACAAGTTTTTTGCTGTTAGCTGTTGGAATATAGCAGGCTCTGGCTCCTCATCAAGTGCTCGTTCTGTTTCTAACTTGATCAGTTCCTTGTTTGAAAGAGGTTCTCTGTCAGCATCTAGAAAATCAATCAAATCACCTTTTTCCAAATCCTCATAACCAAGATTGTTTGCTAAGTTGAATATGTTTTGTCGAATTTCAGAAAGAGAATTAACTTTAGGCTCATTAGTTTTTATGCATTCGGGCCATATTTTTTTCCAAACATGGTTCATTGTGGTTGATTTCAATTCCTTCCACGATTCGCTAATGTTGTCTGCGGCATCTCTGATGCTGTAGTTTTACCAAAACTGTTTTATCGAAGATTCACCATCGGTTTCGTGAATAAGTTTACGAAAAGTTCTGCGTAAATAATAAGCCTTAAAAGTGGATATTCCACCCTGATTCATTGGCTTTATCAGAGCTGTTGTATTTTTGGGAAGATGCTTAATCTCCACATCTTCAGATAATTCAGATAAATTAACCGGGTGCCCTGGAGCATTATCCAAAATGAGCAATGTCTTGTTGCTCAAGTTATTGTCCTTCAAATATTTATTTACTTCTGGGCAAAAGTAATTTTAAACCAGTCTTCAAAGAGAATCCTAGTCATCCAACCTTTCTTGTTGGATATCCAAATGACCGGCAATTGTTTTTTGTTCACCCCTTTAAAACACCTTGGATTTTTGGAAAGATATACTAAAAGTGGTTTTAGCTTAAAATTCCCTGCAGCATTAGCACCAAGGAGCAAAATTAAACGTTCTTTTGACACCTTATATCCCGATGCAGACTTTTTATATTATGAAATGTAAGTTTTTTCAGGCATTCGTTTCGAGTCCTGTCTCGTCTACATTGGAAACTTGTTCAGGTCGGTATCCACCTCTTTCAATAATTCTTTTCAAAATGTTGGGATATTCTTTAGCTGCGTCATCATCGGCACTAGCGCTTTCACCTTTCATTTTTAAGTTGTGCAAATTGTGGCGATTTTTGAATTTTTCAAACCAACCTCGGCTTCCTTGGAATGTTACAACTTTCACAGATGCATCAGTATCCTCCCTCTTTAAATTTTCGAAAATACTTTTAGCATTTTCTTGGATAGTCATTTGGCTCATTGGCATCCTTCGTTGATTATTGTCTTCAATCCACATATCTGATAATTTTTCCATTTTTTCCATAATGCTGCTTCTTTGGCGAGTTAATTTTGAGACACTAAAAGATGCAGCAGATAGTGAATGTATTTTAATTTCTTCTTTTCTCTCGCGAATAGTTTGAACGGTATACTTCGCCAGTCCCATTGTATTACAAATTTGAACAATTTTCTCACCAGTTCGGTCTCTAGTGTGACAGATTTTCGGCTTCTCTTTTTATTTTTATCAGTATCAACCTCCAAATTCAATGAACGTTTCGGTGGCATTTTTTCCTGAAAAACGGACGATTATATTTAAAAGAATTAATGAATTAATTAAATATGTAACGAAAATACCATATTTCTAATACATACTTACCAAATATGTTTACAATTCACCAATTAATACAAACAGAAACAACACCCAACCAGAAAACAAACAATAATAAACACGTCTAACTACATTAAAGCGACAACGCATTAAAATGATGACAATGTTGTGCCAAACGTTTCTCATATTTTCGTGAGGTAAAATGTAACAGTGTCGACTAAAGGGAGAAACTGAAACTGAATAGAAGGTCGCTAACAGTACAGCATTTTTTTTTACCGTATAACGAAACATTGTGGGCAGTAAATCGAGAAAGTGCCATAATTAAACAAGGCCGTTACAGCGAAATGCCGTGTAAAGAGCGGCCGTATAGCGAGGTATAGATGTATAGTAAAACTTTTACGCTGTATATCGCTTAAATTATCCACGTACCACCAGTTATTGTTTCACTTACCACCAGTAGTATGCGTACCACTGTTTAAGAGCCGCTCTTGTATGTCATCCTCGAATTGCTAGTAAGAAATTACATTTTGTTGAAACATATGGTGCAAACAGAAAGTTCTAAGCATTATTGGGAGTATCGTGCGCTAATGATGACTGTAACACGTAAAACTGCTGCTGCAGACAAATTATGCAAGAATATTTGATAACGATCGCGTATCATCAGATGTGTGTACTTGTGTGGTGCACATGATGAGCATCGTGTTGCAAAGTCCACTTAGACAATAAGAGCTTGCAATTTCGTTCCAGTAGTTCAACGGTAGAGCATCGGCTGGCTAGTTAGGAGATCTAGGGTTCGATTTCCGGTTGGGGCAGCAAGGTTCTTTACAATGGCGCCCGAACAAATCAACCCTGTAGGTTAGTGCAGAGATGTCGGAGGTCTGAAGACCCCAGACCGTGCGACTCACATAGTGGGTTTAGAGTAGCTATCTGCACGGCCAGGAAAGGATATCTCCTGCATTCAGGAGGCTCCCAAGGTCTACCATCCCGCCAAACGAACTTTTATTTAGGTCTAAAAATATAACAATTTATGAAAAATATTGTGATTAAACAGACAGTTTTACATTATATTTGAATTTGACAAGTACATCCATTTTACAAAAATGGGAAAATGGTTATTGCGAATATAGATAAAAAGATCATTGAAAAATAATATTTAGAGTGAGGTATAATAACATAATGAAAAATAGAGTAAAATGAAAGAAAATAATAAAATTTTAAAAGTAAAATTTAGAAAATATATAAAAAGAAAATATATGAAAAGGAAACAAATTAGGCGTATGAAAACAAAAACAGAAATTTAGAATAAAATTTAGAAAAGAAAAATAAGAAAAAAAAAAATAAAAAGGGTCAAAAGAAAAAAAAAAGATCCAAAAAAATAAGAACAGTTAATATAGCTTTTTTTTTTAAAGAAAAAAATGGAGGGAACACAATAAGTTCATATAAGTTATAAGAATGAAATAATAATAATAATAATAATAATAATAATAATAATAATAATAATATTAATAAGTTATAATAATGAAATAAGATGTCGGAGGTCTGAAAGTGACCCTAATACGACTAGTACGGATTCAGTGGACTCTGGAAGATTGAGCGTCGATTTCAAATTGAGAGGATAACGACCACGCAGGATACTAATCTGGGTAAAAATAGTAGTAGCAGGAGGCTAACCTGAGGTAAAAATAGCAGAAGATGGTCAATGAGATTGTCAGTTGACCGCCAATCTGACATTATAGAGGAGAGAATGCAGAGCCCACGTCGACGATAAGAGCTTCCAATTTCCTCCCAGTAACTCAACGGTAGAGCGTCAGCTGGCCAGTTCGGAGATCCAGGGTTCGATTCCCGTCTGGGTCAGCAAGGTTCTTTGCAGTGCAATAAAAGTTCATGATAGGGTATTCGAATGAAAATTATTGCAAGATGGTAATACTGTATGGCGAATTTAAGCGAAGCACTCTGGAAGCTGCACTGCATTATTCCTTTTCGATTTCCCACTGCTCTACGTGCATTCGTAATGCTGGAGAACGCACAATCGGAAGTTCTTTCCTGCATACAAATAAGTATTGTGCGTTGACGGTGGGTATATTGAACATACTTTATGTTTAACTGAAAGTTGTGTAAATAGCGCTTTTGTATTAAATGAAATAACGTTTCCTACTAATTTGGTTTGGTTTACAACTTTCTAATGGACAAGCTTTTTAAAGGTGATAGTTTTGTTAATAAATACCAAAGCATAATATACTATGCACCAAACTTTATATTTCTGTAAATTGGTTTAGATACGGTACCAGGATGTTTTATCCTTTCATATTTTTCAGCCAGCAGATAATTTTGTAAACATATTTTCTTATATTTTATATTTTTACAGATAATTAAATTCAATGTTTAGATTGAAATATTTTGAAAAGCAATATAAATGCGTTTAGTTTTTGCATGTACTTTAAATTATATGTACATACTTAATATCTGCTAGTAAATATATAATTACGAAATTATAGTTGTACAAAAAATAATGTACAGGGTCTTTATAATTAAAGTTCCGCTTTGAAATGGCTATAAAAGGAAAACTACTGGACAGAATGTTATCAAACTTGGTAATAGTTTACAGGAGGTCATGAGTTTTTATTTTCCGCAAAAAAAAAAAAAAAAATTCAAAACTCACCGTCAGCGGGGAATGGCGCTGTATGCAATATCGTTAAACGAAATAAGACATGAAAACATCGGTTTAAAAAGTTTTTAATCGTTTCTAAAACGTGTTACAAATCATGTTCAATGTGGATTCCACCATTTCCTGAAAGCAAGTTACATCGCATTACTGCATTCTCAAGAGTAGCTCTTAACATATCAGGAGGAATGTTACGGACATGTCGGTGCATCACATTTTTCAATTCCGTCAAATTGTGTATGTTATCACCATAAACAGTGGCTTTGAGGTAACCCCATAGCCAGAGGTCACAGGGGTTGAGGTTTGGTGACCGGGGTGGCCAAGAAATGGGGAAGTGTCGGCTTACAATCCGGTCATCCGTGAAATGTTGCTTAAGTAACTGTTTGACACATGTACCAATGTGAGATGGAACCCCGTCCTGCATAAAAATCGTGGTATCTAAGCCACTGTTTATGGTGATAACATAAACAATATGGCGGAATTGAAAAATGTGATACACCGACATGCTGGCTTGACCGACATTTGGCTTGTGGTAGCTTATTGTGTGGCCGGGGGACATGTCAATGTGATACACCACAATGTGAACACGCCCGTGAGCATACCTGTGTATACACGCTTATGAGCATGCGGTAAGCTTAACGGGCGTAAAACGCCTTAAAAGGATAAGCCATAAATTATCCTTTCGCCCTCTGAGCTGGCGAAATACGCTTTAAATAATCTCCTTTCATACGCCCTAAATAAGTGCGCGAGACGCATTCAAATGGGGGATGCGAAACGCTTGATATCAACAGTACTTTATAAAATTACATACCTGCAATGTTGAAAAATGCCGCCAGTTCCTTTACCGTAAACTTACCGCGTTTCAAGAATCTCACACATTATCTTAGCTGGCAAATGAATGTCAAACGCTGGCAAACATTGTTGTGGATTCGGTGACGTCACATTTCTAAGCTCCCCACTTTGCTAGTGACCAGTATGGAATAAATGAGAGTAATATGTTCAGTGAGGAAAAGTTGTTGCGATTCGCGAACTTCCTCTACATAGTTTTGCAAATTTATGTGAGGTTTCACGTAAGTAATTGAGTAATCCATCATATCAGGAATTGGGTAATACTTTTTTATTCGAATAAGAAGATAGTACGCAAAATATGCATGCCAAAAATTCGTATTGGGCAAAACTACAATATTCGGATGTTGCAATATACATTAAATATCATAATGCTTTCCTAGTTCGGTGAATTTTCAATTGTTTTTTAAATATGAAGGAATTATCTTCCGAATTCAGTTCGAAACTCGTTTGAAAGAACGTTCTTCGCTATTTCAGATGGTGTCAAGGTGCATTTTCTGTGATGATATATTCATTTGCTGGGAAACCGATTTGTGCGAAAATAACTCAGAATAGAGCTTCAACGTTTAATAACTTAAACACTAATTCGAATTTAAAAAAATGTAGACGAGGTGAATTTTTTTTCGGTTGTCTGAAAATTCATGACTATGGGTTGCTTAGATTTTCCTCTACGCAACCTGAAAACAAACAGAGTGACATATTTCTATATTATTATAGATGTAAATAGTGGTTCGTAAACTATAAATATTTAGGAGGACCATCGTTATGCTATATTTTTTCAACAAGCACCACTGCACTAATAAATATGCAGCATAATTAAACTATTCAAATAATCCAGAGAGCAACAAATTAGATATTTACGAGGCTCATATACGGATTACCTACCTCAATAGTAATAATAAGTCACAGGTTTTGTATTCTCTTGGCTTTCACAATATTTTATGGATTTAAAATTATATTAGAACTAAACTATAATAATTTGAAACTTCATTTCTGTGAACAGTGATGTAATTAAATTGTTTTGACAATTTTGAAAATTTATCGTATAAAATTGAAAATGTATCTATCAGTATATATTTCTTCTGCCACCCAGACCGTCCGACCTGCCCGAAGGTGAAAGATATCTGTTTGAACGGCCAGGAAGTGCCACCTAATTTAGATCGAAACCCAGTGGGGAAGGCATCCACAGGGACCGTACCCTCCTCACCGTATCACCAACCTCTCGGAAGGACTTACTGTCCTACATGTTTAACGTGATCGCACTCCGCGTGAACACGGTGACTGTTTGGTCAGAGGCGGATATGGGTCATCCTTGTGCAAACTCCGTGCGCTGACCACTGGACTGTCGCTGACCACTGGACTGTCGCTGACCACTGGACTGTCGCTGACCACTGGACTGTCGCTGACCATTGGACTGGACGCTGACCACTGGACTATGAGTGCGGGTGCTTCTTTTTCTTCTTCGACTCAGACAGTCCGACCTACCCGAAGGGTGTGTTTGGACGGCCGGGAAGTGCCACCCAATTTAGACCGGAACCCAGCGTGGGTGGCATCCACAGGGACCGTACCCTCCTTCCCCCTACCACCAGGCTCTCGGAAGGATTTACAGACCATGTGTTTAAGGTGGCCGTACTCCACGTGAACACATGGACCGTTTGCGCAGGCCGATAATCGAACTCGGGTCGTCCGAGCGCAATCCCAGCGCGCTAATCACTAGGCTGTCCCACCCCTCGCAGCATATATTTGTGTTGTTGCTGTATTTACAAAGTGTTTATGTTATTAAGATATTATCATGGCCGTTCATTGGTTATTTTTAATTACGAATATACCGCCAAACATTTTTAGCAAGGAAAAACAGCTTTTATCACACAATCTTTCGGGAAATACAGTCGAAATCACCTTTAAAGCACGTTCGGCGAAATAAAAACAATTCCATAAAAGTGTTTACATAGTTTAAAATGTCGAGTGCTTGATAAAAAAAATAGTCTTACCTCCATCCGGGGCATTTCTTTAATTAAATAGTGCCCAAATAAATCCACCAACTTCCAGTCTTCATGAGCTTGTGTTCTGATAATGAGACGAGAAAAGTGAAAATCGTCGTCATTCTATTTTATGTAGTAAAAACTTGCTCATCTTATTTTATTTTAACTCTCAGGAGACATGCACTTAACAGTATATCCGAACTGATGGACAAATGTTATCATAAAAGATGCTTTCATGGTATAGAACAATTAATTTAAATAAGTTCTAATGACAATTGATAAAACTGCTGCTTGTAGAAATAAAACTTCCAATGCTTCCTTAAAGAAAGCAGGCATATTAAAATTTTCATCTGCCTGCTTTCTTTAGGGAAGTATTGAAAGGTTTATTTAAGCTTTAATGGCTGTACCTGCTAAAAGGGACTACAATAGTTTAAATCGTTTGAAATATTTTTGTGTATTTGTTTAAGGAAGAGAGGGGGGGGGATTTAGCCAGACGGATAAGTCTTTAACTGCTGCAATTGCTCTGGACAGTAAGTATGGGACTTTAAGTAATAAATTTCACTTGAATTAACGTTTTATATATCACGGATTTTTTAATGTATCCCTTATCATTTTTTTAAATAAAATTATTTACATAATTAAAATATATTGCTATTTTTAAATTAGAATTCAATATTTACGTTGGATGTTATCATTTAATATTTATTTGCTAAACATTAAAATTGACTTAGTTATTCGTATTAGTTTCAACCCAAAAATGTAACTTCAGTAGAATTCGGATGTAACGAAGTCACTGGGAGTTTAAAAGAAGAAAGTTCAATCATGCATAAAGCATCGAATATGATACACTTTCCAACTTTAATGCAATTTTATTTAAACATCTCTAAAATGCGATACATTCCTCGGTACTATTGTTATAATTATCACAATACTACATTAATTTATTATATTTGACAACTTAAAACTTCATCGAAAAAAATTAACTTCATTCAAATGACAGCATTGAAATATAAATTGCCTGGTTTAAACATCTCTAAAATGCGCCACATTCCTCGGTAATATTTTTTAAATTATCATAATACTACAATAATTTATTATAGTTGAAAATTCATCGAAAACAAATGAAATTTATTCAAATGACGTCATCGAAATATAACATGCCTGGTTCTCTCAATAAAAGCAGTATTTCATTCATAAACATTTTCCATTCATTTCATTCATCACAATACTATTATAATTTATTTTATGTAAAAACTTAAGACCATGGAGGTAAAGTAATTAAACTCTATGCTTAAAATTTCATCGAAAAAAATCGTCCTTCTTTCTGTAAAATCAATGAATATTTCATTCATATCAGCTATATTGCAGACTCCATGAGCTAAATAATTTTGCGTTAAAGAAATGCAGCAATTCTTATACAACTCATTCTACAGATTTTGCTGTTTACATTTTCTATAAGTGAAAGTTAGGCTTCTTTGGAGAAATAATCAAAGTTGTATAATCATTTAAATTGAAATATATTGTAATTGCGTTGTTTCAGTATGTAGATGCACAGAATTTAAGCAAAAATTAAGCTGTTTTAGGACGGATACAACACAAAATATGAATTATAAAGAACTTTAAAAATCACAATTTTGACACAAGATGGATGCCATATTTTATTTTGAAGTGGGTCACATGATCGCTTCATATAATGGTCACGTGATCGTGTCATATAAATGGTGTAATTATTATATTAATTTTTATTTAAAAACCACTGAATACATTTTGCTGAAATTTTTTTTATATTTTTTATGGAACAATTTAAATATTACATAAAATTTTCGAAGCAATTTGTGAATTTTAAATCTGCTTAAAAAATGTTTGAAAAATTAGGTCCCATAGGGTTCAATGTATTTCATTTTTTCAACCCGGGTTCAATTAAAACTAATTTTGTGATATTATTCATTTATATATTCCCATAGGTTCCACAGACCGTCTGAACAACATACTAAAATTTCATTTTGGTAAAGTCATTTTTACGGCAGTTATCGTGTTAACGGACAAACAGACAGACAGACAGAATGAACAAAGTCATAAACACTTTTCAACTTTGTTGTAAAGTGTTAAAAAGCTATGTCCAACATTCGCAGAAGCAGATACGTAGTAAATCGAAGTTAAATAAGAAATTTAAGTGAGACTTCACACGACAAGTAATGTGTACAGTTCATTTCCGACGGAATTAGTAAGAATTTTTATTCTCTTTTGTACACTTATTTCGTACATGCGAATGTTCTTAAGACAGGATTATGCGAATGTATTCTTATCATGTTTTATTTAAACTTCCTAAGACAGGAAGTAACATATTCAGAACCGAAAGAGGATATCCTTAATTAACACACTCTTCCCAAATACAATGTTGAATCCATACCAGTTAGTATTCTATATCTATAGCCAAACATGAGAAATAGATATTGCAAGGAAAATGTAATTTTTTTAAATATAAAATGGCATATCTAGAACAGGAAATGGAAATCCTACCCCTACTCCACTAGAATTTAATGCTGAGTCTATACCAATCATCATCTAAACTCCATCTATAGCTGATTCTGAAAAAAAAGTACGGTTATAGGAACGCTTTATACGGGAAATTGAAATCGTTAGTGAATCCCCGTACACCCTCAGGAACTTGATGCTGAATCCATAACAACCATAATCTAAGCTGTATCTGTAGCTGACTATAAAAAGTAGATGTTTCAAGGAAACTGACAGTTTTCAAACCGAAATTGGGAAAATACCAGAAGTGGAAATCTGTAGTAAACTCTCCTATATCCTCTAGAAATGGATGCTGATTTTATATTAGTTACCATCTAAGCTCTATCTATAGCCAATCCTGAGAAGTAGATACTCCAAGTAAAATTTTTTAACCGAAAGTGAGAAAAAAACCTTAAATGGAAATATTTGTTGAATTCCCCTACCCCCTTTAAAATTTTATACTAAATCCATATCAGTTGTTATATAAGCTCGTTGTATAGCCGATCCTAAAAAATAGATTTTGCAAGGAAAAGGTAAAAATGCAAATTTATTAATCTGAAGTGATATCTCGAGAACGGCAAGTGGAAATCCTTATTAAGTCATCCAATCTCTCCTCCCCCCTCCCATAAATGTAATGCTAAATCAATATCAGTCATTATCTAAGCTCTATCTATAACAAATCCTCAAAAATGTGTGCTTCGAGGAACATTTTTAGGGAGAAATGGAAATAGGACCGGAAGTGGAAATTCTTAGTGAGCCACACTATCTATTCCAAAATTTAATGCTGATTCCATATCAGCTTTTGTCTAAACTCTATTTATAGCTAATCTTAAAACATTTTCTTTCAAGGAAAATGAAAAATTTTGAGCGAAGTATGGAAATAGAACTGGAAGTGGAAATTGTTAAAAAGTGAAAATCATTTCCTCTCCTTTGAAATTTGATGTTAAATTATAATCTGTCACCATCTGATGCCTATCTGCAGTAGATCCTGGGTAATTTAAAACATCATTTAGTTAAAACATAAATGACACATTTGATTGCCACCAGTGACCTATATAATCACTGGCTAAGCGTGATAAAATGATTTGAGGATATATAAAACCAGGGACCAAAAGCAAATAAAATTAGCAAATAAAATGCTTCAAATGTTTTTCTACTTTTTGCTACAGATTGTGTGGATCACATAAGTTTCTTTTTTGTCTGCTTGAACATCTCCCAAAATATGTACTTTTCTATGGAAAAATCCTGGCTGGGCAATAAGGTTCAAAATCAAAAGAATTAAAATGTACCACAAAAGACAACGAGTAGCAAGTTTGAAGTTAGAAGCTGCTCCAGTTCTCGACTTAAATTAGAACATCCGGGGAGAACGGGCCGGAATACAGTAGTCCTAGTATGGAGCAAATCCTGAAAGTATAATTAATCAGAAAACAAGAAAGATCAATCATGCATAAACCATTAATTATGAAACACTTTCCAACTGAAATGCAATTTTATTTAAACTTCGCTAAAATGCGATACATTCAGCGTTGATATATTTAAATTATCACAGTACTACAATAATTTATTATATTTGAAAACATAAAACGTCATCGAAAGAAATGAACTTTATTCAAATGACTCCTCGAAATATAAAATGTCTGACTCTCTATGGAAAAGCAGGGAATATTTCATTCATACACTTTTATTCCAGACATCAGAGTTAAATAATTTTTCTTGAGAGAAATTCAACAATTCTTATACAACTCATCTAACAATCACTTGTTTACATTCTGCATCCATTAAAATTCGGCTTCGTTGCAGAAATAATCAAAGTTTAATGATCATTTAAACTAAAAAATATTGTAATTGCGTTGGCGGATGATACAGATGCACAGAAAATACGTAAAAATAATGAGGTTTTAGGACTAATGCAACACTAAATATAAATTTAAAAGAACTTTAAAAATCATGAATTTTACTTTGGGAAGAAAATGGATGCCATATTTTATTTTGAAGTGGGTCACGTGATCTCGTCATATGATACATGTGTAATTATTATTTTAATTTTTATTTAAAAACTACAGAACATATTTTGCTGAAATTTCTTTTGTATATTTTATGGAATAATTTAAATGTTTCCTAAAACTTTCGAAGCATTTTGGGAATTTTAAATTCGTTTCTAAAATGTTTGAAAAATTAGGTCCCATAAGTTTAATGTATTTCATTTCTTCAATCCAAAACTAATTGGTAGATATTATTCATTTACATTCCCATATGTCCCACAAACTGTCTCAATTTCATACTAAAATTTCATTTTGATGAAATCATTTTTACAGCAGTTATCGTGCTAACGGGCAGACAGACAGAGAGAATAAACAAAGTCATAAACACTTTTCAACTATGTTGCAAAGTGTTAAAAAATCATAGAACAAAAAGTAATTTATTCAAACATTTTAAACTCACATGAGGTATAACGGAAATAATTCAAAAATTGGAAAAGCGTATTTATTAGAACGGAGAATGTAACAAACCCCACTATGCTCCATCTTACCCTATGTACGGAGACAAATAGGGTACCCACGTTTTTTTTACTTCCCTATATGCATAGTATAACGTATACTGAAAATATTGTGACTGGATCGAAAATTCGAATCTTGAATTTTCGACGGAAAAGCACTTTTCAAGCATCCCTGAAGTCGAATTGACCGTTTTTGAGGTGATGTCTGTGTGTATGCGCGTGCGTGTGTGTGTGTGTGGGGGGGGGGGTTGAGTAAGTCTGTGGAGACGACATATCACTAAAGGACGCAAAGAAATTTCGAACGAAATTTGGTATAAAATTTACAATCCATGAAGCCTTTTGATTTGAATCTCAATCGAATGTTTGGAAGACCCATAAAGTTTCGAATGAAATTTGGAAAACATCATCAAAAAATCAGAACCTTCAATAACGCTACTTAAATAATCATTTCTTAAGTAATTTCTCATTAGAAAACGATTGACAGAAATTTTATAAAGCTACTCGTTTATATACTCGTTCTTGAGAAATTGCGGTTTTTTTTTTTCGAATAAATTTATCAAAAAATCACATGAAATTTAATAAGGACATTAACTATTGTTAAATAGGCTCACTTTTTATATGTAATATTATGCGATACATTTGTTAACATGATCGTGGATCTAGTTCGTTCCATTTACAAGAGATTATTTTTTAAAGGGAAAGAGATTATACCTCAGTCAATATTGCGAGATTGATTGCATATTTTGAGTTATTTTCTTGAGCAGTTTTGAAGTGCCAAAATATCTATTATCTCCTTTTTCGTCGTCAAATTCTGCTTCTTTTGAAGAGTCATGTTCCTTGTTCAATACAAAAATACACCTTACAGCAAAAATATATGCACCCATAAAAGATTGAGCTACAACCGCGAAATTCGGCATGCAAATGTCGTTTAAAGAGTTAAGTATATGATTAAACTGTTTGCGCCAATGATGCTATAGGGCTCATTCAACGAGCATGAGAAGGACGCCTTTGAGACGTATACTCGACGGTGCTGTGAACAATTGTCGGATTTAGAGAGAAGTCGCATTATAAGCTTAAGAGAAGCTATTTGGTCTAACAGGCGTATCAGTTGCCACCTTGTTCGATGCGATATGGTAGTTGCTCGGTGTTGGCAGTAGTAGATCGGAGATAGCATATGTAACCGTCGCCAAGTCTCAGACCGCTTTTGACCGACAATTTCTGGAGAGGATCTTTCAGTCAGGGGAGAAGCCACGTCTACACCAATGGCGTCACTCAGCCATTCGAAGGCATTTGTCATATTCCATGCATCCTGTAACAAGGGAAAATATTCGAAAACGACTAGCACAAGGTGGGATTAGGGTTCGATGACCATTAAGGCAGCTACCAATAACCTCCTACTAGTGCCGTCTCGATTGGCGCGAAGCTCCGTCAGCCTAAACAGTGTCCGATTGGAGGCATGTTGTCTTTTGCGACGAAATCATATTTTTCTGAGTGCTAATAACCGCCGCATACCTGTGTGGAGGGGGAATGGCCAGCGTTCCGATCCCGCATTTGTTGTCGAGCTGCATACGGCTATCACAAGTGGTCTGACAGTCTGGGAAGCCATCTCATGGGACAGTCGATCTCTTTTAGTTGTTCTGCAAGCCAATCTGACGGCTCGTTTGTGCGTCCACGATATTCTGCAGCCGATTGTTCTGCTTATGCTGACAAGCCACCGACGTTCCTTCTACCAACAAGACTATACTCGATCAGACTGCACGACTGCACGACTTTCTCAGCAACCTCTTTGAGGGTTTAATACCGTCTCATGGCCATCCTGGTCCCAAGACCTATCACCAATAGGATACGTCTGAGACATGCTGAGATGGAAATTGCAGCCTTCTTAGAATACCACTGAATTAGCCGACCAGTTGCAACATTTGTGGGACGAATCTTCCCCAGAGGGACATAAGCAAATTTACTTCATGTCTCACCGAATATCGGCTTGTATAACTGTCAGGGGAAGATACACCACTTACTAAAATGTCATCTTGTTGCAACCATTTCTTAATGAAACGTTTCTTTGCTCCTACATTCTAATCATTTGCATATTTCCGCAAACGATACATACATGCCGAGTTTCGAGGCTGTAGCTCAATTTATTATGAGTGCATATATTGTTTTGTATCCATTCGTTGTCAGTCTTTCTAATCCTAGACATGCCTATTTGAGAACATATAAAAATCATGTTGTGAACTTGATTTTTCTATTTCCACATAAAAGCAGTAAATCAGCTTTGTTTTAATTGCTTCTGATCCCTGTCTAGAGGGTAAAAGACGATTATATGGATTATGCTTCTAGGCTCAGAAATGGAAACCGTAATGATAGATATCATAAGTATCTTATTGTTCGCAATATCTGATTTATTTAACTTTGCCATAATATTGCAGACTCGGGGAAAAGTAAAAACTTTGTAATAATCGATATTTGAGTACTTTATTGTTAGCAATATCCAATTCCTTTAACTTGGCCACGATAATGCAGACTCAGTGAAAGTAAAAACTTTATAATAATCGATATCCGAGTATTTTATTGTTCGCAATATCGATCTATTTAACTAAACCATGATATTTTAGACTCAGGGGCGAGGAAAATTTTGTACTAATCGACACATACTCTGTATTCAAGTTCATTAGATGTGGAATCCACTGTATATATTTATAATACAGATTTTTTTTTTATCTTTTAGCAACGTGTCAAAATTAATTGTGTTTTCATGTTACCCCGAGAAATTATAAGGACCTTGAGGATATTTCTCGAGTTCATTGGATGTAAAATCCATTGTATTCCAGAAATTATTTTACTTTTTAGCAACGCATGAAGATTAATTCTATTTTCATGTTACCTAGAGAAATCATAAGGATCTTGAGGATATTTATTTTACAAAAGTGTTCAGGTGTAAACTTTTCCAAAATTGAACCAAAACCCGACTGAAGATAAACCATTTTTTTTTTTCAAGTACACAAAATTTCACACTGAAAGCGATTTTACGATGCACAAACATCTTTTACATTTCAAGGAAACAATACACAGCAAAGACAATAAAAACTCACAGCTCGTTTAAGAAATGAAATACAAAATTAAAAATTCCAAGACATTCTTTCGAAAAATAAGCACTAATCATTGAAAGTGTTTACATGGTTTAAAATGTTGAAATATTTGGTCTCATTTTCATTTGAAGCATTTCGTTAATTAAACAGTTCTCAAGTAAATTTAGATACTTCAAGTCCTTATGAGCTTGTATAACGAGAGTTGGATAAGGGAAGTGAAAGTCTCCATAATTTTATGTTATGTAACTATAAAAACGTCACTATCGTTTTTCATTTTAAATCCCAGGCGATATGCACTTACGTCCTATCAAAAAAACTTTTAGAGAAATTCTGAACTTGGTGCTTTTGTGCAAGAAAATGGTTAATTAAAATCGTTCACTCATGATAATTAATCTCTAAGTGTACAAAAGTACTTATTAATGGTATAAATGTTTAGGTATTTTTATGGAAATATAACAAATTAAATATTAATATTCGTATGGAAATAGATAAAGAAAATGTAATGAGAAGTATATTTTTCGAATTCCTTTTAATATTAATTACATTTGTTTTATCCATTTTGAAGAGGAACTAAACACCTTTTATTTGCGTTTAATTAAGCAACATTACAATATTTTACATCTATTGGAACCATTGAATGACTTTCTCAATGAACTAATAAATGTTGGGAAAAAAACTGTACTAAATTTCATTGAAATTGTTTTATTCTTTTGAGAGATACCAGACTTATCGCGGTGAATGTAATATTTTTAATATTTTGAAAATGGAACTTGTTAACTCTAGCAGTTGTATATGCAGGGTGTCCCAAAAAGATTGAAACGCACTTTAATTTTATTTTATTTTATTTTATTGTATTCAGTTTACGTGGCAACTACAGATGAAATCCAGTTACAGTAGCCACACAAAAATAAAAAGAACAGAATATAAGATACAAGAATACTAAGTCGTATACATGTCAAGCGCATTCAAACAGGCTTTTTTAAAACAGACAGGAGTCAAATTAAATATATCAATATCAGTACAATAGGTATTATATAGATCAACAAATTTATAGATAGAATAGCATTTAAGGTAGTTGTGTTTAACAGTAGTATTGTGAAACAAAGTTTTTTTCCTTGTATTATTAACAGGCATATGAAATTCCAGACAAGAAAGTAAGATGGGGCAATAAATAGTGTTATTTGAAACTTTATAATAAAACAAAAGGCAGGACCACTTTCTTCTTTTTTAAGAGACATTAAACTATATTTCCGTCAGAGTTCACTCATATGCATATCATAAGGATAATAGCCAGACAATCTGTAATCCATAGTACGTAAAAGTTTATTTTGCACAATTTCTATTCGTTGAGAATGCAGACCGTAAACAGAGTCCCACAGATCATTGCACAATATTCCAATATTGGCCTAACAAGGGTATTAAAGATACAAATAATGGTATCAGACCTGGCAAAAACACAAGATCGTCTTAAGGTGAAACCAAGTCTTTGGTATGCTCTTTTAATAGTATTGTCGATATGACTCTGACAGTTAAAAGTATAATCGAAAGTGACAGCCAAATCAATAATATGACTACAACGCGATAAAGGTAAATTATTTAAAATGTAGTTGTAATTGAGAATATTACGGATCCTAGCAATGCTTATAATATAGCATTTAGAGACGTTTAAATAGAGTTTATTTAAATCAGTCCAGTTATACAGTTTATCAAGATCTCTCTGCATCAATTCGCAGTCAAAGAGTTGATTTTCATATAAAGTTTCAAATCGTCTGCAAACATAAGACATTTTGCAGTTTTTAAAATCCTGGGAATTTCATTGATAAAAATTTAAACAAGAAAGATCAATCATGCTTAAAGCATTGATTATGAAACACTTTCCAACTTCAATGCAATTTTATTTAAACAAGTCTAAAATGCAATACATTCCTCGGTAATATTTTGAAACTTATCACAATACTGCATTAATTTATTATATTTGAAAACTTAACCATCATCGAAAAAAATGAACTTCATTCAAATGACGGCATTGAAATATAAATTGCCTGGTTTAAACATCTCTAAAATGTGATACATTCCTCGGTAATATGTTTAGAATTATCATAATACTACGATAATTTATTATATTTGAAAACTTCATCGAAAACAACTGAAATTAATTCAAAGACGTCATAGAAAAAATAACACGCCTGGCTCTCTCTGTAAAAGCAGCATTTCATTCAAAAATAATTTCCCATTCATGTCATTCATCACAATACTATAATAATTTATTTTATTTAAACATTTTGTTTAAGACCATGGAGCTACAAAAAATTAAACTCTATGCTTGAAACTTCATCGACAAAAATCACCCTTCTCTTTATGAAATCAATTAATATTTCATTCATATCAGCCATGCAGACTCCATGGACTAAATTATTTTGTGTTAAAAAAATACAGGAATTCTAATACAACTCATTCTACATATTTTGCTGTTTACATTTTACATAGGTGAAAAATAGGCTTAGTTGTAGAAATAATCAAATTTAGATGAGCATTTAAACTCAAATATATTGTCATTGCGTTGTTTCAGTATGTAGATGCACAGAATTTAAGCAAAAATAAAGTAGTTTTAGGACCGATACAACACTCAATATGAATTAAAAATAACTTAAAAAAATCACGATTTTGAAACAAGATGGATGCCATATATCATTTTGAAGTGGGTCATGTGATCGTTTCATATCATGGTCACGTGATCGTTTCATATAAGAGGTGTAATTATTATTTTAATTTTTATTTAAAAAACTACTGAATATACTTCACTGAATTTTTTTTATATATTTTATGGAACAATTTGAATATTACCTAAAATTTTCGAAGCAATGTGTGAATTTTAAATCCGCTTAAAAAATGTTTGAAAAATTAGCTCCCATAGGGCTGAATGTATTTCATTTTTTCAACCCGGGTTCAATCCAAAACTAATTGGGTGATATTATTCATTTATATTCCCATAGGTCCTACAGACCGTCTGAACAACATACTAAAATTTCATTTTGATTAAGTCATTTTTACGGCAGTTATCGTGCTAACGGACAGACAGACAGACAGACATAATGAACAAAGTCATAAACACTTTTCAACTTTGTTGTAAAGTGTTATAAATCTGATGTGGGCAACACATGACTTTCCTTATATAATGCAATGAATTTACTACTTTTACAGTTAAAAAGAATGTTATTCTTATAGTAGATACTTATATTTTTTCCAAGATATTGAATTTTCTTCAATTAGTCGTCATTTTCATTGATTTAGCGTCGTTTTTATCCATTTGGCGAGATTTTTGTTAATTTAGCAATAATTAAAAATGTCGCCAAGTTGACGATATTCTGCCAAATTCGTCACCAGAATCTTGCCAAGCGTTATGGATGGAGAAATAAGTTATTCTTATAGCAGATAAATGGCTATTGGCGTTCAAATACAAAATACCCAAAGTATCTTTTATTAGAAATGGAAGGAGCTAGATCCACGAGAATGATGTCACCAAATTTATCGCATGGTATTACATATGAGAAGTAAACATATTTCCCAATAATTAATATTTTTTTATTTTATATGACTTTTTCAGAATTTTTTTGAAAAATGTGCAATATCTCAAGAACGGTTCATGTTAGCGTTCTAAAATTTATGTCAATCGTTTTCTAATGAAACATTACATAAGAAATATCTATTTGCGTAACTTTATTAGCGGTTTTGATTTTTTGACGATTTTTTTAAAATTTCACTCGAAAATTTAAGAGAGTTCTGAACATTCGATTGCGTATGAAAACAATTGGCTTCCAGTGTTTACGGATTGTGATTTTTGTACCAAATTTCGTTCGAATCGGTCCATTCGTTCGTCAGTTATCGTCTCCACAGACTCACTGACACACACACACACACATATTTTCACACACACACACATACTTTCACACACACACACACACAGACATCACTTCCAAAATGTTTGATTCGTGATCAGGGATGCTTGAAACGTGCTCTCCCGTCGAAAACTCGAATTCGAATTTTCGACCCCGTCACAATACTTTCCTTATACATTATGTATATGAGGAAAGTAAAAAGGAGTGGGCAAAGAATGGAACCCTGAGGAACACCAGAGGAATTACTGTATAGTCTAGAGTTTACACCAAAGTACTTTACAGAATACAGTCTATCTGTAATATAAGAGTACAACCACATCTCCAAATCAACACTGAATCCGGCAGCAATTAGTCTATGGGCTAATAACCCCAGATCGATGTGATCAAAAGCTTTACTAAAGTCAGTATAAATAACATCCAGTTGACTCTTGGTTTTAAAAGCATCAATGATATCACTGGTATAACAAGCTAAATTAGTTAAAGTTGATCGCATTGGCATAAACCCATGCTGGTACGGAGAAATCCATTGTTTAATTTGGGAAAAGATCCTTTCATGCATAACACATTCAAAAACTTTAGAAAAAGGGGAAAGAATGGTAATAGGCCTGTAGTTAATAATATCATGCTTGTTGTTCTTTTTATGTACAGGAATAACTTGACCATATTTCCAGACATTGGGAAAAATCATAGTATTAATTGAAAGATTAAACAAAATAAGCAGAGGGTAAGTTAGAGAGTCAGCACAAACCTTAATAATAAAAGAGGGAACATCATCACAGCTTATGGACTGGCTGGATTTTAATTTCTTTAGGGATTTGGCAACATCATTTTCAGAAATATATTTAATATTAATTAAGTCAATGTTATTGAGTTCACAGTACTTGGTCAGCAGTTCGAAATTACTAGGTTGGCTACTCTTGATATAAACAGATTCAAAGAAATCCGCGAAGCAGTTAGCAATATCATTGTCAGTAGTATAATCAGTATTATTATAACTCATTGTTGAGATCCTATGACTATCAGATGAATCGCCTTTACAAAAATTCAAGAAGCTTTAGGGTTCTTGCTGAGTTCTAGTTCCATGATAGCAACGTGATTAGCCCCTTCCTTCTCGCTCCCGTCAAAATGACGGGGTGAGTTTTCGCCCTCTATTTCTCGTACCCGTGATATTTCCGGGCTGGAGTGTTCAAAAGTTACGCGCCAAAAAGATTAAAACCAATTCATTTCTTTTGCCAGGAAATTTTTTTATTTCTCATATTACACAGCAGATGGTAGTACCAGTATATTTTTAATGTATTTGTAGATATTTAGTTTATTTTAAACTAGATGGCAGCACTAATCAAACATTAGTATTTCTGATATGTATTTTGTAATCTGAGAACAGTTACTTAGTTACCCATGCTTTGAAATTTATCACACAAGAAAAAATTACTAATCTTTATTTATATCAAATGTAAGTTTAATAAAGTTCTCTTTTAATGGCAAAACGCTTGTCTTAAAACAAAATTTCGTAAATTCTTCTGGCGGCCTGGAAAATCAACATTGTCACAATAACCCTGAATGTTGGCTTTTCATTAATTTTTTTTTTTTTATTTCAAGCCAAAAAAAAATCCAAAAATTAAAAATGAATGCATATATTGTTCACACACTTATTTTTATATAATTTTCTTGAATAAAAAATAGGCACTTTTATAACCGTTTTCTTGAAAATTATCCGATCGTTAAGGGGTTAGTAAAATCAGATTTAATTCCATCCTTAACAACCCTGCGTAGTCTATGAAATTCCTGTAAATCACTTTTATCACCACCTCTAATAGATTTATTACGATACTTTCCTTTTAGTTTAATATTATGGATAGTACTAGAAGAGTACCACGATTTATATTTACGCTTAGTAGGGATATATTTAGGTATACGTAAGTCAAATATCCCGTAAATATAATCATAAAAACTCGATAGAGCATCGTTGATATTTGCATATATATTTAAAAAGTTCCACAGTCAGTATTATAGAAATAGTCATATAGCATAGGATAATTGGCCTTTCTATAGAGTTATATTTCATATTATTATTAATTCGATGATTTCTGCTCACCTTTTTAATCAATATAGATCCCTCCAGAGCAGGATGATATGGATCCTCTTTAACGAAACTGAAAGTAGAATGTTCAATAATGGTCTGCTTATAGTTAGTCAAGATAAGATCAAGAATTCTACCATATTTATTACAAACAGTGTTTAATTGATCAATATTGAGGAACTGCATGAAGTTAGAAATGGAATACTCAACTTGAGTGTGGCCAGATAAATTACCAGTATTGGGATGGTTGAAATTTACAGATGGAAGATTAAAATCTCCAAATATAAATACATGATCAGGTGAAGTACAGAATTTTTTTTCAACGCTTTTAAAGAAACTTTCATATTTATCAACAGTAGTATTAGGCACAAAGTAAATGACACAGATATAGAATTTGGATGTATAAGAAGCGCTGACACGAATCCATAAGCACTCGTTTTCAAATGACACATCAGTTTGTCCAATAGAATCAAAGGCTTTTTTATGGCAATAAGTACACCTCCGCCTCGATATAAACTAGTAGTAACCGGATCTATATCACACCTAAAAACATTATATTTATTATCGAATATTTCATAACTACCAATATCACTATTTAACCACGTTTCAGTTAGGCAAATGATAACAAAATCATATGTTAATCATATGTTGTAATCATATTCATTTGAGTAATTTGCTGTTGGATTATCTGATAGTCACTTACTTTCTGTTGAGCTATTACCAGTAATTTGATCACATACACCATTAGGATTATATTCAATAGGCTTATAGTTTACCGTATTTCCAACAGTTTGTCGTGGACGACCTAAGAATTCAGATACCTTAAGTCCAACTGGCCATATACTGGGATCCAAGAGTTCGTGGTAACGTGCCTTATTAGCTGACAGCATAAAAGAAGCATATTGGTCTATATTTCTAGTCTTTAGTTTAACACAATCAAATCTGAATTTTAAAACGTTCAGGCTCTCTGTGACATCCGTGGGCAGTGTATCAGGATGGTAGAAACTTACAAGAACTCGTCTCATCCTGAGGTTTTTTATAACCCAGATAGCTGTACCCTCACGCAAACCCTCAACTGGAGCCGGTCACCTTTTCAACATGGTATTAATTCTACCAACCAGATTGTTTCCCACAGGTGGCACATTATGTTGACGGAAAATATCATTTTGCATTTTGTAGCCCTCAATGTCTCTTTTATAATTATGTGATGCCAGTTCATGATCTCTCGTATTTCTCATTACAGCAGACGAAAAATTCATCGGATTATGAGTTTTTTCAGTTTCATAATTAAGATCACTGGAAATTCGTGGAAATTCTGACTCAGAAAGATTAACGTGCTCCTCGACATTCACAGCACCACAATTTATATATGATTCCTTAACGTTTAAATCAGCATTAATCACATTCCTCCCTGAAGTGTGTATCTTTGCGTTCAGGGATTCATCAATCTGCGTCTCAATCACATCAAGTCTACTGAGTACACTCGATTGAAACAGTTCAAGTCTCTCCATAACTGCACTTACCACCCTGTCAACACTTGTAATATCAGCTCCCACAGCATCCGCAGAGACAGCCACTTTACTACACCCTGTTTGAACTTGTTCATACAGACTCAGCACGTCTTTACCATAGTTTTCGAAATTAATTCTTTCCTGCTGTGTAATGGATTTCTTATCAGCCACCTTAACAAACAACATCTTCATATTGTTTAATGTTGACAGAAATATCTTTGTCTCACTTTGCAACACATCGCTAACTTTCTTATCTGGCGGGCCGTCGCCATTTCTTTCAAGAGCTGTCGTTGTCATTAGTCACAAAAATTCCTCTCACAATCACATGAGTGCACCTCAATCAACACAGAATGTATCTAAATACAATTAAAGTAACAAGGCTAACTAAAACAGATAAAAACATTTTAAAAAAGATAAAACCCTTCAAAAGAAGTTAAAAACGCTTGAAAATCACGAGAGCCACAAAAACACACCACCTACAAAGCAGCCCTCTAGCGGCGAAAAAAGTTTTTAAAAAGTTAGTTCTTTACCTGTTGGAGATAAGTGGGCAATGTAAATTGCAAAAATGTTGAAAATAAGGTAGGAAATAAAACTGCGTTAATGAAATAGTCTTCCCATTCACTTTCAAAAAGTTACACTTTTTAAATTTTTATACGATCCCCTTAGACAAATTTGGTCAATCAGAAAATTTTTATTTTTAATGCAACAAGATCATTAAATAACAACCGCATATCTGTATCTTTAAAATCAACTGAATTATGATAAAGGAAAAAATTCTGACTTATGCCACTTTTCCGTACCATGTGATAGGCTGTTTCATCGGTGAAAATAGGGATCATAAACAAAGTGACGATGGAAATTGTTTAGATCAAAATATACATTAATATCTGTCAAAATTTTTTATCACAAATGCATCTAAATAAAACATTACACAGACAGGGATCATATAAAGCAGTGGTACTCACTACGCGGTTAAGTATCCTATGTATTATCATCCAGTTTTATCTTTTTTGTGATATGTCACAAATTTACATTTCTAATTTGATATATGGTACCCATTCACAATGTTCAATTTTCAATTAAATATAACTCGCTCAATTTTTAAGATACAGATATGTGGATTTTTTAATGATCTTGTTGCATTAAAAATTAAAAAATTCTGATTGACCAAATATGTCTAAGGGGGTCGTATAAACATTTAAAAAGTGTAACTTTTTGAAAATTAAGGGAAAGACTATTTACTAACTTTATTTTACTAACTTTAATGAATTTCCTTATACTACGGTCTCGTTCTCTCTGTCGCTTGCCAACCCCTCCGAATATCTTGCTGTAAATTTCGGGCAAAACCGGTTAAATAGCGAATTTTAAATAATTGGACTTTCGGGGGTTACTGTAAAAGCCTTACTACAAGTTTCTTCTTGGCTTATCAGTTTGACATAATTTTTTATTCAGGTGTCAGCCCTCTTCCTCAACTTCCCTCCCCCCAACCCCCCACTCAACATGATGTCAATGGACAAAAAATGCTAATTCGCGTTTATAGCAGGGGTACAGTGCCTAGAAGTAATAGTGTGCCGACCGAGGCGAGAAACAGGTTCCATTAAATCCGCCTCCGCCAAACGGCGTTGGTCTCGGATAAGAGATCTAAAGCGGAGGAGTTAACATTGAAACTAATGGGAATTTAATGCAAATGACCGATGCATGAAATGACCGATATCTTTGGAAATAATTGAAGAATTTATTAGAAATTTGGTGTAATTATTGCAAGTGGTATACACAAAGAGTCATTTGATTTTCAGAGAGATTGAACTGGGGATATATTCGTATTTTTATAACTTTATTTAACTTGATCTGGTGTTCGTTCAAACCTTTGAGGTCCAAAATAATCAGGTTCATTTATCACAGTAACGTGAAATTCGTTATGACGTTTCCTCTTGTGGTACATTTCAGTTCTTTCGAGTTTGAAGCTCATCGGGCTAGCCCGTCCTGGGCCCGCCATAGGACTTTACTTGTTTTTAGAGAATAACTCGAAAATCAGAGAAAGTAGAAAATCTAAATTTAATATATCGTTTTCGATTGAGGTATATTTTAATTCTTTAATTTTTGAGCCGTATCGGGTTAACCCGTCTTAAGACCGCCTTAGACACTCACCCTTTTTTGCGTATAACTCGAGAGCAGGTGTATCTAAAAATTCGAAGTTTAGCATATCCTTGTCATTTGCTGTATATTTTAACTCTTTGTATTAAAGATATTATCGGGCTAGCCCGTCCTGAGCCCAACAAGAGAAATTTATCGGTTTTTTTTTTAGAATAACTCAAAATTCGGAGTATCTAGAATGTCTAAATTTAATATATCATTGTCCTTTGGGGTATATTACATTTCGTCGCATTTCGAACCTTAATGGGCTAGCCCGTCTTGGCTCGTCATAGATATTCACTCGCTTTTCAAGAATAACTCGATCAATCGGAGTAGCTAAAAAATGTAAATTTAGTATATCATTTCCTTTTGGGTGGATTTTAATTTAGATTATGGGGCCGACATAGGAATAGACCCGTTTTTTTAGAATAACTGGAAAATCGGGGCAACTAGAAAATATAAATTTGGTACAGCCTTATCTTTTGGGGAATACTTTAATTCCTTCAATATTGAACCGTATCGGGCGAACCCGTTTTGGGCCCGCCTTAGAAATTTACTTTTTTCGGGGAATAACTCTAGAACCAGAGTATCTAAAAGTTTCAAGTTTAGAATGTCGTTTTCATTTGCGGTATGTCTTAGCTCATTGGATTTAAAACCTTATGGGACTAACCCGCCCCGGCCCTAACAAAAAGAATGTACTCGTCTTTTAAGAATAACTCCAAAACTGTAACATCTAGAATATCTAAATTTAGTATATCATTGTCTTTTAGGATATATTTTATTTCTTTGGATTTTGAACCTTATCGGGCTCGACCGTCTTGGACCCGACATAATGATAATGTATTTTTTGGGGGGATAACGCTAGAACCAGAGTATCTAAAAGTTCCAAGTTTAGAATGTCGTTTTCATTTGCGGTATATCTTATCTCATTGGATTAAAAACCTTATCGGACTTGCCCGTCCTGGGCCCAACAAAAAGAATGTACTCGTTTTTTAAGAATATCTCTAAAACTGTAGCAGCTTGAATGTCAAAATTTAGTATATGCTTATATTTTAGGGTATATTTTATTTCTTTGGATTTTGAACCTTATCAGGCTAGCCCGTATTGGGCCCGACGCAGAAATGTACCGGTTTTTCGAGAATAACTCGAAAATCGAAGTAGCTAAAAAAATCAAAATTTAGTATATCATTTTCTTTTGGTATAAAGTTTAATACTTTCGAATTTGAACCGTATCGGGGTAGCCCGTCCTGGGCCCGACATATTAATGAACTCGTTTTTTAAATAACTCAAGCAGAGCAGCTAAAATATTTTATATATCATTGTTTTAGGGGTATATTTTAATTTTTTAGATTGGGCTAGCCCGTCTTTTAATTCTTTAAATTGGGCCTTTGTTTAATTCTTTAGATTGGTTTAATTCGCCGATGTGGTGGCCGAGCGGTCAAAGAAGCAGGCGTTTCCTCGTGATGACACGGCTGCCAGAGTGCGGGTTCGCGTCTCGCCTGCGGGCTTGGATGTTGTGATGTCTTATTGGGGCAGAAGTCAGACTTCTACCTTCGGGTGCCCCGGGTCTTTGACTAAACAGAAGCAGTGCACACATTCTTCCTTAATAAATATGTTGGGGACACGACACTAACCAACCAACCATTGGTTTAATTCTTTAGATTGGGCCTTATTAGGCTAGCCCGTCTTAGAACTTACTCGTTTTGGGGGAATATTTCGTGAAATGAAGCTGAAAATTCCAAGCTTAGCACGATCGCATTCCTAACACTATCGCATTCCTAAGGCGGACTCAAGACGGACTAACCCGATGAGGTTCAAATTATAAACTATGATAAACCCCAAAAGAAATTGATATACTAAATTTAGATTTTTTTGGCTGCTCCGATTTACGAGTTATTCCCGAAAAACGAGTATATTATCATTATGTCGGGTCCAAGACGGTCGAGCCCGATAAGGTTCAAAATCCAAAGAAATAAAATATATCCTAAAAGATAACGATATACTAAATTTAGATATTCTAGATGTTACAGTTTTGGAGTTATTCTTAAAAGACGAGTACATTCTTTTTGTTAAGACCGGGGCGGGCTAGTCCTATCAGGTTTTAAATCCAATGAGCTAAGACATACCGCAAATGACAACGACATTCTAAACTTGAAACTTTTAGATACTCCGGTTCTAGAGTTATTCCCCGAAAAAAGTAAATTTCTATAGCGGACCCAAAACGAGTTCGCCCGATAAGGTTCCAAATTGAAGGAATTAAAATATACCCCAAAAGGTAAGGATGTACTAAATTTATATTTTCTAGTTTCTCCGATTTTCCAGTTATTCTAAAAAAAACGGGTCTATTCCTATGTCGAGCCCAGGACGGGCTACCCCGATAAAGTTCAAATCCGAATAAACTTAAATATACCCCAAAAGTCAACAACATGTTAAACTTGGAATTTTTAGCTACTTCGATTCTCGAGTTATTCTTCAAAAACGAATGCATTCTTCAACGGATCCTAGACGAGCTAGCCCAATGAGGTTTAAAATATAAATTAAAATTCATCCAAAAGGAAATTATATACTAAATTTACATTTTTTAGCTACTCCAATTGATCGAGTTATTTTTGAAAAGTGAGTAAATTTCTATGGCGGGCTCAAGACGGGCTAGCCCGATAAGGTTCGAAATATTATAAAATGCAATATACCCCAATGAACAATGACATATTAAATTTAGACATTCTAGATGTTCCGAATTTTTAGTTATTCTCAAAAAACGATATATTCCTTTTGTTGGCTTCAGGACGGGCTAACCAGATAAGATTTCTAATCCAAAGAGTTAAAATATACAGCAAATGACAAGTATATGCTAAACTTCGAAGTTTTAGATACACCTGTTTTCGAGTTATACCTCAAAAATGGGTGAGTTTCCAAGGCGGGCCTAAGACGGGCAACCCGGTACGGTTCAAAATTGAAAGAATTAAAATATACCTCAAAAGAAAACGATATATTAAATTTAGATTTCCTACTTTCTCTGATTTTCGATTTATTCTCTAAAATCAGGTAAAGTCCTATTGCGGGCCCAAGGCAGGCTAGCCCGATAAGCTTCAAAATCGAAAGAACTGAATTATACCACAAGAGGAAACGTCATAACACGAATTTCACATTACTGTGATAAATGAACCGGATTATTTTGGACCTCAAACGTTTGAACGAACCCCAGATCAAGTTAAATAAAATTTTAAAAATACGAATATATCCCTAGTTCAATCTCTCTGAAAATCAAATGACTTTTTGTGTATACCACTTACATTAATCACACAAATTCTTCAGTTATTTCGAAAGATATTGGTCATTTCATTTGCAATAAATTCCCATTAGTTTCAATGTTAACTCCTCCGCTTTTGACCGCTTATTCGAGACCAACGCCGTCTGGTGGAAGCGGCTTTTTAGGAACAGCTCCCAGCATTGGGAGGTATAGGCGGTCGGCACACTATTACTTCTAGGCACTGTAGCAGGGGATTACTTTTAATGATGCAATAAACATTTATATGTTAAACGAGTTAAAAAACATTAGAAAATGGCATATTATTAGAAAAATAAATGCATGCTTTATGATATGAAGATTTGACGAAAATAGATCTTTATGCCATTAAAAAGTTTCGGTTTGAAATTATGTACGCAAAACAAACTAATTTCAAATCTGAATTCGGTCTGAAAAAACACTCAAAATATAAATAAATTCTTCGAACTAAAACCATTTATCACAATATTTTAAATTTACTAACGTAGAATATGAAAACTCGAAACATGACGTTTTCGCAAGTTTTAAAACTATAGATGGCGTTACCAGCAAAATTAAAAGCAATCGAAATAATTGCCGAGTCTCAGTTATGACAGTTAGACCTAAATACTGCCAACGGGTTTGCTGGAGATTTCCCGGTGGGCGGACAGTTGAATTTAATTTTTGTCCTTCTCAATAATGTGTACGATGGACTGAAGGTGAAAGCCGGATCGTGCCCCTTTTGAGCTGTACGTAAAATTCAAAAGTACTTTTAGTTTCAGCCGTTAGTTTTATCAATGTACAATAGATGGCGCTGCCTATTAGAATTAGACGCTGTATTGGGATACAATCACATTTAATTGAATTCTTAATTTTTAAACTAATTTGAATTTTAAAAACTATCAACGAATCGTTTTGCTTTCGGGAGTCGAGGTATCTATCTTTACACCAAATTTCACGTCTGTGAGTCCCTTAGATTTTTTGTTACAGACGACACAGACATACATACTGGGCTGAATACCTCAGTGGTTAGAGGACGGAGATTGCACTCAATGGATTGAGCTCAACCCTGCGATGTCCAAACTTTCCCCGTGTCTACGCGAACTGTGAGCACGTTAAATCTGTTGGTCAAAAAATCATTCCGAGAGGTTGGTGGCAGAGGAAGGAAGGTACGGTCTCTATGGATGTCACCCCCTACAGATTTCCGGTCTAAATCGGGTGACACTGTCCCGGCTGTCCAAACAGATACCTTACACTTTCAGGTAGGTCGGACGATCTGAAAAATGGAAAAAAACAGACAGACATGCGTCTTCTTTTATTGTTATAGATAGAAGAAAATATTTTTAACCACCATTTGAAGGGGTCAAGTTCAATATTTATTTAAAAAATTGTATCAAAATGATTTACTGTTAAAAATAATTAAATGATTACAGTCGTGTTGCATTTTAAATAAATTATTTATGAAAATGTCCATTAGTAACAAGAATTAAATACAATAATTTCAGATTCATCACATCAGATTTTTTAATTACAGAATAAGTGTATTTCTCTTCAGAAAGAACAGAAACGTGGCCTTTAATCGAAATTTTGTTTACAAATGCCATTTTTAAATTCGAGAAAATTTAACTACAAGAAACGATAATTTAGCTTTCATAAAATGAGTTATTGCCACAATTTTTTTCGAATTTATTCAAGTTTTGTAAAATCTTTCTAAAATGTGTAAACAGGATCTGTATATCTATTACCCTTAATTCGCATTTTCGAAATTTTTGAATTCTGACCATTCTGACTTCAGTGAAAGTGCTCGACGATTTTGGTTTTGAGTTTATTATTTATTCCTTTGCATCGTTACCCTCAACTCGAATTTTCGAAATATTAGACTCTGTCGTTGACCTGGAAGTTGAAACCGGTCGAATGAGACGAAAACCGAGACCCTGGTTCGAAATGAAATGCTCAATCATTTTGAAACGTGGTTTTGGGTGTTTTGATTATCCCTTCGCACCGTCAACTTTAATTCGATTTTAGAAATTTAAAATTTTTCTCAAATCGAAAACAGATAGGGTGACACCCAAATCAAGATTCTCGCTTGTGGAAGCGTCCAATAGTTTTGATACCCCCTTTAGCCTTTGATTATCTTTTCGAACTGTCTCCCCTATTTTGAATTTTTTAAATTTTTGATTTCCTCTCTTTAATTTCAAAACTGAGACGGATAGCATGACACCAAAATCAGGATTCTAGCTAGAGTGGAAGTTCTCGATAATTTTGACACATCACTCTATCGGTCATTCCGTTCAGTGCATATTATATAGATATTTGGTGAAATCTAAAGCGATAAAATATCGTTGAGTTTTTTGTTCCCACCAACTGATTAAAACCTGCCTCTCAAACTTCAATATTGATATGCAGTGATGAGTATTTTAAAACTATGTTTTGTGCTATGTAATTTGGAAAAATGTCAGTTTAAAATAAGTAACTTGTTAAAAGAAACACTTCTCTTTACTTTTATTCCGAAAATTTAATAGTTTGCCTTACAGAATTTTTATGTCAAGCGTGAAGATTTAGAAGTTAAAAGAACGTTGTTTGTTTTGAATAAACAATATAACGCCTAAGACATTTCGAAATACATAAAATGCTTTCAATTAGCAATTTTGATTTAAATAACTTATTGTCTCGCACCATTTATTAAGAATGAATCAACACGCTTTGGTGTAGATTAATTATGTATTTATCACATTAATTATTACTTCTGGGAATTACATGAGAGCTGGGTATATACTTTTTAAAAAATTACTTGCTGAAAAACTCTTCCAGAGCGCATCGGTTCAAAGAACATGCGAAATACATTGTACAGCACTATGTTACTCAAGAACGTTAGATTGTGGACTAGGGAGAATGAGTTACTCCTCATTATAATCTCAGGGAATCCATTTTTATGTAGAATCTTAAGTGCAATTTAAACGTATATCGATTTACAAGATTATAAGAAAATGCTATTTGTTCAGCGGTTTAAAAAAAACTAAAATATTTTATATAGGCGAACATTTATTTTATTTATTTTATTTTATTATTGTACTAGTTACAAATAAAAATAATAATATATTTTATATCTGCTGAGAAATCACAAAGAACATAATAGTTTTTTTTTTTCCAAAGTGTCCAGTTTTAAACTTTTGCTACAAAAGCAAAGGGACTGAAGATAATGTATTAAGTTTATTTTCAAATAAGAAATTTTACGTATAACAATTTAAGCAGACAAGAACAACTTTTAACTTTCAAGCATACTATACACAGCATGGACAAAAAAAACTTGTTTAAGGAGAAAGAAAATAAATGCGACATGGAAATTCTGCTTATTGCTCAGAAAAATAAACAACTAATTCTTTAAAAGTGTTAGCATAGTTTAGAGATATTGAAAGCTTTAGTCTCAACTCCATTTGGAGCATTTTGTTAATTAAATAGTTCCCTAGTAAATTCGAATATACGAAGTTTCCTTATAAACTTGTGTTGGAAGAATAAGAGGAAGATCGTGAAAATCTACATCACTCTCTTTTATGTAGCACTAAAAAGTTCCCCTCTGTTTTTATTTCAATTCGCAGGAGACACACACTTAATGTGTATCAAAAGAAGTATATGTACTTACGGGCAAAGTTTATCTTACGAAGATTTTCTAGCATACAGAACAGTTAATTGAAAATGTGAATGGACAGTGATTGTGAGGGTTGACATAGTAATATTTCAATTCTTCTGATAGCAACATTTTAAAGACCGACATAAAAAATTTAATAATTTCTTATATATATTTTGGTAATTATCTGTGTATTGCTGAACAAGGACATTAATTGGTGGCTGCACGATAACGAATTGCAGATGATGCCCGGAATCCTCGCTTTTAAGCAAATAATCCATGGGCGTCTGTCTTTTTAATTTTGTGAATTTATCACTTATCCTATTAAAATGTTTACCCACTATACAGCTCAGTACTATAAGCAAACTCACCTTACGTGACATTTTACTATTTAAACCTGTCAAGGTAGGGAAACTAACACTCTTTTGCAATTTTTTATCTAATAAATTTTATTTTGTTTAACAATGTAAGACTGTTAGTGCCAAAATAGCCATCTTAATCGAAAATTTGCTCAGTTGGATTTGCCCATCGTCAATACTATAAGTGTGCATAGTTTCAGTTTCCTAGTTCACAAGAGGAAGGGGAGCTTTTGAAGGATCTGGAAATACTTTAGACCTCACAATTTGTCCCATCTTGAGGAAGTAGGTGAAAATTCTGTCTCGTGGTTGATACTGCACGTTATTTTCAGGGATTCATCAGCCTTTTAGGTTACCGAGGGGTTTTCATCAGTAGCGTGCAGTGACATTAAGTAAAGGAAGTAGTGTTTCATTCGCAAAACATAAAGATATCTATATATAAGAATAATTTTCAAATTTTTTCATTTATATCTAATGTAAATTACGATTTTTCATGACAACATAACAAAACTGCAACTAAATCAATCGATAGCTTCGTTTTGTCTTCAAAAAGCCCTTACTTGAAGTTGTTTTTGTCCGAAATTCACAAGTGAAGCATTCGAGAAATAGCTTGTGTCAGAACATGAGCCCAAAATATTTTCTCATTTTTGGCAGTATTTCGCAAACACTGACTATTTGGGAATTTCATATTTTTGGCTACCAATGAAGCTAGTTTTACTCCTATTATTGCCTGAACAGTGCAATGTAAGACACGCTATATGAGATTCCTGAGTGGGCGTGTTTAACTTTAGCAATGTTTTGGTAAAAAGAAGTGAATTTTCTGCTTAATATTCTCACTTATAATAATCAGTTTCAGTTTAGGAAATGGATCAATATATATTTATACTTATTTTTTATTCTCTGCAATTACATGTTAGTGAAGTGGTCGATTTTATATGCAGAGTTTATATCTAAATTAGTGTTTTTGTGTTTCCGATTGAGCTGTTTTATAACTTTCTTAATGTTAATTTGTTTCTATATATAATAGACATATTGTAAGAATTTTTATAATTTTAATATAATTATGGGTATTGTGCATTTAGAAATGTGTTTAATTTAGGACAATTATCGTTCTTAAGTAATTAGAGCTAATTATCAATGATACTTCTTCGAATCAATATTGATAGTGTTAAAATCATTTTCTATGGTAAAACCTGTTATAAAAGTGTAAGTCATGTACCCGTCGTTTCTAGTTAGTGCACGCTATCAGACATGTCAAAGTAGAAAAAACCTGGTATAAGAAGTTTGTGCTGAGCAGGGTGTTGAATTGTTCCTCACGTGTGTAATGGGATAAATGCGTTAAGTTTTCATTCTTAACAAGTAATATAAATACATGTTAATATCTCTTTAAAAATATGTATGAAGCCAATTTTTATTAAGTAAAAAATTAACCGTCAAATGTTTATGTCAAACAGTAATATGTTTGTATCAAACCGTAACGCGAGTATATGTTAAATCTTAACGTTATTATGTTAGACAAACACTTAACAACTGGACTCCGAAATGCATATACAACATTCCTCCAGAACAAATGGCAGCTTCACTTATTCCTTAACTCCACGCATCCCACTCTTTTAGAGTATTTGAAAACACATTCGAACCCCTAAAAAGATAGGATCGAAAATTCGGATTAAATCTGTCCGTAATCGATACTGTAGATGAGTGACATATTTACGTTTTTCTACCAAATTTCGAAAAATTGGTAAAAAGTCATTCATTTATGTTTATAAATCCACAAGACTATTATATAAAAATGAATATATTTTTTTTTTTAAATTTCGTAAAATTGAAAAGAGTTATTTATTTCGGTTTATATCTGATAAAAAAATGAATATTTTTAATTCATCCGACATATGATAGAAAGAGACTGAAAAATATAGAAAACAATTTGGCAATTTCAGTTTCTAAAATATAATTTATATCTAATTTTTTTTCTGCAAAACCGACATTTTGGTGTGTGGCAACAATAAATTAAATTTAAGAAAATCTGAAATAGCCAAAGTGTTTTAAATATATATTAGAATTTTTTTACAAAGTTTCGTAAAAGTATAAAAAATGTCATTATTTTTTGCTTATAAATGAGAAGAAGTCTTACATTTTAAAATTGAAAAAATTGAATATTTCTTAATTTTTCCGAAATTTGTTAGACAGGGTTTAAAATATACAGTAAACAATTTGGCTATTTCAGTTTCAAAAATATAATCTACTTCTCATATTTTCGGCAAAATGAACATGGTGGAGAGTGATTTTTTAATTTTTCGAAATTTGGTAAAAAGAGACTAAAAAGTAAAAGAAAAAATTTGTCTATTTTAGTTCCAAAAATAAAATTTACTTCTCATTTTTTCAAAAAAAAAACGAATATTGTGTTGTGTGGCAATAATAAATTAAATTTCAGAATATTTGAAATAGTCAAAGTGGTTTAAATATTTATTAGACTTTTTCTGCCAAGTTCGCAAAATTAAGAAAATGTCATATATTTCTGCTTATAAATGAGAAGTCTATTTATTGCCTTATATTTTAAAATTGAAAAAAATTAAATATTTTTCAATTATTCTGAAATTTCCTAGAAAGAGACTAGAAAGTCTAGAAAACAATTCGGCTATTTCAGTGTCAAAAATATAATTTATTTCTCACTTTTCTGGAAAAGCGAATATTCTGGTGTGTGGCAACCATAAAATACATTTAGGAAAATCTGAAATAGAAAAAGTGTTTAAAATATTTATTAGACTTTTACTACAAGTTTCGTAAAATTAATAAAATGACATTTTTTTCTGCTTATAAATGAGAACTGTCTATTATAGCCTTACATTTGAAAATTGAAAAAAATTGAATATTTTTCAATTCATCTGAAATTCCGTAAAAAGAGACTACAAAATATTGAGAACCATTTGACTATTTCAGCTTCAAAAATATAATTTATTTCTCATTTTTTCGGAAAAACGAATATTTTGGTGTGTGGCAACCGCAAAATAAATTTAGAAAAATCTGAAATAGTCAAAATGTTTAAAATATGCATTAGACTTTTTCTACCAATTAACTTAAAATTAAAGAAATGTAATTTTTTCCTGCTTATAAATGAGAAATCTATAAGCCTTACATTTTAAAATTGAAAAAATAGAATATTTTTACATTTGTCTGAGATTTAATAGAAAGAAACTAAAAAATATAGAAAATAATTTGGCTATTTCAGTTTCAAAAATATAATTTTTTTCTCATTTTTTCCGAAAAACGAACATTTTGAGGTGTGGCAACCATAAAATAAATTTAAGGAAATCTGAAATAGCCAAAGTGTTTAAAATATGTATTTAACTTTTTCTACCAAGTTTCGTAAAATATAAAAAATGTCATTTTTTTCGGCTTATAAATGAGAACTGAAAAAATTGAATATATTTTAATTTTTTTGAAATTTGGCAGAAAGAGACTAAAAAATATAGAAAATAATTTGGCTATTTCAGTTTCAAAAATATAATTTTTTTCTCATTTTTTCAGAAAAACGAACATTTTGGGGTGTGGCAACCATAAAATAAATTTAAGGAAATCTGAAATAGCCAAAGTGTTTAAAATATGTATTTAACTTTTTCTACCAAGTTTCGTAAAATATAAAAAAAGTCATTTTTTTCGGCTTATAAATGAGAAGTCTTATAGCCTTACATTTTAAAATTGAAAAAATTGAATATTTTTTAATTTTTCTGAAATTTGGCAGAAAGAGACTAAAGAATATAGAAAATAATTTGGCTATTTCAGTTTCAAAAATCTAATTTTTTTCTCATTTTTTCCGAAAAACGAACATTTTGGGGTGTGGCAATCATAAAATAAATTTAAGGAAATCTGAAATAGCCAAAGTGTTTAAAATATGTATTTAACTTTTTCTACCAAGTTTCGTAAAATATAAAAAATGTCATTTTTTTCGGCTTATGAATGAGAAGTCTGTCTGCCTTACACTTTAAAATTGAAAAAATTGAATATTTTTAATTTTTCTGAAATTTGGCAGAAAGAGACTAAAAAATATAGAAAATAATTTGGCTATTTCAGTTTCAAAAATCTAATTTTTTTCTCATTTTCTCCGAAAAACGAACATTTTGGGGTGTGGCAACCATAAAATAAATTTAAGGAAATCTGAAATAGCCAAAGTGTTTAAAATATGTATTTAACTTTTTCTACCAAGTTTCGTAAAATATAAAAAATGTCATTTTTTTCGGCTTATAAATGAGAAGTCTATAATAGCCTTACATTTTAAAATTGAAAAAATTGAATATTTTTTAATTTTTCTGAAATTTGGCAGAAAGAGACTAAAAAATATAGAAAATAATTTGGCTATTTCAGTTTCAAAAATATAATTTTTTTCTCATTTTTTCCGAAAAACGAACATTATGGGGTGTGGCAACCATAAAATAAATTTAAGGAAATCTGAAATAGCCAAAGTGTTTAAAATATGTATTTAACTTTTTCTACCAAGTTTCGGAAAATATAAAAAATGTCATTTTTTTCGGCTTATAAATGAGAATTGAAAAAATTGAATGTATTTTAATTTTTCTGAAATTTGGCAGAAAGAGACTAAAAAATATAGAAAATAATTTAGCTATTTCAGTTTAAAAAATATAATTTTTTTCTCATTTTTTCCGAAAAACGAACATTTTGGGGTGTGGCAACCATAAAATAAATTTAAGGAAATCTGAAATAGCCAAAGTGTTTAAAATATGTATTTAACTTTTTCTACCAAGTTTCGTAAAATATAAAAAATGTCATTTTTTTCGGCTTATAAATGAAAAGTCTATAATAGCCTTACATTTTAAAATTGAAAAAATTGAATATTTTAAATTTTTCTGAAATTTGGCAGAAAGAGACTAAAAAATATAGAAAATAATTTGGCTATTTCAGTTTCAAAAATATAATTTTTTTCTCATTTTTTCCGAAAAACGAACATTTTGGGGTGTGGCAACCATAAAATAAATTTAAGGAAATCTAAAATAGCCAAAGTGTTTAAAATATGTATTTAACTTTTTCTACCAAGTTTCGTAAAATATAAAAAATGTCATTTTTTTCGGCTTATAAATGAAAAGTCTATAATAGCCTTACATTTTAAAATTGAAAAAATTGAATATTTTTTAATTTTTCTGAAATTTGGCAGAAAGAGACTAAAAAATATAGAAAATAATTTGGCTATTTCAGTTTCAAAAATATAATTTTTTTCTCATTTTTTCCGAAAAACGAACATTTTGGGGTGTGGCAACCATAAAAAAAATTTAAGGAAATCTGAAATAGCCAAAGTGTTTAAAATATGTATTTAACTTTTTCTACTAAGATTCGTAAAATATAAAAAATGTCATTTTTTTCGGCTTATAAATGAGAACTGAAAAAATTGAATATATTTTAATTTTTCTGAAATTTGGCAGAAAGAGACTAAAAAATATAGAAAATAATTTGGTTATTTCAGTTTCAAAAATATAATTTTTTTCTCATTTTTTCCGAAAAACGAACATTTTGGGGTGTGGCAACCATAAAATAAATTTAAAGAAATCTGAAATAGCCAAAGTGTTTAAAATATGTATTTAACTTTTTGTACAAGTTTCGTAAAATATAAAAAATGTCATTTTTTTCGGCTTATAAATGAGAACTGAAAAAATTGAATATATTTTAATTTTTCTGAAATTTGGCAGAAAGAGACTAAAAAATATAGAAAATAATTTGGCTATTTCAGTTTCAAAAATATAATTTTTTTCTCATTTTTTCCGAAAAACGAACATTTTGAGGTGTGGCAACCATAAAATAAATTTAAGGAAATCTGAAAAGGCCAAAGTGTTTAATATATGTATTTAACTTTTTCTACCAAGTTTCGTAAAATTTTTAAAATGTCATTTTTTTCTGCTTGTAAATGAGAAGCCAATTATAGCCTTACATTTTAAAATTGAAAAAATTGAATATTTTTTAATTTTTCTGAAATTTGGCACAAAGAGACTAAAAAATATAGAAAATAATTTGGCTATTTCAGTTTCAAAAATATAATTTTTTTCTCATTTTTTCCGAAAAACGAACATATTGGGATATGGCAACCATAAAATGAATTTAGGAATATCTGAAATAGCCAATGTGTTTAAAATATGTATTAAATTTTTTCTACCAAGATTCGTAAAATTTATAAAATGTAATTTTTTTCTGCTTATAAATGAGAAGTCTATATTCTGCTTATAAATGAGAAGCCTTACATTTTAAAATTGAAAAAATTGAATTTTTTTAATTTTTCTGAAATTTGGCAGAAAGAGACTAAAAAACATAGAAAATAATTTGGCTATTTCAGTTTCAAAAATATAATTTTTTTCTCATTTTTTCCGAAAAACGAACATTTTGGGGTGTGGCAACCATAAAATAAATTTAAGGAAATCTAAAATAGCCAAAGTGTTTAAAATATGTATTTAACTTTTTCTACCAAGTTTCGTAAAATATAAAAAATGTCATTTTTTTCGGCTTATAAATGAGAACTGAAAAAATTGAATATATTTTAATTTTTTTGAAATTTGGCAGAAAGAGACTAAAAAATATAGAAAATAATTTGGCTATTTCAGTTTCAAAAATATAATTTTTTTCTCATTTTTTCAGAATAACGAACATTTTGGGGTGTGGCAACCATAAAATAAATTTAAAGAAATCTGAAATAGCCAGTGTTTAAAATATGTATTTAACTTTTTGTACCAAGTTTCGTAAAATATAAAAAATGTCATTTTTTTCGGCTTTTAAATGAGAAGTCTATAGCCTTACATTTTAAAATTGAAAAAATTGAATATTTTTTAATTTTTCTGAAATTTGGCAGAAAGAGACTAAAGAATATAGAAAATAATTTGGCTATTTCAGTTTCAAAAATCTAATTTTTTTCTCATTTTTTCCGAAAAACGAACATTTTGGGGTGTGGCAATCATAAAATAAATTTAAGGAAATCTGAAATAGCCAAAGTGTTTAAAATATGTATTTAACTTTTTCTACCAAGTTTCGTAAAATATAAAAAATGTCATTTTTTTCGGCTTATGAATGAGAAGTCTGTCTGCCTTACACTTTAAAATTGAAAAAATTGAATATTTTTAATTTTTCTGAAATTTGGCAGAAAGAGACTAAAAAATATAGAAAATAATTTGGCTATTTCAGTTTCAAAAATCTAATTTTTTTCTCATTTTCTCCGAAAAACGAACATTTTGGGGTGTGGCAACCATAAAATAAATTTAAGGAAATCTGAAATAGCCAAAGTGTTTAAAATATGTATTTAACTTTTTCTACCAAGTTTCGTAAAATATAAAAAATGTCATTTTTTTCGGCTAATAAATGAGAATTGAAAAAATTGAATATTTTTTAATTTTTCTGAAATTCGGCAGAAGGAGACTAAAAAATATAGAAAATAATTTGGCTATTTCAGTTTCAAAAATATAATTTTTTTCTCATTTTTTCCGAAAAACGAACATTTTGGGGTGTGGCAACCATAAAATAAATTTAAGGAAATCTGAAATAGCCAAAGTGTTTAAAATATGTATTTAACTTTTTCTACCAAGTTTCGTAAAATATAAAAAATGTCATTCTTTTCGGCTTATAAATGAGAAGTCTATAATAGCCTTACATTTTAAAATTGAAAAAATTGAATATTTTTTAATTTTTCTGAAATTTGGCAGAAAGAGACTAAAAAATATAGAAAATAATTTGGCTATTTCAGTTTCAAAAATATAATTTTTTTCTCATTTTTTCCGAAAAAAGAACATTATGGGGTGTGGCAACCATAAAATAAATTTAAGGAAATCTGAAATAGCCAAAGTGTTTAAAATATGTATTTAACCTTTTCTACCAAGTTTCGGAAAATATAAAAAATGTCATTTTTTTCGGCTTATAAATGAGAATTGAAAAAATTGAATGTATTTTAGTTTTTCTGAAATTTGGCAGAAAGAGACTAAAAAATATAGAAAATAATTTAGCTATTTCAGTTTCAAAAATATAATTTTTTTCTCATTTTTTCCAAAAAACGAACATTTTGGGGTGTGGCAACCATAAAATAAATTTAAGGAAATCTGAAATAGCCAAAGTGTTTAAAATATGTATTTAACTTTTTCTACCAAGTTTCGTAAAATATAGAAAATGTCATTTTTTTCGGCTTATAAATGAAAAGTCTATAATAGCCTTACATTTTAAAATTGAAAAAATTGAATATTTTAAATTTTTCTGAAATTTGGCAGAAAGAGACTAAAAAATATAGAAAATAATTTGGCTATTTCAGTTTCAAAAATATAATTTTTTTCTCATTTTTTCCGAAAAACGAACATTTTGGGGTGTGGCAACCATAAAATAAATTTAAGGAAATCTAAAATAGCCAAAGTGTTTAAAATATGTATTTAACTTTTTCTACCAAGTTTCGTAAAATATAAAAAATGTCATTTTTTTCGGCTTATAAATGAAAAGTCTATAATAGCCTTACATTTTAAAATTGAAAAAATTGAATATTTTTTAATTTTTCTGAAATTTGGCAGAAAGAGACTAAAAAATATAGAAAATAATTTGGCTATTTCAGTTTCAAAAATATAATTTTTTTCTCATTTTTTCCGAAAAACGAACATTTTGGGGTGTGGCAACCATAAAAAAAATTTAAGGAAATCTGAAATAGCCAAAGTGTTTAAAATATGTATTTAACTTTTTCTACTAAGATTCGTAAAATATAAAAAATGTCATTTTTTTCGGCTTATAAATGAGAACTGAAAAAATTGAATATATTTTAATTTTTCTGAAATTTGGCAGAAAGAGACTAAAAAATATAGAAAATAATTTGGCTATTTCAGTTTCAAAAATATAATTTTTTTCTCATTTTTTCCGAAAAACCAACATTTTGGGGTGTGGCAACCATAAAATAAATTTAAAGAAATCTGAAATAGCCAAAGTGTTTAAAATATGTATTTAACTTTTTGTACCAAGTTTCGTAAAATATAAAAAATGTCATTTTTTTCGGCTTTTAAATGAGAAGTCTATATATAGCCTTACATTTTAAAATTGAAAAAATTGAATATTTTTTAATTTTTCTGAAATTTGGCAGAAAGAGACTAAAGAATATAGAAAATAATTTGGCTATTTCAGTTTCAAAAATCTAATTTTTTTCTCATTTTTTCCGAAAAACGAACATTTTGGGGTGTGGCAATCATAAAATAAATTTAAGGAAATCTGAAATAGCCAAAGTGTTTAAAATATGTATTTAACTTTTTCTACCAAGTTTCGTAAAATATAAAAAATGTCATTTTTTTCGGCTTATGAATGAGAAGTCTGTCTGTCTGCCCCTTACATTTTAAAATTGAAAAAATTGAATATTTTTAATTTTTCTGAAATTTGGCAGAAAGAGACTAAAAAATATAGAAAATAATTTGGCTATTTCAGTTTCAAAAATCTAATTTTTTTCTCATTTTTTCCGAAAAACGAATATTTTGGGGTGTGGCAACCATAAAATAAATTTAAGGAAATCTGAAATAGCCAAAGTGTTTAAAATATGTATTTAACTTTTTCTACCAAGTTTCGTAAAATATAAAAAATGTCATTTTTTTCGGCTAATAAATGAGAATTGAAAAAATTGAATATTTTTTAATTTTTCTGAAATTTGGCAGAAAGAGACTAAAAAATATAGAAAATAATTTGGCTATTTCAGTTTCAAAAATATAATTTTTTTCTCATTTTTTCCGAAAAACGAACATTTTGGGGTGTGGCAACCATAAAAAAAATTTAAGGAAATCTGAAATAGCCAAAGTGTTTAAAATATGTATTTAACTTTTTCTACTAAGATTCGTAAAATATAAAAAATGTCATTTTTTTCGGCTTATAAATGAGAACTGAAAAAATTGAATATATTTTAATTTTTCTGAAATTTGGCAGAAAGAGACTAAAAAATATAGAAAATAATTTGGCTATTTCAGTTTCAAAAATATAATTTTTTTCTCATTTTTTCCGAAAAACGAACATTTTGGGGTGTGGCAACCATAAAATAAATTTAAAGAAATCTGAAATAGCCAAAGTGTTTAAAATATGTATTTAACTTTTTGTACCAAGTTTCGTAAAATATAAAAAATGTCATTTTTTTCGGCTTTTAAATGAGAAGTCTATAGCCTTACATTTTAAAATTGAAAAAATTGAATATTTTGTAATTTTTCTGAAATTTGGCAGAAAGAGACTAAAGAATATAGAAAATGATTTGGCTATTTCAGTTTCAAAAATCTAATTTTTTTCTCATTTTTTCCGAAAAACGAACATTTTGGGGTGTGCAATCATAAAATAAATTTAAGGAAATCTGAAATAGCCAAAGTGTTTAAAATATGTATTTAACTTTTTCTACCAAGTTTCGTAAAATATAAAAAATGTCATTTTTTTCGGCTTATGAATGAGAAGTCTGTCTGTCTGCCCCTTACATTTTAAAATTGAAAAAATTGAATATTTTTAATTTTTCTGAAATTTGGCAGAAAGAGACTAAAAAATATAGAAAATAATTTGGCTATTTCAGTTTCAAAAATCTAATTTTTTTCTCATTTTTTCCGAAAAACGAATATTTTGGGGTGTGGCAACCATAAAATAAATTTAAGGAAATCTGAAATAGCCAAAGTGTTTAAAATATGTATTTAACTTTTTCTAATAAGTTTCGTAAAATATAAAAAATGTCATTTTTTTCGGCTAATAAATGAGAATTGAAAAAATTGAATATTTTTTAATTTTTCTGAAATTTGGCAGAAAGAGACTAAAAAATATAGAAAATAATTTGGCTATTTCAGTTTCAAAAATATAATTTTTTTCTCATTTTTTCCGAAAAACGAACATTTTGGGGTGTGGCAACCATAAAATAAATTTAAGGAAATCTGAAATAGCCAAAGTGTTTAAAATATGTATTTAACTTTTTCTACCAAGTTTCGTAAAATATAAAAAATGTCATTTTTTTCGGCTTATAAATGAGAAGTCTATAATAGCCTTACATTTTAAAATTGAAAAAATTGAATATTTTTTAATTTTTCTGAAATTTGGCAGAAAGAGACTAAAAAATATAGAAAATAATTTGGCTATTTCAGTTTCAAAAATATAATTTTTTTCTCATTTTTTCCGAAAAACGAACATTTTGGGGTGTGGCAACCATAAAATAAACTTAAGGAAATCTGAAATAGCCAAAGTGTTTAAAATATGTATTTAACTTTTTCTACCAAGTTTCGTAAAATATAAAAAATGTCATTTTTTTCGGCTTATAAATGAGAAGTCTATAATAGCCTTACATTTTAAAATTGAAAAAATTGAATATTTTTTAATTTTTCTGAAATTTGGCAGAAAGAGACTAAAAAATATAGAAAATAATTTGGCTATTTCAGTTTCAAAAATATAATTTTTTTCTCATTTTTTCCGAAAAACGAACATTTTGGGGTGTGGCAACCATAAAATAAATTTAAGGAAATCTGAAATAGCCAAAGTGTTTAAAATATGTATTTAACTTTTTCTACCAAGTTTCGTAAAATATAAAAAATGTCATTTTTTTCGGCTAATAAATGAGAATTGAAAAAATTGAATATTTTTTAATTTTTCTGAAATTCGGCAGAAGGAGACTAAAAAATATAGAAAATAATTTGGCTATTTCAGTTTCAAAAATATAATTTTTTTCTCATTTTTTCCGAAAAACGAACATTTTGGGGTGTGGCAACCATAAAATAAATTTAAGGAAATCTGAAATAGCCAAAGTGTTTAAAATATGTATTTAACTTTTTCTACCAAGTTTCGTAAAATATAAAAAATGTCATTTTTTCCGCTTATAAATGAGAAGTCTATATATAGCCTTACATTTTAAAATTGAAAAAATTGAATATTTTTTAATTTTTCTGAAATTTGGCAAAAAGAGACTAAAAAATATAGAAAATAATTTGGCTATTTCAGTTTCAAAAATATATTTTTTTTCTCATTTTTTCCGAAAAACGAACATTTTGGGATGTGGCAACCATAAAATAAATTTAAGGAAATCTGAAATAGCCAAAGTGTTTAAAATATGTATTTAACTTTTTCTACCAAGTTTCGTAAAATATAAAAAATGTCGTTTTTTTCGGCTTATAAATGAGAATTGAAAAAATTGAATATTTTTTAATTTTTCTGAAATTTGGCAGAAAGAGACTAAAAAATATAGAAAATAATTTGGCTATTTCAGTTTCAAAAAAATATTTTTTTTCTCATTTTTTCCGAAAAGCGAACATTTTGGGGTGTGGCAACCATAAAATAAATTTAAGGAAATCTGAAATAGCCAAAGTGTTTAAAATATGTATTTAACTTTTTCTACCAAGTTTCGTAAAATGTAAAAAATGTCATTTTTTTAAGTCTGCCTTACATTTTAAAATTGAAAAAATTGAATATTTTTTAATTTTTCTGAAATTTGGCAGAAAGAGACTAAAAAATATAGAAAATAATTTGGCTATTTCAGTTTCAAAAATATAATTTTTTTCTCATTTTTTCCGAAAAACGAACATTTTGGGGTGTGGCAACCATAAAATAAATTTAAGGAAATCTGAAATAGCCAAAGTGTTTAAAATATGTAATTAACTTTTTCTACCAAGTTTCGTAAAATATAAAAAATGTCATTTTTTTCGGCTTATAAATGAGAAGTCTATAGTCTTACATTTTAAAATTGAAAAAATTGAATATTTTTTAATTTTTCTGAAATTTGGCAGAAAGAGACTAAAAAATATAGAAAATAATTTGGCTATTTCAGTTTCAAAAATATAATTTTTTTCTCATTTTTTCCGAAAAACGAACATTTTGGGGTGTGGCAACCATAAAATAAACTTAAGGAAATCTGAAATAGCCAAAGTGTTTAAAATATGTATTTAACTTTTTCTACCAAGTTTCGTAAAATATAAAAAATGTCATTTTTTTCGGCTAATAAATGAGAATTGAAAAAATTGAATATTTTTTAATTTTTCTGAAATTCGGCAGAAGGAGACTAAAAAATATAGAAAATAATTTGGCTATTTCAGTTTCAAAAATATAATTTTTTTCTCATTTTTTCCGAAAAACGAACATTTTGGGGTGTGGCAACCATAAAATAAATTTAAGGAAATCTGAAATAGCCAAAGTGTTTAAAATATGTATTTAACTTTTTCTACCAAGTTTCGTAAAATATAAAAAATGTCATTTTTTTCGGCTAATAAATGAGAATTGAAAAAATTGAATATTTTTTAATTTTTCTGAAATTCGGCAGAAGGAGACTAAAAAATATAGAAAATAATTTGGCTATTTCAGTTTCAAAAATATAATTTTTTTCTCATTTTTTCCGAAAAACGAACATTTTGGGGTGTGGCAACCATAAAATAAATTTAAGGAAATCTGAAATAGCCAAAGTGTTTAAAATATGTATTTAACTTTTTCTACCAAGTTTCGTAAAATATAAAAAATGTCATTTTTTTCGGCTTATAAATGAGAAGTCTATAATAGCCTTACATTTTAAAATTGAAAAAATTGAATATTTTTTAATTTTTCTGAAATTTGGCAGAAAGAGACTAAAAAATATAGAAAATAATTTGGCTATTTCAGTTTCAAAAATATAATTTTTTTCTCATTTTTTCCGAAAAACGAACATTTTGGGGTGTGGCAACCATAAAATAAACTTAAGGAAATCTGAAATAGCCAAAGTGTTTAAAATATGTATTTAACTTTTTCTACCAAGTTTCGTAAAATATAAAAAATGTCATTTTTTTCGGCTTATAAATGAGAAGTCTATAATAGCCTTACATTTTAAAATTGAAAAAATTGAATATTTTTTAATTTTTCTGAAATTTGGCAGAAAGAGACTAAAAAATATAGAAAATAATTTGGCTATTTCAGTTTCAAAAATATAATTTTTTTCTCATTTTTTCCGAAAAACGAACATTTTGGGGTGTGGCAACCATAAAATAAATTTAAGGAAATCTGAAATAGCCAAAGTGTTTAAAATATGTATTTAACTTTTTCTACCAAGTTTCGTAAAATATAAAAAATGTCATTTTTTTCGGCTAATAAATGAGAATTGAAAAAATTGAATATTTTTTAATTTTTCTGAAATTCGGCAGAAGGAGACTAAAAAATATAGAAAATAATTTGGCTATTTCAGTTTCAAAAATATAATTTTTTTCTCATTTTTTCCGAAAAACGAACATTTTGGGGTGTGGCAACCATAAAATAAATTTAAGGAAATCTGAAATAGCCAAAGTGTTTAAAATATGTATTTAACTTTTTCTACCAAGTTTCGTAAAATATAAAAAATGTCATTTTTTCCGCTTATAAATGAGAAGTCTATATATAGCCTTACATTTTAAAATTGAAAAAATTGAATATTTTTTAATTTTTCTGAAATTTGGCAAAAAGAGACTAAAAAATATAGAAAATAATTTGGCTATTTCAGTTTCAAAAATATATTTTTTTTCTCATTTTTTCCGAAAAACGAACATTTTGGGGTGTGGCAACCATAAAATAAATTTAAGGAAATCTGAAATAGCCAAAGTGTTTAAAATATGTATTTAACTTTTTCTACCAAGTTTCGTAAAATATAAAAAATGTCGTTTTTTTCGGCTTATAAATGAGAATTGAAAAAATTGAATATTTTTTAATTTTTCTGAAATTTGGCAGAAAGAGACTAAAAAATATAGAAAATAATTTGGCTATTTCAGTTTCAAAAAAATATTTTTTTTCTCATTTTTTCCGAAAAGCGAACATTTTGGGGTGTGGCAACCATAAAATAAATTTAAGGAAATCTGAAATAGCCAAAGTGTTTAAAATATGTATTTAACTTTTTCTACCAAGTTTCGTAAAATGTAAAAAATGTCATTTTTTTAAGTCTGCCTTACATTTTAAAATTGAAAAAATTGAATATTTTTTAATTTTTCTGAAATTTGGCAGAAAGAGACTAAAAAATATAGAAAATAATTTGGCTATTTCAGTTTCAAAAATATAATTTTTTTCTCATTTTTTCCGAAAAACGAACATTTTGGGGTGTGGCAACCATAAAATAAATTTAAGGAAATCTGAAATAGCCAAAGTGTTTAAAATATGTAATTAACTTTTTCTACCAAGTTTCGTAAAATATAAAAAATGTCATTTTTTTCGGCTTATAAATGAGAAGTCTATAGTCTTACATTTTAAAATTGAAAAAATTGAATATTTTTTAATTTTTCTGAAATTTGGCAGAAAGAGACTAAAAAATATAGAAAATAATTTGGCTATTTCAGTTTCAAAAATATAATTTTTTTCTCATTTTTTCCGAAAAACGAACATTTTGGGGTGTGGCAACCATAAAATAAACTTAAGGAAATCTGAAATAGCCAAAGTGTTTAAAATATGTATTTAACTTTTTCTACCAAGTTTCGTAAAATATAAAAAATGTCATTTTTTTCGGCTAATAAATGAGAATTGAAAAAATTGAATATTTTTTAATTTTTCTGAAATTCGGCAGAAGGAGACTAAAAAATATAGAAAATAATTTGGCTATTTCAGTTTCAAAAATATAATTTTTTTCTCATTTTTTCCGAAAAACGAACATTTTGGGGTGTGGCAACCATAAAATAAATTTAAGGAAATCTGAAATAGCCAAAGTGTTTAAAATATGTATTTAACTTTTTCTACCAAGTTTCGTAAAATATAAAAAATGTCATTTTTTTCGGCTAATAAATGAGAATTGAAAAAATTGAATATTTTTTAATTTTTCTGAAATTCGGCAGAAGGAGACTAAAAAATATAGAAAATAATTTGGCTATTTCAGTTTCAAAAATATAATTTTTTTCTCATTTTTTCCGAAAAACGAACATTTTGGGGTGTGGCAACCATAAAATAAATTTAAGGAAATCTGAAATAGCCAAAGTGTTTAAAATATGTATTTAACTTTTTCTACCAAGTTTCGTAAAATATAAAAAATGTCATTTTTTCCGCTTATAAATGAGAAGTCTATATATAGCCTTACATTTTAAAATTGAAAAAATTGAATATTTTTTAATTTTTCTGAAATTTGGCAAAAAGAGACTAAAAAATATAGAAAATAATTTGGCTATTTCAGTTTCAAAAATATATTTTTTTTCTCATTTTTTCCGAAAAACGAACATTTTGGGGTGTGGCAACCATAAAATAAATTTAAGGAAATCTGAAATAGCCAAAGTGTTTAAAATATGTATTTAACTTTTTCTACCAAGTTTCGTAAAATATAAAAAATGTCGTTTTTTTCGGCTTATAAATGAGAATTGAAAAAATTGAATATTTTTTAATTTTTCTGAAATTTGGCAGAAAGAGACTAAAAAATATAGAAAATAATTTGGCTATTTCAGTTTCAAAAAAATATTTTTTTTCTCATTTTTTCCGAAAAGCGAACATTTTGGGGTGTGGCAACCATAAAATAAATTTAAGGAAATCTGAAATAGCCAAAGTGTTTAAAATATGTATTTAACTTTTTCTACCAAGTTTCGTAAAATGTAAAAAATGTCATTTTTTTCGGCTTATAAATGAGAAGTCTGCCTTACATTTTAAAATTGAAAAAATTGAATATTTTTTAATTTTTCTGAAATTTGGCAGAAAGAGACTAAAAAATATAGAAAATAATTTGGCTATTTCAGTTTCAAAAATATAATTTTTTTCTCATTTTTTCCGAAAAACGAACATTTTGGGGTGTGGCAACCATAAAATAAATTTAAGGAAATCTGAAATAGCCAAAGTGTTTAAAATATGTAATTAACTTTTTCTACCAAGTTTCGTAAAATATAAAAAATGTCATTTTTTTCGGCTTATAAATGAGAAGTCTATAGTCTTACATTTTAAAATTGAAAAAATTGAATATTTTTTAATTTTTCTGAAATTTGGCAGAAAGAGACTAAAAAATATAGAAAATAATTTGGCTATTTCAGTTTCAAAAATATAATTTTTTTCTCATTTTTTCCGAAAAACGAACATTTTGGGGTGTGGCAACCATAAAATAAACTTAAGGAAATCTGAAATAGCCAAAGTGTTTAAAATATGTATTTAACTTTTTCTACCAAGTTTCGTAAAATATAAAAAATGTCATTTTTTCCGCTTATAAATGAGAAGTCTATATATAGCCTTACATTTTAAAATTGAAAAAATTGAATATTTTTTAATTTTTCTGAAATTTGGCAAAAAGAGACTAAAAAATATAGAAAATAATTTGGCTATTTCAGTTTCAAAAATATATTTTTTTTCTCATTTTTTCCGAAAAACGAACATTTTGGGGTGTGGCAACCATAAAATAAATTTAAGGAAATCTGAAATAGCCAAAGTGTTTAAAATATGTATTTAACTTTTTCTACCAAGTTTCGTAAAATATAAAAAATGTCGTTTTTTTCGGCTTATAAATGAGAATTGAAAAAATTGAATATTTTTTAATTTTTCTGAAATTTGGCAGAAAGAGACTAAAAAATATAGAAAATAATTTGGCTATTTCAGTTTCAAAAATATATTTTTTTTCTCATTTTTTCCGAAAAGCGAACATTTTGGGGTGTGGCAACCATAAAATAAATTTAAGGAAATCTGAAATAGCCAAAGTGTTTAAAATATGTATTTAACTTTTTCTACTAAGTTTCGTAAAATATAAAAAATGTCATTTTTTTCGGCTTATAAATGAGAAGTCTATAGCCTTACATTTTAAAATTGAAAAAATTGAATATTTTTTAATTTTTCTGAAATTTGGCAGAAAGAGGCTAAAAAATATAGAAAATAATTTGGCTATTTCAGTTTCAAAAATATAATTTTTTTCTCATTTTTTCCGAAAAACGAACATTTTGGGGTGTGGCAACCATAAAATAAATTTAAGGAAATCTGAAATAGCCAAAGTGTTTAAAATATGAATTTAACTTTTTCTACCAAGTTTCGGAAAATATAAAAAATGTCATTTTTTTCGGCTTATAAATGAGAATTGAAAAAATTGAATATTTTTTAATTTTTCTGAAATTTGGCAGAAAGAGACTAAAAAATATAGAAAATAATTTGGCTATTTCAGTTTCAAAAAAATATTTTTTTTCTCATTTTTTCCGAAAAGCGAACATTTTGGGGTGTGGCAACCATAAAATAAATTTAAGGAAATCTGAAATAGCCAAAGTGTTTAAAATATGTATTTAACTTTTTCTACCAAGTTTCGTAAAATGTAAAAAATGTCATTTTTTTCGGCTTATAAATGAGAAGTCTGCCTTACATTTTAAAATTGAAAAAATTGAATATTTTTTAATTTTTCTGAAATTTGGCAGAAAGAGACTAAAAAATATAGAAAATAATTTGGCTATTTCAGTTTCAAAAATATAATTTTTTTCTCATTTTTTCCGAAAAACGAACATTTTGGGGTGTGGCAACCATAAAATAAATTTAAGGAAATCTGAAATAGCCAAAGTGTTTAAAATATGTAATTAACTTTTTCTACCAAGTTTCGTAAAATATAAAAAATGTCATTTTTTTCGGCTTATAAATGAGAAGTCTATAGTCTTATATTTTAAAATTGAAAAAATTGAATATTTTTTAATTTTTCTGAAATTTGGCAGAAAGAGACTAAAAAATATAGAAAATAATTTGGCTATTTCAGTTTCAAAAATATAATTTTTTTCTCATTTTTTCCGAAAAACGAACATTTTGGGGTGTGGCAACCATAAAATAAACTTAAGGAAATCTGAAATAGCCAAAGTGTTTAAAATATGTATTTAACTTTTTCTACCAAGTTTCGTAAAATATAAAAAATGTCATTTTTTCCGCTTATAAATGAGAAGTCTATATATAGCCTTACATTTTAAAATTGAAAAAATTGAATATTTTTTAATTTTTCTGAAATTTGGCAAAAAGAGACTAAAAAATATAGAAAATAATTTGGCTATTTCAGTTTCAAAAATATATTTTTTTTCTCATTTTTTCCGAAAAACGAACATTTTGGGGTGTGGCAACCATAAAATAAATTTAAGGAAATCTGAAATAGCCAAAGTGTTTAAAATATGTATTTAACTTTTTCTACCAAGTTTCGTAAAATATAAAAAATGTCGTTTTTTTCGGCTTATAAATGAGAATTGAAAAAATTGAATATTTTTTAATTTTTCTGAAATTTGGCAGAAAGAGACTAAAAAATATAGAAAATAATTTGGCTATTTCAGTTTCAAAAATATATTTTTTTTCTCATTTTTTCCGAAAAGCGAACATTTTGGGGTGTGGCAACCATAAAATAAATTTAAGGAAATCTGAAATAGCCAAAGTGTTTAAAATATGTATTTAACTTTTTCTACTAAGTTTCGTAAAATATAAAAAATGTCATTTTTTTCGGCTTATAAATGAGAAGTCTATAGCCTTACATTTTAAAATTGAAAAAATTGAATATTTTTTAATTTTTCTGAAATTTGGCAGAAAGAGGCTAAAAAATATAGAAAATAATTTGGCTATTTCAGTTTCAAAAATATAATTTTTTTCTCATTTTTTCCGAAAAACGAACATTTTGGGGTGTGGCAACCATAAAATAAATTTAAGGAAATCTGAAATAGCCAAAGTGTTTAAAATATGAATTTAACTTTTTCTACCAAGTTTCGGAAAATATAAAAAATGTCATTTTTTTCGGCTTATAAATGAGAATTGAAAAAATTGAATATTTTTTAATTTTTCTGAAATTTGGCAGAAAGAGACTAAAAAATATAGAAAATAATTTGGCTATTTCAGTTTCAAAAAAATATTTTTTTTCTCATTTTTTCCGAAAAGCGAACATTTTGGGGTGTGGCAACCATAAAATAAATTTAAGGAAATCTGAAATAGCCAAAGTGTTTAAAATATGTATTTAACTTTTTCTACCAAGTTTCGTAAAATGTAAAAAATGTCATTTTTTTCGGCTTATAAATGAGAAGTCTGCCTTACATTTTAAAATTGAAAAAATTGAATATTTTTTAATTTTTCTGAAATTTGGCAGAAAGAGACTAAAAAATATAGAAAATAATTTGGCTATTTCAGTTTCAAAAATATAATTTTTTTCTCATTTTTTCCGAAAAACGAACATTTTGGGGTGTGGCAACCATAAAATAAATTTAAGGAAATCTGAAATAGCCAAAGTGTTTAAAATATGTAATTAACTTTTTCTACCAAGTTTCGTAAAATATAAAAAATGTCATTTTTTTCGGCTTATAAATGAGAAGTCTATAGTCTTACATTTTAAAATTGAAAAAATTGAATATTTTTTAATTTTTCTGAAATTTGGCAGAAAGAGACTAAAAAATATAGAAAATAATTTGGCTATTTCAGTTTCAAAAATATAATTTTTTTCTCATTTTTTCCGAAAAACGAACATTTTGGGGTGTGGCAACCATAAAATAAACTTAAGGAAATCTGAAATAGCCAAAGTGTTTAAAATATGTATTTAACTTTTTCTACCAAGTTTCGTAAAATATAAAAAATGTCATTTTTTCCGCTTATAAATGAGAAGTCTATATATAGCCTTACATTTTAAAATTGAAAAAATTGAATATTTTTTAATTTTTCTGAAATTTGGCAAAAAGAGACTAAAAAATATAGAAAATAATTTGGCTATTTCAGTTTCAAAAATATATTTTTTTTCTCATTTTTTCCGAAAAACGAACATTTTGGGGTGTGGCAACCATAAAATAAATTTAAGGAAATCTGAAATAGCCAAAGTGTTTAAAATATGTAATTAACTTTTTCTACCAAGTTTCGTAAAATATAAAAAATGTCATTTTTTTCGGCTTATAAATGAGAAGTCTATAGTCTTACATTTTAAAATTGAAAAAATTGAATATTTTTTAATTTTTCTGAAATTTGGCAGAAAGAGACTAAAAAATATAGAAAATAATTTGGCTATTTCAGTTTCAAAAATATAATTTTTTTCTCATTTTTTCCGAAAAACGAACATTTTGGGGTGTGGCAACCATAAAATAAACTTAAGGAAATCTGAAATAGCCAAAGTGTTTAAAATATGTATTTAACTTTTTCTACCAAGTTTCGTAAAATATAAAAAATGTCATTTTTTCCGCTTATAAATGAGAAGTCTATATATAGCCTTACATTTTAAAATTGAAAAAATTGAATATTTTTTAATTTTTCTGAAATTTGGCAAAAAGAGACTAAAAAATATAGAAAATAATTTGGCTATTTCAGTTTCAAAAATATATTTTTTTTCTCATTTTTTCCGAAAAACGAACATTTTGGGGTGTGGCAACCATAAAATAAATTTAAGGAAATCTGAAATAGCCTAAGTGTTTAAAATATGTATTTAACTTTTTCTACCAAGTTTCGTAAAATATAAAAAATGTCGTTTTTTTCGGCTTATAAATGAGAATTGAAAAAATTGAATATTTTTTAATTTTTCTGAAATTTGGCAGAAAGAGACTAAAAAATATAGAAAATAATTTGGCTATTTCAGTTTCAAAAATATATTTTTTTTCTCATTTTTTCCGAAAAGCGAACATTTTGGGGTGTGGCAACCATAAAATAAATTTAAGGAAATCTGAAATAGCCAAAGTGTTTAAAATATGTATTTAACTTTTTCTACTAAGTTTCGTAAAATATAAAAAATGTCATTTTTTTCGGCTTATAAATGAGAAGTCTATAGCCTTACATTTTAAAATTGAAAAAATTGAATATTTTTTAATTTTTCTGAAATTTGGCAGAAAGAGGCTAAAAAATATAGAAAATAATTTGGCTATTTCAGTTTCAAAAATATAATTTTTTTCTCATTTTTTCCGAAAAACGAACATTTTGGGGTGTGGCAACCATAAAATAAATTTAAGGAAATCTGAAATAGCCAAAGTGTTTAAAATATGAATTTAACTTTTTCTACCAAGTTTCGGAAAATATAAAAAATGTCATTTTTTTCGGCTTATAAATGAGAATTGAAAAAATTGAATATTTTTTAATTTTTCTGAAATTTGGCAGAAAGAGACTAAAAAATATAGAAAATAATTTGGCTATTTCAGTTTCAAAAAAATATTTTTTTTCTCATTTTTTCCGAAAAGCGAACATTTTGGGGTGTGGCAACCATAAAATAAATTTAAGGAAATCTGAAATAGCCAAAGTGTTTAAAATATGTATTTAACTTTTTCTACCAAGTTTCGTAAAATATAAAAAATGTCGTTTTTTTCGGCTTATAAATGAGAATTGAAAAAATTGAATATTTTTTAATTTTTCTGAAATTTGGCAGAAAGAGACTAAAAAATATAGAAAATAATTTGGCTATTTCAGTTTCAAAAATATATTTTTTTTCTCATTTTTTCCGAAAAGCGAACATTTTGGGGTGTGGCAACCATAAAATAAATTTAAGGAAATCTGAAATAGCCAAAGTGTTTAAAATATGTATTTAACTTTTTCTACTAAGTTTCGTAAAATATAAAAAATGTCATTTTTTTCGGCTTATAAATGAGAAGTCTATAGCCTTACATTTTAAAATTGAAAAAATTGAATATTTTTTAATTTTTCTGAAATTTGGCAGAAAGAGGCTAAAAAATATAGAAAATAATTTGGCTATTTCAGTTTCAAAAATATAATTTTTTTCTCATTTTTTCCGAAAAACGAACATTTTGGGGTGTGGCAACCATAAAATAAATTTAAGGAAATCTGAAATAGCCAAAGTGTTTAAAATATGAATTTAACTTTTTCTACCAAGTTTCGGAAAATATAAAAAATGTCATTTTTTTCGGCTTATAAATGAGAATTGAAAAAATTGAATATTTTTTAATTTTTCTGAAATTTGGCAGAAAGAGACTAAAAAATATAGAAAATAATTTGGCTATTTCAGTTTCAAAAAAATATTTTTTTTCTCATTTTTTCCGAAAAGCGAACATTTTGGGGTGTGGCAACCATAAAATAAATTTAAGGAAATCTGAAATAGCCAAAGTGTTTAAAATATGTATTTAACTTTTTCTACCAAGTTTCGTAAAATGTAAAAAATGTCATTTTTTTCGGCTTATAAATGAGAAGTCTGCCTTACATTTTAAAATTGAAAAAATTGAATATTTTTTAATTTTTCTGAAATTTGGCAGAAAGAGACTAAAAAATATAGAAAATAATTTGGCTATTTCAGTTTCAAAAATATAATTTTTTTCTCATTTTTTCCGAAAAACGAACATTTTGGGGTGTGGCAACCATAAAATAAATTTAAGGAAATCTGAAATAGCCAAAGTGTTTAAAATATGTAATTAACTTTTTCTACCAAGTTTCGTAAAATATAAAAAATGTCATTTTTTTCGGCTTATAAATGAGAAGTCTATAGTCTTACATTTTAAAATTGAAAAAATTGAATATTTTTTAATTTTTCTGAAATTTGGCAGAAAGAGACTAAAAAATATAGAAAATAATTTGGCTATTTCAGTTTCAAAAATATAATTTTTTTCTCATTTTTTCCGAAAAACGAACATTTTGGGGTGTGGCAACCATAAAATAAACTTAAGGAAATCTGAAATAGCCAAAGTGTTTAAAATATGTATTTAACTTTTTCTACCAAGTTTCGTAAAATATAAAAAATGTCATTTTTTCCGCTTATAAATGAGAAGTCTATATATAGCCTTACATTTTAAAATTGAAAAAATTGAATATTTTTTAATTTTTCTGAAATTTGGCAAAAAGAGACTAAAAAATATAGAAAATAATTTGGCTATTTCAGTTTCAAAAATATATTTTTTTTCTCATTTTTTCCGAAAAACGAACATTTTGGGGTGTGGCAACCATAAAATAAATTTAAGGAAATCTGAAATAGCCAAAGTGTTTAAAATATGAATTTAACTTTTTCTACCAAGTTTCGGAAAATATAAAAAATGTCATTTTTTTCGGCTTATAAATGAGAATTGAAAAAATTGAATATTTTTTAATTTTTCTGAAATTTGGCAGAAAGAGACTAAAAAATATAGAAAATAATTTGGCTATTTCAGTTTCAAAAATATATTTTTTTTCTCATTTTTTCCGAAAAACGAACATTTTGGGGTGTGGCAACCATAAAATAAATTTAAGGAAATCTGAAATAGCCAAAGTGTTTAAAATATGTATTTAACTTTTTCTACCAAGTTTCGTAAAATATAAAAAATGTCATTTTTTTCGGCTTATAAATGAGAAGCCTTACATTTTAAAATTGAAAAAATTGAATATTTTTTAATTTTTCTGAAATTTGGCAGAAAGAGACTAAAAAATATAGAAAATAATTTGGCTAATTCAGTTTCAAAAATATAATTTTTTTCTCATTTTTTCCGAAAAACGAACATTTTGGGGTGTGGCAACCATAAAATAAATTTAAGGAAATCTGAAATAGCCAAAGTGTTTAAAATATGTATTTAACTTTTTCTACCAAGTTTCGTAAAATATAAAAAATGTCATTTTTTTCGGCTTATAAATAAGAAGTCTATAGCCTTACATTTTAAAATTGAAAAAATTGAATATTTTTTAATTTTTCTGAAATTTGGCAGAAAGAGACTAAAAAATATAGAAAATAATTTGGCTATTTCAGTTTCAACAAGAAAGATCAATCATGCTTAAAGCATTGATTATGAAACACTTTCCAACTTCAATGCAATTTTATTTAAACATGTCTAAAATGCAATACATTCCTCGGTAATATTTTAAAACTTATCACAATACTACATTAATTTATTATATTTGAAACCTTAAACCCTCATCGAAAAAATTAACTTCATTCAAATGACGGCATTAAAGTATAAATTGCCTGGTTTAAACATCTCTAAAATTTGATACATTCCTCGGTAATAATTTTAGAGTTATCATAATACTACGATAATTTATTATATTTGAAAACTTCATCGAAAACAACTGAAATTGATTCAAATGACGTCATAAAAAATAACACGCCCGGCTCTCTCTATAAAAGCAATATTTCATTCATAAATAATTCCCCCATTCATGTCATTCATCAGAATACTATAATAATTTATTTTATTTAAAAATTAAGACCATGGAGCTACAAATAAGTTAACTCTATGCTTAAAACTTCATCGAAAAATATCGTCCTTCTCTTTCTACAATCAATGAATACTTCATTCATATCAGCTAAGCAGACTCCATGGACTAAATGATTTTGTGTTAAAGAATTACAGCGATTCTAATACAACTCATTCTACATATTTTGCTGTTTACATTTTACATAGGTGAAAAATAGGCTTAATAGTAGAAATAATCATATTTGGATGAGCATTTAAACTGAAATATATTGTCATTGCGTTGTTTCAGTATGTAGATGCACAGAATTTAGGCAGAAATAAAGTAGTTTTAGGACGGATACAACACTCAATATGAATTAAAAAGAACTTTAAAAATCAAGATTTTGACACAAGATGGATGCCATATATCATTTTGAAGTGGGTCATGTGATCGTTTCAAATCATGGACACGTGATCGCTTCATATAAAAGGTGTTATTATTATTTTAATTTTTATTTTAAAAACTACTGAATATATTTCGCTGAGTTTTTTTTTATATATTTTATGGAACAATTTGAATACTGCCTAAAATTTTCGAAGCAATTTGTGAATTTTAAATCCGCTTAAAAAATGCTTGAAAAATTAGGTCCCATAGGGTTCAATGTATTCCATTTTTTCAACCCGGGTTCAATCCAAAACTAATTGTGTGATATTATTCATTTATATTCCCATAGGTCCTATAGACCGTCTGAACAACATACTAAAATTTCATTTTGATTAAGCCATTTTTACGGTAGTTATCGTGCTAACGGCAGACAGACAGACAGACAGACAGAATGAACAAAGTCATAAACACTTTTCAACTTTGTTGTAAAGTGTTAAAAATATAATTTTTTTCTCATTTTTTCCGAAAAACGAACATTTTGGGGTGTGGCAACCATAAAATAAATTTAAGGAAATCTGAAATAGCCAAAGTGTTTAAAATATATATTTAACTTTTTCTACCAAGTTTCGTAAAATATAAAAAATGTCATTTTTTCGGCTTATAAATGAGAAGTCTATAGCATTACATTTTAAAATTGAAAAAATTGAATATATTTTAATTTTTCTGAAATTTGGCAGAAAGAGACTAAAAAATATAGAAAATAATTTGGCTATTTCAGTTTCAAAAATATAATTTTTTTCTCATTTTTTCCGAAAAACGAAGATTTTGGGGTGTGGCAACCATAAAAAAAATTTAAGGAAATCTGAAATAGCCAAAGTGTTTAAAATATGTATTTAACTTTTTCTACTAAGTTTCGTAAAATATAAAAAATGTCATTTTTTTCGGCTTATAAATGAGAAGTCTTATAGCCTGACATTTTAAAATTGAAAAAATTGAATATTTTTTAATTTTTCTGAAATTTGGCAGAAAGAGACTAAAAAATATAGAAAATAATTTGGCTATTTCAGTTTCAAAAATATAATTTTTTTCTCATTTTTTCCGAAAAACGAACATTTTGGGGTGTGGCAACCATAAAATAAATTTAAGGAAATCTGAAATAGCCAAAGTGTTTAAAATATGTATTTAACTTTTTCTACCAAGTTTCGTAAAATATAAAAAATGTCATTTTTTTCGGCTTATAAATGAGAAGTCTATAGCATTACATTTTAAAATTGAAAAAATTGAATATTTTTTAATTTTTCTGAAATTTGGCAGAAAGAGACTAAAAAATATAGAAAATAATTTGGCTATTTCAGTTTCAAAAATATAATTTTTTTCTCATTTTTCCGAAAAACGAACATTTTGGGTGTGGCAACCATAAAATAAATTTAAGGAAATCTGAAATAGCCAAAGTGTTTAAAATATGTATTTAACTTTTTCTACCAAGTTTCGTAAAATATAAAAAATGTCGTTTTTTTCGGCTTATAAATGAGAATTGAAAAAATTGAATATTTTTTAATTTTTCTGAAATTTGGCAGAAAGAGACTAAAAAATATAGAAAATAATTTGGCTATTTCAGTTTCAAAAATATATTTTTTTTCTCATTTTTTCCGAAAAGCGAACATTTTGGGGTGTGGCAACCATAAAATAAATTTAAGGAAATCTGAAATAGCCAAAGTGTTTAAAATATGTATTTAACTTTTTCTACCAAGTTTCGTAAAATATAAAAAATGTCATTTTTTTCGGCTTATAAATGAGAAGTCTACCTTACATTTTAAAATTGAAAAAATTGAATATTTTTTAATTTTTCTGAAATTTGGCAGAAAGAGACTAAAAAATATAGAAAATAATTTGGCTATTTCAGTTTCAAAAATATAATTTTTTTCTCATTTTTTCCGAAAAACGAACATTTTGGGGTGTGGCAACCATAAAATAAATTTAAGGAAATCTGAAATAGCCAAAGTGTTTAAAATATGTAATTAACTTTTTCTACCAAGTTTCGTAAAATATAAAAAATGTCATTTTTTTTGGCTTATAAATGAGAAGTCTATAGCCTGACATTTTAAAATTGAAAAAATTGAATATTTTTTAATTTTTCTGAAATTTGGCAGAAAGAGACTAAAAAATATAGAAAATAATTTGGCTATTTCAGTTTCAAAAATATAATTTTTTTCTCATTTTTTCCGAAAAACGAACATTTTGGGGTGTGGCAACCATAAAATATTTAAGGAAATCTGAAATAGCCAAAGTGTTTAAAATATGTATTTAACTTTTTCTACCAAGTTTCGTAAAATATAAAAAATGTCATTTTTTCGGCTTAAAAATGAGAAGTCTATAGCATTACATTTTAAAATTGAAAAAATTGAATATTTTTTAATTTTTCTGAAATTTGGCAGAAAGAGACTAAAAAATATAGAAAATAATTTGGCTATTTCAGTTTCAAAAATATAATTTTTTTCTCATTTTTCCGAAAAACGAACATTTTGGGTGTGGCAACCATAAAATAAATTTAAGGAAATCTGAAATAGCCAAAGTGTTTAAAATATGTATTTAATTTTTTCTACCAAGTTTCGTAAAATATAAAAAATGTCGTTTTTTTCGGCTTATAAATGAGAATTGAAAAAATTGAATATTTTTTAATTTTTCTGAAATTTGGCAGAAAGAGACTAAAAAATATAGAAAATAATTTGGCTATTTCAGTTTCAAAAATATATTTTTTTTCTCATTTTTTCCGAAAAGCGAACATTTTGGGGTGTGGCAACCATAAAATAAATTTAAGGAAATCTGAAATAGCCAAAGTGTTTAAAATATGTATTTAACTTTTTCTACCAAGTTTCGAAAAATATAAAAAATGTCATTTTTTTCGGCTTATAAATGAGAAGTCTACCTTACATTTTAAAATTGAAAAAATTGAATATTTTTTAATTTTTCTGAAATTTGGCAGAAAGAGACTAAAAAATATAGAAAATAATTTGGCTATTTCAGTTTCAAAAATATAATTTTTTTCTCATTTTTTCCGAAAAACGAACATTTTGGGGTGTGGCAACCATAAAATAAATTTAAGGAAATCTGAAATAGCCAAAGTGTTTAAAATATGTAATTAACTTTTTCTACCAAGTTTCGTAAAATATAAAAAATGTCATTTTTTTCGGCTTATAAATGAGAAGTCTATAGTCTTACATTTTAAAATTGAAAAAATTGAATATTTTTTAATTTTTCTGAAATTTGGCAGAAAGAGACTAAAAAATATAGAAAATAATTTGGCTATTTCAGTTTCAAAAATATAATTTTTTTCTCATTTTTTCCGAAAAACGAACATTTTGGGGTGTGGCAACCATAAAATAAATTTAAGGAAATCTGAAATAGCCAAAGTGTTTAAAATATGTAATTAACTTTTTCTACCAAGTTTCGTAAAATATAAAAAATGTCATTTTTTTCAACTTATAAATGAGAAGTCTATAGTCTTACATTTTAAAATTGAAAAAATTGAATATTTTTTAATTTTTCTGAAATTTGGCAGAAAGAGACTAAAAAATATAGAAAATAATTTGGCTATTTCAGTTTCAAAAATATAATTTTTTTCTCATTTTTTCCGAAAAACGAACATTTTGGGGTGTGGCAACCATAAAATAAATTTAAGGAAATCTGAAATAGCCAAAGTGTTTAAAATATGTAATTAACTTTTTCTACCAAGTTTCGTAAAATATAAAAAATGTCATTTTTTTCGGCTTATAAATGAGAAGTCTATATATAGCCTTACATTTTAAAATTGAAAAAATTGAATATTTTTTAATTTTTCTGAAATTTGGCAAAAAGAGACTAAAAAATATAGAAAATAATTTGGCTATTTCAGTTTCAAAAATATATTTTTTTTCTCATTTTTTCCGAAAAACGAACATTTTGGGGTGTGGCAACCATAAAATAAATTTAAGGAAATCTGAAATAGCCAAAGTGTTTAAAATATGTATTTAACTTTTTCTACCAAGTTTCGTAAAATATAAAAAATGTCGTTTTTTTCGGCTTATAAATGAGAATTGAAAAAATTGAATATTTTTTAATTTTTCTGAAATTTGGCAGAAAGAGACTAAAAAATATAGAAAATAATTTGGCTATTTCAGTTTCAAAAAAATATTTTTTTTCTCATTTTTTCCGAAAAGCGAACATTTTGGGGTGTGGCAACCATAAAATAAATTTAAGGAAATCTGAAATAGCCAAAGTGTTTAAAATATGTATTTAACTTTTTCTACCAAGTTTCGTAAAATATAAAAAATGTCATTTTTTTCGGCTTATAAATGAGAAGTCTGCCTTACATTTTAAAATTGAAAAAATTGAATATTTTTTAATTTTTCTGAAATTTGGCAGAAAGAGACTAAAAAATATAGAAAATAATTTGGCTATTTCAGTTTCAAAAATATAATTTTTTTCTCATTTTTTCCGAAAAACGAACATTTTGGGGTGTGGCAACCATAAAATAAATTTAAGGAAATCTGAAATAGCCAAAGTGTTTAAAATATGTAATTAACTTTTTCTACCAAGTTTCGTAAAATATAAAAAATGTCATTTTTTTCGGCTTATAAATGAGAAGTCTATAAGTCTTACATTTTAAAATTGAAAAAATTGAATATTTTTTAATTTTTCTGAAATTTGGCAGAAAGAGACTAAAAAATATAGAAAATAATTTGGCTATTTCAGTTTCAAAAATATAATTTTTTTCTCATTTTTTCCGAAAAACGAACATTTTGGGGTGTGGCAACCATAAAATAAACTTAAGGAAATCTGAAATAGCCAAAGTGTTTAAAATATGTATTTAACTTTTTCTACCAAGTTTCGTAAAATATAAAAAATGTCATTTTTTCCGCTTATAAATGAGAAGTCTATATATAGCCTTACATTTTAAAATTGAAAAAATTGAATATTTTTTAATTTTTCTGAAATTTGGCAAAAAGAGACTAAAAAATATAGAAAATAATTTGGCTATTTCAGTTTCAAAAATATATTTTTTTTCTCATTTTTTCCGAAAAACGAACATTTTGGGGTGTGGCAACCATAAAATAAATTTAAGGAAATCTGAAATAGCCAAAGTGTTTAAAATATGTAATTAACTTTTTCTACCAAGTTTCGTAAAATATAAAAAATGTCATTTTTTTCGGCTTATAAATGAGAAGTCCCTTACATTTTAAAATTGAAAAAATTGAATATTTTTTAATTTTTCTGAAATTTGGCAGAAAGAGACTAAAAAATATAGAAAATAATTTGGCTATTTCAGTTTCAAAAATATAATTTTTTTCTCATTTTTTCCGAAAAACGAACATTTTGGGGTGTGGCAACCATAAAATAAACTTAAGGAAATCTGAAATAGCCAAAGTGTTTAAAATATGTATTTAACTTTTTCTACCAAGTTTCTTAAAATATAAAAAATGTCATTTTTTCCGCTTATAAATGAGAAGTCTATATATAGCCTTACATTTTAAAATTGAAAAAATTGAATATTTTTTAATTTTTCTGAAATTTGGCAAAAAGAGACTAAAAAATATAGAAAATAATTTGGCTATTTCAGTTTCAAAAATATATTTTTTTTCTCATTTTTTCCGAAAAACGAACATTTTGGGGTGTGGCAACCATAAAATAAATTTAAGGAAATCTGAAATAGCCAAAGTGTTTAAAATATGTATTTAACTTTTTCTACCAAGTTTCGTAAAATATAAAAAATGTCGTTTTTTTCAGCTTATAAATGAGAATTGAAAAAATTGAATATTTTTTAATTTTTCTGAAATTTGGCAGAGACTAAAAAATATAGAAAATAATTTGGCTATTTCAGTTTCAAAAATATATTTTTTTTCTCATTTTTTCCGAAAAGTGAACATTTTGGGGTGTGGCAACCATAAAATAAATTTAAGGAAATCTGAAATAGCCAAAGTGTTTAAAATATGTATTTAACTTTTTCTACCAAGTTTCGTAAAATATAAAAAATGTCATTTTTTTCGGCTTGTAAATGAGAAGTCTGCCTTACATTTTAAAATTGAAAAAATTGAATATTTTTTAATTTTTCTGAAATTTGGCAGAAAGAGACTAAAAAATATAGAAAATAATTTGGCTATTTCAGTTTCAAAAATATAATTTTTTTCTCCTTTTTTCCGAAAAACGAACATTTTGGGGTGTGGCAACCATAAAATAAACTTAAGGAAATCTGAAATAGCCAAAGTGTTTAAAATATGTATTTAACTTTTTCTACCAAGTTTCGTAAAATATAAAAAATGTCATTTTTTCCGCTTATAAATGAGAAGTCTATATATAGCCTTACATTTTAAAATTGAAAAAATTGAATATTTTTTAATTTTTCTGAAATTTGGTAGAAAGAGACTAAAAAATATAGAAAATAATTTGGCTATTTCAGTTTCAAAAATATATTTTTTTTCTCATTTTTTTCGAAAAACGAACATTTTGGGGTGTGGCAACCATAAAATAAATTTAAGGAAATCTGAAATAGCCAAAGTGTTTAAAATATGTATTTAACTTTTTCTACCAAGTTTCGTAAAATATAAAAAATGTCATTTTTTTCGGCTTATAAATGAGAAGTCTATAATAGCCATACATTTTAAAATTGAAAAAATTGAATATTTTTTAATTTTTCTGAAATTTGGCAGAAAGAGACTAAAAAATATAGAAAATAATTTGGCTATTTCAGTTTCAAAAATATAATTTTTTTCTCATTTTTTCCGAAAAACGAACATTTTGGGGTGTGGCAACCATAAAATAAACTTAAGGAAATCTGAAATAGCCAAAGTGTTTAAAATATGTATTTAACTTTTTCTACCAAGTTTCGTAAAATATAAAAAATGTCATTTTTTCCGCTTATAAATGGGAAGTCTAATATAGCCTTACATTTTAAAATTGAAAAAATTGAATATTTTTTAATTTTTCTGAAATTTGGCAGAAAGAGACTAAAAAATATAGAAAATAATTTGGCTATTTCAGTTTCAAAAATATATTTTTTTTCTCATTTTTTCCGAAAAACGAACATTTTGGGGTGTGGCAACCATAAAATAAATTTAAGATAATCTGAAATAGCCAAAGTGTTTAAAATATGTATTTAACTTTTTCTACCAAGTTTCGTAAAATATAAAAAATGTCATTTTTTTCGGCTTATAAATGAGAAGTCTATAAGCCTTACATTTTAAAATTGAAAAAATTGAATATTTTTTAATTTTTCTGAAATTTGGCAGAAAGAGACTAAAAAATATAGAAAATAATTTGGCTATTTCAGTTTCAAAAATATATTTTTTTTCTCATTTTTTCCGAAAAACGAACATTTTGGGGTGTGGCAACCATAAAATAAATTTAAGGAAATCTGAAATAGCCAAAGTGTTTAAAATATGTATTTAACTTTTTCTACCAAGTTTCGTAAAATATAAAAAATGTCATTTTTTTCGGCTTATAAATGAGAAGTCTGCCTTACATTTTAAAATTGAAAAAATTGAATATTTTTTAATTTTTCTGAAATTTGGCAGAAAGAGACTAAAAAATATAGAAAATAATTTGGCTATTTCAGTTTCAAAAATATAATTTTTTTCTCATTTTTTCCGAAAAACGAACATTTTGGGGTGTGGCAACCATAAAATAAATTTAAGGAAATCTGAAATAGCCAAAGTGTTTAAAATATGTAATTAACTTTTTCTACCAAGTTTCGTAAAATATAAAAAATGTCATTTTTTTCGGCTTATAAATGAGAAGTCTGCCTTACATTTTAAAATTGAAAAAATTGAATATTTTTTAATTTTTCTGAAATTTGGCAGAAAGAGACTAAAAAATATAGAAAATAATTTGGCTATTTCAGTTTCAAAAATATAATTTTTTTCTCATTTTTTCCGAAAAACGAACATTTTGGGGTGTGGCAACCATAAAATAAACTTAAGGAAATCTGAAATAGCCAAAGTGTTTAAAATATGTATTTAACTTTTTCTACCAAGTTTCGTAAAATATAAAAAATGTCATTTTTTCCGCTTATAAATGAGAAGTCTATATATAGCCTTACATTTTAAAATTGAAAAAATTGAATATTTTTTAATTTTTCTGAAATTTGGCAGAAAGAGACTAAAAAATATAGAAAATAATTTGGCTATTTCAGTTTCAAAAATATAATTTTTTTCTCATTTTTTCCGAAAAACGAACATTTTGGGGTGTGGCAACCATAAAATAAATTTAAGGAAATCTGAAATAGCCAAAGTGTTTAAAATATGAATTTAACTTTTTCTACCAAGTTTCGGAAAATATAAAAAATGTCATTTTTTTCGGCTTATAAATGAGAATTGAAAAAATTGAATATTTTTTAATTTTTCTGAAATTTGGCAGAAAGAGACTAAAAAATATAGAAAATAATTTGGCTATTTCAGTTTCAACAAGAAAGATCAATCATGCTTAAAGCATTGATTATGAAACACTTTCCAACTTCAATGCAATTTTATTTACACATGTCTAAAATGCAATACATTCCTCGGTAATATTTTAAAACTTATCACAATACTACATTAATTTATTATATTTGAAACCTTAAACCCTCATCGAAAAAATTAACTTCATTCAAATGACGGCATTAAAGTATAAATTGCCTGGTTTAAACATCTCTAAAATTTGATACATTCCTCGGTAATAATTTTAGAGTTATCATAATACTACGATAATTTATTATATTTGAAAACTTCATCGAAAACAACTGAAATTGATTCAAATGACGTCATAAAAAATAACACGCCCGGCTCTCTCTATAAAAGCAATATTTCATTCATAAATAATTCCCCCATTCATGTCATTCATCAGAATACTATAATAATTTATTTTATTTAAAAATTAAGACCATGGAGCTACAAATAAGTTAACTCTATGCTTAAAACTTCATCGAAAAATATCGTCCTTCTCTTTCTACAATCAATGAATACTTCATTCATATCAGCTAAGCAGACTCCATGGACTAAATGATTTTGTGTTAAAGAATTACAGCGATTCTAATACAACTCATTCTACATATTTTGCTGTTTACATTTTACATAGGTGAAAAATAGGCTTAATAGTAGAAATAATCATATTTGGATGAGCATTTAAACTGAAATATATTGTCATTGCGTTGTTTCAGTATGTAGATGCACAGAATTTAGGCAGAAATAAAGTAGTTTTAGGACGGATACAACACTCAATATGAATTAAAAAGAACTTTAAAAATCAAGATTTTGACACAAGATGGATGCCATATATCATTTTGAAGTGGGTCATGTGATCGTTTCAAATCATGGACACGTGATCGCTTCATATAAAAGGTGTTATTATTATTTTAATTTTTATTTTAAAAACTACTGAATATATTTCGCTGAGTTTTTTTTTATATATTTTATGGAACAATTTGAATACTGCCTAAAATTTTCGAAGCAATTTGTGAATTTTAAATCCGCTTAAAAAATGCTTGAAAAATTAAGTCCCATAGGGTTCAATGTATTCCATTTTTTCAACCCGGGTTCAATCCAAAACTAATTGTGTGATATTATTCATTTATATTCCCATAGGTCCTATAGACCGTCTGAACAACATACTAAAATTTCATTTTGATTAAGCCATTTTTACGGTAGTTATCGTGCTAACGGCAGACAGACAGACAGACAGACAGAATGAACAAAGTCATAAACACTTTTCAACTTTGTTGTAAAGTGTTAAAAATATAATTTTTTTCTCATTTTTTCCGAAAAACGAACATTTTGGGGTGTGGCAACCATAAAATAAATTTAAGGAAATCTGAAATAGCCAAAGTGTTTAAAATATGTATTTAACTTTTTCTACCAAGTTTCGTAAAATGTAAAAAATGTCATTTTTTTCGGCTTATAAATGAGAAGTCAGCCTTACATTTTAAAATTGAAAAAATTGAATATTTTTTAATTTTTCTGAAATTTGGCAGAAAGAGACTAAAAAATATAGAAAATAATTTGGCTATTTCAGTTTCAAAAATATAATTTTTTTCTCATTTTTTCCGAAAAACGAACATTTTGGGGTGTGGCAACCATAAAATATTTAAGGAAATCTGAAATAGCCAAAGTGTTTAAAATATATATTTAACTTTTTCTACCAAGTTTCGTAAAATATAAAAAATGTCATTTTTTCGGCTTATAAATGAGAAGTCTATAGCATTACATTTTAAAATTGAAAAAATTGAATATTTTTTAATTTTCTGAAATTTGGCAGAAAGAGACTAAAAAATATAGAAAATAATTTGGCTATTTCAGTTTCAAAAATATAATTTTTTTCTCATTTTTCCGAAAAACGAACATTTTGGGTGTGGCAACCATAAAATAAATTTAAAGAAATCTGAAATAGCCAAAGTGTTTAAAATATGTATTTAACTTTTTCTACCAAGTTTCGTAAAATATAAAAAATGTCATTTTTTCGGGCTTATAAATGAGAATTGAAAAAATTGAATATTTTTTAATTTTTCTGAAATTTGGCAGAAAGAGACTAAAAAATATAGAAAATAATTTGGCTATTTCAGTTTCAAAAATATAATTTTTTTCTCATTTTTTCCGAAAAACGAACATTTTGGGGTGTGGCAACCATAAAAAAAATTTAAGGAAATCTGAAATAGCCAAAGTGTTTAAAATATGTATTTAACTTTTTCTACCAAGTTTCGTAAAATATAAAAAATGTCATTTTTTTCGGCTTATAAATGAGAAGTCTATAGTCTTACATTTTAAAATTGAAAAAATTGAATATTTTTTAATTTTTCTGAAATTTGGCAGAAAGAGACTAAAAAATATAGAAAATAATTTGGCTATTTCAGTTTCAAAAATATAATTTTTTTCTCATTTTTTCCGAAAAACGAACATTTTGGGGTGTGGCAACCATAAAATAAATTTAAGGAAATCTGAAATAGCCAAAGTGTTTAAAATATGAATTTAACTTTTTCTACCAAGTTTCGGAAAATATAAAAAATGTCATTTTTTTCGGCTTATAAATGAGAAGTCTGCCTTACATTTTAAAATTGAAAAAATTGAATATTTTTTAATTTTTCTGGAATTTGGCAGAAAGAGACTAAAAAATATAGAAAATAATTTGGCTATTTCAGTTTCAAAAATATAATTTTTTTCTCATTTTTCCGAAAAACGAACATTTTGGGTGTGGCAACCATAAAATAAATTTAAAGAAATCTGAAATAGCCAAAGTGTTTAAAATATGTATTTAACTTTTTCTACCAAGTTTCGTAAAATATAAAAAATGTCATTTTTTCGGGCTTATAAATGAGAATTGAAAAAATTGAATATTTTTTAATTTTTCTGAAATTTGGCAGAAAGAGACTAAAAAATATAGAAAATAATTTGGCTATTTCAGTTTCAAAAATATAATTTTTTTCTCATTTTTTCCGAAAAACGAACATTTTGGGGTGTGGCAACCATAAAAAAAATTTAAGGAAATCTGAAATAGCCAAAGTGTTTAAAATATGTATTTAACTTTTTCTACCAAGTTTCGTAAAATATAAAAAATGTCATTTTTTTCGGCTTATAAATGAGAAGTCTATAGTCTTACATTTTAAAATTGAAAAAATTGAATATTTTTTAATTTTTCTGAAATTTGGCAGAAAGAGACTAAAAAATATAGAAAATAATTTGGCTATTTCAGTTTCAAAAATATAATTTTTTTCTCATTTTTTCCGAAAAACGAACATTTTGGGGTGTGGCAACCATAAAATAAATTTAAGGAAATCTGAAATAGCCAAAGTGTTTAAAATATGAATTTAACTTTTTCTACCAAGTTTCGGAAAATATAAAAAATGTCATTTTTTTCGGCTTATAAATGAGAAGTCTGCCTTACATTTTAAAATTGAAAAAATTGAATATTTTTTAATTTTTCTGAAATTTGGCAGAAAGAGACTAAAAAATATAGAAAATAATTTGGCTATTTCAGTTTCAAAAATATAATTTTTTTCTCATTTTTTCCGAAAAACGAACATTTTGGGGTGTGGCAACCATAAAATAAATTTAAGGAAATCTGAAATAGCCAAAGTGTTTAAAATATGTAATTAACTTTTTCTACCAAGTTTCGTAAAATATAAAAAATGTCATTTTTTTCGGCTTATAAATGAGAAGTCTGCCTTACATTTTAAAATTGAAAAAATTGAATATTTTTTAATTTTTCTGAAATTTGGCAGAAAGAGACTAAAAAATATAGAAAATAATTTGGCTATTTCAGTTTCAAAAATATAATTTTTTTCTCATTTTTTCCGAAAAACGAACATTTTGGGGTGTGGCAACCATAAAATAAACTTAAGGAAATCTGAAATAGCCAAAGTGTTTAAAATATGTATTTAACTTTTTCTACCAAGTTTCGTAAAATATAAAAAATGTCATTTTTTCCGCTTATAAATGAGAAGTCTATATATAGCCTTACATTTTAAAATTGAAAAAATTGAATATTTTTTAATTTTTCTGAAATTTGGCAGAAAGAGACTAAAAAATATAGAAAATAATTTGGCTATTTCAGTTTCAAAAATATAATTTTTTTCTCATTTTTTCCGAAAAACGAACATTTTGGGGTGTGGCAACCATAAAATAAATTTAAGGAAATCTGAAATAGCCAAAGTGTTTAAAATATGAATTTAACTTTTTCTACCAAGTTTCGGAAAATATAAAAAATGTCATTTTTTTCGGCTTATAAATGAGAATTGAAAAAATTGAATATTTTTTAATTTTTCTGAAATTTGGCAGAAAGAGACTAAAAAATATAGAAAATAATTTGGCTATTTCAGTTTCAAAAATATAATTTTTTTCTCATTTTTTCCGAAAAACGAACATTTTGGGGTGTGGCACCCATAAAATAAATTTAAGGAAATCTGAAATAGCCAAAGTGTTTAAAATATGTATTTAACTTTTTCTACCAAGTTTCGTAAAATATAAAAAATGTCATTTTTTTCGGCTTATAAATAAGAAGTCTATAAGCCTTACATTTTAAAATTGAAAAAATTGAATATTTTTTAATTTTTCTGAAATTTGGCAGAAAGAGACTAAAAAATATAGAAAATAATTTGGCTATTTCAGTTTCAACAAGAAAGATCAATCATGCTTAAAGCATTGATTATGAAACACTTTCCAACTTCAATGCAATTTTATTTACACATGTCTAAAATGCAATACATTCCTCGGTAATATTTTAAAACTTATCACAATACTACATTAATTTATTATATTTGAAACCTTAAACCCTCATCGAAAAAATTAACTTCATTCAAATGACGGCATTAAAGTATAAATTGCCTGGTTTAAACATCTCTAAAATTTGATACATTCCTCGGTAATAATTTTAGATTTATCATAATACTACGATAATTTATTATATTTGAAAACTTCATCGAAAACAACTGAAATTGATTCAAATGACGTCATAAAAAATAACACGCCCGGCTCTCTCTATAAAAGCAATATTTCATTCATAAATAATTCCCCCATTCATGTCATTCATCAGAATACTATAATAATTTATTTTATTTAAAAATTAAGACCATGGAGCTACAAATAAGTTAACTCTATGCTTAAAACTTCATCGAAAAATATCGTCCTTCTCTTTCTACAATCAATGAATACTTCATTCATATCAGCTAAGCAGACTCCATGGACTAAATGATTTTGTGTTAAAGAATTACAGCGATTCTAATACAACTCATTCTACATATTTTGCTGTTTACATTTTACATAGGTGAAAAATAGGCTTAATAGTAGAAATAATCATATTTGGATGAGCATTTAAACTGAAATATATTGTCATTGCGTTGTTTCAGTATGTAGATGCACAGAATTTAGGCAGAAATAAAGTAGTTTTAGGACGGATACAACACTCAATATGAATTAAAAAGAACTTTAAAAATCAAGATTTTGACACAAGATGGATGCCATATATCATTTTGAAGTGGGTCATGTGATCGTTTCAAATCATGGACACGTGATCGCTTCATATAAAAGGTGTTATTATTATTTTAATTTTTATTTTAAAAACTACTGAATATATTTCGCTGAGTTTTTTTTTATATATTTTATGGAACAATTTGAATACTGCCTAAAATTTTCGAAGCAATTTGTGAATTTTAAATCCGCTTAAAAAATGCTTGAAAAATTAGGTCCCATAGGGTTCAATGTATTCCATTTTTTCAACCCGGGTTCAATCCAAAACTAATTGTGTGATATTATTCATTTATATTCCCATAGGTCCTATAGACCGTCTGAACAACATACTAAAATTTCATTTTGATTAAGCCATTTTTACGGTAGTTATCGTGCTAACGGCAGACAGACAGACAGACAGACAGAATGAACAAAGTCATAAACACTTTTCAACTTTGTTGTAAAGTGTTAAAAATATAATTTTTTTCTCATTTTTTCCGAAAAACGAACATTTTGGGGTGTGGCAACCATAAAATAAATTTAAGGAAATCTGAAATAGCCAAAGTGTTTAAAATATGTATTTAACTTTTTCTACCAAGTTTCGTAAAATGTAAAAAATGTCATTTTTTTCGGCTTATAAATGAGAAGTCAGCCTTACATTTTAAAATTGAAAAAATTGAATATTTTTTAATTTTTCTGAAATTTGGCAGAAAGAGACTAAAAAATATAGAAAATAATTTGGCTATTTCAGTTTCAAAAATATAATTTTTTTCTCATTTTTTCCGAAAAACGAACATTTTGGGGTGTGGCAACCATAAAATATTTAAGGAAATCTGAAATAGCCAAAGTGTTTAAAATATGAATTTAACTTTTTCTACCAAGTTTCGTAAAATATAAAAAATGTCATTTTTTCGGCTTATAAATGAGAAGTCTATAGCCTTACATTTTAAAATTGAAAAAATTGAATATTTTTTAATTTTTCTGAAATTTGGCAGAAAGAGACTAAAAAATATAGAAAATAATTTGGCTATTTCAGTTTCAAAAATATAATTTTTTTCTCATTTTTTCCGAAAAACGAACATTTTGGGGTGTGGCAACCATAAAATATTTAAGGAAATCTGAAATAGCCAAAGTGTTTAAAATATATATTTAACTTTTTCTACCAAGTTTCGTAAAATATAAAAAATGTCATTTTTTCGGCTTATAAATGAGAAGTCTATAGCATTACATTTTAAAATTGAAAAAATTGAATATTTTTTAATTTTCTGAAATTTGGCAGAAAGAGACTAAAAAATATAGAAAATAATTTGGCTATTTCAGTTTCAAAAATATAATTTTTTTCTCATTTTTCCGAAAAACGAACATTTTGGGTGTGGCAACCATAAAATAAATTTAAAGAAATCTGAAATAGCCAAAGTGTTTAAAATATGTATTTAACTTTTTCTACCAAGTTTCGTAAAATATAAAAAATGTCGTTTTTTTCGGCTTATAAATGAGAATTGAAAAAATTGAATATTTTTTAATTTTTCTGAAATTCGGCAGAAGGAGACTAAAAAATATAGAAAATAATTTGGCTATTTCAGTTTCAAAAATATAATTTTTTTCTCATTTTTTCCGAAAAACGAACATTTTGGGGTGTGGCAACCATAAAATAAATTTAAGGAAATCTGAAATAGCCAAAGTGTTTAAAATATGTATTTAACTTTTTCTACCAAGTTTCGTAAAATATAAAAAATGTCATTTTTTTCGGCTTATAAATGAGAAGTCTATAATAGCCTTACATTTTAAAATTGAAAAAATTGAATATTTTTTAATTTTTCTGAAATTTGGCAGAAAGAGACTAAAAAATATAGAAAATAATTTGGCTATTTCAGTTTCAAAAATATAATTTTTTTCTCATTTTTTCCGAAAAACGAACATTATGGGGTGTGGCAACCATAAAATAAATTTAAGGAAATCTGAAATAGCCAAAGTGTTTAAAATATGTATTTAACCTTTTCTACCAAGTTTCGGAAAATATAAAAAATGTCATTTTTTTCGGCTTATAAATGAGAATTGAAAAAATTGAATGTATTTTAATTTTTCTGAAATTTGGCAGAAAGAGACTAAAAAATATAGAAAATAATTTAGCTATTTCAGTTTCAAAAATATAATTTTTTTCTCATTTTTTCCAAAAAACGAACATTTTGGGGTGTGGCAACCATAAAATAAATTTAAGGAAATCTGAAATAGCCAAAGTGTTTAAAATATGTATTTAACTTTTTCTACCAAGTTTCGTAAAATATAGAAAATGTCATTTTTTTCGGCTTATAAATGAAAAGTCTATAATAGCCTTACATTTTAAAATTGAAAAAATTGAATATTTTAAATTTTTCTGAAATTTGGCAGAAAGAGACTAAAAAATATAGAAAATAATTTGGCTATTTCAGTTTCAAAAATATAATTTTTTTCTCATTTTTTCCGAAAAACGAACATTTTGGGGTGTGGCAACCATAAAATAAATTTAAGGAAATCTAAAATAGCCAAAGTGTTTAAAATATGTATTTAGCTTTTTCTACCAAGTTTCGTAAAATATAAAAAATGTCATTTTTTTCGGCTTATAAATGAAAAGTCTATAATAGCCTTACATTTTAAAATTGAAAAAATTGAATATTTTTTAATTTTTCTGAAATTTGGCAGAAAGAGACTAAAAAATATAGAAAATAATTTGGCTATTTCAGTTTCAAAAATATAATTTTTTTCTCATTTTTTCCGAAAAACGAACATTTTGGGGTGTGGCAACCATAAAAAAAATTTAAGGAAATCTGAAATAGCCAAAGTGTTTAAAATATGTATTTAACTTTTTCTACTAAGATTCGTAAAATATAAAAAATGTCATTTTTTTCGGCTTATAAATGAGAACTGAAAAAATTGAATATATTTTAATTTTTCTGAAATTTGGCAGAAAGAGACTAAAAAATATAGAAAATAATTTGGCTATTTCAGTTTCAAAAATATAATTTTTTTCTCATTTTTTCCGAAAAACGAACATTTTGGGGTGTGGCAACCATAAAATAAATTTAAAGAAATCTGAAATAGCCAAAGTGTTTAAAATATGTATTTAACTTTTTGTACCAAGTTTCGTAAAATATAAAAAAAAGTCATTTTTTTCGGCTTTTAAATGAGAAGTCTATAGCCTTACATTTTAAAATTGAAAAAATTGAATATTTTTTAATTTTTCTGAAATTTGGCAGAAAGAGACTAAAGAATATAGAAAATAATTTGGCTATTTCAGTTTCAAAAATCTAATTTTTTTCTCATTTTTTCCGAAAAACGAACATTTTGGGGTGTGGCAATCATAAAATAAATTTAAGGAAATCTGAAATAGCCAAAGTGTTTAAAATATGTATTTAACTTTTTCTACCAAGTTTCGTAAAATATAAAAAATGTCATTTTTTTCGGCTTATGAATGAGAAGTCTGTCTGTCTGCCCCTTACATTTTAAAATTGAAAAAATTGAATATTTTTAATTTTTCTGAAATTTGGCAGAAAGAGACTAAAAAATATAGAAAATAATTTGGCTATTTCAGTTTCAAAAATATAATTTTTTTCTCATTTTTCCGAAAAACGAACATTTTGGGTGTGGCAACCATAAAATAAATTTAAAGAAATCTGAAATAGCCAAAGTGTTTAAAATATGTATTTAACTTTTTCTACCAAGTTTCGTAAAATATAAAAAATGTCGTTTTTTTCGGCTTATAAATGAGAATTGAAAAAATTGAATATTTTTTAATTTTTCTGAAATTCGGCAGAAGGAGACTAAAAAATATAGAAAATAATTTGGCTATTTCAGTTTCAAAAATATAATTTTTTTCTCATTTTTTCCGAAAAACGAACATTTTGGGGTGTGGCAACCATAAAATAAATTTAAGGAAATCTGAAATAGCCAAAGTGTTTAAAATATGTATTTAACTTTTTCTACCAAGTTTCGTAAAATATAAAAAATGTCATTTTTTTCGGCTTATAAATGAGAAGTCTATAATAGCCTTACATTTTAAAATTGAAAAAATTGAATATTTTTTAATTTTTCTGAAATTTGGCAGAAAGAGACTAAAAAATATAGAAAATAATTTGGCTATTTCAGTTTCAAAAATATAATTTTTTTCTCATTTTTTCCGAAAAACGAACATTATGGGGTGTGGCAACCATAAAATAAATTTAAGGAAATCTGAAATAGCCAAAGTGTTTAAAATATGTATTTAACCTTTTCTACCAAGTTTCGGAAAATATAAAAAATGTCATTTTTTTCGGCTTATAAATGAGAATTGAAAAAATTGAATGTATTTTAATTTTTCTGAAATTTGGCAGAAAGAGACTAAAAAATATAGAAAATAATTTAGCTATTTCAGTTTCAAAAATATAATTTTTTTCTCATTTTTTCCAAAAAACGAACATTTTGGGGTGTGGCAACCATAAAATAAATTTAAGGAAATCTGAAATAGCCAAAGTGTTTAAAATATGTATTTAACTTTTTCTACCAAGTTTCGTAAAATATAGAAAATGTCATTTTTTTCGGCTTATAAATGAAAAGTCTATAATAGCCTTACATTTTAAAATTGAAAAAATTGAATATTTTAAATTTTTCTGAAATTTGGCAGAAAGAGACTAAAAAATATAGAAAATAATTTGGCTATTTCAGTTTCAAAAATATAATTTTTTTCTCATTTTTTCCGAAAAACGAACATTTTGGGGTGTGGCAACCATAAAATAAATTTAAGGAAATCTAAAATAGCCAAAGTGTTTAAAATATGTATTTAGCTTTTTCTACCAAGTTTCGTAAAATATAAAAAATGTCATTTTTTTCGGCTTATAAATGAAAAGTCTATAATAGCCTTACATTTTAAAATTGAAAAAATTGAATATTTTTTAATTTTTCTGAAATTTGGCAGAAAGAGACTAAAAAATATAGAAAATAATTTGGCTATTTCAGTTTCAAAAATATAATTTTTTTCTCATTTTTTCCGAAAAACGAACATTTTGGGGTGTGGCAACCATAAAAAAAATTTAAGGAAATCTGAAATAGCCAAAGTGTTTAAAATATGTATTTAACTTTTTCTACTAAGATTCGTAAAATATAAAAAATGTCATTTTTTTCGGCTTATAAATGAGAACTGAAAAAATTGAATATATTTTAATTTTTCTGAAATTTGGCAGAAAGAGACTAAAAAATATAGAAAATAATTTGGCTATTTCAGTTTCAAAAATATAATTTTTTTCTCATTTTTTCCGAAAAACGAACATTTTGGGGTGTGGCAACCATAAAATAAATTTAAAGAAATCTGAAATAGCCAAAGTGTTTAAAATATGTATTTAACTTTTTGTACCAAGTTTCGTAAAATATAAAAAATGTCATTTTTTTCGGCTTTTAAATGAGAAGTCTATAGCCTTACATTTTAAAATTGAAAAAATTGAATATTTTTTAATTTTTCTGAAATTTGGCAGAAAGAGACTAAAGAATATAGAAAATAATTTGGCTATTTCAGTTTCAAAAATCTAATTTTTTTCTCATTTTTTCCGAAAAACGAACATTTTGGGGTGTGGCAATCATAAAATAAATTTAAGGAAATCTGAAATAGCCAAAGTGTTTAAAATATGTATTTAACTTTTTCTACCAAGTTTCGTAAAATATAAAAAATGTCATTTTTTTCGGCTTATGAATGAGAAGTCTGTCTGTCTGCCCCTTACATTTTAAAATTGAAAAAATTGAATATTTTTAATTTTTCTGAAATTTGGCAGAAAGAGACTAAAAAATATAGAAAATAATTTGGCTATTTCAGTTTCAAAAATCTAATTTTTTTCTCATTTTTTCCGAAAAACGAATATTTTGGGGTGTGGCAACCATAAAATAAATTTAAGGAAATCTGAAATAGCCAAAGTGTTTAAAATATGTATTTAACTTTTTCTACCAAGTTTCGTAAAATATAAAAAATGTCATTTTTTTCGGCTAATAAATGAGAATTGAAAAAATTGAATATTTTTTAATTTTTCTGAAATTTGGCAGAAAGAGACTAAAAAATATAGAAAATAATTTGGCTATTTCAGTTTCAAAAATATAATTTTTTTCTCATTTTTTCCGAAAAACGAACATTTTGGGGTGTGGCAACCATAAAAAAAATTTAAGGAAATCTGAAATAGCCAAAGTGTTTAAAATATGTATTTAACTTTTTCTACTAAGATTCGTAAAATATAAAAAATGTCATTTTTTTCGGCTTATAAATGAGAACTGAAAAAATTGAATATATTTTAATTTTTCTGAAATTTGGCAGAAAGAGACTAAAAAATATAGAAAATAATTTGGCTATTTCAGTTTCAAAAATATAATTTTTTTCTCATTTTTTCCGAAAAACGAACATTTTGGGGTGTGGCAACCATAAAATAAATTTAAAGAAATCTGAAATAGCCAAAGTGTTTAAAATATGTATTTAACTTTTTGTACCAAGTTTCGTAAAATATAAAAAATGTCATTTTTTTCGGCTTTTAAATGAGAAGTCTATAGCCTTACATTTTAAAATTGAAAAAATTGAATATTTTTTAATTTTTCTGAAATTTGGCAGAAAGAGACTAAAGAATATAGAAAATAATTTGGCTATTTCAGTTTCAAAAATCTAATTTTTTTCTCATTTTTTCCGAAAAACGAACATTTTGGGGTGTGGCAATCATAAAATAAATTTAAGGAAATCTGAAATAGCCAAAGTGTTTAAAATATGTATTTAACTTTTTCTACCAAGTTTCGTAAAATATAAAAAATGTCATTTTTTTCGGCTTATGAATGAGAAGTCTGTCTGTCTGCCCCTTACATTTTAAAATTGAAAAAATTGAATATTTTTAATTTTTCTGAAATTTGGCAGAAAGAGACTAAAAAATATAGAAAATAATTTGGCTATTTCAGTTTCAAAAATCTAATTTTTTTCTCATTTTTTCCGAAAAACGAATATTTTGGGGTGTGGCAACCATAAAATAAATTTAAGGAAATCTGAAATAGCCAAAGTGTTTAAAATATGTATTTAACTTTTTCTACCAAGTTTCGTAAAATATAAAAAATGTCATTTTTTTCGGCTAATAAATGAGAATTGAAAAAATTGAATATTTTTTAATTTTTCTGAAATTTGGCAGAAAGAGACTAAAAAATATAGAAAATAATTTGGCTATTTCAGTTTCAAAAATATAATTTTTTTCTCATTTTTTCCGAAAAACGAACATTTTGGGGTGTGGCAACCATAAAAAAAATTTAAGGAAATCTGAAATAGCCAAAGTGTTTAAAATATGTATTTAACTTTTTCTACTAAGATTCGTAAAATATAAAAAATGTCATTTTTTTCGGCTTATAAATGAGAACTGAAAAAATTGAATATATTTTAATTTTTCTGAAATTTGGCAGAAAGAGACTAAAAAATATAGAAAATAATTTGGCTATTTCAGTTTCAAAAATATAATTTTTTTCTCATTTTTTCCGAAAAACGAACATTTTGGGGTGTGGCAACCATAAAATAAATTTAAAGAAATCTGAAATAGCCAAAGTGTTTAAAATATGTATTTAACTTTTTGTACCAAGTTTCGTAAAATATAAAAAATGTCATTTTTTTCGGCTTTTAAATGAGAAGTCTATAGCCTTACATTTTAAAATTGAAAAAATTGAATATTTTTTAATTTTTCTGAAATTTGGCAGAAAGAGACTAAAGAATATAGAAAATAATTTGGCTATTTCAGTTTCAAAAATATAATTTTTTTCTCATTTTTTCCGAAAAACGAACATTTTGGGGTGTGGCAATCATAAAATAAATTTAAGGAAATCTGAAATAGCCAAAGTGTTTAAAATATGTATTTAACTTTTTCTACCAAGTTTCGTAAAATATAAAAAATGTCATTTTTTTCGGCTTATGAATGAGAAGTCTGTCTGTCTGCCCCTTACATTTTAAAATTGAAAAAATTGAATATTTTTAATTTTTCTGAAATTTGGCAGAAAGAGACTAAAAAATATAGAAAATAATTTGGCTATTTCAGTTTCAAAAATATAATTTTTTTCTCATTTTTTCCGAAAAACGAACATTTTGGGGTGTGGCAACCATAAAATAAATTTAAGGAAATCTGAAATAGCCAAAGTGTTTAAAATATGTATTTAACTTTTTCTACCAAGTTTCGTAAAATATAAAAAATGTCATTTTTTTCGGCTTATAAATGAGAAGTCTATAATAGCCTTACATTTTAAAATTGAAAAAATTGAATATTTTTTAATTTTTCTGAAATTTGGCAGAAAGAGACTAAAAAATATAGAAAATAATTTGGCTATTTCAGTTTCAAAAATATAATTTTTTTCTCATTTTTTCCGAAAAACGAACATTATGGGGTGTGGCAACCATAAAATAAATTTAAGGAAATCTGAAATAGCCAAAGTGTTTAAAATATGTATTTAACTTTTTCTACGAAGTTTCGGAAAATATAAAAAATGTCATTTTTTTCGGCTTATAAATGAGAATTGAAAAAATTGAATATATTTTAATTTTTCTGAAATTTGGCAGAAAGAGACTAAAAAATATAGAAAATAATTTGGCTATTTCAGTTTCAAAAATATAATTTTTTTCTCATTTTTTCCGAAAAACGAACATTTTGGGGTGTGGCAACCATAAAATAAATTTAAGGAAATCTGAAATAGCCAAAGTGTTTAAAATATGTAATTAACTTTTTCTACCAAGTTTCGTAAAATATAAAAAATGTCATTTTTTTCGGCTTATAAATGAGAAGTCTATAGTCTTACATTTTAAAATTGAAAAAATTGAATATTTTTTAATTTTTCTGAAATTTGGCAGAAAGAGACTAAAAAATATAGAAAATAATTTGGCTATTTCAGTTTCAAAAATATAATTTTTTTCTCATTTTTTCCGAAAAACGAACATTTTGGGGTGTGGCAACCATAAAATAAACTTAAGGAAATCTGAAATAGCCAAAAAGTTTAAAATATGTATTTAACTTTTTCTACTAAGATTCGTAAAATATAAAAAATGTCATTTTTTTCGGCTTATAAATGAGAACTGAAAAAATTGAATATATTTTAATTTTTCTGAAATTTGGCAGAAAGAGACTAAAGAATATAGAAAATAATTTGGCTATTTCAGTTTCAAAAATCTAATTTTTTTCTCATTTTTTCCGAAAAACGAACATTTTGGGGTGTGGCAATCATAAAATAAATTTAAGGAAATCTGAAATAGCCAAAGTGTTTAAAATATGTATTTAACTTTTTCTACCAAGTTTCGTAAAATATAAAAAATGTCATTTTTTTCGGCTTATGAATGAGAAGTCTGTCTGTCTGCCCCTTACATTTTAAAATTGAAAAAATTGAATATTTTTAATTTTTCTGAAATTTGGCAGAAAGAGACTAAAAAATATAGAAAATAATTTGGCTATTTCAGTTTCAAAAATATAATTTTTTTCTCATTTTTTCCGAAAAACGAACATTTTGGGGTGTGGCAACCATAAAATAAATTTAAGGAAATCTGAAATAGCCAAAGTGTTTAAAATATGTATTTAACTTTTTCTACCAAGTTTCGTAAAATATAAAAAATGTCATTTTTTTCGGCTTATAAATGAGAAGTCTATAATAGCCTTACATTTTAAAATTGAAAAAATTGAATATTTTTTAATTTTTCTGAAATTTGGCAGAAAGAGACTAAAAAATATAGAAAATAATTTGGCTATTTCAGTTTCAAAAATATAATTTTTTTCTCATTTTTTCCGAAAAACGAACATTATGGGGTGTGGCAACCATAAAATAAATTTAAGGAAATCTGAAATAGCCAAAGTGTTTAAAATATGTATTTAACTTTTTCTACGAAGTTTCGGAAAATATAAAAAATGTCATTTTTTTCGGCTTATAAATGAGAATTGAAAAAATTGAATATATTTTAATTTTTCTGAAATTTGGCAGAAAGAGACTAAAAAATATAGAAAATAATTTGGCTATTTCAGTTTCAAAAATATAATTTTTTTCTCATTTTTTCCGAAAAACGAACATTTTGGGGTGTGGCAACCATAAAATAAATTTAAGGAAATCTGAAATAGCCAAAGTGTTTAAAATATGTAATTAACTTTTTCTACCAAGTTTCGTAAAATATAAAAAATGTCATTTTTTTCGGCTTATAAATGAAAAGTCTATAATAGCCTTACATTTTAAAATTGAAAAAATTGAATATTTTTTAATTTTTCTGAAATTTGGCAGAAAGAGACTAAAAAATATAGAAAATAATTTGGCTATTTCAGTTTCAAAAATATAATTTTTTTCTCATTTTTTCCGAAAAACGAACATTTTGGGGTGTGGCAACCATAAAAAAAATTTAAGGAAATCTGAAATAGCCAAAGTGTTTAAAATATGTATTTAACTTTTTCTACTAAGATTCGTAAAATATAAAAAATGTCATTTTTTTCGGCTTATAAATGAGAACTGAAAAAATTGAATATATTTTAATTTTTCTGAAATTTGGCAGAAAGAGACTAAAAAATATAGAAAATAATTTGGCTATTTCAGTTTCAAAAATATAATTTTTTTCTCATTTTTTCCGAAAAACGAACATTTTGGGGTGTGGCAACCATAAAATAAATTTAAAGAAATCTGAAATAGCCAAAGTGTTTAAAATATGTATTTAACTTTTTGTACCAAGTTTCGTAAAATATAAAAAATGTCATTTTTTTCGGCTTTTAAATGAGAAGTCTATAGCCTTACATTTTAAAATTGAAAAAATTGAATATTTTTTAATTTTTCTGAAATTTGGCAGAAAGAGACTAAAGAATATAGAAAATAATTTGGCTATTTCAGTTTCAAAAATCTAATTTTTTTCTCATTTTTTCCGAAAAACGAACATTTTGGGGTGTGGCAATCATAAAATAAATTTAAGGAAATCTGAAATAGCCAAAGTGTTTAAAATATGTATTTAACTTTTTCTACCAAGTTTCGTAAAATATAAAAAATGTCATTTTTTTCGGCTTATGAATGAGAAGTCTGTCTGTCTGCCCCTTACATTTTAAAATTGAAAAAATTGAATATTTTTAATTTTTCTGAAATTTGGCAGAAAGAGACTAAAAAATATAGAAAATAATTTGGCTATTTCAGTTTCAAAAATCTAATTTTTTTCTCATTTTTTCCGAAAAACGAATATTTTGGGGTGTGGCAACCATAAAATAAATTTAAGGAAATCTGAAATAGCCAAAGTGTTTAAAATATGTATTTAACTTTTTCTACCAAGTTTCGTAAAATATAAAAAATGTCATTTTTTTCGGCTAATAAATGAGAATTGAAAAAATTGAATATTTTTTAATTTTTCTGAAATTTGGCAGAAAGAGACTAAAAAATATAGAAAATAATTTGGCTATTTCAGTTTCAAAAATATAATTTTTTTCTCATTTTTTCCGAAAAACGAACATTTTGGGGTGTGGCAACCATAAAAAAAATTTAAGGAAATCTGAAATAGCCAAAGTGTTTAAAATATGTATTTAACTTTTTCTACTAAGATTCGTAAAATATAAAAAATGTCATTTTTTTCGGCTTATAAATGAGAACTGAAAAAATTGAATATATTTTAATTTTTCTGAAATTTGGCAGAAAGAGACTAAAAAATATAGAAAATAATTTGGCTATTTCAGTTTCAAAAATATAATTTTTTTCTCATTTTTTCCGAAAAACGAACATTTTGGGGTGTGGCAACCATAAAATAAATTTAAAGAAATCTGAAATAGCCAAAGTGTTTAAAATATGTATTTAACTTTTTGTACCAAGTTTCGTAAAATATAAAAAATGTCATTTTTTTCGGCTTTTAAATGAGAAGTCTATAGCCTTACATTTTAAAATTGAAAAAATTGAATATTTTTTAATTTTTCTGAAATTTGGCAGAAAGAGACTAAAGAATATAGAAAATAATTTGGCTATTTCAGTTTCAAAAATCTAATTTTTTTCTCATTTTTTCCGAAAAACGAACATTTTGGGGTGTGGCAATCATAAAATAAATTTAAGGAAATCTGAAATAGCCAAAGTGTTTAAAATATGTATTTAACTTTTTCTACCAAGTTTCGTAAAATATAAAAAATGTCATTTTTTTCGGCTTATGAATGAGAAGTCTGTCTGTCTGCCCCTTACATTTTAAAATTGAAAAAATTGAATATTTTTAATTTTTCTGAAATTTGGCAGAAAGAGACTAAAAAATATAGAAAATAATTTGGCTATTTCAGTTTCAAAAATATAATTTTTTTCTCATTTTTTCCGAAAAACGAACATTTTGGGGTGTGGCAACCATAAAATAAATTTAAGGAAATCTGAAATAGCCAAAGTGTTTAAAATATGTATTTAACTTTTTCTACCAAGTTTCGTAAAATATAAAAAATGTCATTTTTTTCGGCTTATAAATGAGAAGTCTATAATAGCCTTACATTTTAAAATTGAAAAAATTGAATATTTTTTAATTTTTCTGAAATTTGGCAGAAAGAGACTAAAAAATATAGAAAATAATTTGGCTATTTCAGTTTCAAAAATATAATTTTTTTCTCATTTTTTCCGAAAAACGAACATTATGGGGTGTGGCAACCATAAAATAAATTTAAGGAAATCTGAAATAGCCAAAGTGTTTAAAATATGTATTTAACTTTTTCTACGAAGTTTCGGAAAATATAAAAAATGTCATTTTTTTCGGCTTATAAATGAGAATTGAAAAAATTGAATATATTTTAATTTTTCTGAAATTTGGCAGAAAGAGACTAAAAAATATAGAAAATAATTTGGCTATTTCAGTTTCAAAAATATAATTTTTTTCTCATTTTTTCCGAAAAACGAACATTTTGGGGTGTGGCAACCATAAAATAAATTTAAGGAAATCTGAAATAGCCAAAGTGTTTAAAATATGTAATTAACTTTTTCTACCAAGTTTCGTAAAATATAAAAAATGTCATTTTTTTCGGCTTATAAATGAGAAGTCTATAGTCTTACATTTTAAAATTGAAAAAATTGAATATTTTTTAATTTTTCTGAAATTTGGCAGAAAGAGACTAAAAAATATAGAAAATAATTTGGCTATTTCAGTTTCAAAAATATAATTTTTTTCTCATTTTTTCCGAAAAACGAACATTTTGGGGTGTGGCAACCATAAAATAAACTTAAGGAAATCTGAAATAGCCAAAAAGTTTAAAATATGTATTTAACTTTTTCTACCAAGTTTCGTAAAATATAAAAAATGTCATTTTTTCCGCTTATAAATGAGAAGTCTATATATAGCCTTACATTTTAAAATTGAAAAAATTGAATATTTTTTAATTTTTCTGAAATTTGGCAAAAAGAGACTAAAAAATATAGAAAATAATTTGGCTATTTCAGTTTCAAAAATATATTTTTTTTCTCATTTTTTCCGAAAAACGAACATTTTGGGGTGTGGCAACCATAAAATAAATTTAAGGAAATCTGAAATAGCCAAAGTGTTTAAAATATGTATTTAACTTTTTCTACCAAGTTTCGTAAAATATAAAAAATGTCGTTTTTTTCGGCTTATAAATGAGAAGTCTATAATAGCCTTACATTTTAAAATTGAAAAAATTGAATATTTTTTAATTTTTCTGAAATTTGGCAGAAAGAGACTAAAAAATATAGAAAATAATTTGGCTATTTCAGTTTCAAAAATATAATTTTTTTCTCATTTTTTCCGAAAAACGAACATTTTGGGGTGTGGCAACCATAAAATAAACTTAAGGAAATCTGAAATAGCCAAAGTGTTTAAAATATGTATTTAACTTTTTCTACCAAGTTTCGTAAAATATAAAAAATGTCATTTTTTTCGGCTAATAAATGAGAATTGAAAAAATTGAATATTTTTTAATTTTTCTGAAATTCGGCAGGAGACTAAAAAATATAGAAAATAATTTGGCTATTTCAGTTTCAAAAATATAATTTTTTTCTCATTTTTTCCGAAAAACGAACATTTTGGGGTGTGGCAACCATAAAAAAAATTTAAGGAAATCTGAAATAGCCAAAGTGTTTAAAATATGTATTTAACTTTTTCTACCAAGTTTCGTAAAATATAAAAAATGTCATTTTTTTCGGCTTATAAATGAGAAGTCTATAATAGCCTTACATTTTAAAATTGAAAAAATTGAATATTTTTTAATTTTTCTGAAATTTGGCAGAAAGAGACTAAAAAATATAGAAAATAATTTGGCTATTTCAGTTTCAAAAATATAATTTTTTTCTCATTTTTTCCGAAAAACGAACATTATGGGGTGTGGCAACCATAAAATAAATTTAAGGAAATCTGAAATAGCCAAAGTGTTTAAAATATGTATTTAAATTTTTCTACCAAGTTTCGTAAAATATAAAAAATGTCGTTTTTTTCGGCTTATAAATGAGAATTGAAAAAATTGAATATTTTTTAATTTTTCTGAAATTTGGCAGAAAGAGACTAAAAAATATAGAAAATAATTTGGCTATTTCAGTTTCAAAAATATAATTTTTTTCTCATTTTTTCCGAAAAACGAACATTTTGGGGTGTGGCAACCATAAAATAAATTTAAGGAAATCTGAAATAGCCAAAGTGTTTAAAATATGTAATTAACTTTTTCTACCAAGTTTCGTAAAATATAAAAAATGTCATTTTTTTCGGCTTATAAATGAGAAGTCTATAGTCTTACATTTTAAAATTGAAAAAATTGAATATTTTTTAATTTTTCTGAAATTTGGCAGAAAGAGACTAAAAAATATAGAAAATAATTTGGCTATTTCAGTTTCAAAAATATAATTTTTTTCTCATTTTTTCCGAAAAACGAACATTTTGGGGTGTGGCAACCATAAAATAAACTTAAGGAAATCTGAAATAGCCAAAGTGTTTAAAATATGTATTTAACTTTTTCTACCAAGTTTCGTAAAATATAAAAAATGTCATTTTTTCCGCTTATAAATGAGAAGTCTATATATAGCCTTACATTTTAAAATTGAAAAAATTGAATATTTTTTAATTTTTCTGAAATTTGGCAAAAAGAGACTAAAATATATAGAAAATAATTTGGCTATTTCAGTTTCAAAAATATATTTTTTTTCTCATTTTTTCCGAAAAACGAACATTTTGGGGTGTGGCAACCATAAAATAAATTTAAGGAAATCTGAAATAGCCAAAGTGTTTAAAATATGTATTTAACTTTTTCTACCAAGTTTCGTAAAATATAAAAAATGTCGTTTTTTTCGGCTTATAAATGAGAATTGAAAAAATTGAATATTTTTTAATTTTTCTGAAATTTGGCAGAAAGAGACTAAAAAATATAGAAAATAATTTGGCTATTTCAGTTTCAAAAATATATTTTTTTTCTCATTTTTTCCGAAAAGCGAACATTTTGGGGTGTGGCAACCATAAAATAAATTTAAGGAAATCTGAAATAGCCAAAGTGTTTAAAATATGTATTTAACTTTTTCTACCAAGTTTCGTAAAATATAAAAAATGTCATTTTTTTCGGCTTATAAATGAGAAGTCTATAGCCTTACATTTTAAAATTGAAAAAATTGAATATTTTTTAATTTTTCTGAAATTTGGCAGAAAGAGACTAAAAAATATAGAAAATAATTTGGCTATTTCAGTTTCAAAAATATAATTTTTTTCTCATTTTTTCCGAAAAACGAACATTTTGGGGTGTGGCAACCATAAAATAAATTTAAGGAAATCTGAAATAGCCAAAGTGTTTAAAATATGAATTTAACTTTTTCTACCAAGTTTCGTAAAATATAGAAAATGTCATTTTTTTCGGCTTATAAATGAAAAGTCTATAATAGCCTTACATTTTAAAATTGAAAAAATTGAATATTTTAAATTTTTCTGAAATTTGGCAGAAAGAGACTAAAAAATATAGAAAATAATTTGGCTATTTCAGTTTCAAAAATATAATTTTTTTCTCATTTTTTCCGAAAAACGAACATTTTGGGGTGTGGCAACCATAAAATAAATTTAAGGAAATCTAAAATAGCCAAAGTGTTTAAAATATGTATTTAGCTTTTTCTACCAAGTTTCGTAAAATATAAAAAATGTCATTTTTTTCGGCTTATAAATGAAAAGTCTATAATAGCCTTACATTTTAAAATTGAAAAAATTGAATATTTTTTAATTTTTCTGAAATTTGGCAGAAAGAGACTAAAAAATATAGAAAATAATTTGGCTATTTCAGTTTCAAAAATATAATTTTTTTCTCATTTTTTCCGAAAAACGAACATTTTGGGGTGTGGCAACCATAAAAAAAATTTAAGGAAATCTGAAATAGCCAAAGTGTTTAAAATATGTATTTAACTTTTTCTACTAAGATTCGTAAAATATAAAAAATGTCATTTTTTTCGGCTTATAAATGAGAACTGAAAAAATTGAATATATTTTAATTTTTCTGAAATTTGGCAGAAAGAGACTAAAAAATATAGAAAATAATTTGGCTATTTCAGTTTCAAAAATATAATTTTTTTCTCATTTTTTCCGAAAAACGAACATTTTGGGGTGTGGCAACCATAAAATAAATTTAAAGAAATCTGAAATAGCCAAAGTGTTTAAAATATGTATTTAACTTTTTGTACCAAGTTTCGTAAAATATAAAAAATGTCATTTTTTTCGGCTTTTAAATGAGAAGTCTATAGCCTTACATTTTAAAATTGAAAAAATTGAATATTTTTTAATTTTTCTGAAATTTGGCAGAAAGAGACTAAAGAATATAGAAAATAATTTGGCTATTTCAGTTTCAAAAATCTAATTTTTTTCTCATTTTTTCCGAAAAACGAACATTTTGGGGTGTGGCAATCATAAAATAAATTTAAGGAAATCTGAAATAGCCAAAGTGTTTAAAATATGTATTTAACTTTTTCTACCAAGTTTCGTAAAATATAAAAAATGTCATTTTTTTCGGCTTATGAATGAGAAGTCTGTCTGTCTGCCCCTTACATTTTAAAATTGAAAAAATTGAATATTTTTAATTTTTCTGAAATTTGGCAGAAAGAGACTAAAAAATATAGAAAATAATTTGGCTATTTCAGTTTCAAAAATCTAATTTTTTTCTCATTTTTTCCGAAAAACGAATATTTTGGGGTGTGGCAACCATAAAATAAATTTAAGGAAATCTGAAATAGCCAAAGTGTTTAAAATATGTATTTAACTTTTTCTACCAAGTTTCGTAAAATATAAAAAATGTCATTTTTTTCGGCTAATAAATGAGAATTGAAAAAATTGAATATTTTTTAATTTTTCTGAAATTTGGCAGAAAGAGACTAAAAAATATAGAAAATAATTTGGCTATTTCAGTTTCAAAAATATAATTTTTTTCTCATTTTTTCCGAAAAACGAACATTTTGGGGTGTGGCAACCATAAAAAAAATTTAAGGAAATCTGAAATAGCCAAAGTGTTTAAAATATGTATTTAACTTTTTCTACTAAGATTCGTAAAATATAAAAAATGTCATTTTTTTCGGCTTATAAATGAGAACTGAAAAAATTGAATATATTTTAATTTTTCTGAAATTTGGCAGAAAGAGACTAAAAAATATAGAAAATAATTTGGCTATTTCAGTTTCAAAAATATAATTTTTTTCTCATTTTTTCCGAAAAACGAACATTTTGGGGTGTGGCAACCATAAAATAAATTTAAAGAAATCTGAAATAGCCAAAGTGTTTAAAATATGTATTTAACTTTTTGTACCAAGTTTCGTAAAATATAAAAAATGTCATTTTTTTCGGCTTTTAAATGAGAAGTCTATAGCCTTACATTTTAAAATTGAAAAAATTGAATATTTTTTAATTTTTCTGAAATTTGGCAGAAAGAGACTAAAGAATATAGAAAATAATTTGGCTATTTCAGTTTCAAAAATCTAATTTTTTTCTCATTTTTTCCGAAAAACGAACATTTTGGGGTGTGGCAATCATAAAATAAATTTAAGGAAATCTGAAATAGCCAAAGTGTTTAAAATATGTATTTAACTTTTTCTACCAAGTTTCGTAAAATATAAAAAATGTCATTTTTTTCGGCTTATGAATGAGAAGTCTGTCTGTCTGCCCCTTACATTTTAAAATTGAAAAAATTGAATATTTTTAATTTTTCTGAAATTTGGCAGAAAGAGACTAAAAAATATAGAAAATAATTTGGCTATTTCAGTTTCAAAAATCTAATTTTTTTCTCATTTTTTCCGAAAAACGAATATTTTGGGGTGTGGCAACCATAAAATAAATTTAAGGAAATCTGAAATAGCCAAAGTGTTTAAAATATGTATTTAACTTTTTCTAATAAGTTTCGTAAAATATAAAAAATGTCATTTTTTTCGGCTAATAAATGAGAATTGAAAAAATTGAATATTTTTTAATTTTTCTGAAATTTGGCAGAAAGAGACTAAAAAATATAGAAAATAATTTGGCTATTTCAGTTTCAAAAATATAATTTTTTTCTCATTTTTTCCGAAAAACGAACATTTTGGGGTGTGGCAACCATAAAATAAACTTAAGGAAATCTGAAATAGCCAAAGTGTTTAAAATATGTATTTAACTTTTTCTACCAAGTTTCGTAAAATATAAAAAATGTCATTTTTTTCGGCTAATAAATGAGAATTGAAAAAATTGAATATTTTTTAATTTTTCTGAAATTCGGCAGAAGGAGACTGAAAAATATAGAAAATAATTTGGCTATTTCAGTTTCAAAAATATAATTTTTTTCTCATTTTTTCCGAAAAACGAACATTTTGGGGTGTGGCAACCATAAAATAAATTTAAGGAAATCTGAAATAGCCAAAGTGTTTAAAATATGTATTTAACTTTTTCTACCAAGTTTCGTAAAATATAAAAAATGTCATTTTTTTCGGCTTATAAATGAGAAGTCTATAATAGCCTTACATTTTAAAATTGAAAAAATTGAATATTTTTTAATTTTTCTGAAATTTGGCAGAAAGAGACTAAAAAATATAGAAAATAATTTGGCTATTTCAGTTTCAAAAATATAATTTTTTTCTCATTTTTTCCGAAAAACGAACATTATGGGGTGTGGCAACCATAAAATAAATTTAAGGAAATCTGAAATAGCCAAAGTGTTTAAAATATGTATTTAACTTTTTCTACGAAGTTTCGGAAAATATAAAAAATGTCATTTTTTTCGGCTTATAAATGAGAATTGAAAAAATTGAATATATTTTAATTTTTCTGAAATTTGGCAGAAAGAGACTAAAAAATATAGAAAATAATTTGGCTATTTCAGTTTCAAAAATATAATTTTTTTCTCATTTTTTCCGAAAAACGAACATTTTGGGGTGTGGCAACCATAAAATAAATTTAAGGAAATATGAAATAGCCAAAGTGTTTAAAATATGTAATTAACTTTTTCTACCAAGTTTCGTAAAATATAAAAAATGTCATTTTTTTCGGCTTATAAATGAGAAGTCTATAGTCTTACATTTTAAAATTGAAAAAATTGAATATTTTTTAATTTTTCTGAAATTTGGCAGAAAGAGACTAAAAAATATAGAAAATAATTTGGCTATTTCAGTTTCAAAAATATAATTTTTTTCTCATTTTTTCCGAAAAACGAACATTTTGGGGTGTGGCAACCATAAAATAAACTTAAGGAAATCTGAAATAGCCAAAAAGTTTAAAATATGTATTTAACTTTTTCTACCAAGTTTCGTAAAATATAAAAAATGTCATTTTTTCCGCTTATAAATGAGAAGTCTATATATAGCCTTACATTTTAAAATTGAAAAAATTGAATATTTTTTAATTTTTCTGAAATTTGGCAAAAAGAGACTAAAAAATATAGAAAATAATTTGGCTATTTCAGTTTCAAAAATATATTTTTTTTCTCATTTTTTCCGAAAAACGAACATTTTGGGGTGTGGCAACCATAAAATAAATTTAAGGAAATCTGAAATAGCCAAAGTGTTTAAAATATGTATTTAACTTTTTCTACCAAGTTTCGTAAAATATAAAAAATGTCGTTTTTTTCGGCTTATAAATGAGAAGTCTATAATAGCCTTACATTTTAAAATTGAAAAAATTGAATATTTTTTAATTTTTCTGAAATTTAGCAGAAAGAGACTAAAAAATATAGAAAATAATTTGGCTATTTCAGTTTCAAAAATATAATTTTTTTCTCATTTTTTCCGAAAAACGAACATTTTGGGGTGTGGCAACCATAAAATAAACTTAAGGAAATCTGAAATAGCCAAAGTGTTTAAAATATGTATTTAACTTTTTCTACCAAGTTTCGTAAAATATAAAAAATGTCATTTTTTTCGGCTAATAAATGAGAATTGAAAAAATTGAATATTTTTTAATTTTTCTGAAATTCGGCAGGAGACTAAAAAATATAGAAAATAATTTGGCTATTTCAGTTTCAAAAATATAATTTTTTTCTCATTTTTTCCGAAAAACGAACATTTTGGGGTGTGGCAACCATAAAATAAATTTAAGGAAATCTGAAATAGCCAAAGTGTTTAAAATATGTATTTAACTTTTTCTACCAAGTTTCGTAAAATATAAAAAATGTCATTTTTTTCGGCTTATAAATGAGAAGTCTATAATAGCCTTACATTTTAAAATTGAAAAAATTGAATATTTTTTAATTTTTCTGAAATTTGGCAGAAAGAGACTAAAAAATATAGAAAATAATTTGGCTATTTCAGTTTCAAAAATATAATTTTTTTCTCATTTTTTCCGAAAAACGAACATTATGGGGTGTGGCAACCATAAAATAAATTTAAGGAAATCTGAAATAGCCAAAGTGTTTAAAATATGTATTTAACTTTTTCTACCAAGTTTCGTAAAATATAAAAAATGTCGTTTTTTTCGGCTTATAAATGAGAATTGAAAAAATTGAATATTTTTTAATTTTTCTGAAATTTGGCAGAAAGAGACTAAAAAATATAGAAAATAATTTGGCTATTTCAGTTTCAAAAATATAATTTTTTTCTCATTTTTTCCGAAAAACGAACATTTTGGGGTGTGGCAACCATAAAATAAATTTAAGGAAATCTGAAATAGCCAAAGTGTTTAAAATATGTAATTAACTTTTTCTACCAAGTTTCGTAAAATATAAAAAATGTCATTTTTTTCGGCTTATAAATGAGAAGTCTATAGTCTTACATTTTAAAATTGAAAAAATTGAATATTTTTTAATTTTTCTGAAATTTGGCAGAAAGAGACTAAAAAATATAGAAAATAATTTGGCTATTTCAGTTTCAAAAATATAATTTTTTTCTCATTTTTTCCGAAAAACGAACATTTTGGGGTGTGGCAACCATAAAATAAACTTAAGGAAATCTGAAATAGCCAAAGTGTTTAAAATATGTATTTAACTTTTTCTACCAAGTTTCGTAAAATATAAAAAATGTCATTTTTTCCGCTTATAAATGAGAAGTCTATATATAGCCTTACATTTTAAAATTGAAAAAATTGAATATTTTTTAATTTTTCTGAAATTTGGCAAAAAGAGACTAAAATATATAGAAAATAATTTGGCTATTTCAGTTTCAAAAATATATTTTTTTTCTCATTTTTTCCGAAAAACGAACATTTTGGGGTGTGGCAACCATAAAATAAATTTAAGGAAATCTGAAATAGCCAAAGTGTTTAAAATATGTATTTAACTTTTTCTACCAAGTTTCGTAAAATATAAAAAATGTCGTTTTTTTCGGCTTATAAATGAGAATTGAAAAAATTGAATATTTTTTAATTTTTCTGAAATTTGGCAGAAAGAGACTAAAAAATATAGAAAATAATTTGGCTATTTCAGTTTCAAAAATATATTTTTTTTCTCATTTTTTCCGAAAAGCGAACATTTTGGGGTGTGGCAACCATAAAATAAATTTAAGGAAATCTGAAATAGCCAAAGTGTTTAAAATATGTATTTAACTTTTTCTACCAAGTTTCGTAAAATATAAAAAATGTCATTTTTTTCGGCTTATAAATGAGAAGTCTATAGCCTTACATTTTAAAATTGAAAAAATTGAATATTTTTTAATTTTTCTGAAATTTGGCAGAAAGAGACTAAAAAATATAGAAAATAATTTGGCTATTTCAGTTTCAAAAATATAATTTTTTTCTCATTTTTTCCGAAAAACGAACATTTTGGGGTGTGGCAACCATAAAATAAATTTAAGGAAATCTGAAATAGCCAAAGTGTTTAAAATATGAATTTAACTTTTTCTACCAAGTTTCGGAAAATATAAAAAATGTCATTTTTTTCGGCTTATAAATGAGAATTGAAAAAATTGAATATTTTTTAATTTTTCTGAAATTTGGCAGAAAGAGACTAAAAAATATAGAAAATAATTTGGCTATTTCAGTTTCAAAAATATATTTTTTTTCTCATTTTTTCCGAAAAACGAACATTTTGGGGTGTGGCAACCATAAAATAAATTTAAGGAAATCTGAAATAGCCAAAGTGTTTAAAATATGTATTTAACTTTTTCTACCAAGTTTCGTAAAATATAAAAAATGTCATTTTTTTCGGCTTATAAATGAGAAGTCTATAGCCTTACATTTTAAAATTGAAAAAATTGAATATTTTTTAATTTTTCTGAAATTTGGCAGAAAGAGACTAAAAAATATAGAAAATAATTTGGCTATTTCAGTTTCAAAAATATAATTTTTTTCTCATTTTTTCCGAAAAACGAACATTTTGGGGTGTGGCAACCATAAAATAAATTTAAGGAAATCTGAAATAGCCAAAGTGTTTAAAATATGTAATTAACTTTTTCTACCAAGTTTCGTAAAATATAAAAAATGTCATTTTTTTCGGCTTATAAATGAGAAGTCTATAGTCTTACATTTTAAAATTGAAAAAATTGAATATTTTTTAATTTTTCTGAAATTTGGCAGAAAGAGACTAAAAAATATAGAAAATAATTTGGCTATTTCAGTTTCAAAAATATAATTTTTTTCTCATTTTTTCCGAAAAACGAACATTTTGGGGTGTGGCAACCATAAAATAAACTTAAGGAAATCTGAAATAGCCAAAGTGTTTAAAATATGTATTTAACTTTTTCTACCAAGTTTCGTAAAATATAAAAAATGTCATTTTTTCCGCTTATAAATGAGAAGTCTATATATAGCCTTACATTTTAAAATTGAAAAAATTGAATATTTTTTAATTTTTCTGAAATTTGGCAAAAAGAGACTAAAAAATATAGAAAATAATTTGGCTATTTCAGTTTCAAAAATATATTTTTTTTCTCATTTTTTCCGAAAAACGAACATTTTGGGGTGTGGCAACCATAAAATAAATTTAAGGAAATCTGAAATAGCCAAAGTGTTTAAAATATGTATTTAACTTTTTCTACCAAGTTTCGTAAAATATAAAAAATGTCGTTTTTTTCGGCTTATAAATGAGAATTGAAAAAATTGAATATTTTTTAATTTTTCTGAAATTTGGCAGAAAGAGACTAAAAAATATAGAAAATAATTTGGCTATTTCAGTTTCAAAAATATATTTTTTTTCTCATTTTTTCCGAAAAGCGAACATTTTGGGGTGTGGCAACCATAAAATAAATTTAAGGAAATCTGAAATAGCCAAAGTGTTTAAAATATGTATTTAACTTTTTCTACCAAGTTTCGTAAAATATAAAAAATGTCATTTTTTTCGGCTTATAAATGAGAAGTCTATATAGCCTTACATTTTAAAATTGAAAAAATTGAATATTTTTTAATTTTTCTGAAATTTGGCAGAAAGAGACTAAAAAATATAGAAAATAATTTGGCTATTTCAGTTTCAAAAATATAATTTTTTTCTCATTTTTTCCGAAAAACGAACATTTTGGGGTGTGGCAACCATAAAATAAATTTAAGGAAATCTGAAATAGCCAAAGTGTTTAAAATATGAATTTAACTTTTTCTACCAAGTTTCGGAAAATATAAAAAATGTCATTTTTTTCGGCTTATAAATGAGAATTGAAAAAATTGAATATTTTTTAATTTTTCTGAAATTTGGCAGAAAGAGACTAAAAAATATAGAAAATAATTTGGCTATTTCAGTTTCAAAAATATATTTTTTTTCTCATTTTTTCCGAAAAACGAACATTTTGGGGTGTGGCAACCATAAAATAAATTTAAGGAAATCTGAAATAGCCAAAGTGTTTAAAATATGTATTTAACTTTTTCTACCAAGTTTCGTAAAATATAAAAAATGTCATTTTTTTCGGCTTATAAATGAGAAGTCTATAGCCTTACATTTTAAAATTGAAAAAATTGAATATTTTTTAATTTTTCTGAAATTTGGCAGAAAGAGACTAAAAAATATAGAAAATAATTTGGCTATTTCAGTTTCAAAAATATATTTTTTTTCTCATTTTTTCCGAAAAACGAACATTTTAGGGTGTGGCAACCATAAAATAAATTTAAGGAAATCTGAAATAGCCAAAGTGTTTAAAATATGTATTTAACTTTTTCTACCAAGTTTCGTAAAATATAAAAAATGTCATTTTTTTCGGCTTATAAATGAGAAGCCTTACATTTTAAAATTGAAAAAATTGAATATTTTTTAATTTTTCTGAAATTTGGCAGAAAGAGACTAAAAAATATAGAAAATAATTTGGCTATTTCAGTTTCAAAAATATAATTTTTTTCTCATTTTTTCCGAAAAACGAACATTTTGGGGTGTGGCAACCATAAAATAAATTTAAGGAAATCTGAAATAGCCAAAGTGTTTAAAATATGTATTTAACTTTTTCTACCAAGTTTCGTAAAATATAAAAAATGTCATTTTTTTCGGCTTATAAATAAGAAGTCTATAGCCTTACATTTTAAAATTGAAAAAATTGAATATTTTTTAATTTTTCTGAAATTTGGCAGAAAGAGACTAAAAAATATAGAAAATAATTTGGCTATTTCAGTTTCAACAAGAAAGATCAATCATGCTTAAAGCATTGATTATGAAACACTTTCCAACTTCAATGCAATTTTATTTAAACATGTCTAAAATGCAATACATTCCTCGGTAATATTTTAAAACTTATCACAATACTACATTAATTTATTATATTTGAAACCTTAAACCCTCATCGAAAAAATTAACTTCATTCAAATGACGGCATTAAAGTATAAATTGCCTGGTTTAAACATCTCTAAAATTTGATACATTCCTCGGTAATAATTTTAGAGTTATCATAATACTACGATAATTTATTATATTTGAAAACTTCATCGAAAACAACTGAAATTGATTCAAATGACGTCATAAAAAATAACACGCCCGGCTCTCTCTATAAAAGCAATATTTCATTCATAAATAATTCCCCCATTCATGTCATTCATCAGAATACTATAATAATTTATTTTATTTAAAAATTAAGACCATGGAGCTACAAATAAGTTAACTCTATGCTTAAAACTTCATCGAAAAATATCGTCCTTCTCTTTCTACAATCAATGAATACTTCATTCATATCAGCTAAGCAGACTCCATGGACTAAATGATTTTGTGTTAAAGAATTACAGCGATTCTAATACAACTCATTCTACATATTTTGCTGTTTACATTTTACATAGGTGAAAAATAGGCTTAATAGTAGAAATAATCATATTTGGATGAGCATTTAAACTGAAATATATTGTCATTGCGTTGTTTCAGTATGTAGATGCACAGAATTTAGGCAGAAATAAAGTAGTTTTAGGACGGATACAACACTCAATATGAATTAAAAAGAACTTTAAAAATCAAGATTTTGACACAAGATGGATGCCATATATCATTTTGAAGTGGGTCATGTGATCGTTTCAAATCATGGACACGTGATCGCTTCATATAAAAGGTGTTATTATTATTTTAATTTTTATTTTAAAAACTACTGAATATATTTCGCTGAGTTTTTTTTTATATATTTTATGGAACAATTTGAATACTGCCTAAAATTTTCGAAGCAATTTGTGAATTTTAAATCCGCTTAAAAAATGCTTGAAAAATTAGGTCCCATAGGGTTCAATGTATTCCATTTTTTCAACCCGGGTTCAATCCAAAACTAATTGTGTGATATTATTCATTTATATTCCCATAGGTCCTATAGACCGTCTGAACAACATACTAAAATTTCATTTTGATTAAGCCATTTTTACGGTAGTTATCGTGCTAACGGCAGACAGACAGACAGACAGACAGAATGAACAAAGTCATAAACACTTTTCAACTTTGTTGTAAAGTGTTAAAAATATAATTTTTTTCTCATTTTTTCCGAAAAACGAACATTTTGGGGTGTGGCAACCATAAAATAAATTTAAGGAAATCTGAAATAGCCAAAGTGTTTAAAATATATATTTAACTTTTTCTACCAAGTTTCGTAAAATATAAAAAATGTCATTTTTTCGGCTTATAAATGAGAAGTCTATAGCATTACATTTTAAAATTGAAAAAATTGAATATTTTTTAATTTTTCTGAAATTTGGCAGAAAGAGACTAAAAAATATAGAAAATAATTTGGCTATTTCAGTTTCAAAAATATAATTTTTTTCTCATTTTTTCCGAAAAACGAACATTTTGGGGTGTGGCAACCATAAAAAAAATTTAAGGAAATCTGAAATAGCCAAAGTGTTTAAAATATGTATTTAACTTTTTCTACTAAGTTTCGTAAAATATAAAAAATGTCATTTTTTTCGGCTTATAAATGAGAAGTCTTATTTATAGCCTGACATTTTAAAATTGAAAAAATTGAATATTTTTTAATTTTTCTGAAATTTGGCAGAAAGAGACTAAAAAATATAGAAAATAATTTGGCTATTTCAGTTTCAAAAATATAATTTTTTTCTCATTTTTTCCGAAAAACGAACATTTTGGGGTGTGGCAACCATAAAATAAATTTAAGGAAATCTGAAATAGCCAAAGTGTTTAAAATATGTATTTAACTTTTTCTACCAAGTTTCGTAAAATATAAAAAATGTCATTTTTTTCGGCTTATAAATGAGAAGTCTATATATAGCCTTCCATTTTAAAATTGAAAAAATTGAATATTTTTTAATTTTTCTGAAATTTGGCAGAAAGAGACGAAAAAATATAGAAAATAATTTGGCTATTTCAGTTTCAAAAATATAATTTTTTTCTCATTTTTTCCGAAAAACGAACATTTTGGGGTGTGGCAACCATAAAATATTTAAGGAAATCTGAAATAGCCAAAGTGTTTAAAATATGTATTTAACTTTTTCTACCAAGTTTCGTAAAATATAAAAAATGTCATTTTTTCGGCTTAAAAATGAGAAGTCTATAGCATTACATTTTAAAATTGAAAAAATTGAATATTTTTTAATTTTTCTGAAATTTGGCAGAAAGAGACTAAAAAATATAGAAAATAATTTGGCTATTTCAGTTTCAAAAATATAATTTTTTTCTCATTTTTCCGAAAAACGAACATTTTGGGTGTGGCAACCATAAAATAAATTTAAGGAAATCTGAAATAGCCAAAGTGTTTAAAATATGTATTTAACTTTTTCTACCAAGTTTCGTAAAATATAAAAAATGTCGTTTTTTTCGGCTTATAAATGAGAATTGAAAAAATTGAATATTTTTTAATTTTTCTGAAATTTGGCAGAAAGAGACTAAAAAATATAGAAAATAATTTGGCTATTTCAGTTTCAAAAATATATTTTTTTTCTCATTTTTTCCGAAAAGCGAACATTTTGGGGTGTGGCAACCATAAAATAAATTTAAGGAAATCTGAAATAGCCAAAGTGTTTAAAATATGTATTTAACTTTTTCTACCAAGTTTCGTAAAATATAAAAAATGTCATTTTTTTCGGCTTATAAATAAGAAGTCTATAGCCTTACATTTTAAAATTGAAAAAATTGAATATTTTTTAATTTTTCTGAAATTTGGCAGAAAGAGACTAAAAAATATAGAAAATAATTTGGCTATTTCAGTTTCAACAAGAAAGATCAATCATGCTTAAAGCATTGATTATGAAACACTTTCCAACTTCAATGCAATTTTATTTAAACATGTCTAAAATGCAATACATTCCTCGGTAATATTTTAAAACTTATCACAATACTACATTAATTTATTATATTTGAAACCTTAAACCCTCATCGAAAAAATTAACTTCATTCAAATGACGGCATTAAAGTATAAATTGCCTGGTTTAAACATCTCTAAAATTTGATACATTCCTCGGTAATAATTTTAGAGTTATCATAATACTACGATAATTTATTATATTTGAAAACTTCATCGAAAACAACTGAAATTGATTCAAATGACGTCATAAAAAATAACACGCCCGGCTCTCTCTATAAAAGCAATATTTCATTCATAAATAATTCCCCCATTCATGTCATTCATCAGAATACTATAATAATTTATTTTATTTAAAAATTAAGACCATGGAGCTACAAATAAGTTAACTCTATGCTTAAAACTTCATCGAAAAATATCGTCCTTCTCTTTCTACAATCAATGAATACTTCATTCATATCAGCTAAGCAGACTCCATGGACTAAATGATTTTGTGTTAAAGAATTACAGCGATTTTAATACAACTCATTCTACATATTTTGCTGTTTACATTTTACATAGGTGAAAAATAGGCTTAATAGTAGAAATAATCATATTTGGATGAGCATTTAAACTGAAATATATTGTCATTGCGTTGTTTCAGTATGTAGATGCACAGAATTTAGGCAGAAATAAAGTAGTTTTAGGACGGATACAACACTCAATATGAATTAAAAAGAACTTTAAAAATCAAGATTTTGACACAAGATGGATGCCATATATCATTTTGAAGTGGGTCATGTGATCGTTTCAAATCATGGACACGTGATCGCTTCATATAAAAGGTGTTATTATTATTTTAATTTTTATTTTAAAAACTACTGAATATATTTCGCTGAGTTTTTTTTTATATATTTTATGGAACAATTTGAATACTGCCTAAAATTTTCGAAGCAATTTGTGAATTTTAAATCCGCTTAAAAAATGCTTGAAAAATTAGGTCCCATAGGGTTCAATGTATTCCATTTTTTCAACCCGGGTTCAATCCAAAACTAATTGTGTGATATTATTCATTTATATTCCCATAGGTCCTATAGACCGTCTGAACAACATACTAAAATTTCATTTTGATTAAGCCATTTTTACGGTAGTTATCGTGCTAACGGCAGACAGACAGACAGACAGACAGAATGAACAAAGTCATAAACACTTTTCAACTTTGTTGTAAAGTGTTAAAAATATAATTTTTTTCTCATTTTTTCCGAAAAACGAACATTTTGGGGTGTGGCAACCATAAAATAAATTTAAGGAAATCTGAAATAGCCAAAGTGTTTAAAATATATATTTAACTTTTTCTACCAAGTTTCGTAAAATATAAAAAATGTCATTTTTTCGGCTTATAAATGAGAAGTCTATAGCATTACATTTTAAAATTGAAAAAATTGAATATTTTTTAATTTTTCTGAAATTTGGCAGAAAGAGACTAAAAAATATAGAAAATAATTTGGCTATTTCAGTTTCAAAAATATAATTTTTTTCTCATTTTTTCCGAAAAACGAACATTTTGGGGTGTGGCAACCATAAAAAAAATTTAAGGAAATCTGAAATAGCCAAAGTGTTTAAAATATGTATTTAACTTTTTCTACTAAGTTTCGTAAAATATAAAAAATGTCATTTTTTTCGGCTTATAAATGAGAAGTCTTATTTATAGCCTGACATTTTAAAATTGAAAAAATTGAATATTTTTTAATTTTTCTGAAATTTGGCAGAAAGAGACTAAAAAATATAGAAAATAATTTGGCTATTTCAGTTTCAAAAATATAATTTTTTTCTCATTTTTTCCGAAAAACGAACATTTTGGGGTGTGGCAACCATAAAATAAATTTAAGGAAATCTGAAATAGCCAAAGTGTTTAAAATATGTATTTAACTTTTTCTACCAAGTTTCGTAAAATATAAAAAATGTCATTTTTTTCGGCTTATAAATGAGAAGTCTATATATAGCCTTCCATTTTAAAATTGAAAAAATTGAATATTTTTTAATTTTTCTGAAATTTGGCAGAAAGAGACGAAAAAATATAGAAAATAATTTGGCTATTTCAGTTTCAAAAATATAATTTTTTTCTCATTTTTTCCGAAAAACGAACATTTTGGGGTGTGGCAACCATAAAATATTTAAGGAAATCTGAAATAGCCAAAGTGTTTAAAATATGTATTTAACTTTTTCTACCAAGTTTCGTAAAATATAAAAAATGTCATTTTTTCGGCTTAAAAATGAGAAGTCTATAGCATTACATTTTAAAATTGAAAAAATTGAATATTTTTTAATTTTTCTGAAATTTGGCAGAAAGAGACTAAAAAATATAGAAAATAATTTGGCTATTTCAGTTTCAAAAATATAATTTTTTTCTCATTTTTCCGAAAAACGAACATTTTGGGTGTGGCAACCATAAAATAAATTTAAGGAAATCTGAAATAGCCAAAGTGTTTAAAATATGTATTTAACTTTTTCTACCAAGTTTCGTAAAATATAAAAAATGTCGTTTTTTTCGGCTTATAAATGAGAATTGAAAAAATTGAATATTTTTTAATTTTTCTGAAATTTGGCAGAAAGAGACTAAAAAATATAGAAAATAATTTGGCTATTTCAGTTTCAAAAATATATTTTTTTTCTCATTTTTTCCGAAAAGCGAACATTTTGGGGTGTGGCAACCATAAAATAAATTTAAGGAAATCTGAAATAGCCAAAGTGTTTAAAATATGTATTTAACTTTTTCTACCAAGTTTCGTAAAATATAAAAAATGTCATTTTTTTCGGCTTATAAATGAGAAGTCTACCTTACATTTTAAAATTGAAAAAATTGAATATTTTTTAATTTTTCTGAAATTTGGCAGAAAGAGACTAAAAAATATAGAAAATAATTTGGCTATTTCAGTTTCAAAAATATAATTTTTTTCTCATTTTTTCCGAAAAACGAACATTTTGGGGTGTGGCAACCATAAAATAAATTTAAGGAAATCTGAAATAGCCAAAGTGTTTAAAATATGTATTTAACTTTTTCTACCAAGTTTCGTGAAATATAAAAAATGTCATTTTTTTCGGCTTATAAATGAGAAGTCTATATATAGCCTTCCATTTTAAAATTGAAAAAATTGAATATTTTTTAATTTTTCTGAAATTTGGCAGAAAGAGACGAAAAAATATAGAAAATAATTTGGCTATTTCAGTTTCAAAAATATAATTTTTTTCTCATTTTTTCCGAAAAACGAACATTTTGGGGTGTGGCAACCATAAAATATTTAAGGAAATCTGAAATAGCCAAAGTGTTTAAAATATGTATTTAACTTTTTCTACCAAGTTTCGTAAAATATAAAAAATGTCATTTTTTCGGCTTAAAAATGAGAAGTCTATAGCATTACATTTTAAAATTGAAAAAATTGAATATTTTTTAATTTTTCTGAAATTTGGCAGAAAGAGACTAAAAAATATAGAAAATAATTTGGCTATTTCAGTTTCAAAAATATAATTTTTTTCTCATTTTTCCGAAAAACGAACATTTTGGGTGTGGCAACCATAAAATAAATTTAAGGAAATCTGAAATAGCCAAAGTGTTTAAAATATGTATTTAACTTTTTCTACCAAGTTTCGTAAAATATAAAAAATGTCATTTTTTTCGGCTTATAAATGAGAAGTCTACCTTACATTTTAAAATTGAAAAAATTGAATATTTTTTAATTTTTCTGAAATTTGGCAGAAAGAGACTAAAAAATATAGAAAATAATTTGGCTATTTCAGTTTCAAAAATATAATTTTTTTCTCATTTTTTCCGAAAAACGAACATTTTGGGGTGTGGCAACCATAAAATAAATTTAAGGAAATCTGAAATAGCCAAAGTGTTTAAAATATGTAATTAACTTTTTCTACCAAGTTTCGTAAAATATAAAAAATGTCATTTTTTTCGGCTTATAAATGAGACGTCTATAGTCTTACATTTTAAAATTGAAAAAATTGAATATTTTTTAATTTTTCTGAAATTTGGCAGAAAGAGACTAAAAAATATAGAAAATAATTTGGCTATTTCAGTTTCAAAAATATAATTTTTTTCTCATTTTTTCCGAAAAACGAACATTTTGGGGTGTGGCAACCATAAAATAAACTTAAGGAAATCTGAAATAGCCAAAGTGTTTAAAATATGTATTTAACTTTTTCTACCAAGTTTCGTAAAATATAAAAAATGTCATTTTTCCGCTTATAAATGAGAAGTCTATATATAGCCTTACATTTTAAAATTGAAAAAATTGAATATTTTTTAATTTTTCTGAAATTTGGCAAAAAGAGACTAAAAAATATAGAAAATAATTTGGCTATTTCAGTTTCAAAAATATATTTTTTTTCTCATTTTTTCCGAAAAACGAACATTTTGGGGTGTGGCAACCATAAAATAAATTTAAGGAAATCTGAAATAGCCAAAGTGTTTAAAATATGTATTTAACTTTTTCTACCAAGTTTCGTAAAATATAAAAAATGTCGTTTTTTTCGGCTTATAAATGAGAATTGAAAAAATTGAATATTTTTTAATTTTTCTGAAATTTGGCAGAAAGAGACTAAAAAATATAGAAAATAATTTGGCTATTTCAGTTTCAAAAAAATATTTTTTTTCTCATTTTTTCCGAAAAGCGAACATTTTGGGGTGTGGCAACCATAAAATAAATTTAAGGAAATCTGAAATAGCCAAAGTGTTTAAAATATGTATTTAACTTTTTCTACCAAGTTTCGTAAAATATAAAAAAAGTCATTTTTTTCGGCTTATAAATGAGAAGTCTGCCTTACATTTTAAAATTGAAAAAATTGAATATTTTTTAATTTTTCTGAAATTTGGCAGAAAGAGACTAAAAAATATAGAAAATAATTTGGCTATTTCAGTTTCAAAAATATATTTTTTTTCTCATTTTTTTCGAAAAACGAACATTTTGGGGTGTGGCAACCATAAAATAAATTTAAGGAAATCTGAAATAGCCAAAGTGTTTAAAATATGTATTTAACTTTTTCTACCAAGTTTCGTAAAATATAAAAAATGTCATTTTTTTCGGCTTATAAATGAGAAGTCTATAATAGCCTTACATTTTAAAATTGAAAAAATTGAATATTTTTTAATTTTTCTGAAATTTGGCAGAAAGAGACTAAAAAATATAGAAAATAATTTGGCTATTTCAGTTTCAAAAATATAATTTTTTTCTCATTTTTTCCGAAAAACGAACATTTTGGGGTGTGGCAACCATAAAATAAACTTAAGGAAATCTGAAATAGCCAAAGTGTTTAAAATATGTATTTAACTTTTTCTACCAAGTTTCGTAAAATATAAAAAATGTCATTTTTTCCGCTTATAAATGAGAAGTCTATATATAGCCTTACATTTTAAAATTGAAAAAATTGAATATTTTTTAATTTTTCTGAAATTTGGCAGTAAGAGACTAAAAAATATAGAAAATAATTTGGCTATTTCAGTTTCAAAAATATATTTTTTTTCTCATTTTTTCCGAAAAACGAGCATTTTGGGGTGTGGCAACCATAAAATAAATTTAAGGAAATCTGAAATAGCCAAAGTGTTTAAAATATGTATTTAACTTTTTCTACCAAGTTTCGTAAAATATAAAAAATGTCATTTTTTTCGGCTTATAAATGAGAAGTCTATAAGCCTTACATTTTAAAATTGAAAAAATTGAATATTTTTTAATTTTTCTGAAATTTGGCAGAAAGAGACTAAAAAATATAGAAAATAATTTGGCTATTTCAGTTTCAAAAATATATTTTTTTTCTCATTTTTTCCGAAAAACGAACATTTTGGGGTGTGGCAACCATAAAATAAATTTAAGGAAATCTGAAATAGCCAAAGTGTTTAAAATATGTATTTAACTTTTTCTACCAAGTTTCGTAAAATATAAAAAATGTCATTTTTTTCGGCTTATAAATGAGAAGTCTATAGCCTTACATTTTAAAATTGAAAAAATTGAATATTTTTTAATTTTTCTGAAATTTGGCAGAAAGAGACAAAAAATATAGAAAATAATTTGGCTATTTCAGTTTCAAAAATATAATTTTTTTCTCATTTTTTCCGAAAAACGAACATTTTGGGGTGTGGCAACCATAAAATAAATTTAAGGAAATCTGAAATAGCCAAAGTGTTTAAAATATGAATTTAACTTTTTCTACCAAGTTTCGGAAAATATAAAAAATGTCATTTTTTTCGGCTTATAAATGAGAATTGAAAAAATTGAATATTTTTTAATTTTTCTGAAATTTGGCAGAAAGAGACTAAAAAATATAGAAAATAATTTGGCTATTTCAGTTTCAAAAATATATTTTTTTTCTCATTTTTTCCGAAAAACGAACATTTTGGGGTGTGGCAACCATAAAATAAATTTAAGGAAATCTGAAATAGCCAAAGTGTTTAAAATATGTATTTAACTTTTTCTACCAAGTTTCGTAAAATATAAAAAATGTCATTTTTTTCGGCTTATAAATGAGAAGTCTGCCTTACATTTTAAAATTGAAAAAATTGAATATTTTTTAATTTTTCTGAAATTTGGCAGAAAGAGACTAAAAAATATAGAAAATAATTTGGCTATTTCAGTTTCAAAAATATAATTTTTTTCTCATTTTTTCCGAAAAACGAACATTTTGGGGTGTGGCAACCATAAAATAAATTTAAGGAAATCTGAAATAGCCAAAGTGTTTAAAATATGTAATTAACATTTTCTACCAAGTTTCGTAAAATATAAAAAATGTCATTTTTTTTGGCTTATAAATGAGAAGTCTGCCTTACATTTTAAAATTGAAAAAATTGAATATTTTTTAATTTTTCTGAAATTTGGCAGAAAGAGACTAAAAAATATAGAAAATAATTTGGCTATTTCAGTTTCAAAAATATAATTTTTTTCTCATTTTTTCCGAAAAACGAACATTTTGGGGTGTGGCAACCATAAAATAAACTTAAGGAAATCTGAAATAGCCAAAGTGTTTAAAATATGTATTTAACTTTTTCTACCAAGTTTCGTAAAATATAAAAAATGTCATTTTTTCCGCTTATAAATGAGAAGTCTATATATAGCCTTACATTTTAAAATTGAAAAAATTGAATATTTTTTAATTTTTCTGAAATTTGGCAGAAAGAGACTAAAAAATATAGAAAATAATTTGGCTATTTCAGTTTCAAAAATATAATTTTTTTCTCATTTTTTCCGAAAAACGAACATTTTGGGGTGTGGCAACCATAAAATAAATTTAAGGAAATCTGAAATAGCCAAAGTGTTTAAAATATGAATTTAACTTTTTCTACCAAGTTTCGGAAAATATAAAAAATGTCATTTTTTTCGGCTTATAAATGAGAATTGAAAAAATTGAATATTTTTTAATTTTTCTGAAATTTGGCAGAAAGAGACTAAAAAATATAGAAAATAATTTGGCTATTTCAGTTTCAAAAATATATTTTTTTTCTCATTTTTTCCGAAAAACGAACATTTTGGGGTGTGGCAACCATAAAATAAATTTAAGGAAATCTGAAATAGCCAAAGTGTTTAAAATATGTATTTAACTTTTTCTACCAAGTTTCGTAAAATATAAAAAATGTCATTTTTTCGGCTTATAAATGAGAAGTCTATAGCCTTACATTTTAAAATTGAAAAAATTGAATATTTTTTAATTTTTCTGAAATTTGGCAGAAAGAGACTAAAAAATATAGAAAATAATTTGGCTATTTCAGTTTCAAAAATATAATTTTTTTCTCATTTTTTCCGAAAAACGAAAATTTTGGGGTGTGGCAACCATAAAATATTTAAGGAAATCTGAAATAGCCAAAGTGTTTAAAATATATATTTAACTTTTTCTACCAAGTTTCGTAAAATATAAAAAATGTCATTTTTTCGGCTTATAAATGAGAAGTCTATAGCATTACATTTTAAAATTGAAAAAATTGAATATTTTTTAATTTTTCTGAAATTTGGCAGAAAGAGACTAAAAAATATAGAAAATAATTTGGCTATTTCAGTTTCAAAAATATAATTTTTTTCTCATTTTTCCGAAAAACGAACATTTTGGGTGTGGCAACCATAAAATAAATTTAAAAAAATCTGAAATAACCAAAGTGTTTAAAATATGTATTTAACTTTTTCTACCAAGTTTCGTAAAATATAAAAAATGTCATTTTTTCGGGCTTATAAATGAGAATTGAAAAAATTGAATATTTTTTAATTTTTCTGAAATTTGGCAGAAAGAGACTAAAAAATATAGAAAATAATTTGGCTATTTCAGTTTCAAAAATATAATTTTTTTCTCATTTTTTCCGAAAAACGAACATTTTGGGGTGTGGCAACCATAAAAAAAATTTAAGGAAATCTGAAATAGCCAAAGTGTTTAAAATATGTATTTAACTTTTTCTACTAAGTTTCGTAAAATATAAAAAATGTCATTTTTTTCGGCTTATAAATGAGAAGTCTTATAGCCTGACATTTTAAAATTGAAAAAATTGAATATTTTTAATTTTTCTGAAATTTGGCAGAAAGAGACTAAAAAATATAGAAAATAATTTGGCTATTTCAGTTTCAAAAATATATTTTTTTTCTCATTTTTTCCGAAAAGCGAACGTTTTGGGGTGTGGCAACCATAAAATAAATTTAAGGAAATCTGAAATAGCCAAAGTGTTTAAAATATGTATTTAACTTTTTCTACCAAGTTTCGTAAAATATAAAAAATGTCATTTTTTCGGCTTAAAAATGAGAAGTCTATAGCATTACATTTTAAAATTGAAAAAATTGAATATTTTTTAATTTTTCTGAAATTTGGCAGAAAGAGACTAAAAAATATAGAAAATAATTTGGCTATTTCAGTTTCAAAAATATAATTTTTTTCTCATTTTTTCCGAAAAACGAACATTTTGGGGTGTGGCAACCATAAAATAAATTTAAGGAAATCTGAAATAGCCAAAGTGTTTAAAATATGTATTTAACTTTTTCTACCAAGTTTCGTAAAATATAAAAAATGTCATTTTTTCGGCTTAAAAATGAGAAGTCTATAGCATTACATTTTAAAATTGAAAAAATTGAATATTTTTTAATTTTTCTGAAATTTGGCAGAAAGAGACTAAAAAATATAGAAAATAATTTGGGTATTTCAGTTTCAAAAATATAATTTTTTTCTCATTTTTCCGAAAAAAGAACATTTTGGGTGTGGCAACCATAAAATAAATTTAAGGAAATCTGAAATAGCCAAAGTGTTTAAAATATGTATTTAACTTTTTCTACCAAGTTTCGTAAAATATAAAAAATGTCGTTTTTTTCGGCTTATAAATGAGAATTGAAAAAATTGAATATTTTTTAATTTTTCTGAAATTTGGCAGAAAGAGACTAAAAAATATAGAAAATAATTTGGCTATTTCAGTTTCAAAAATATAATTTTTTTCTCATTTTTTCCGAAAAACGAACATTTTGGGGTGTGGCAACCATAAAATAAATTTAAGGAAATCTGAAATAGCCAAAGTGTTTAAAATATGTATTTAACTTTTTCTACCAAGTTTCGTAAAATATAAAAAATGTCATTTTTTCGGCTTAAAAATGTGAAGTCTATAGCATTACATTTTAAAATTGAAAAAATTGAATATTTTTTAATTTTTCTGAAATTTGGCAGAAAGAGACTAAAAAATATAGAAAATAATTTGGCTATTTCAGTTTCAAAAATATAATTTTTTTCTCATTTTTCCGAAAAACGAACATTTTGGGTGTGGCAACCATAAAATAAATTTAAGGAAATCTGAAATAGCCAAAGTGTTTAAAATATGTATTTAACTTTTTCTACCAAGTTTCGTAAAATATAAAAAATGTCGTTTTTTTCGGCTTATAAATGAGAATTGAAAAAATTTAATATTTTTTAATTTTTCTGAAATTTGGCAGAAAGAGACTAAAAAATATAGAAAATAATTTGGCTATTTCAGTTTCAAAAATATATTTTTTTTCTCATTTTTTCCGAAAAGCGAACATTTTGGGGTGTGGCAACCATAAAATAAATTTAAGGAAATCTGAAATAGCCAAAGTGTTTAAAATATGTATTTAACTTTTTCTACCAAGTTTCGTAAAATATAAAAAATGTCATTTTTTCGGCTTAAAAATGAGAAGTCTATAGCATTACATTTTAAAATTGAAAAAATTGAATATTTTTTAATTTTTCTGAAATTTGGCAGAAAGAGACTAAAAAATATAGAAAATAATTTGGCTATTTCAGTTTCAAAAATATAATTTTTTTCTCATTTTTTCCGAAAAACGAACATTTTGGGGTGTGGCAACCATAAAATAAATTTAAGGAAATCTGAAATAGCCAAAGTGTTTAAAATATGTAATTAACTTTTTCTACCAAGTTTCGTAAAATATAAAAAATGTCATTTTTTTCGGCTTATAAATGAGAAGTCTATAGTCTTACATTTTAAAATTGAAAAAATTGAATATTTTTTAATTTTTCTGAAATTTGGCAGAAAGAGACTAAAAAATATAGAAAATAATTTGGCTATTTCAGTTTCAAAAATATAATTTTTTTCTCATTTTTTCCGAAAAACGAACATTTTGGGGTGTGGCAACCATAAAATAAACTTAAGGAAATCTGAAATAGCCAAAGTGTTTAAAATATGTATTTAACTTTTTCTACCAAGTTTCGTAAAATATAAAAAATGTCATTTTTTCCGCTTATAAATGAGAAGTCTATATATAGCCTTACATTTTAAAATTGAAAAAATTGAATATTTTTTAATTTTTCTGAAATTTGGCAGAAAGAGACTAAAAAATATAGAAAATAATTTGGCTATTTCAGTTTCAAAAATATAATTTTTTTCTCATTTTTTCCGAAAAACGAACATTTTGGGGTGTGGCAACCATAAAATAAATTTAAGGAAATCTGAAATAGCCAAAGTGTTTAAAATATGAATTTAACTTTTTCTACCAAGTTTCGGAAAATATAAAAAATGTCATTTTTTTCGGCTTATAAATGAGAATTGAAAAAATTGAATATTTTTTAATTTTTCTGAAATTTGGCAGAAAGAGACTAAAAAATATAGAAAATAATTTGGCTATTTCAGTTTCAAAAATATATTTTTTTTTCTCATTTTTTCCGAAAAGCGAACATTTTGGGGTGTGGCAACCATAAAATAAATTTAAGGAAATCTGAAATAGCCAAAGTGTTTAAAATATGTATTTAACTTTTTCTACCAAGTTTCGTAAAATATAAAAAATGTCATTTTTTCGGCTTATAAATGAGAAGTCTGCCTTACATTTTAAAATTGAAAAAATTGAATATTTTTTAATTTTTCTGAAATTTGGCAGAAAGAGACTAAAAAATATAGAAAATAATTTGGCTATTTCAGTTTCAAAAATATAATTTTTTTCTCATTTTTTCCGAAAAACGAACATTTTGGGGTGTGGCAACCATAAAATAAATTTAAGGAAATCTGAAATAGCCAAAGTGTTTAAAATATGTAATTAACTTTTTCTACCAAGTTTCGTAAAATATAAAAAATGTCATTTTTTTCGGCTTATAAATGAGAAGTCTATAGTCTTACATTTTAAAATTGAAAAAATTGAATATTTTTTAATTTTTCTGAAATTTGGCAGAAAGAGACTAAAAAATATAGAAAATAATTTGGCTATTTCAGTTTCAAAAATATAATTTTTTTCTCATTTTTTCCGAAAAACGAACATTTTGGGGTGTGGCAACCATCAAATAAACTTAAGGAAATCTGAAATAGCCAAAGTGTTTAAAATATGTATTTAACTTTTTCTACCAAGTTTCGTAAAATATAAAAAATGTCATTTTTTCCGCTTATAAATGAGAAGTCTATATATAGCCTTACATTTTAAAATTGAAAAAATTGAATATTTTTTAATTTTTCTGAAATTTGGCAGTAAGAGACTAAAAAATATAGAAAATAATTTGGCTATTTCAGTTTCAAAAATATATTTTTTTTCTCATTTTTTCCGAAAAACGAACATTTTGGGGTGTGGCAACCATAAAATAAATTTAAGGAAATCTGAAATAGCCAAAGTGTTTAAAATATGTATTTAACTTTTTCTACCAAGTTTCGTAAAATATAAAAAATGTCATTTTTTTCGGCTTATAAATGAGAAGTCTATAAGCCTTACATTTTAAAATTGAAAAAATTGAATATTTTTTAATTTTTCTGAAATTTGGCAGAAAGAGACTAAAAAATATAGAAAATAATTTGGCTATTTCAGTTTCAAAAATATAATTTTTTTCTCATTTTTTCCGAAAAACGAACATTTTGGGGTGTGGCAACCATAAAATAAATTTAAGGAAATCTGAAATAGCCAAAGTGTTTAAAATATGAATTTAACTTTTTCTACCAAGTTTCGGAAAATATAAAAAATGTCATGTTTTTCGGCTTATAAATGAGAATTGAAAAAATTGGATATTTTTTAATTTTTCTGAAATTTGGCAGAAAGAGACTAAAAAATATAGAAAATAATTTGGCTATTTCAGTTTCAAAAATATATTTTTTTTCTCATTTTTTCCGAAAAACGAACATTTTGGGGTGTGGCAACCATAAAATAAATTTAAGGAAATCTGAAATAGCCAAAGTGTTTAAAATATGTATTTAACTTTTTCTACCAAGTTTCGTAAAATATAAAAAATGTCATTTTTTTCGGCTTATAAATGAGAAGTCTGCCTTACATTTTAAAATTGAAAAAATTGAATATTTTTTAATTTTTCTGAAATTTGGCAGAAAGAGACTAAAAAATATAGAAAATAATTTGGCTATTTCAGTTTCAAAAATATAATTTTTTTCTCATTTTTTCCGAAAAACGAACATTTTGGGGTGTGGCAACCATAAAATAAATTTAAGGAAATCTGAAATAGCCAAAGTGTTTAAAATATGTAATTAACTTTTTCTACCAAGTTTCGTAAAATATAAAAAATGTCATTTTTTTCGGCTTATAAATGAGAAGTCTGCCTTACATTTTAAAATTGAAAAAATTGAATATTTTTTAATTTTTCTGAAATTTGGCAGAAAGAGACTAAAAAATATAGAAAATAATTTGGCTATTTCAGTTTCAAAAATATAATTTTTTTTTCATTTTTTCCGAAAAACGAACATTTTGGGGTGTGGCAACCATAAAATAAACTTAAGGAAATCTGAAATAGCCAAAGTGTTTAAAATATGTATTTAACTTTTTCTACCAAGTTTCGTAAAATATAAAAAATGTCATTTTTTCCGCTTATAAATGAGAAGTCTATATATAGCCTTACATTTTAAAATTGAAAAAATTGAATATTTTTTAATTTTTCTGAAATTTGGCAGTAAGAGACTAAAAAATATAGAAAATAATTTGGCTATTTCAGTTTCAAAAATATATTTTTTTTCTCATTTTTTCCGAAAAACGAACATTTTGGGGTGTGGCAACCATAAAATAAATTTAAGGAAATCTGAAATAGCCAAAGTGTTTAAAATATGTATTTAACTTTTTCTACCAAGTTTCGTAAAATATAAAAAATGTCATTTTTTTCGGCTTATAAATGAGAAGTCTATAAGCCTTACATTTTAAAATTGAAAAAATTGAATATTTTTTAATTTTTCTGAAATTTGGCAGAAAGAGACTAAAAAATATAGAAAATAATTTGGCTATTTCAGTTTCAAAAATATAATTTTTTTCTCATTTTTTCCGAAAAACGAACATTTTGGGGTGTGGCAACCATAAAATAAATTTAAGGAAATCTGAAATAGCCAAAGTGTTTAAAATATGAATTTAACTTTTTCTACCAAGTTTCGGAAAATATAAAAAATGTCATGTTTTTCGGCTTATAAATGAGAATTGAAAAAATTGGATATTTTTTAATTTTTCTGAAATTTGGCAGAAAGAGACTAAAAAATATAGAAAATAATTTGGCTATTTCAGTTTCAAAAATATATTTTTTTTCTCATTTTTTCCGAAAAACGAACATTTTGGGGTGTGGCAACCATAAAATAAATTTAAGGAAATCTGAAATAGCCAAAGTGTTTAAAATATGTATTTAACTTTTTCTACCAAGTTTCGTAAAATATAAAAAATGTCATTTTTTTCGGCTTATAAATGAGAAGTCTGCCTTACATTTTAAAATTGAAAAAATTGAATATTTTTTAATTTTTCTGAAATTTGGCAGAAAGAGACTAAAAAATATAGAAAATAATTTGGCTATTTCAGTTTCAAAAATATAATTTTTTTCTCATTTTTTCCGAAAAACGAACATTTTGGGGTGTGGCAACCATAAAATAAATTTAAGGAAATCTGAAATAGCCAAAGTGTTTAAAATATGTAATTAACTTTTTCTACCAAGTTTCGTAAAATATAAAAAATGTCATTTTTTTCGGCTTATAAATGAGAAGTCTGCCTTACATTTTAAAATTGAAAAAATTGAATATTTTTTAATTTTTCTGAAATTTGGCAGAAAGAGACTAAAAAATATAGAAAATAATTTGGCTATTTCAGTTTCAAAAATATAATTTTTTTTTCATTTTTTCCGAAAAACGAACATTTTGGGGTGTGGCAACCATAAAATAAACTTAAGGAAATCTGAAATAGCCAAAGTGTTTAAAATATGTATTTAACTTTTTCTACCAAGTTTCGTAAAATATAAAAAATGTCATTTTTTCCGCTTATAAATGAGAAGTCTATATATAGCCTTACATTTTAAAATTGAAAAAATTGAATATTTTTTAATTTTTCTGAAATTTGGCAGAAAGAGACTAAAAAATATAGAAAATAATTTGGCTATTTCAGTTTCAAAAATATAATTTTTTTCTCATTTTTTCCGAAAAACGAACATTTTGGGGTGTGGCAACCATAAAATAAATTTAAGGAAATCTGAAATAGCCAAAGTGTTTAAAATATGAATTTAACTTTTTCTACCAAGTTTCGGAAAATATAAAAAATGTCATTTTTTTCGGCTTATAAATGAGAATTGAAAAAATTGAATATTTTTTAATTTTTCTGAAATTTGGCAGAAAGAGACTAAAAAATATAGAAAATAATTTGGCTATTTCAGTTTCAAAAATATATTTTTTTTCTCATTTTTTCCGAAAAACGAACATTTTGGGGTGTGGCAACCATAAAATAAATTTAAGGAAATCTGAAATAGCCAAAGTGTTTAAAATATGTAATTAACTTTTTCTACCAAGTTTCGTAAAATATAAAAAATGTCATTTTTTCGGCTTATAAATGAGAAGTCTATAGCCTTACATTTTAAAATTGAAAAAATTGAATATTTTTTAATTTTTCTGAAATTTGGCAGAAAGAGACTAAAAAATATAGAAAATAATTTGGCTATTTCAGTTTCAAAAATATAATTTTTTTCTCATTTTTTCCGAAAAACGAACATTTTGGGGTGTGGCAACCATAAAATATTTAAGGAAATCTGAAATAGCCAAAGTGTTTAAAATATATATTTAACTTTTTCTACCAAGTTTCGTAAAATATAAAAAATGTCATTTTTTCGGCTTATAAATGAGAAGTCTATAGCATTACATTTTAAAATTGAAAAAATTGAATATTTTTTAATTTTTCTGAAATTTGGCAGAAAGAGACTAAAAAATATAGAAAATAATTTGGCTATTTCAGTTTCAAAAATATAATTTTTTTCTCATTTTTCCGAAAAACGAACATTTTGGGTGTGGCAACCATAAAATAAATTTAAAGAAATCTGAAATAACCAAAGTGTTTAAAATATGTATTTAACTTTTTCTACCAAGTTTCGTAAAATATAAAAAATGTCATTTTTTCGGGCTTATAAATGAGAATTGAAAAAATTGAATATTTTTTAATTTTTCTGAAATTTGGCAGAAAGAGACTAAAAAATATAGAAAATAATTTGGCTATTTCAGTTTCAAAAATATAATTTTTTTCTCATTTTTTCCGAAAAACGAACATTTTGGGGTGTGGCAACCATAAAAAAAATTTAAGGAAATCTGAAATAGCCAAAGTGTTTAAAATATGTATTTAACTTTTTCTACTAAGTTTCGTAAAATATAAAAAATGTCATTTTTTTCGGCTTATAAATGAGAAGTCTTATAGCCTGACATTTTAAAATTGAAAAATTGAATATTTTTTAATTTTTCTGAAATTTGGCAGAAAGAGACTAAAAAATATAGAAAATAATTTGGCTATTTCAGTTTCAAAAATATATTTTTTTTCTCATTTTTTCCGAAAAGCGAACATTTTGGGGTGTGGCAACCATAAAATAAATTTAAGGAAATCTGAAATAGCCAAAGTGTTTAAAATATGTATTTAACTTTTTCTACCAAGTTTCGTAAAATATAAAAAATGTCATTTTTTCGGCTTAAAAATGAGAAGTCTATAGCATTACATTTTAAAATTGAAAAAATTGAATATTTTTTAATTTTTCTGAAATTTGGCAGAAAGAGACTAAAAAATATAGAAAATAATTTGGCTATTTCAGTTTCAAAAATATAATTTTTTTCTCATTTTTTCCGAAAAACGAACATTTTGGGGTGTGGCAACCATAAAATAAATTTAAGGAAATCTGAAATAGCCAAAGTGTTTAAAATATGAATTTAACTTTTTCTACCAAGTTTCGGAAAATATAAAAAATGTCATTTTTTTCGGCTTATAAATGAGAATTGAAAAAATTGAATATTTTTTAATTTTTCTGAAATTTGGCAGAAAGAGACTAAAAAATATAGAAAATAATTTGGCTATTTCAGTTTCAACAAGAAAGATCAATCATGCTTAAAGCATTGATTATGAAACACTTTCCAACTTCAATGCAATTTTATTTACACATGTCTAAAATGCAATACATTCCTCGGTAATATTTTAAAACTTATCACAATACTACATTAATTTATTATATTTGAAACCTTAAACCCTCATCGAAAAAATTAACTTCATTCAAATGACGGCATTAAAGTATAAATTGCCTGGTTTAAACATCTCTAAAATTTGATACATTCCTCGGTAATAATTTTAGAGTTATCATAATACTACGATAATTTATTATATTTGAAAACTTCATCGAAAACAACTGAAATTGATTCAAATGACGTCATAAAAAATAACACGCCCGGCTCTCTCTATAAAAGCAATATTTCATTCATAAATAATTCCCCCATTCATGTCATTCATCAGAATACTATAATAATTTATTTTATTTAAAAATTAAGACCATGGAGCTACAAATAAGTTAACTCTATGCTTAAAACTTCATCGAAAAATATCGTCCTTCTCTTTCTACAATCAATGAATACTTCATTCATATCAGCTAAGCAGACTCCATGGACTAAATGATTTTGTGTTAAAGAATTACAGCGATTCTAATACAACTCATTCTACATATTTTGCTGTTTACATTTTACATAGGTGAAAAATAGGCTTAATAGTAGAAATAATCATATTTGGATGAGCATTTAAACTGAAATATATTGTCATTGCGTTGTTTCAGTATGTAGATGCACAGAATTTAGGCAGAAATAAAGTAGTTTTAGGACGGATACAACACTCAATATGAATTAAAAAGAACTTTAAAAATCAAGATTTTGACACAAGATGGATGCCATATATCATTTTGAAGTGGGTCATGTGATCGTTTCAAATCATGGACACGTGATCGCTTCATATAAAAGGTGTTATTATTATTTTAATTTTTATTTTAAAAACTACTGAATATATTTCGCTGAGTTTTTTTTTATATATTTTATGGAACAATTTGAATACTGCCTAAAATTTTCGAAGCAATTTGTGAATTTTAAATCCGCTTAAAAAATGCTTGAAAAATTAAGTCCCATAGGGTTCAATGTATTCCATTTTTTCAACCCGGGTTCAATCCAAAACTAATTGTGTGATATTATTCATTTATATTCCCATAGGTCCTATAGACCGTCTGAACAACATACTAAAATTTCATTTTGATTAAGCCATTTTTACGGTAGTTATCGTGCTAACGGCAGACAGACAGACAGACAGACAGAATGAACAAAGTCATAAACACTTTTCAACTTTGTTGTAAAGTGTTAAAAATATAATTTTTTTCTCATTTTTTCCGAAAAACGAACATTTTGGGGTGTGGCAACCATAAAATAAATTTAAGGAAATCTGAAATAGCCAAAGTGTTTAAAATATGTATTTAACTTTTTCTACCAAGTTTCGTAAAATGTAAAAAATGTCATTTTTTTCGGCTTATAAATGAGAAGTCAGCCTTACATTTTAAAATTGAAAAAATTGAATATTTTTTAATTTTTCTGAAATTTGGCAGAAAGAGACTAAAAAATATAGAAAATAATTTGGCTATTTCAGTTTCAAAAATATAATTTTTTTCTCATTTTTTCCGAAAAACGAACATTTTGGGGTGTGGCAACCATAAAATATTTAAGGAAATCTGAAATAGCCAAAGTGTTTAAAATATATATTTAACTTTTTCTACCAAGTTTCGTAAAATATAAAAAATGTCATTTTTTCGGCTTATAAATGAGAAGCCAATTATAGCCTTACATTTTAAAATTGAAAAAATTGAATATTTTTTAATTTTTCTGAAATTTGGCACAAAGAGACTAAAAAATATAGAAAATAATTTGGCTATTTCAGTTTCAAAAATATAATTTTTTTCTCATTTTTTCCGAAAAACGAACATATTGGGATATGGCAACCATAAAATGAATTTAGGAATATCTGAAATAGCCAATGTGTTTAAAATATGTATTAAATTTTTTCTACCAAGATTCGTAAAATTTATAAAATGTAATTTTTTTCTGCTTATAAATGAGAAGTCTATATTCTGCTTATAAATGAGAAGCCTTACATTTTAAAATTGAAAAAATTGAATTTTTTTAATTTTTCTGAAATTTGGCAGAAAGAGACTAAAAAACATAGAAAATAATTTGGCTATTTCAGTTTCAAAAATATAATTTTTTTCTCATTTTTTCCGAAAAACGAACATTTTGGGGTGTGGCAACCATAAAATAAATTTAAGGAAATCTAAAATAGCCAAAGTGTTTAAAATATGTATTTAACTTTTTCTACCAAGTTTCGTAAAATATAAAAAATGTCATTTTTTTCGGCTTATAAATGAGAACTGAAAAAATTGAATATATTTTAATTTTTTTGAAATTTGGCAGAAAGAGACTAAAAAATATAGAAAATAATTTGGCTATTTCAGTTTCAAAAATATAATTTTTTTCTCATTTTTTCAGAATAACGAACATTTTGGGGTGTGGCAACCATAAAATAAATTTAAAGAAATCTGAAATAGCCAGTGTTTAAAATATGTATTTAACTTTTTGTACCAAGTTTCGTAAAATATAAAAAATGTCATTTTTTTCGGCTTTTAAATGAGAAGTCTATAGCCTTACATTTTAAAATTGAAAAAATTGAATATTTTTTAATTTTTCTGAAATTTGGCAGAAAGAGACTAAAGAATATAGAAAATAATTTGGCTATTTCAGTTTCAAAAATCTAATTTTTTTCTCATTTTTTCCGAAAAACGAACATTTTGGGGTGTGGCAATCATAAAATAAATTTAAGGAAATCTGAAATAGCCAAAGTGTTTAAAATATGTATTTAACTTTTTCTACCAAGTTTCGTAAAATATAAAAAATGTCATTTTTTTCGGCTTATGAATGAGAAGTCTGTCTGCCTTACACTTTAAAATTGAAAAAATTGAATATTTTTAATTTTTCTGAAATTTGGCAGAAAGAGACTAAAAAATATAGAAAATAATTTGGCTATTTCAGTTTCAAAAATCTAATTTTTTTCTCATTTTCTCCGAAAAACGAACATTTTGGGGTGTGGCAACCATAAAATAAATTTAAGGAAATCTGAAATAGCCAAAGTGTTTAAAATATGTATTTAACTTTTTCTACCAAGTTTCGTAAAATATAAAAAATGTCATTTTTTTCGGCTAATAAATGAGAATTGAAAAAATTGAATATTTTTTAATTTTTCTGAAATTCGGCAGAAGGAGACTAAAAAATATAGAAAATAATTTGGCTATTTCAGTTTCAAAAATATAATTTTTTTCTCATTTTTTCCGAAAAACGAACATTTTGGGGTGTGGCAACCATAAAATAAATTTAAGGAAATCTGAAATAGCCAAAGTGTTTAAAATATGTATTTAACTTTTTCTACCAAGTTTCGTAAAATATAAAAAATGTCATTCTTTTCGGCTTATAAATGAGAAGTCTATAATAGCCTTACATTTTAAAATTGAAAAAATTGAATATTTTTTAATTTTTCTGAAATTTGGCAGAAAGAGACTAAAAAATATAGAAAATAATTTGGCTATTTCAGTTTCAAAAATATAATTTTTTTCTCATTTTTTCCGAAAAAAGAACATTATGGGGTGTGGCAACCATAAAATAAATTTAAGGAAATCTGAAATAGCCAAAGTGTTTAAAATATGTATTTAACCTTTTCTACCAAGTTTCGGAAAATATAAAAAATGTCATTTTTTTCGGCTTATAAATGAGAATTGAAAAAATTGAATGTATTTTAGTTTTTCTGAAATTTGGCAGAAAGAGACTAAAAAATATAGAAAATAATTTAGCTATTTCAGTTTCAAAAATATAATTTTTTTCTCATTTTTTCCAAAAAACGAACATTTTGGGGTGTGGCAACCATAAAATAAATTTAAGGAAATCTGAAATAGCCAAAGTGTTTAAAATATGTATTTAACTTTTTCTACCAAGTTTCGTAAAATATAGAAAATGTCATTTTTTTCGGCTTATAAATGAAAAGTCTATAATAGCCTTACATTTTAAAATTGAAAAAATTGAATATTTTAAATTTTTCTGAAATTTGGCAGAAAGAGACTAAAAAATATAGAAAATAATTTGGCTATTTCAGTTTCAAAAATATAATTTTTTTCTCATTTTTTCCGAAAAACGAACATTTTGGGGTGTGGCAACCATAAAATAAATTTAAGGAAATCTAAAATAGCCAAAGTGTTTAAAATATGTATTTAACTTTTTCTACCAAGTTTCGTAAAATATAAAAAATGTCATTTTTTTCGGCTTATAAATGAAAAGTCTATAATAGCCTTACATTTTAAAATTGAAAAAATTGAATATTTTTTAATTTTTCTGAAATTTGGCAGAAAGAGACTAAAAAATATAGAAAATAATTTGGCTATTTCAGTTTCAAAAATATAATTTTTTTCTCATTTTTTCCGAAAAACGAACATTTTGGGGTGTGGCAACCATAAAAAAAATTTAAGGAAATCTGAAATAGCCAAAGTGTTTAAAATATGTATTTAACTTTTTCTACTAAGATTCGTAAAATATAAAAAATGTCATTTTTTTCGGCTTATAAATGAGAACTGAAAAAATTGAATATATTTTAATTTTTCTGAAATTTGGCAGAAAGAGACTAAAAAATATAGAAAATAATTTGGCTATTTCAGTTTCAAAAATATAATTTTTTTCTCATTTTTTCCGAAAAACCAACATTTTGGGGTGTGGCAACCATAAAATAAATTTAAAGAAATCTGAAATAGCCAAAGTGTTTAAAATATGTATTTAACTTTTTGTACCAAGTTTCGTAAAATATAAAAAATGTCATTTTTTTCGGCTTTTAAATGAGAAGTCTATATATAGCCTTACATTTTAAAATTGAAAAAATTGAATATTTTTTAATTTTTCTGAAATTTGGCAGAAAGAGACTAAAGAATATAGAAAATAATTTGGCTATTTCAGTTTCAAAAATCTAATTTTTTTCTCATTTTTTCCGAAAAACGAACATTTTGGGGTGTGGCAATCATAAAATAAATTTAAGGAAATCTGAAATAGCCAAAGTGTTTAAAATATGTATTTAACTTTTTCTACCAAGTTTCGTAAAATATAAAAAATGTCATTTTTTTCGGCTTATGAATGAGAAGTCTGTCTGTCTGCCCCTTACATTTTAAAATTGAAAAAATTGAATATTTTTAATTTTTCTGAAATTTGGCAGAAAGAGACTAAAAAATATAGAAAATAATTTGGCTATTTCAGTTTCAAAAATCTAATTTTTTTCTCATTTTTTCCGAAAAACGAATATTTTGGGGTGTGGCAACCATAAAATAAATTTAAGGAAATCTGAAATAGCCAAAGTGTTTAAAATATGTATTTAACTTTTTCTACCAAGTTTCGTAAAATATAAAAAATGTCATTTTTTTCGGCTAATAAATGAGAATTGAAAAAATTGAATATTTTTTAATTTTTCTGAAATTTGGCAGAAAGAGACTAAAAAATATAGAAAATAATTTGGCTATTTCAGTTTCAAAAATATAATTTTTTTCTCATTTTTTCCGAAAAACGAACATTTTGGGGTGTGGCAACCATAAAAAAAATTTAAGGAAATCTGAAATAGCCAAAGTGTTTAAAATATGTATTTAACTTTTTCTACTAAGATTCGTAAAATATAAAAAATGTCATTTTTTTCGGCTTATAAATGAGAACTGAAAAAATTGAATATATTTTAATTTTTCTGAAATTTGGCAGAAAGAGACTAAAAAATATAGAAAATAATTTGGCTATTTCAGTTTCAAAAATATAATTTTTTTCTCATTTTTTCCGAAAAACGAACATTTTGGGGTGTGGCAACCATAAAATAAATTTAAAGAAATCTGAAATAGCCAAAGTGTTTAAAATATGTATTTAACTTTTTGTACCAAGTTTCGTAAAATATAAAAAATGTCATTTTTTTCGGCTTTTAAATGAGAAGTCTATAGCCTTACATTTTAAAATTGAAAAAATTGAATATTTTGTAATTTTTCTGAAATTTGGCAGAAAGAGACTAAAGAATATAGAAAATGATTTGGCTATTTCAGTTTCAAAAATCTAATTTTTTTCTCATTTTTTCCGAAAAACGAACATTTTGGGGTGTGCAATCATAAAATAAATTTAAGGAAATCTGAAATAGCCAAAGTGTTTAAAATATGTATTTAACTTTTTCTACCAAGTTTCGTAAAATATAAAAAATGTCATTTTTTTCGGCTTATGAATGAGAAGTCTGTCTGTCTGCCCCTTACATTTTAAAATTGAAAAAATTGAATATTTTTAATTTTTCTGAAATTTGGCAGAAAGAGACTAAAAAATATAGAAAATAATTTGGCTATTTCAGTTTCAAAAATCTAATTTTTTTCTCATTTTTTCCGAAAAACGAATATTTTGGGGTGTGGCAACCATAAAATAAATTTAAGGAAATCTGAAATAGCCAAAGTGTTTAAAATATGTATTTAACTTTTTCTAATAAGTTTCGTAAAATATAAAAAATGTCATTTTTTTCGGCTAATAAATGAGAATTGAAAAAATTGAATATTTTTTAATTTTTCTGAAATTTGGCAGAAAGAGACTAAAAAATATAGAAAATAATTTGGCTATTTCAGTTTCAAAAATATAATTTTTTTCTCATTTTTTCCGAAAAACGAACATTTTGGGGTGTGGCAACCATAAAATAAATTTAAGGAAATCTGAAATAGCCAAAGTGTTTAAAATATGTATTTAACTTTTTCTACCAAGTTTCGTAAAATATAAAAAATGTCATTTTTTTCGGCTTATAAATGAGAAGTCTATAATAGCCTTACATTTTAAAATTGAAAAAATTGAATATTTTTTAATTTTTCTGAAATTTGGCAGAAAGAGACTAAAAAATATAGAAAATAATTTGGCTATTTCAGTTTCAAAAATATAATTTTTTTCTCATTTTTTCCGAAAAACGAACATTTTGGGGTGTGGCAACCATAAAATAAACTTAAGGAAATCTGAAATAGCCAAAGTGTTTAAAATATGTATTTAACTTTTTCTACCAAGTTTCGTAAAATATAAAAAATGTCATTTTTTTCGGCTTATAAATGAGAAGTCTATAATAGCCTTACATTTTAAAATTGAAAAAATTGAATATTTTTTAATTTTTCTGAAATTTGGCAGAAAGAGACTAAAAAATATAGAAAATAATTTGGCTATTTCAGTTTCAAAAATATAATTTTTTTCTCATTTTTTCCGAAAAACGAACATTTTGGGGTGTGGCAACCATAAAATAAATTTAAGGAAATCTGAAATAGCCAAAGTGTTTAAAATATGTATTTAACTTTTTCTACCAAGTTTCGTAAAATATAAAAAATGTCATTTTTTTCGGCTAATAAATGAGAATTGAAAAAATTGAATATTTTTTAATTTTTCTGAAATTCGGCAGAAGGAGACTAAAAAATATAGAAAATAATTTGGCTATTTCAGTTTCAAAAATATAATTTTTTTCTCATTTTTTCCGAAAAACGAACATTTTGGGGTGTGGCAACCATAAAATAAATTTAAGGAAATCTGAAATAGCCAAAGTGTTTAAAATATGTATTTAACTTTTTCTACCAAGTTTCGTAAAATATAAAAAATGTCATTTTTTCCGCTTATAAATGAGAAGTCTATATATAGCCTTACATTTTAAAATTGAAAAAATTGAATATTTTTTAATTTTTCTGAAATTTGGCAAAAAGAGACTAAAAAATATAGAAAATAATTTGGCTATTTCAGTTTCAAAAATATATTTTTTTTCTCATTTTTTCCGAAAAACGAACATTTTGGGATGTGGCAACCATAAAATAAATTTAAGGAAATCTGAAATAGCCAAAGTGTTTAAAATATGTATTTAACTTTTTCTACCAAGTTTCGTAAAATATAAAAAATGTCGTTTTTTTCGGCTTATAAATGAGAATTGAAAAAATTGAATATTTTTTAATTTTTCTGAAATTTGGCAGAAAGAGACTAAAAAATATAGAAAATAATTTGGCTATTTCAGTTTCAAAAAAATATTTTTTTTCTCATTTTTTCCGAAAAGCGAACATTTTGGGGTGTGGCAACCATAAAATAAATTTAAGGAAATCTGAAATAGCCAAAGTGTTTAAAATATGTATTTAACTTTTTCTACCAAGTTTCGTAAAATGTAAAAAATGTCATTTTTTTAAGTCTGCCTTACATTTTAAAATTGAAAAAATTGAATATTTTTTAATTTTTCTGAAATTTGGCAGAAAGAGACTAAAAAATATAGAAAATAATTTGGCTATTTCAGTTTCAAAAATATAATTTTTTTCTCATTTTTTCCGAAAAACGAACATTTTGGGGTGTGGCAACCATAAAATAAATTTAAGGAAATCTGAAATAGCCAAAGTGTTTAAAATATGTAATTAACTTTTTCTACCAAGTTTCGTAAAATATAAAAAATGTCATTTTTTTCGGCTTATAAATGAGAAGTCTATAGTCTTACATTTTAAAATTGAAAAAATTGAATATTTTTTAATTTTTCTGAAATTTGGCAGAAAGAGACTAAAAAATATAGAAAATAATTTGGCTATTTCAGTTTCAAAAATATAATTTTTTTCTCATTTTTTCCGAAAAACGAACATTTTGGGGTGTGGCAACCATAAAATAAACTTAAGGAAATCTGAAATAGCCAAAGTGTTTAAAATATGTATTTAACTTTTTCTACCAAGTTTCGTAAAATATAAAAAATGTCATTTTTTTCGGCTAATAAATGAGAATTGAAAAAATTGAATATTTTTTAATTTTTCTGAAATTCGGCAGAAGGAGACTAAAAAATATAGAAAATAATTTGGCTATTTCAGTTTCAAAAATATAATTTTTTTCTCATTTTTTCCGAAAAACGAACATTTTGGGGTGTGGCAACCATAAAATAAATTTAAGGAAATCTGAAATAGCCAAAGTGTTTAAAATATGTATTTAACTTTTTCTACCAAGTTTCGTAAAATATAAAAAATGTCATTTTTTTCGGCTAATAAATGAGAATTGAAAAAATTGAATATTTTTTAATTTTTCTGAAATTCGGCAGAAGGAGACTAAAAAATATAGAAAATAATTTGGCTATTTCAGTTTCAAAAATATAATTTTTTTCTCATTTTTTCCGAAAAACGAACATTTTGGGGTGTGGCAACCATAAAATAAATTTAAGGAAATCTGAAATAGCCAAAGTGTTTAAAATATGTATTTAACTTTTTCTACCAAGTTTCGTAAAATATAAAAAATGTCATTTTTTTCGGCTTATAAATGAGAAGTCTATAATAGCCTTACATTTTAAAATTGAAAAAATTGAATATTTTTTAATTTTTCTGAAATTTGGCAGAAAGAGACTAAAAAATATAGAAAATAATTTGGCTATTTCAGTTTCAAAAATATAATTTTTTTCTCATTTTTTCCGAAAAACGAACATTTTGGGGTGTGGCAACCATAAAATAAACTTAAGGAAATCTGAAATAGCCAAAGTGTTTAAAATATGTATTTAACTTTTTCTACCAAGTTTCGTAAAATATAAAAAATGTCATTTTTTTCGGCTTATAAATGAGAAGTCTATAATAGCCTTACATTTTAAAATTGAAAAAATTGAATATTTTTTAATTTTTCTGAAATTTGGCAGAAAGAGACTAAAAAATATAGAAAATAATTTGGCTATTTCAGTTTCAAAAATATAATTTTTTTCTCATTTTTTCCGAAAAACGAACATTTTGGGGTGTGGCAACCATAAAATAAATTTAAGGAAATCTGAAATAGCCAAAGTGTTTAAAATATGTATTTAACTTTTTCTACCAAGTTTCGTAAAATATAAAAAATGTCATTTTTTTCGGCTAATAAATGAGAATTGAAAAAATTGAATATTTTTTAATTTTTCTGAAATTCGGCAGAAGGAGACTAAAAAATATAGAAAATAATTTGGCTATTTCAGTTTCAAAAATATAATTTTTTTCTCATTTTTTCCGAAAAACGAACATTTTGGGGTGTGGCAACCATAAAATAAATTTAAGGAAATCTGAAATAGCCAAAGTGTTTAAAATATGTATTTAACTTTTTCTACCAAGTTTCGTAAAATATAAAAAATGTCATTTTTTCCGCTTATAAATGAGAAGTCTATATATAGCCTTACATTTTAAAATTGAAAAAATTGAATATTTTTTAATTTTTCTGAAATTTGGCAAAAAGAGACTAAAAAATATAGAAAATAATTTGGCTATTTCAGTTTCAAAAATATATTTTTTTTCTCATTTTTTCCGAAAAACGAACATTTTGGGGTGTGGCAACCATAAAATAAATTTAAGGAAATCTGAAATAGCCAAAGTGTTTAAAATATGTATTTAACTTTTTCTACCAAGTTTCGTAAAATATAAAAAATGTCGTTTTTTTCGGCTTATAAATGAGAATTGAAAAAATTGAATATTTTTTAATTTTTCTGAAATTTGGCAGAAAGAGACTAAAAAATATAGAAAATAATTTGGCTATTTCAGTTTCAAAAAAATATTTTTTTTCTCATTTTTTCCGAAAAGCGAACATTTTGGGGTGTGGCAACCATAAAATAAATTTAAGGAAATCTGAAATAGCCAAAGTGTTTAAAATATGTATTTAACTTTTTCTACCAAGTTTCGTAAAATGTAAAAAATGTCATTTTTTTAAGTCTGCCTTACATTTTAAAATTGAAAAAATTGAATATTTTTTAATTTTTCTGAAATTTGGCAGAAAGAGACTAAAAAATATAGAAAATAATTTGGCTATTTCAGTTTCAAAAATATAATTTTTTTCTCATTTTTTCCGAAAAACGAACATTTTGGGGTGTGGCAACCATAAAATAAATTTAAGGAAATCTGAAATAGCCAAAGTGTTTAAAATATGTAATTAACTTTTTCTACCAAGTTTCGTAAAATATAAAAAATGTCATTTTTTTCGGCTTATAAATGAGAAGTCTATAGTCTTACATTTTAAAATTGAAAAAATTGAATATTTTTTAATTTTTCTGAAATTTGGCAGAAAGAGACTAAAAAATATAGAAAATAATTTGGCTATTTCAGTTTCAAAAATATAATTTTTTTCTCATTTTTTCCGAAAAACGAACATTTTGGGGTGTGGCAACCATAAAATAAACTTAAGGAAATCTGAAATAGCCAAAGTGTTTAAAATATGTATTTAACTTTTTCTACCAAGTTTCGTAAAATATAAAAAATGTCATTTTTTTCGGCTAATAAATGAGAATTGAAAAAATTGAATATTTTTTAATTTTTCTGAAATTCGGCAGAAGGAGACTAAAAAATATAGAAAATAATTTGGCTATTTCAGTTTCAAAAATATAATTTTTTTCTCATTTTTTCCGAAAAACGAACATTTTGGGGTGTGGCAACCATAAAATAAATTTAAGGAAATCTGAAATAGCCAAAGTGTTTAAAATATGTATTTAACTTTTTCTACCAAGTTTCGTAAAATATAAAAAATGTCATTTTTTTCGGCTAATAAATGAGAATTGAAAAAATTGAATATTTTTTAATTTTTCTGAAATTCGGCAGAAGGAGACTAAAAAATATAGAAAATAATTTGGCTATTTCAGTTTCAAAAATATAATTTTTTTCTCATTTTTTCCGAAAAACGAACATTTTGGGGTGTGGCAACCATAAAATAAATTTAAGGAAATCTGAAATAGCCAAAGTGTTTAAAATATGTATTTAACTTTTTCTACCAAGTTTCGTAAAATATAAAAAATGTCATTTTTTCCGCTTATAAATGAGAAGTCTATATATAGCCTTACATTTTAAAATTGAAAAAATTGAATATTTTTTAATTTTTCTGAAATTTGGCAAAAAGAGACTAAAAAATATAGAAAATAATTTGGCTATTTCAGTTTCAAAAATATATTTTTTTTCTCATTTTTTCCGAAAAACGAACATTTTGGGGTGTGGCAACCATAAAATAAATTTAAGGAAATCTGAAATAGCCAAAGTGTTTAAAATATGTATTTAACTTTTTCTACCAAGTTTCGTAAAATATAAAAAATGTCGTTTTTTTCGGCTTATAAATGAGAATTGAAAAAATTGAATATTTTTTAATTTTTCTGAAATTTGGCAGAAAGAGACTAAAAAATATAGAAAATAATTTGGCTATTTCAGTTTCAAAAAAATATTTTTTTTCTCATTTTTTCCGAAAAGCGAACATTTTGGGGTGTGGCAACCATAAAATAAATTTAAGGAAATCTGAAATAGCCAAAGTGTTTAAAATATGTATTTAACTTTTTCTACCAAGTTTCGTAAAATGTAAAAAATGTCATTTTTTTCGGCTTATAAATGAGAAGTCTGCCTTACATTTTAAAATTGAAAAAATTGAATATTTTTTAATTTTTCTGAAATTTGGCAGAAAGAGACTAAAAAATATAGAAAATAATTTGGCTATTTCAGTTTCAAAAATATAATTTTTTTCTCATTTTTTCCGAAAAACGAACATTTTGGGGTGTGGCAACCATAAAATAAATTTAAGGAAATCTGAAATAGCCAAAGTGTTTAAAATATGTAATTAACTTTTTCTACCAAGTTTCGTAAAATATAAAAAATGTCATTTTTTTCGGCTTATAAATGAGAAGTCTATAGTCTTACATTTTAAAATTGAAAAAATTGAATATTTTTTAATTTTTCTGAAATTTGGCAGAAAGAGACTAAAAAATATAGAAAATAATTTGGCTATTTCAGTTTCAAAAATATAATTTTTTTCTCATTTTTTCCGAAAAACGAACATTTTGGGGTGTGGCAACCATAAAATAAACTTAAGGAAATCTGAAATAGCCAAAGTGTTTAAAATATGTATTTAACTTTTTCTACCAAGTTTCGTAAAATATAAAAAATGTCATTTTTTCCGCTTATAAATGAGAAGTCTATATATAGCCTTACATTTTAAAATTGAAAAAATTGAATATTTTTTAATTTTTCTGAAATTTGGCAAAAAGAGACTAAAAAATATAGAAAATAATTTGGCTATTTCAGTTTCAAAAATATATTTTTTTTCTCATTTTTTCCGAAAAACGAACATTTTGGGGTGTGGCAACCATAAAATAAATTTAAGGAAATCTGAAATAGCCAAAGTGTTTAAAATATGTATTTAACTTTTTCTACCAAGTTTCGTAAAATATAAAAAATGTCGTTTTTTTCGGCTTATAAATGAGAATTGAAAAAATTGAATATTTTTTAATTTTTCTGAAATTTGGCAGAAAGAGACTAAAAAATATAGAAAATAATTTGGCTATTTCAGTTTCAAAAATATATTTTTTTTCTCATTTTTTCCGAAAAGCGAACATTTTGGGGTGTGGCAACCATAAAATAAATTTAAGGAAATCTGAAATAGCCAAAGTGTTTAAAATATGTATTTAACTTTTTCTACTAAGTTTCGTAAAATATAAAAAATGTCATTTTTTTCGGCTTATAAATGAGAAGTCTATAGCCTTACATTTTAAAATTGAAAAAATTGAATATTTTTTAATTTTTCTGAAATTTGGCAGAAAGAGGCTAAAAAATATAGAAAATAATTTGGCTATTTCAGTTTCAAAAATATAATTTTTTTCTCATTTTTTCCGAAAAACGAACATTTTGGGGTGTGGCAACCATAAAATAAATTTAAGGAAATCTGAAATAGCCAAAGTGTTTAAAATATGAATTTAACTTTTTCTACCAAGTTTCGGAAAATATAAAAAATGTCATTTTTTTCGGCTTATAAATGAGAATTGAAAAAATTGAATATTTTTTAATTTTTCTGAAATTTGGCAGAAAGAGACTAAAAAATATAGAAAATAATTTGGCTATTTCAGTTTCAAAAAAATATTTTTTTTCTCATTTTTTCCGAAAAGCGAACATTTTGGGGTGTGGCAACCATAAAATAAATTTAAGGAAATCTGAAATAGCCAAAGTGTTTAAAATATGTATTTAACTTTTTCTACCAAGTTTCGTAAAATGTAAAAAATGTCATTTTTTTCGGCTTATAAATGAGAAGTCTGCCTTACATTTTAAAATTGAAAAAATTGAATATTTTTTAATTTTTCTGAAATTTGGCAGAAAGAGACTAAAAAATATAGAAAATAATTTGGCTATTTCAGTTTCAAAAATATAATTTTTTTCTCATTTTTTCCGAAAAACGAACATTTTGGGGTGTGGCAACCATAAAATAAATTTAAGGAAATCTGAAATAGCCAAAGTGTTTAAAATATGTAATTAACTTTTTCTACCAAGTTTCGTAAAATATAAAAAATGTCATTTTTTTCGGCTTATAAATGAGAAGTCTATAGTCTTATATTTTAAAATTGAAAAAATTGAATATTTTTTAATTTTTCTGAAATTTGGCAGAAAGAGACTAAAAAATATAGAAAATAATTTGGCTATTTCAGTTTCAAAAATATAATTTTTTTCTCATTTTTTCCGAAAAACGAACATTTTGGGGTGTGGCAACCATAAAATAAACTTAAGGAAATCTGAAATAGCCAAAGTGTTTAAAATATGTATTTAACTTTTTCTACCAAGTTTCGTAAAATATAAAAAATGTCATTTTTTCCGCTTATAAATGAGAAGTCTATATATAGCCTTACATTTTAAAATTGAAAAAATTGAATATTTTTTAATTTTTCTGAAATTTG